>OY726519.1:11750000-12950000 GCA_963383655.1 Bathymodiolus septemdierum | reverse complement strand
ACTGTTCTGACGGTGTGCTATTTTTCTATTAGATTTAGGAACTGTTCTGACGGTGTGCTATTTTTCTATTAGATTTAAGAACTGTTCTGACGGTGTGCTATTTTTCTATTAGATTTAGGAACTGTTCTGACGGTGTGCTATTTTTCTATTAGATTTAAGAACTGTTCTGACGGTGTGCTATTTTTCTATTAGATTTAGGAACTGTTCTGACGGTGTGCTATTTTTCTATTAGATTTAGGAACTGTTCTGACGGTGTGCTATTTTTCTATCAGATTTAGGAACTGTTCTGACGGTGTGCTATTTTTCTATCAGATTTAGGAACTGTTCTGACGGTGTGCTATTTTTCTATTAGATTTAGGAACTATTCTGACGGTGTGCTATTTTTCTATTAGATTTAGGAACTGTTCTGACGGTGTGCTATTTTTCTATTAGATTTAGGAACTGTTCTGACGGTGTGCTATTTTTCTATTAGATTTAAGAACTGTTCTGATGGTGTGCTATTTTTCTATTAGATTTAGGAACTGTTCTGACGGTGTGCTATTTTTTGTTATTCATTTTATTATTACAATGAATAGTAAATCAGGATAAGGCTTAATATGTGGTTCTTTATATTACAGAGGAAACTGAGCAATATCACTGAATACAATCTCCAAACAGACAAGTTCACTGAATACAATCTCCAAACAGACAAGTTCACTGAATACAATCTTCAAACAGACAAGTTCACTGAATACAATCTTCAAAGAGACAAGTTCACTGAATACAATCTCCAAACAGACAAGTTCACTGAATACAATCTTCAAACAGACAAGTTCACTGAATACAATCTTCAAAGAGACAAGTTCACTGAATACAATCTTCAAACAGACAAGTTCACTGAATACAATCTCCAAACAGACAAGTTCACTGAATACAATCTTAAAACAGACAAGTTCACTGAATACAATCTCCAAACAGACAAGTTCACTGAATACAATCTTCAAACAGACAAGTTCACTGAATACAATCTCCAAACAGACAAGTTCACTGAATACAATCTTCAAACAGACAAGTTCACTGAATACAATCTTCAAAGAGACAAGTTCACTGAATACAATCTTAAAACAGACAAGTTCACTGAATACAATCTCCAAACAGACAAGTTCACTGAATACATTCTTCAAACAGACAAGTTCACTGAATACAATCTCCAAACAGACAAGTTCACTGAATACAATCTTCAAACAGATAAGTTCACTGAATACAATCTTCAAACAGACAAGTTCACTGAATACAATCTTCAAACAGACAAGTTCACTGAATACAATCTCCAAACAGACAAGTTCACTGAATACAATCTTCAAACAGACAAGTTCACTGAATACAATCTTCAAACAGACAAGTTCACTGAATACAATTTCTAAAAACAGACAAGTTCACTGAATACAATCTTCAAACAGACAAGTTCACTGAATACAATCTTCAAACAGACAAGTTCACTGAATACAATCTTCAAACAGACAAGTTCACTGAATACAATCTTCAAACAGACAAGTTCACTGAATAAAATCTTCAAACATACAAGTTCACTGAATACAATCTCCAAACAGACAAGTTCACTGAATAAAATCTTCAAACATACAAGTTCACTGAATACAATCTTCAAACAGACAAGTTCACTGAATACAATCTTCAAACAGACAAGTTCACTGAATACAATCTTCAAACAGACAAGTTCACTGAATACAATCTTCAAACAGACAAGTTCACTGAATAAAATCTTCAAACATACAAGTTCACTGAATACAATCTCCAAACAGACAAGTTCACTGAATAAAATCTTCAAACATACAAGTTCACTGAATACAATCTTCAAACAGACAAGTTCACTGAATACAATCTTCAAACAGACAAGTTCACTGAATACAATCTTCAAACAGACAAGTTCACTGAATACATTCTTCAAACAGACAAGTTCACTGAATACATTCTTCAAACAGACAAGTTCACTGAATACAATCTCCAAACAGACAAGTTCACTGAATACAATCTTCAAACAGACAAGTTCACTGAATACATTCTTCAAACAGACAAGTTCACTGAATACAATCTTCAAACAGACAAGTTCAGTAAACAAATATGACCACTTTATTGATAATAATTCAACATGTCCCAAATTTAAGAGATTATACTAATGGATCTAGTGCCACTGAAATTTATGACATAAACTAAAACATAAGGAGCATTTATTTCCAGTACATTTTAAAAGGGTTAGCTATATTCCATACATCTAAGTTAGAAGTTCAGTTTCCTACACTAAGACAATTATGTTCTGTTACCTTGGCTGTTTCTCTTGATGAACAAACAAAGTTGACAAATGATATACTGGTCATATCTGTGCTATAAGCTATCGTAACTGTTTTATCTTCTACTGCAACATCAGACTGACCAATCATACAAGTGTCTTTCAATTTACCTTCCTGAAAACAAATATGACAATTAAAATCTTAATATTATTTTTCTAGAATATCAATAATGAATGCACTCAGATTTCTAATATCTTTTTTTATTTCATATGATAGCTCTTACCAATAAAGTCTCATATAGCACAGTTCTTCAAATATACTAGTACATTAATGTATAAAAAAAACATGTTTATCTGGATCCCAAGATGTTGACACGTATTTATCATAATATACTCTCACAAGTTATAACAATCTATCTCACTACGTATTTATCATAATATACTCTCACAAGTTATAACAATCTATCTCACAAGTAAGAACGATAACTGTATATTTTGATTGTTGATTTTATTCAAAAAGTGTATACGTAGACAGATTTAGAAATGTTTATGATACAATGCATAATGATTGATATTGCATTTTATTTCAATAGAATTGTTGTCTTCACTGTTTTGAGTGAGTGAGTTATTGCTGCTTAATGCCAAATGAGCTATATCATGGCAAGAACAAGTTATATTTTGATCCGATGATGATGTTGTCAGCTTCATACTACACCAACATGCCGAGTTGGACTTCTATGGTGCTAGCTTGCCAAAACAAGTCCACGGGCAGACATGTCGCTCCACTCAGACACATTATTCTGATTATGAGCCAACCCATCTTTTCTCTTACTCTTAAGCGCTGCGTGCTTAGCGGAGAAGCAACAAATACAAATTTAATAGCCTTTGGGTTGACCCGAGAAGGAACCTACAATCTACCACACTCAAGGTGAGCACACTAACCATTACGCCACCGATGTGGTCTCACCTTTTTGACAAATTTTGGAAAAAAAACAATCAATAACTAGAGGCTCAATGGGCTGAGCCTGTGTCGCTCAACTTTCATTCTGCTTTGAGGAAACTTAATACAGAACCTTCCACAGGTGCTTATTCCGGTTCATTTGGCTGCTCGAATTCAGAGGAGAAGATTTTTTAGAAATCGACCAACCAGAAACAAGAACTGCCTACAGTGGCCATGTTTGTTAACTGATCAGAATGAATTGAGCAATTTTTATAGATGACCTTCCTTTCAGTTCATTTGGCCAAGTGGTTTCAGAGAAGATTTTTAAAAATCGGCCAATTAGAAACAAGAATTGCCTCTGCCGGAAATGTTTGTAAACAGATTGGGACGAAATGAGCATTCTTTATAGAGGGTGTTCCATAGATGCTTCCTATCAAGTTTCAGTTCATTTGGCAAAGTAGTTTCAGATGAAAAGATTTTTTAGAAATCAACCAATCAGAAACAAGAATTGCCTGTGGCGGCCATGTTTGTAAACGGATTGGGACGAAATGAACAATATTTATAGAGGACCTTCCATAGATGCTTCCTACCAAGTTTCAGTTCATTTGGTTGAGGGGTTTCAGGGGAGAAGATTAAAATGTGAAAAGTTAACGGACGACAGACGACGGACGCCAAGTGATGGCAAAAGCTCACATTGCCTTTGGCAAGGTGAGCTAATAATAAAAAGTAATTCTACCTATTTAAAAAAATAAAAATAAAAAGAGTACATGCATAACAATACAAAAGGTAGAATATTTCATTTCTACTTTACTCTTTATACTTTTAAAGTGGCCGTCAAAACATTGTTGCCCAAACTGTCCCATTCCTCCCTCATTTCTGTATACTATTTATATATTTATACATCATGAATATGCATGAACTAACCAACCAATAGCCAATGTTATATGAATGATTGGTACTCAACATCAAATTTTCAGGTATATCTTGGCATATTGAACACAGGCCTTTCAATAACGGGCAGTGCCAGGAGCTTTTACCCACCTAAAATGGTATTTGGAACCTCCTGATTTTAAAGATTGTTGCATAAGATATTGATGAAAATTGTTCAAATTTTAATTAAAAGTACCACCTGTATATAGTGAAGTACTGGTACACTTATAACATTATTGAAAGCCCTGTGAACAATGAAAATAATTCTTTAATGGTAGTAAATTTTAGTTTGAACTTAATTGCTATTTTTATAATACAAGTATAATTACCACTGACCTTTGACCATGACCTTAACCTAAATGGTTGACAAGAAATGTTTAGAATAATACTATTTATATTATAACCTTAAAGACATAATCTTTTATTACAGTAATTTTCAAATGATTAGCATTTTTTCACAACAATTATTAAACCTATGAAGACAATTATTGAAGATCTTACTGTGACTGTGAATGTAAAACAGTAAGGACAGGTGCTGTTAAAGTGCTGTTAAAGTGCTGCTCCTTTACTTTAATTTGTGTCTAAGTGTAAATTAGGCTCTCATGTTCATTGACATCTATATCATTTCTTACTAAAAATAACACTTGATAAAGACTGATAATAATCCAGTAAATACTACATGTATCTCTGACCACCGTAGGAAAATATTAATAATCTGTATGTTGTCCTCTCTTGTAGCCCATTGAGGTATTACATTGCTTGGTTTATCTTATTTGGTAGCCCATTGAGGTATTACATTGCTTGGTTTATCAGTTATCATATAAGAAATCAGAGGAGAGGTACTTTTAAAATGAGCAAAAGATTTTTTTCATTAAGAAATCTATAGTAATTATGCCTCATTCAATTCTGCACATCTCTCCTTACACACCCCCACCCCCCTCCCAATACAGATCTCATGGATTTTATATTTTATTATTATATGGGTGCTGGCAACTTCAATACATGTATTACAGAGGTATGAAGTACATTGTTTGGTTTCAATCCCATTACATATTCTAGCTAAATTTCCCATTATTTAGTTTTTATCAACTTTAAACTTTTATGATGGCCCAGAGGTGTTTAAATTTGTTTTATATTTTACGATATCCCTGAGGAGGTGTTATTGTTTGTTTAAGAAATAATTATGGGTAGCCATATATAAATATAAATATATGGCTACTGGTAATTATTTCGATTCTAATAGGACAATTACTGAACATTTTCAAATTGAAGCAGCCTAGATCATCCAGTGTTTTTGGCTGTTCCGTTATTTGACCCGACTGAAATGTTACAATAATATTCCGTTTTTTCCAAAGATGTTTGAAATCACAACCAAAAAGCTGTTTCAATGCCGATGGTAAATATATTTTTAGAGATTACTAAATGTTGTCATTCATGAACATCATTTCAAAAGAAAGGAAAAATACTGCAAATTCCACTTTAACAAGGAGGCGTACACAAAGCCAAAAAAAACGTCAGGATCATTACGTTCTAAACTGGAAGTCTTCATATGACGTCATGTTGTTTGTGTGCCAAAGTCGTCAACAACATTTCGCGGAATTTTAATTTGTGTGATTTTTAGACACAGGGATATACAAGAATACTATATGTTATTCGGGATCTTCGCAAGGGATACTGGTTTATGTTCCCTGTCTGCTTTCTCTGATATCGCCCGAGTCGATTTCCAATACACGAATGTTTATTTATTTTGTGTATTGCATAATTATCATTGTGCATCTTCTACAAGAGAATGTCATGGAACAGCCACTTTACAAGCATAGACCACGTCTATCTATGACGTAATCGGTCATAGATCAATATTATTTTTACCACGGGTTTGAACTCAAAGCGTTTGAAGGACGTCATATTAGAATTTATATTTTACGATATCCCTGAGGAGATGTTATTGTTTGATTTATATTTTATGATATTCCTGAGGTGTTATTGTTTGTTTTATATTTTACTCCCTGAGGAGGTGTTATTGTTTGTTTTATATTTTATGATATCCCTGAGGAGGTGTTATTGTTTGTTTAATAATTTACTCCCTGAGGAGGTGTTATTGTTTGTTTTATAATTTACTCCCTGAGGAGGTGTTATTGTTTGTTTTATATTTTACTCCCTGAGGAGGTGTTATTGTTTGTTTTATAATTTACTCTCTGAGGAGGTGTTATTGTTTGTTTTATATTTTACTCCCTGAGGAGGTGTTATTGTTTGTTTTATATTTTACTCCCTGAGGAGGTGTTATTGTTTGTTTTATATTTTACTCCCTGAGGAGGTGTTATTGTTTGTTTTATATTTTACTCCCTGAGGAGGTGTTATTGTTTGTTTAATAATTTACTCCCTGAGGAGGTGTTATTGTTTGTTTTATAATTTACTCCCTGAGGAGGTGTTATTGTTTGTTTTATATTTTACTCCCTGAGGAGGTGTTATTGTTTGTTTTATATTTTACTCCCTGAGGAGGTGTTATTGTTTGTTTTATATTTTACTCCCTGAGGAGGTGTTATTGTTTGTTTTATATTTTACGATATCCCTGAGGAGGTGTTATTGTTTCCTTTATAATTTACTCCCTGGGGAGGTGTTATTGTTTGTTTTATAATTTACGATATCCCTGAGGAGGTGTTATTGTTTGTTTTATATTTTACGATATCCCTGAGGAGGTGTTATTGTTTGCTTTAGAATTTACTCCCTGAGGAGGTGTTATTGTTTGTTTAATAATTTACTCCCTGAAGAGGTGTTATTGTTTGTTTTATATTTTATTCCCTGAGGAGGTGTTATTGTTTGTTTAATAATTTACTCCCTGAGGAGGTGTTATTGTTTGTTTTATAATATACTCCCTGAGGAGGTGTTATTGTTTGTTTTATATTTTACTCCCTGAGGAGGTGTTATTGTGTTTTATATTTTACTCCCTGAGGAGGTGTTATTGTTTGTTTTATATTTTACGATATCCCTGAGGAGGTGTTATTGTTTCCTTTATAATTTACTTCCTGAGGAGGTGTTATTGTTTGTTTTATAATTTACGATATCCCTGAAGAGGTGTTATTGTTTGCTTTATAATTTACTCCCTGAGGTGTTATTGTTTGTTTTATAATTTACTCCCTGAGGAGGTGTTATTGTTTGTTTTATATTTTACTCCCTGAGGTGTTATTGTTTGTTTTATATTTTACGATATCCCTGAGGAGGTGTTATTGTTTGCTTTATAATTTACTCCCTGAGGAGGTGTTATTGTTTGTTTTATAATTTACTCCCTGAGGAGGTGTTATTGTTTGTTTTATATTTTACTCCCTGAGGAGGTGTTATTGTTTGTTTTATATTTTATTCCCTGAGGAGGTGTTATTGTTTGTTTTATATTTAACTCCCTGAGGAGGTGTTATTGTTTGTTTTATATTTAACTCCCTGAGGAGGTTATTGTTTGCTTTATATTTTACTCCCTGAGGAGGTGTTATTGTTTGTTTTATAATTTACTCCGAGGAGGTGTTATTGTTTTTTATATTTTACTCCCTGAGGAGGTGTTATTGTTTGTTTTATATTCTACGATATCCCTGAGGTGTTATTGTTTGCTTTATAATTTACTCCCTGAGGAGGTGTTATTGTTTGTTTTATAATTTACTCCCTGAGGAGGTGTTATTGTTTGTTTTATATTTAACTCCCTGAGGTGTTATTGTTTGTTTTATATTTAATTCCTTGAGGAGGTGTTATTGTTTGTTTGTTTTATATTTTACTCCCTGAGGAGGTGTTATTGTTTGTTTTATATTTTACTCTCTGATGAGGTGTTATTGTTTGTTTTATATTTTACGATATCCCTAAGGAGGTATTATTGTTTGTTTTATATTTTACGATATCCCTGAGGAGGTGTTATTGTTTGTTTTATATTTTACTCTCTGATGAGGTGTTATTGTTTGTTTTATAATTTACTCCCTGAGGAGGTGTTATTGTTTGTTTTATATTTTACTCTCTGAGGAGGTGTTATTGTTTGTTTTATAATTTACTCCCTGAGGAGATGTTATTGTTTGTTTTATATTTTACGATATCCCTGAGGAGGTGTCATTGTTTGTTTTACAATTTATTCCCTGAGGAGATGTTATTGTTTGTTTTATATTTTACGATATCCCTGAGGAGGTGTTCTTGTTTGTTTTATATTTTATTCCCTGAGGAGGTGTTATTGTTTGTTTTATATTTTACGATATCCCTGAGCAGGTGTTATTGTTTGTTTTATATTTTATTCCCTGAGGAGGTGTTATTGTTTGCTTTATATTTTATTCCCTGAGGAGGTGTTATTGTTTGTTTTATATTTTACTCCCTGAGAAGGTGTTATTGTTTGTTTAATAATTTACTCCCTGAGGTGTTATTGTTTGTTTTATCTTTTATTCCCTGAGGAGGTGTTATTGTTTGTTTTATATTTTACGATATCCCTGAGGAGGTGTTATTGTTTGTTTTATATTTAACTCCCTGAGGAGGTGTTATTGTTTGTTTTATATTTTACTCCCTGAGGAGGTGTTATTGTTTGTTTTATATTTTACTCCCTGAGGAGGTGTTATTGTTTGTTTTATAATTTACTCCCCGAGGAGGTGTTATTGTTTGTTTTATATTTTATTCCCTGAGGAGGTGTTATTGTTTGTTTTATATTTTATTCCCTGAGGAGGTGTTTTTGTTTGTTTTATATTTTATGATATCCCTGAGGAGGAGTTATTGTTTGTTTTATATTTTATTCCCTGAGGGGGTGTAATTGTTTGTTTTATATTTTACGATATCCCTGAGGTGTTATTGTTTGTTTTATATTTTATTCCCTGAGGAGGTGTTATTGTTTGTTTTATATTTTACGATATCCCTGAGGTGTTATTGTTTGTTTTATATTTTATTCCCTGAGGAGGTTGTTATTGTTTGTTTTATATTTTACTCCCTGAGGAGGTGTTATTGTTTGTTTTATAATTTACTCCCTGAGGAGGTGTTATTGTTTGTTTTATATTTTATTCCCCGAGGAGGTGTTATTGTTTGTTTTATATTTTATTCCCTGATGAGGTGTTATTGTTTGTTTTATATTTAACTTCCTGAGGAGGTGTTATTGTTTGTTTTATATTTTACGATATCCCTGATGAGGTGTTATTGTTTGTTTTATATTTAACTCCCTGAGGAGGTGTTATTGTTTGTTTTATATTTTACGATATCCCTGAGGAGGTGTTATTGTTTGTTTTATATTTTACTCCCTGAGGAGGTGTTATTGTTTGTTTTATAATTTACTCCCTGAGGAGGTGTTATTGTTTGTTTTATATTTTATTCCATGAGGAGGTGTTATTGTTTGTTTTATATTTTACTCCCTGAGGAGGTGTTATTGTTTGTTTTATATTTTATTCCCTGAGGAGGTGTTATTGTTTGTTTTATATTTTATGATATCCCCGAGGTGTTATTGTTTGTTTTATATTTTACTCCCTGAGGAGGTGTTATTGTTTGTTTTATAATTTACTCCCTGAGGAGGTGTTATTGTTTGTTTTATATTTTACTCCCTGAGGAGGTGTTATTGTTTGTTTTATATTTTACTCCCTGAGGAGGTGTTATTGTTTGTTTTATAATTTACTCCCTGAGGAGGTGTTATTGTTTGTTTTATATTTTACGATATCACTGAGGTGTTATTGTTTGTTTTATATTTTACGATATCCCTGAGGAGGTGTTATTGTTTGTTTTATATTTTACTCCCTGAGGAGGTGTTATTGTTTGTTTTATATTTTACTCCCTGAGGAGGTGTTATTGTTTGTTTTATATTTTACGATATCCCTGAGGTGTTATTGTTTGTTTTATATTTTACGATATCCCTGAGGAGGTGTTATTGTTTGTTTTATATTTTACTCCCTGAGGAGGTGTTATTGTTTGTTTTATAATTTACTCCCTGAAGAGGTGTTATTGTTTGTTTTATATTTTACTCCCTGAGGAGGTGTTATTGTTTGTTTTATATTTTACTCCCTGAGGAGGTGTTATTGTTTATTGTTTGTTTTATATTTTACGATATCCCTGAGGAGGTGTTATTGTTTGTTTTATATTTTACTCCCTGAGGAGGTGTTATTGTTTGTTTTATAATTTACTCTCTGCGGAGGTGTTATTGTTTGTTTTATATTTTACGATATCCCTGAGGAGGTGTTATTGTTTGTTTTATATTTTACGATATCCCTGAGGAGATGTTATTGTTTGTTTTAGACAAAAATCTTCACTTCAGTGTTTAATTGGATTTTTTCATGAATTTGAAACTGCTACTAGTAAAATCTGACGTAACAGATTAATTATTATTATAATGATCTGATATATAGTGATACTTTAAGCATGAAACCGATGTCTCAGATGATATTTATATCTGTTAAAATGTAACCTTGAATTCACTTTCATACATTTATTCTTTAGAAAACAGTTTGATGACCGGTTTAGACCTACGACAATCACAATCACGGAAATACCTGATTTAAGTAAATCTTATTTCACATGAATGAGAACAAAAATCTAAATAAGGATGAATTAGAAATTCTTTTTCAGATCTCTGATACCTGATGAGATGTTTTTTTTAGACAAGAATTAATAACTAAATGCTGATCAAGAAATCCAATAGAAGATGCTTGATTATTTTTCTCTAAGAATTTCCTTCTAAAACCATGATTATTTCTTACATATGACAATCTGTTAGTATTTTTTTATCAGTTTCATTTGATTATCAACTGAGTGTCCGTTTCTTCTCTTTTAATTATCTGTTTTTTGTTGACACACCCTTATTAAAAGTAATCATTTTTTGATTAGAATAAAGAAAATTTGAAATATCTTTTAAACTGTAGATTTTAAAGTAGAAATGTAAACGAGAGATGTGTAGAGAATCAAGGGTGCTAATTTAATTTGGAAGTTTGCAGACCAGAAAGTGAACGTATTTGACCCTGCTCATATAGAAAAATCGCATTTTAAAGGAGTTTTTGGGTGTATATTTTGACAAAGTTTCATGAAATACGGAGGGAATAAGTCTATAAAAGAGAACAGCCTGCGGCCCTGAGGACAATAGACACTCGACGGTCACCCGAAAGATTCCATTGTTCTCCGTAGAACCTGTCACCATCCCCTACACGCACTATTGAGTTCATTGATTTTTACCTATAAAAATTGCTTGGACTGGGATATTTTCCATTATTTTTATTTTTTCACTAAATATATAGTACTTCTGTCTTTAATAGTGAAAAAATGAAGTCTTCATATATCATATAATATGAAGAATATATCATTGTCGTTTTGTTCGATTCTGTATGACATTCTTAATTTATATACATGTAAGAAACGGAACGAAAAATGAGTTTTGAGATTGTGCAACTTCCTAATTCAAAAATGTTCATAAAATTAGTACATTTTTAAATTATAGATCAATTGGAGGATTGACTTTTGTTTTGGTGGGGGAGGGGTAGATTATAACTTGGTGGGGAGAGGGGTAGATTATAACTTGGTGGGGGGAGGGGCAGATTATAACTTGGTGGGGGGAGGGGTAGATTATGACTTGGTGGGGGGAGGGGAAGATTATAACTTGGTGGGGGGAGGGGTAGATTATAACTTGGTGGGGGGGGGGGGTAGATCATAACTTGGTGGGGGAGGGGTAGATTTTAACTTAGTGGGGGGAGGGGTAGATTATAACTTGGTGGGGGGAGGGGTAGATCATAACTTGGTGGGGGGAGGGGTAGATTATGACTTGGTGGGGGGAGGGGTAGATTATAACTTGGTGGGGGAGGGGTAGATTATAACTTGGTGGGGGTAGGGGTAGATTATAACTTGGTGGGGGAGGGGTAGATTATAACTTGGTTGGGGAGGGGTAGATTATAACTTGGTGAGGGGAGGGGTAGATTATAACTTGGTGGGGGAGGGGTAGATTATAACTTGGTGAGGGGGGGAGGGGGTAGATTATAACTTGGTGGGGGGGGTAGATTATAACTTGGTGAGGGGAGGGGTAGATTATAACTTGGTGGGGGAGGGGTAGATTATAACTTGGTGGGGGAGGGGTAGATTATAACTTGGTGGGGGGAGAGGTAGATCATAACTTGGTGGGGGAGGGGTAGATTATAACTTGGTGGGAGGAGGGGTAGATTATAACTTGGTGGGGGGAGGGGTAGATCATAACTTGGTGGGGGGAGGGGTAGATTATAACTTGGTGGGGGGAGGGGTAGATTATGACTTGGTGTGGGGAGGGGTGGATTATGACTTGGTGGGGGAGGGGTAGATTATGACTTGGTGGGGGGAGGGGTAGATTATGACTTGGTGGGGGATGGGTAGATTATGACTTGGTGGGGGGAGGGGTAGATTATGACTGACTTGGTGGGGGAGGGGTAGATTATAACTTCTGCTTTTGTTCACACATCTTTTGTAATTTTTCCGAAAGCGGCGTACGTGAGTTCGTTAACATCTTTTAATCGGAAGGTGGTATTGTTGTTTTTAGCCACGAAACTTTTGACTTGTGCCCATATTAATTATATCGGGTTAAGTTCAGTGTCGAACAGGGGTTCTTAATACTTCATGTCCATGTAAATTAGCAATTTTATCTGTTTTATAAACTACTAAACTACTGGGGTCTTTTTTTGTTTTATTTTTTCATATAATACTTTTTTGGTATCAGTAGCAGAAAAAGGAATGTTGTGTTGTGTAAGATAGTTTTGGAGAACAGCTTTTTTCTGACTAAAATTTGGGCATACCGTATCTTCTGTTTTAACATTGTGATAACTTGCATTATCTAACACAACCAAGCTAGGATTTTTCAGAGCAGGCATCAATTGATTTTCAAACCACTCAAGAAAGACAACACTATTCATCTGCTGGTGATAGTCACCATCCTTTGATTTGGCCAGAAACACTAAAGCACAGCCATCAATCAAACCCTCACTTCGCGTACCTGCATGCAAAACAATCAAACATTTGCCTTTAACTGAGGGTATTTTTGGGGCATCAGACCCATCATTCGGAAGCCACATATAATCTGTGCAGTGATTTTGGTTAACCCATAATTCACGATATCATACACTGCTTCCCTAAAAGATTTGATCCTTCTCAGATAATTACACCTATCATTGATAATAGACACTTGATCGTACAGAACTCTTCGATTATTACCTATTTTTTTATAAGTATATCCAAGATCTATAACTCCCATTGAGTTAGAGTAAGTTTAGACTTTAATATTTTAATAGAATCTTTTATTTCCTTATGTATTATTGAGACGGTCGGAACAATTTTCTGTGAATATAAACCGTGGATTGTTTTTTTAATAACACAATGATCAAAGTCGTCCAAAATTTTAGCTCTTTCTTTGGGTCTATTTGACTTACCATTCATAATACAGTGCACTGAAGTGTAAGACACACCCAAAGCTTTAGATGTCTTTTGATATACCCTATCAAATGAGACAATTGGCTTCTTCGTAGCCTTTTCTTTACTAAAAAAGGCAAACAACTTTTTTACAAACTTTTGGCATTCTGGAGATAAGTCAGACTTTTTACCCATTTTTACAAAAAATGCAAAATATAACAATAATTTATGAGAGAAATGCTTGTCAGGTTCGTCTACAGTACACGTGGCTGAGAGAAAGATTTTACAGGTAAGATACCTGACGTACGGATGGCTCTTCTATAAAGTACATCTACTCCCACCCGAAAAATGACAATAAAATGGGACCAAAATACAAAATTTCATTTGAGTGCAGCCTCAGCCAAAACAATAAGAAGCATTACTGTAACATTTTTAGTTAGCACTCCTAATTCTAAATAAAATTCTCGTTTATTTTGCTGTTCAAAAATCTATAGTTTAAAAGATATTTGGATTTTTCGTTATTCTAATAAAAAAATTATTACTTTAACAATATTAACAAGGTATTTTTTTACCTGTACAACTAATGAACTTATTGATTTATTTTGTACAACCTCCAGCTATATAGATGTAATCTATGATTTTTAGCACAGAAATATGCTTTCTGTATAGAAGTTGTTATTATTGTGGTATAATAAACAAAAGGCTTCCAGCAACCATTAAGGAATATGTTCAATTTTTGAACACGTTATACTATATTACCTGGTTGGGGACAGTTTACGCTTAATAATCCGCTTCACAGTTTATGAAAAGCATAACCTGTTCAAAAATTGAACATATTCCTTATAATTTAATTCTTACAACAAAATTAAATGATTCCTCGATTTTAATTACGATTATTTTGTTAACTGTCCACATTCAGTTTCCGTAATTTAGTCACACCCAAATATTCCCGGTCTTAGGTACACCCAAGATATTCCCAGGGTTTTGGCGTTACTTCCGGCAGAAGATCAAGGACAAGGCGGGCACCCGTACAACAACTTGGCAATCAACTATTTTGGTGAGTTCCAATTATTTCATGGTATCAGAGTGGCAAGATGACGACCTTTAAGAATCCCCCGATATTTAATCAAGCTTGGAAACTAGTGACAGATTTGAAATCGGATAAACAAGCATTGGCAGTGTCACTTAAGTCTCATGGGGAATGCCAGAGAAGTGGAGATGGAAGTAGCAGCGGCTGATCTTGCTAAAGAAGATGGTATGAAAACGCTGATTGAAAACTTGGACAAAGTATTTTTGAGAGATGATAAGGATCACTGGGGTAAAGCTGATGACCGTAACTGTAATTACGGTCATCCCAAGATGGTGGACATGAAATTAGGTAAGAATCTTTTTTGGCGATTAAATTGTTTCTATAATGTATTTTAAATGACGCATGCATTAGTACGATAGTAATCTATGAACTTTTCACAAGGAAATCACAAATTACGACTGAAAAATGTATATGAAAGAGAAAATTCTGATCATAATTCGGTGGTGCAATTACGGTCATCTTAGTTTTCAGTTACGATCAACTTAGCGATTTTTTTAAATCGGATTTTCTACGGTCATCAGCTTTACCCAGTGATCCTTATCATCTCTCAAAAATACTTTGTCCAAGTTTTCAATCAGCGTTTTCATACCATCTTCTTTAGCATAAGTTCATCAGCTTTACTCAAGTGAAGGATAAGGCCTATGAAACTTACAAAAACTTTGATATTTTCAGCAAATCTGAAAATACTGTGTATGTCAATGTCAGAGTATATAGTTAAGTTCGATAAAAGGTATAACCAGTCAAAGAAGTATGAAATGACCCTTCCTGAGGCTGTCTTTGCTTTCAGACTTTTAGACAAGGCAAACTTAACCTCGAGTGAAAAACAACTTGCATTAAAAGCATCAAGTGACGTTAAATATGCCACCATGAAGTCTGCTTAGTTACTGCGCATATTTGGTGACGGTGCATGTGAAAATAATAATGGCCAATCTATAACAATAAAGCAGGAACCAGTATATTATACACAGCAGAAGAAACCGATGAGTAGTCAAAGAAGTACCAATCCATTAAACAGGTATGGGAAAAGGATGAAGTGTGCAATTTGTCAGAGTGTATACCATTGGGCTAAAGACTGTCTAACAAGGCTGCTAGCAACTCTGTAAAATTAACCGAATCGGAAACTATCGAAAATTCTAATTTGACTCTTTTCACCAAAGAGCATCCTTCCATAAATGAAGTATTTGCTATTGAGTCTTCATGTTCAGCTGTAATAGATACTGCTTGTACCAGAACTGTATGTGGAGAAAAATGGTTTAGCAACTTTCTAGAAAAGACATGTGATGATATTCCAACATATTCAAGCTCACGAGCTTTCAAATTTGGCGATGGAAAAGTCGTAAACTCCTTCAAATGGGCAAATATACCAGCATATATTGGGAACACTTCCTGTAAAATCGATATTGAGATTGTAAAAGCTGATATCCCTCTGTTATTGAGCAAATCTTCAATAAAAAAGGCCAACACAGTTTTGGATTTAAAGGAAGACTAAGTGACCATGTTTGACAATCCGGTAGAGTTAGAATTTACATCAAGTGGGCATTACTGTATAAACATTTTGAAGATCAATCCAGTCATGCAAGAAGGTACTGAGGATGAAGTTTTGAATATTGAACACATGGAAGTAGGAGAGAAACGGAAAGCATTGATAAAGCTGCATAAACAATTTGGTCATGCAACTTATGACAGGTTGGCAATTTCCAGCAATTGTGATGAACAATGCTGGAAATACTGGTGCTGCTAGTCTTGAAATATTACGGACAATATGTGAAAATTGTGAAATTTGTATAAAAAACAAAAGGCTTAGACCGAGACCTGTTGTTGGACTACCTTTGGCTTTGGAGTTCAATGAAACAGTGGCAGTAGACTTGCATGAACTTGACCATGGTATTTGGTATCTCCACATCATAGATGAGTTTACAAGATTCAGTGCAGGGAGTATAATGAGATCAAAGAGATCGTCAGAATTTGTAAAAAAGTTTCTTGAATCCTGGATTGCTGTGCATGGTGCACCACAGTGCTTGTATAGTGATAATGGTGGCGAGTTTAACAACAGTGAGGTACATCATATGGCCGAAAACTTCAATATTGAAGTAAAGACCACTCCTGCTTATAGTCCTTGGAGTAATGGCCTACTTGAAAGGCATAATCAAATGCTCACTGATATAACTTATGAAAGTAAAGTCTGATGAAAATTGTGATTGGGAAATGGCATTGAGTTGAGCACTCATGGCTAAAAATGCGCTAAACAATAATCATGGATACAGTCCCTACCAATTAGTTTATGGGCGAAACCCTAATCTACCTAGTGTATTGACCTGCTCTTGAGGGTACTATGATGAGTTATATTGTTGGGTGAAACCCTAATCTACCTAGTGTATTGACAGACAAGCCACCTGCTCTTGAGGGTACTATGATGAGTAATATTGTTGGGAAACACATTCAGGTATTACATGCTTATAGAACTGTGTTCACTAAAAGTGAGTGTTCCGAAAGAATACGAAGGGCTTTAAGGAAGCAAATTAGACCGAGTGGAATTTGTTTCCAACCTGGTGATAGAGTTTATTACAAATGTCCAAATGGTAAAGAGTGGAAAGGTCCAGGGACTGTCATAGGACAAAATGGAGTTGTCATTTTTGTTAGACATGGAGGTATGATGATTAGAGTGCATCAGTGTAGACTGACTAAAACTGTTGAGACACTAGAAAAAGATGACAAAAAGTCAGTTGTTAAGGAAAATCTGAATTTGGAACTTCCTAACATGGGAAATATTGAGACTGTTCGGAAAACGATGTTGAGAGCTCGGAGAAGGAAGAAGATGTTAGGAATGGGCATGAATTTGACTTTGGTATTGGTAATGAGAATAGACATGAAAATCAGACACCAACGATTCCAAACATTGAAATAGGACAAAAGGTTAGATTCAATAACTTACAAACTGGCGGACAATGTATTGTTGAAGTCACAAGTAAAGCTGGTAAAGCTACTGGAAAAAATAAAAACTGGTACAACATGAAATACCTAGAGCCGGAAGATATGAAGGGAGCTGAAATATCTGTTGATTTGAGTAAAGTTGAAAATCTAGAGACAATTCACTCTGAGCAGGAGCAAGAACTTGAACCAAATGAGGATGTAATGGTTACTAATGATGTATCTTTCAAAGAAGCTAAAATTAAAGAACTTTTGTCTTGGAAAAATAATAATGTTTATATGGAAAAAGAAGATGTTGGACAGAAATGCATTTCCACACGATGGATTTGCAACTTGAAAGACACATCAAATGGAACAATACACAAGGCAAGGTTGGTTGTTAGAGGTTTTGAAGAATTCAATCCAGATATTCCAAAAGATTCTCCAACTTGCGGAACAGATTCTCTGAGACTGATACTTGCAGCTCTAGTACAAAAAGATTGGAAGATGCACACCATGGATATTAAGACTGCATTTTTGCAGGGAACCGAGATAAGTTGTAAAATATTCATTCATCCACCCGAAGAAGCAAATCAAAAAAATGTTGTTTGGCAGCTCCGTAAATGTGTATATGGGCTATTAGATAAGATGCTTCCCTGAATTGGTATAATAAAGTCAAGGAAGTTTTAGAAAACTGAGGAATGAAAGTATCAAAGGTTGATCCAGCTGTCTTTATCTGGGTAGATGGAAATGGAAATGTAAGCGGAATACTAGCCTGTCATGTCGATGACTTTCTATGGAGTGGATTCACTGAGTTTGAAAAAATTGTCATCAACAAAATCAGGTCAACCTTTTGTGTTGGAAAAGAAGATGTACAAGAAAAGGGCTCTTTTCCATATGTAGGCATCGAGCTTTCACAGAGTGAAAATCAGTTGAACATAAGACAGAAAATGTACCAAGATAATTTACAACCCATCCATTCACATTGAAAAGAATAGGTTAATTGATCGGGAGTCACCTATTACAGCAAAAGAGAAAGAAAGTTTACAATCCAAAATTGGACAGATTCTATGCATTGCAAGACAAAGCAGACCAGACACCATTTTTGATGCTTCCAATCTAGCGTCATCACTTAAAAGTGCTAAAGTTCCGATTCTCATCGAGGCAAACAAGATAATAAAAAACTTGAAATCGGAAACAGTAACTACGGTATAAAATTTCAAAAGCTTGGCAATGACAGTGACAAAGTCTTGATTTTCAGTGATTCTTCCTTAGGAAATTTGCCCGATGGAGGTACACAAGGAGGTCATTTTATTGTACTAACTGGCAAAAATGGTAGAATATCACCGATAACGTGGCAATCAAAGAGGATAAGGAGAGTTGTTAGAAGCACACTAGCAGCAGAGACACTAGCAATGGCAGACGCAATTGATAATGAGGTCTTCTTAACATCCTGATTTTCTGAATTGATGACTGGGGACGCAAACCCAGAAAAAATCCCAATTGTTTGTTTGATTCTCTGTTTGATGTCTGGAAGTCAACCAAGCAAGTCTCAGAGAAAAGGCTGAGATTAGAAATAAGTAATATAAGAGAGTTAATTCAGCTAGGACAAATAGAATCTGTAAAGTGGATTGATACAACTTGTCAACTTGCAGATTGTCTTACAAAAAAGGGAGCCTCATGCGTACATCTACTCAGAGTACTTCAAGAAGGTATCTGGGTAGCTGACTGTAAGGAGCCTCATGTGTACATCTACTCAAGTACTTCAAGAAGGTATCTGGGTAGCTGACTGTAAGGAGTCTCATGCGCACATCTACTCAGAGTACTTCAAGAAGGTATCTGGGTAGCTGACTGTAAGGAGCCTCATGTGTACATCTACTCAGAGTACTTCAAGAAGGTATCTGGGTAGCTGACTGTAAGGAGCCTCATGTGTACATCTACTCAGAGTACTTCAAGAAGGTATCTGGGTAGCTGACTGTAAGGAGCCTCATGTGTACATCTACTCAGAGTACTTCAAGAAGGTATCTGGGTAGCTGACTGTAAGGAGCCTCATGTGTACATCTACTCAGAGTACTTCAAGAAGGTATCTGGGTAGCTGACTGTAAGGAGCTTCATGTGTACATCTACTCAGAGTACTTCAAAAAGGTATCTGGGTAGCTGACTGTAAGGAGCCTCATGTGTACATCTACTCAAGTACTTCAAGAAGGTATCTGGGTAGCTGACTGTAAGGAGCCTCATGTGTACATCTACTCAAGTACTTCAAGAAGGTATCTGGGTAGCTGACTGTAAGGAGCCTCATGTGTACATCTACTCAAGAGTACTTCAAGAAGGTATCTGAGTAGCTGACTGTAAGGAGCCTAATGTGTACATCTACTCAGAGTACTTCAAGAAGGTATCTGGGTAGCTGACTGTAAGGTGCCTCATGTGTACATCTACTCAAGAGTACTTCAAGAAGGTATCTGGGTAGCTGACTGTAAGGAGCCTCATGCATACATCTATTCAGAGTACTTCAAGAAGGTATCTGAGTAGCTGACTGTAAGGAGCCTTATGTGTACATCTACTCAGAGTACTTCAAGAAGGTATCTGGGTAGTTGACTGTAAGGAGCCTCATGTGTACATCTACTCAGAGTACTTCAAGAAGGTATCTGGGTAGCTGACTGTAAGGAGCCTCATGTGTACATCTACTCAGAGTACTTCAAGAAGGTATCTGGGTAGCTGACTGTAAGGAGCCTCATGTGTACATCTACTCAGAGTACTTCAAGAAGGTATCTGGGTAGCTGACTGTAAGGAGCCTCATGTGTACATCTACTCAGAGTACTTCAAGAAGGTATCTGGGTAGCTGACTGTAAGGAGCCTCATGTGTACATCTACTCAGAGTACTTCAAGAAGGTATCTGGGTAGCTGACTGTAAGGAGCCTTATGCGTACATCTACTCAGAGTACTTCAAGAAGGTATCTGGGTAGCTGACTGTAAGGAGCCTCATGTGTACATCTACTCAGAGTACTTCAAGAAGGTATCTGAGTAGCTGACTGTAAGGAGCCTCATGTGTACTTCTACTCAGAGTACTTCAAGAAGGTATCTGGGTAGCTGAATGTAAGGAGCCTCATGTGTACATCTATTCAGAGTACTTCAAGAAGGTATCTGGGTAGCTGACTGTAAGGAGCCTCATGTGTACATCTACTCAGAGTACTTCAAGAAGGTATCTGGGTAGCTGACTGTAAGGAGCCTCATGTGTACATCTACTCAGAGTACTTCAAGAAGGTATCTGGGTAGCTGACTGTAAGGAGCCTTATGCGTACATCTACTCAGAGTACTTCAAGAAGGTATCTGGGTAGCTGACTGTAAGGAGCCTCATGTGTACATCTACTCAGAGTACTTCAAGAAGGTATCTGAGTAGCTGACTGTAAGGAGCCTCATGTGTACATCTACTCAGAGTACTTCAAGAAGGTATCTGGGTAGCTGAATGTAAGGAGCCTCATGTGTACATCTATTCAGAGTACTTCAAGAAGGTATCTGGGTAGCTGACTGTAAGGAGCCTCATGTGTACATCTACTCAGAGTACTTCAAGAAGGTATCTGGGCAGCTGACTGTAAGGAGCCTCATGTGTACATCTACTCAGAATACTTCAAGAAGGTATCTGGGTAGCTGACTGTAAGGAGCCTCATGTGTACATCTACTCAGAATACTTCAAGAAGGTATCTGGGTAGCTGACTGTAAGGAGCTTCATGTGTACATCTACTCAGAGTACTTCAAGAAGGTATCTGGGTAGCTGACTGTCTGAATCAATAAATAAAAGAAAAGACTTAATCTGTATATAGTGTATATAGACCATTCTAGACTTAGATTTAGTTTGTGTTAGATATAGAAAAGTGTTCGAAAGAATTGAACAGACAATGACAATAGATTTTTATTTTCTCTCCAAAAAGAAAGAAGGGGAGTTTGTTAACTGTCCACATTCAGTTTCCGTAATTTAGCCACACCCAAATATTCCCGGTCTTAGGTACACCCAAGATATTCCCGGGGTTTTGGCGGTACTTCCGGCAGAAGATCAAGGACCAGGCGGGCGCCCGTACAACGACTTGGCAGTCAACTATTTTGGTGAGTTCCAATTATTTCATATTTCATGGGACTATTTGAATTTGTTGTTGGCGAAATAATATTTTGGCAATGTCACAATACCAACCCAGGTTATCAAGTATAACCAATGTTGCTTCAGGTGGATCAGCCAATCAGATTGCAGTATTTACATCAAATTAAATTATGTATATATACACCAGAGGCTTCCAGCAACCAATACAATGAACACTGAGCTGGTTTACAATTGGTTACCAGATAGTAATCCTGAACCACATAATTTCATTTGTAACATCATCATGCAAAATTCAGTTTAAATTTGATCTAAACCTGTTTAAAAAACACAGGCTGGAATAGGAATGTGGGTGTTTAAAAAAAATACATAAACGTGCTAAAAGAAGTTAGTAACTAATCTAGCGTGCATTCAACATCAAGACTGGAAAGCCAAATAACTTAAGTCTTTGAAAGCAAGAAAAGCAAAGGGCCAATACAGGATCACCAAAAATTGGCTAATTATAAGGTTTTGGAATGAATATGGATATGGGGGGTTATGAATGTAGATAATTGTATATTATAACACTTTATAAACACTTATTCTTCCAACCTTGATACAAAGTTTACCAGGTGAACTCTCCTGTTTGTCTAAAGTTTAATTTGACAATAGTGGCAGACTTTTTTTATTAGAGTTTATCATCCAATCAAATTCATTTCTCTATCATTGATTGAGGTTATTGCAGTGGTTGATGTTTATCATTATTTTCTGTAATTGTTCAGCTATCTCTTTACTACCAGACTTTATAGGGGATACAGATCTTCACAGTTATAACAACCTGACAAGTGAAATGATGGCTATCTTAACACATCAGAGACCACAGGGGATACAGATCTTGACAGTTATAACAACCTGACAAGTGAAATGATGGCTATCTTAACACATGGGTATCAGAGACCACAGGGGATACAGATCTTCACAGTTATAACAACCTGACAAGTGAAATGATGGCTATCTTAACACATGAATTGGGTATCAGAGACCACAGGGGATACAGATCTTGACAGTTATAACAACCTGACAAGTGAAATGATGGCTATCTTAACACATGGGTATCAGAGACCACAGGGGATACAGATCTTCACAGTTATAACAACCTGACAAGTGAAATGATGGCTATCTTAACACATGAATTGGGTATCAGAGACCACAGGGGATACAGATCTTGACAGTTATAACAACCTGACAAGTGAAATGATGGCTATCTTAACACATGGGTATCAGAGACCACAGGGGATACAGATCTTCACAGTTATAACAACCTGACAAGTGAAATGATGGCTATCTTAACACATGAATTGGGTATCAGAGACCACAGGGGATACAGATCTTGGCAGTTATAACAACCTGACAAGTGAAATGATGGCTATCTTAACACATGGGTATCAGAGACCACAGGGGATACAGATCTTCACAGTTATAACAATCTGACAAGTGAAATGATGGCTATCTTAACACATCAGAGACCACAGGGGATACAGATCTTGACAGTTATAACAACCTGACAAGTGAAATGATGGCTATCTTAACACATGGGTATCAGAGACCACAGGGGATACAGATCTTCACAGTTATAACAACCTGACAAGTGAAATGATGGCTATCTTAACACATGAATTGGGTATCAGAGACCACAGGGGATACAGATCTTGACAGTTATAACAACCTGACAAGTGAAATGATGGCTATCTTAACACATGGGTATCAGAGACCACAGGGGATACAGATCTTCACAGTTATAACAACCTGACAAGTGAAATGATGGCTATCTTAACACATGAATTGGGTATCAGAGACCACAGGGGATACAGATCTTCACAGTTATAACAACCTGACAAGTGAAATGATGGCTATCTTAACACATCAGAGACCACAGGGGATACAGATCTTCACAGTTATAACAACCTGACAAGTGAAATGATGGCTATCTTAACACATGAATTGGGTATCAGAGACCACAGGGGATACAGATCTTCACAGTTATAACAACCTGACAAGTGAAATGATGGCCATCTTAACACATCAGAGACCACAGGGGATACAGATCTTCACAGTTATAACAACCTGACAAGTGAAATGATGGCTATCTTAACACATGAATTGGGTATCAGAGACCACAGGGGATACAGATCTTCAC
This sequence comes from Bathymodiolus septemdierum, assembly GCA_963383655.1. Classification (NCBI taxonomy): domain Eukaryota; kingdom Metazoa; phylum Mollusca; class Bivalvia; order Mytilida; family Modiolidae; genus Bathymodiolus; species Bathymodiolus septemdierum. The sequence goes on along the minus strand of OY726519.1, from coordinate 12,926,247 downwards.
AGTTATAACAACCTGACAAGTGAAATGATGGCTATCTTAACACATCAGAGACCACAGGGGATACAGATCTTCACAGTTATAACAATCTGACAAGTGAAATGATGGCTATCTTAACACATCAGAGACCACAGGAGATACAGATCTTCACAGTTATAACAACCTGACAAGTGAAATGATGGCTATCTTAACACATCAGAGACCACAGGGGATACAGATCTTCACAGTTATAACAACCTGACAAGTGAAATGATGGCTATCTTAACACATGAATTGGGTATCAGAGACCACAGGGGATACAGATCTTCACAGTTATAACAATCTGACAAGTGAAATGATGGCTATCTTAACACATCAGAGACCACAGGGGATATAGATCTTCACAGTTATAACAACCTGACAAGTGAAATGATGGCTATCTTAACACATCAGAGACCACAGGGGATACAGATCTTCACAGTTATAACAACCTGACAAGTGAAATGATGGCTATCTTAACACATGAATTGGGTATCAGAGACCACAGGGGATACAGATCTTCACAGTTATAACAACCTGACAAGTGAAATGGTGGCTATCTTAACACATGAATTGGGTATCAGAGACCACAGGGGATACAGATCTTCACAGTTATAACAACCTGACAAGTGAAATGATGGCTATCTTAACACATGAATTGGGTATCAGAGACCACAGGGGATACAGATCTTGGCAGTTATAACAACCTGACAAGTGAAATGATGGCTATCTTAACACATGGGTATCAGAGACCACAGGGGATACAGATCTTCACAGTTATAACAATCTGACAAGTGAAATGATGGCTATCTTAACACATCAGAGACCACAGGGGATACAGATCTTGACAGTTATAACAACCTGACAAGTGAAATGATGGCTATCTTAACACATGGGTATCAGAGACCACAGGGGATACAGATCTTGACAGTTATAACAACCTGACAAGTGAAATGATGGCTATCTTAACACATGAATTGGGTATCAGAGACCACAGGGGATACAGATCTTGACAGTTATAACAACCTGACAAGTGAAATGATGGCTATCTTAACACATGGGTATCAGAGACCACAGGGGATACAGATCTTCACAGTTATAACAACCTGACAAGTGAAATGATGGCTATCTTAACACATGAATTGGGTATCAGAGACCACAGGGGATACAGATCTTCACAGTTATAACAACCTGACAAGTGAAATGATGGCTATCTTAACACATCAGAGACCACAGGGGATACAGATCTTCACAGTTATAACAACCTGACAAGTGAAATGATGGCTATCTTAACACATGAATTGGGTATCAGAGACCACAGGGGATACAGATCTTCACAGTTATAACAACCTGACAAGTGAAATGATGGCTATCTTAACACATCAGAGACCACAGGGGATACAGATCTTCACAGTTATAACAACCTGACAAGTGAAATGATGGCTATCTTAACACATGAATTGGGTATCAGAGACCACAGGGGATACAGATCTTCACAGTTATAACAACCTGACAAGTGAAATGATGGCTATCTTAACACATCAGAGACCACAGGGGATACAGATCTTCACAGTTATAACAATCTGACAAGTGAAATGATGGCTATCTTAACACATCAGAGACCACAGGGGATACAGATCTTCACAGTTATAACAACCTGACAAGTGAAATGATGGCTATCTTAACACATCAGAGACCACAGGGGATACAGATCTTCACAGTTATAACAACCTGACAAGTGAAATGATGGCTATCTTAACACATGAATTGGGTATCAGAGACCACAGGGGATACAGATCTTCACAGTTATAACAATCTGACAAGTGAAATGATGGCTATCTTAACACATCAGAGACCACAGGGGATACAGATCTTCACAGTTATAACAACCTGACAAGTGAAATGATGGCTATCTTAACACATCAGAGACCACAGGGGATACAGATCTTCACAGTTATAACAACCTGACAAGTGAAATGATGGCTATCTTAACACATGAATTGGGTATCAGAGACCACAGGGGATACAGATCTTCACAGTTATAACAACCTGACAAGTGAAATGGTGGCTATCTTAACACATGAATTGGGTATCAGAGACCACAGGGGATACAGATCTTCACAGTTATAACAACCTGACAAGTGAAATGATGGCTATCTTAACACATCAGAGACCACAGGGGATACAGATCTTCACAGTTATAACAACCTGACAAGTGAAATGATGGCTATCTTAACACATGAATTGGGTATCAGAGACCACAGGGGATACAGATCTTCACAGTTATAACAACCTGACAAGTGAAATGATGGCTATCTTAACACATCAGAGACCACAGGGGATACAGATCTTCACAGTTATAACAACCTGACAAGTGAAATGATGGCTATCTTAACACATGAATTGGGTATCAGAGACCACAGGGGATACAGATCTTCACAGTTATAACAACCTGACAAATGAAATGATGGCTATCTTAACACATGAATTGGGTATCAGAGACCACAGGGGATACAGATCTTCACAGTTATAACAATCTGACAAGTGAAATGATGGCTATCTTAACACATGGGTATCAGAGACCACAGGGGATACAGATCTTCACAGTTATAACAACCTGACAAGTGAAATGATGGCTATCTTAACACATGAATTGGGTATCAGAGACCACAGGGGATACAGATCTTCACAGTTATAACAACCTGACAAGTGAAATGATGGCTATCTTAACACATGAATTGGGTATCAGAGACCACAGGGGATACAGATCTTCACAGTTACAACAACCTGACAAGTGAAATGATGGCTATCTTAACACATGGGTATCAGAGACCACAGGGGATACAGATCTTCACAGTTATAACAACCTGACAAGTGAAATGATGGCTATCTTAACACATGGGTATCAGAGACCACAGGGGATACAGATCTTCACAGTTATAACAACCTGACAAGTGAAATGATGGCTATCTTAACACATGAATTGGGTATCAGAGACCACAGGGGATACAGATCTTCACAGTTATAACAACCTGACAAGTGAAATGATGGCTATCTTAACACATGGGTATCAGAGACCACAAGGGATACAGATCTTCACAGTTATAACAACCTGACAAGTGAAATGATGGCTATCTTAACACATCAGAGACCACAGGGGATACAGATCTTCACAGTTATAACAACCTGACAAGTGAAATGATGGCTATCTTAACACATGAATTGGGTATCAGAGACCACAGGGGATACAGATCTTTACAGTTATAACAATCTGACAAGTGAAATGATGGCTATCTTAACACATCAGAGACCACAGGGGATACAGATCTTCACAGTTATAACAACCTGACAAGTGAAATGATGGCTATCTTAACACATCAGAGACCACAGGGGATACAGATCTTCACAGTTATAACAACCTGACAAGTGAAATGATGGCTATCTTAACACATGAATTGGGTATCAGAGACCACAGGGGATACAGATCTTCACAGTTATAACAACCTGACAAGTGAAATGGTGGCTATCTTAACACATGAATTGGGTATCAGAGACCACAGGGGATACAGATCTTCACAGTTATAACAACCTGACAAGTGAAATGATGGCTATCTTAACACATCAGAGACCACAGGGGATACAGATCTTCACAGTTATAACAACCTGACAAGTGAAATGATGGCTATCTTAACACATGAATTGGGTATCAGAGACCACAGGGGATACAGATCTTCACAGTTATAACAACCTGACAAGTGAAATGATGGCTATCTTAACACATCAGAGACCACAGGGGATACAGATCTTCACAGTTATAACAACCTGACAAGTGAAATGATGGCTATCTTAACACATGAATTGGGTATCAGAGACCACAGGGGATACAGATCTTCACAGTTATAACAACCTGACAAATGAAATGATGGCTATCTTAACACATGAATTGGGTATCAGAGACCACAGGGGATACAGATCTTCACAGTTATAACAATCTGACAAGTGAAATGATGGCTATCTTAACACATGGGTATCAGAGACCACAGGGGATACAGATCTTCACAGTTATAACAACCTGACAAGTGAAATGATGGCTATCTTAACACATGAATTGGGTATCAGAGACCACAGGGGATACAGATCTTCACAGTTATAACAACCTGACAAGTGAAATGATGGCTATCTTAACACATGAATTGGGTATCAGAGACCACAGGGGATACAGATCTTCACAGTTACAACAACCTGACAAGTGAAATGATGGCTATCTTAACACATGGGTATCAGAGACCACAGGGGATACAGATCTTCACAGTTATAACAACCTGACAAGTGAAATGATGGCTATCTTAACACATGGGTATCAGAGACCACAGGGGATACAGATCTTCACAGTTATAACAACCTGACAAGTGAAATGATGGCTATCTTAACACATGAATTGGGTATCAGAGACCACAGGGGATACAGATCTTCACAGTTATAACAACCTGACAAGTGAAATGATGGCTATCTTAACACATGGGTATCAGAGACCACAAGGGATACAGATCTTCACAGTTATAACAACCTGACAAGTGAAATGATGGCTATCTTAACACATCAGAGACCACAGGGGATACAGATCTTCACAGTTATAACAACCTGACAAGTGAAATGATGGCTATCTTAACACATGAATTGGGTATCAGAGACCACAGGGGATACAGATCTTCACAGTTATAACAACCTGACAAGTGAAATGATGGCTATCTTAACACATGAATTGGGTATCAGAGACCACAGGGGATACAGATCTTCACAGTTATAACAATCTGACAAGTGAAATGATGGCTATCTTAACACATCAGAGACCACAGGGGATACAGATCTTCACAGTTATAACAACCTGACAAGTGAAATGATGGCTATCTTAACACATGGGTATCAGAGACCACAGGGGATACAGATCTTCACAGTTATAACAACCTGACAAGTGAAATGATGGCTATCTTAACACATCAGAGACCACATGTCCTGTGTAAAACATTTGTGACACATCACAAAATCTAATGTACATTGTACTAGGCAAATACAACAAATTAAGATGTATGTGACATACAGTGCAACTATGTAAAATTGCATCGGTGGTGTAATTGTTAGCCTTGAGGGTGGTAGAGCATGGGCTTGAGCCCCAGTCGGGTCAAACCAAAGACTACAAAATTTGTATTTGTTGCTTCTCCGCTAAACACGCAGTATTAAGGAGAAAGAGCAAAGACTGGTTGACTTGGAATCAGAATAATGGGTCTGAGTGGAGCGACATGTCTATCTCGCGGACTGTTGTTTCAGTGAGCTAGCACTATAAAAATCTAACTCAGCGTGTTGGTCTAGTACAAAGAGGACATCACCATCATTTCATTGAATGTAACTTGTTCTCGCCATGATATAGCTGAACAATTGCTGATTTGGTGTTAAACAACAATCACTCATTCACCCAACTATATGTTAAAAAGCTTCATAATAATAGGGTTAATGTTATTGGTGTTCATAATCATTTTCATCCAATCAGAAGCAAGAATCGCCCATGGTGGCCATTTTTTTAGCCAGATCCAGATAAAGTGATGAATTCTGCAGAGGATTTCACATTCATTATTTGTATCAACAAATAAATCATTTGGACTTGTAATTTCACAGGAGAAAATGTTTAAAGGGTCAGCCACCAAGAACCAAGAATTGCTCTTGACAGCAATGTTTTTTTACCCTAATGATGACCAAATGAGGAATTATTTTAGAGGACTTCACAAACATCATTCCTGCAAATTTAGTTCAAATGTGCTCAGTTGTTTCATAAAAGAAGATAAAAATACAACTGACGAAGGGAAAGACGGACCAGGGGCACAATGTGATGGCAATAGCTCACATGATGAGCTTAAAAAATATTAGAAATATCTGAGAGTTTTAAGCTTTTCCAAATTAACCTTACATACTACTAGTACAGAACTATATATATGTTGACAAATCCTGCTACAGAATTCCAATTAAAACCAAGTAAAATTCATTATAAATTTATAATTCTGATTTCTCTTAGAAGAAATTCTAACTAAAATTTAAATTTTAACTAAATAAAATCCATTATTTATTCATAATTTTGATTTCTCCTTGAACAATTCAGAATTCTATAAACTTGTAAAGCAAATTTTTTTGCAGCGGAGGTCAAAATCTAGACTTAAAAAGTCCTTGTTTTCAGGAAGGGGTTGGTATGAAACCAAAAAATTCCCATCCCTACCTAGGGTTGTGACGGAAGTGCGACGCCCCATCCCTGCCTAAGTTTGATGGAAGTGTGACACCCCATCCCTGTCTAAGATAGTGATGGAAGTATGAACTAATTGACAAATCATTTATTATCATCACTAATTACCTATCTTATACAATCAATGACTTATACTTTTGTAAGATTGTTCAGAGTTCGGTAATTTTGTTATTATCCTTATTTGGATGAGGTTGATAAATCTTGGTATTAACTGAAATCCAAAGTCATCAATTGTTTTATTATATGAGTAAATCCGGAGTTAGTGATATTTTGGTTTTTTTTCACTGTAATAGTCATCACAAAATAAAAATAAAAATATGCGGTTCCCCAAGGTAATACTTGAGCCTCTTATCCACCTGTGACTTTCACCGGAAGATGAATAAAATTCAAAACAAACAAAATGTTTGCGAAAAGGAAAACAACGTGGGGTAACCATAAAACAAGAAGATGTATTACAAGCTGTTGTTAGGAAAACGCTGATTGGATAGCAAAACCGCTTCTTTAAATATCGACCAATCAGAGAATACATTTTCAAAATAAGCAAGATTTTGTGTATTTTATTGGTTCATTCCAGACCCATATTCAAATTCCTAACATTTTTTTATTTTTAATTATTCAACCAGGAAACAGTTTGATGCCCAAAAATTAGGAACCATTAAAACTGCCATATCCCCCAAAAACCAAGACAATCAGGATCTACAATAAATATTTCTATCTTACATGTAGTAGTTATAAAGCAGAGTAAAATGTGAAGTAGATTTCAATACAAAAATGTCAAATGTTAAAAATCTGAAACGATGACAATACATGTATGTTTTATTTGTTGAATCATCTTACAAGATAACTAGAGGCTCAGTGTGCTGAGCCTGTATCGCTCACCGAAACTTAGGATAATATGAAGCACCCGGCTGCGATACTGGTATTACCAGTATTGTAACACTGTACAATACTAGAAATATCAGTATTGTAATGCTACAATACCGGAAATCCAGTATCGTATATATACAATACTGGATGTACCAGTATCGTGCATTTACAATACTGGAATACCAGAATCGTTGATCTATACACAATACCGAAGCTCCAGTATTCTTCATCCAACAGTACTGGTAATACTAGTATTGTAAAACACATGATACTGGAAGCTCCAGTATTCTTCATCCAGCAATACTGGTAATACTAGTATAGTAAAACACACGATACTGGAAGATCCAGTATTCTTCATCCAGCAATACTGGTAATACTAGTATTGTAAAACACACGATACTGGAAGATCCAGTATTCTTCATCCAGCAATACTGGTAATACTAGTATAGTAAAACACACAATACTGGAAGCTCAAGTATTCTTCATCCAACAGTACTGGTAATACTAGTATTGTAAAACACATGATACTGGAAGCTCCAGTATTCTTCATCCAGCAATACTGGTAATACTAGTATAGTAAAACACACGATACTGGAAGATCCAGTATTCTTCATCCAGCAATACTGGTAATACTAGTATTGTAAAACACACGATACTGGAAGATCCAGTATTCTTCATCCAGCAATACTGGTAATACTAGTATAGTAAAACACACAATACTGGAAGCTCAAGTATTCTTCATCCAGCAATACTGGTAATACTAGTATTGTAAAACACACGATACTGGAAGCTCAAGTATTCTTCATCCAGCAATACTGGTAATACTAGTATTGTAAAACACACAATACTGGAAGCTCAAGTATTCTTCATCCAGCAATACTGGTAATACTAGTATAGTAAAACACACAATACTGGAAGCTCAAGTATTCTTCATCCAGCAATACTGGTAATACTAGTATTGTAAAACACACGATACTGGAAGATCCAGTATTCTTCATTCAGCAATACTGGTAATACTAGTATAGTAAAACACACAATACTGGAAGTTCAAGTATTCTTCATCCAGCAATACTGGTAATACTAGTATTGTAAAACACACAATACTGGAAGCTCAAGTATTCTTCATCCAGCAATACTGGTAATACTAGTATAGTAAAACACACAATACTGGAAGCTCAAGTATTCTTCATCCAGCAATACTGGTAATACTAGTATTGCAAAACACACGATACTGGAAGATCCAGTATTCTTCATCCAGCAATACTGGTAATACTAGTATAGTAAAACACACAATACTGGAAGCTCAAGTATTCTTCATCCAGCAATACTGGTAATACTAGTATAGTAAAACACACAATACTGGAACCTCAAGTATTCTTCATCCAGCAATACTGGTAATACTAGTATAGTAAAACACACAATACTGGAAGCTCAAGTATTCTTCATCCAGCAATACTGGTAATACTAGTATAGTAAAACACACAATACTGGAAGCTCAAGTATTCTTCATTCAGCAATACTGGTAATACTAGTATAGTAAAACACATAATACTGGAAGCTCAAGTATTCTTCATCCAGCAATACTGGTAATACTAGTATTGTAAAACACACAATACTGGAAGCTCAAGTATTCTTCATCCAGCAATACTGGTAATACTAGTATAGTAAAACACACAATACTGGAAGCTCAAGTATTCTTCATCCAGCAATACTGGTAATACTAGTATTGTAAAACACACAATACTGGAAGCTCAAGTATTCTTCATCCAGCAATACTGGTAATACTAGTATTGTAAAACACACGATACTGGAAGCTCTAGTATTCTTCATCCAGCAATACTGGTAATACTAGTATAGTAAAACACACAATACTGGAAGCTCAAGTATTCTTCATCCAGCAATACTGGTAATACTAGTATTGTAAAACACACAATACTGGAAGCTCAAGTATTCTTCATCCAGCAATACTGGTAATACTAGTATTGTAAAACACACGATACTGGAAGCTCTAGTATTCTTCATCCAGCAATACTGGTAATACTAGTATTGTAAAACACACAATACTGGAAGCTCAAGTATTCTTCATCCAGCAATACTGGTAATACTAGTATTGTAAAACACACGATACTGGAAGCTCTAGTATTCTTCATCCAGCAATACTGGTAATACTAGTATTGTAAAACACACAATACTGGAAGCTCAAGTATTCTTCATCCAGCAATACTGGTAATACTAGTATTGTAAAACACACAATACTGGAAGCTCAAGTATTCTTCATCCAGCAATACTGGTAATACTAGTATTGCAAAACACACGATACTGGAAGATCCAGTATTCTTCATCCAGCAATACTGGTAATACTAGTATTGCAAAACACACGATACTGGAAGATCCAGTATTCTTCATCCAGCAATACTGGTAATACTAGTATAGTAAAACACACAATACTGGAAGCTCAAGTATTCTTCATCCAGCAATACTGGTAATACTAGTATAGTAAAACACACAATACTGGAAGCTCAAGTATTCTTCATCCAGCAATACTGGTAATACTAGTATAGTAAAACACACAATACTGGAAGCTCAAGTATTCTTCATCCAGCAATACTGGTAATACTAGTATTGCAAAACACACGATACTGGAAGATCCAGTATTCTTCATCCAGCAATACTGGTAATACTAGTATAGTAAAACACACAATACTGGAAGCTCAAGTATTCTTCATCCAGCAATACTGGTAATACTAGTATAGTAAAACACACAATACTGGAAGCTCAAGTATTCTTCATCCAGCAATACTGGTAATACTAGTATAGTAAAACACACAATACTGGAAGCTCAAGTATTCTTCATCCAGCAATACTGGTAATACTAGTATAGTAAAACACACAATACTGGAAGCTCAAGTATTCTTCATCCAGCAATACTGGTAATACTAGTATAGTAAAACACACAATACTGGAAGCTCAAGTATTCTTCATCCAGCAATACTGGTAATACTAGTATAGTAAAACACACAATACTGGAAGCTCAAGTATTCTTCATCCAGCAATACTGGTAATACTAGTATTGTAAAACACACGATACTGGAAGCTCTAGTATTCTTCATCCATCAATACTGGTAATACTAGTATTGTAAAACACACAATACTGGAAGCTCAAGTATTCTTCATCCAGCAATACTGGTAATACTAGTATTGTAAAACACACAATACTGGAAGCTCAAGTATTCTTCATCCAGCAATACTGGTAATACTAGTATTGTAAAACACACAATACTGGAAGCTCAAGTATTCTTCATCCAGCAATACTGGTAATACTAGTATTGTAAAACACACGATACTGGAAGCTCTAGTATTCTTCATCCAGCAATACTGGTAATACTAGTATTGTAAAACACACAATACTGGAAGCTCAAGTATTCTTCATCCAGCAATACTGGTAATACTAGTATTGTAAAACACACAATACTGGAAGCTCAAGTATTCTTCATCCAGCAATACTGGTAATACTAGTATTGTAAAACACACAATACTGGAAGCTCAAGTATTCTTCATCCAGCAATACTGGTAATACTAGTATTGTAAAACACACAATACTGGAAGCTCTAGTATTCTTCATCCAGCAATACTGGTAATACTAGTATTGTAAAACACACAATACTGGAACCTCAAGTATTCTTCATCCAGCAATACTGGTAATACTAGTATTGTAAAACACACGATACTGGAAGCTCTAGTATTCTTCATCCAGCAATACTGGTAATACTAGTATTGTAAAACACACAATACTGGAAGCTCAAGTATTCTTCATCCAGCAATACTGGTAAAACTAGTATTGTAAAACACACGATACTGGAAGCTCCAGTATTCTTCATCCAGCAATACTGGTAATACTAGTATAGTAAAACACACGATACTGGAAGCTCAAGTATTCTTCATCCAGCAATACTGGTAATACTAGTATTGTAAAACACACAATACTGGAAGCTCAAGTATTCTTCATCCAGCAATACTGGTAATACTAGTATAGTAAAACACACAATACTGGAAGCTCTAGTATCCTGAATTCATCAATATATATCAAACTCTAAGGGACCATACAAAATATTTTGACAATACAGGACTTTTGCCTCTTATGCTATGTACAGCAGAAATGACGTATGAGCATGCCAGATTGTGTAAAGCTATTAATTTTAAGATTGAATATTGGCTGCTCCCTTCCCTCTTTTTACTCCCCCCCCCCCCCCCCTCTTCTCCTTTCTCCCGCCCCTAGTATCCTTTCTCCCGGTCTTCCTATACACTGTCCGTCCTCTCATAACAGATGCACAGACAGGTTAAATAAAAAATATACAAGTACATTCCGCAACTTCGTACCTAATCTTAGTATAACCAGTATTTTCCAGAATCTTCCAGTATCTGCAATACTGGTATTACCAGTATTTTCTAGAATCTTCCAGTATCTGCAATACTGGTATAACCAGTATTTCCCAGAATCTTCCGGTATCTGCAATACTCATATTTTGGCAATGACCAGTATCTTCTAGTATTGCAGATACTGGAAAATTCTGGAAGATACTGGGATACTAGTATTTACCAGTATCTGTACCAGTATTGCAGATACTGGAAGATTCTGGTAAAATACTGGTAATACCAGTATCACGGCCTGCTGCTTCATATTATCTGAAACTTAATACAGAACCTTCCATAGGTGCTTCCCACCAAGTTTCAGTTCTGACATTTGACCAAGTAGTTTCAGAGAAGAAGATTTTTAGAAATCAACCAACCAGAAACAAGAATTGCCTATGGCAGCCATGTTTGTTAACAGATCGGGATGAAATGCGTATTCCTTATGGAGGACCTTCCATAAATGCTTCCTACCAAGTTTTGGTTCAATTGGCTAAGCAGTTTCAGGGAAGAAGATTTTTAGAAATCGACCAAATAGAAACAAGAATTGCCTGCGGTGGTACTGTTCGTTAACGAATCGGGACGATATGAGCAATCTTTATAGAGAACCTTCCATAGAAGCTTTCTACCAAATTTCAGTTCATTTGGGAAAGTGGTTTCAGAGGAGAAGATTCTTTAGAAATCAACCAATCAGAAACAAGAATGGCATGTGGTGGCCATGTTTGTTAATGGAATCGGAACAAAATGAGCAATCTTTATAGAGGACCTTCCAAGGATGCTTCCTACCACGGTTTGATTCATTTGGCCCTGCGGTTTCAGAGGAGAAGATGTTTTAGAAATCAACCAATCAGAAACAAGAATGGCTTGTGGTGGCCATGTTTGTTAACGGATCGGGACCTTCTTTATAGAGGACCTTCTTTATAGAGGACCTTCCATAGATGCTTCCTACCAAGTTTCGGTTCATTTGGCTATGCCGTTTCAGCGGAGAAGAATTTAAAAAATCGACCAATCAGAAACAAGAATTGCTTGTGGTGGCCATGTTTGTTAATGGATCGGGACAAAATGAGCATTCTTTATAGAGGACCTTCCATAGATGCTTCCTACCACATTTCAGTTCATTTGGGAAAGCAGTTTCAGAGGAGAATATTTTTTAGAAATCAACCAATCAGAAACAAGAATGGCCTGTGGCGGCAATGTTTGCTAACGGATCGGAACTAAATGAGCAACTTTATAGAGAACCTTCCAGGGATGCTTCCTACCAAGTTTTAATTCATTTGGCCATGCGGTTTCAGAGGAGAAGATTTTCAAAAATCGGCCAATCAGAAACAAGAATTGCCTGTGGTGGCCATGTTTGTCAATGGATCGGGACAAAATGAGTAACCTTTATAGAGGACCTTCCATAGATGCTTCCTACCATGTTTTAGCTCATTTGGATGAGAGGTTTCATAGGAGAAGATTAAAATGTGAAAAGTTAACTACGACAGACGACGTGCACCAAGTGATGGCAAAAGGTCACATTGCCTTTGGCAAGGTGAGCTAATAAAAGTGTGTTTGACAATAGAATTAAAACTTTTTCTTCAAACTATTTTATTTATATACGAATATCTTATTGTAAGAAATAATAGTTTTACTCAATTTGAGTTAGAAATGGACCAGAACAAGCAATGATTTTCAAATTGAATTGTGAAAAAAACACTTGCAGTCTTCATTTTTGAGCCCTACCCAGGAAGGTACAGAGTGAATTTACATTACCGGGGTATTGTTCATACTAAATTTGTCCACGACTATAAAGAAAATATAGAATAATAATTAGCAGGAGAGGACAGCACTTGATTACCGTAGCCCCTTTAGCAAAAATAAGCACTACTAGCAAAAACAACATCTGACATTTTGAACACTTTTGTAAAAAAAAAATATTTCTATTTACAAAGCTACAACTGATTTGAAAATTGACTCCTTTTCAACTTGATTGACATTTTTTTCTAATCTGTCAGGGTTATATAACTGACATTTCCCAGTAGACATGTAAACAGCATGATCAATGTTTATACCAAATATACAATGTAGCTGACCTATAATGAAATTTAACATACACAACAGACTGACAATAAGGTTAAGATTGGCAAAAACATATGCCTGGCTAACAATGTAATCTGCATAGAAAGTATTGCTAAACTGCAGGCACAGGGACATTTCATAATCACTTCAGGGAACAAGTATTCCTTGTACAGAAGTGCTCAACTTCAGTCTGAGGAATGTTTCATAATCACTTTTTAACTAAAGGCTAGGGGATGTTGAACAATTACTTTAGTGTATGAATAATCCTTATCAAGGAAGAAGAGATTTTTACCATATATAAACGGTTTAAACATGTCAAATAAAGAATTGCTTTATAAAAAGAAAGAAACATGATACATATATAAGACATGTTCAAAAACATCTTCCTTACATACAGTGGAATTGAATGAAAAGAATGTGTTAAATATATGTTATAATATGTAAACAGTTACTATGTAAACAGTTAATATGTAAACAGTTACTGGTCCATTAAATACTCATAATCATAACCCATCCCTTTAGGTTTTTCTATAACTCTGATATAATGGGTTTCTATCTCATCCTAAATATTAACACCAATACTGTTGCTATGGTTACGTTCTACATTTATATATAAATACAATATAAACAATAAAATTATAATTTAATATATTTTAATTACTCTGGTAACAGTTGATATTGCCTCAAGATGAATGTCATTTTAAATAAATACTGACCTTTGGAACTTTTGCATATTTTCCTGTTCGTGTGTCACGAATCAGGGATAAATCTAAGTAATCCATTTCCTAAAATAAGAAAAATTTTGCAACAATTAATTTGGTCAATGTATAAACAAACAGGTCATAGACAGGTTTGATGTATAAACAAACAGGTCATAGACAGGTTTGATGTATAAACAAACAGGTCATAGACAGGTCTTTAAGACACAATATAGTAGATATATAAAAACCTTGACAATGGATTGTTTTAAAAAAGTAACACTTTTTTCTTATTATTGTGACGACTTAAACTTGTGTGCCCATTAGTTTTGTTTTGATTATTGTGACAACGTGAACTTGTGTGCCCATTAGTTTTGTTTTGATTATTGTGACGACGTGAACTTGTGCACCCATTAGTTTTGTTTTGATTATTGTGACGACGTGAACTTGTGCACCCATTAGTTTTGTTTTGATTATTTTGATGACTTGAACTTGTGTGCCCATTAGTTTTGTTTTGATTATTGTGACGATGTGAACTTGTGCACCCATTAGTTTTGTTTTGATTATTGTGACGATGTGAACTTGTGTGCCCATTAGTTTTGTTTTGATTATTGTGACGACTTAAACTTGTGTGCCCATTAGTTTTGTTTTGATTATTGTGACAACGTGAACTTGTGCACCCATTAGTTTTGTTTTGATTATTTTGATGACTTGAACTTGTGTGCCCATTAGTTTTGTTTTGATTATTGTGACAACGTGAACTTGTGTGCCCATTAGTTTTGCTTTGATTATTGTGACGACGTGAACTTGTGCACCCATTAGTTTTGCTTTGATTATTGTGACGACTTGAACTTGTGTGCCCATTAGTTTTGTTTTGATTATTGTGACGACGTGAACTTGTGCACCCATTAGTTTTGTTTTGATTATTTTGATGACTTGAACTTGTGTGCCCATTAGTTTTGTTTTGATTATTGTGACGACGTGAACTTGTGCACCCATTAGTTTTGTTTTGATTATTTTGATGACTTGAACTTGTGTGCCCATTAGTTTTGTTTTGATTATTGTGACGACGTGAACTTGTGCACCCATTAGTTTTGTTTTGATTATTTTGATGACTTGAACTTGTGTGCCCATTAGTTTTGTTTTGATTATTGTGACAACGTGAACTTGTGTGCCCATTAGTTTTGTTTTGATTATTGTGACGACGTGAACTTGTGTGCCCATTAGTTTTGTTTTGATTATTGTGACGACGTGAACTTGTGCACCCATTAGTTTTGTTTTGATTATTTTGATGACTTGAACTTGTGTGCCCATTAGTTTTGTTTTGATTATTGTGACGACGTGAACTTGTGCACCCATTAGTTTTGTTTTGATTATTGTGATGACTTGAGCTGGTGCACCCATTAGTTTTGTTTTGATTATTGTGATGACGTGAACTTGTGTGCCCATTAGTTTTGTTTTGATTATTGTGACGACTTGAACTTGTGCACCCATTAGTTTTGCTTTGATTATTGTGACGACGTGAACTTGTGTGCCCATTAGTTTTGTTTTGATTATTGTGACAATGTGAACTTGTGCACCCATTAGTTTTGTTTTGATTATTGTGACGACGTGAACTTGTGTGCCCATTAGTTTTGTTTTGATTATTGTGACAATGTGAACTTGTGCACTCATTAGTTTTGCTTTGATTATTGTGACGACGTGAACTTGTGTGCCCATTAGTTTTGTTTTGATTATTGTGACGACTTGAACTTGTGCACCCATTAGTTTTGCTTTGATTATTGTGACGTGAACTTGTGTGCCCATTAATTTTGTTTTGATTATTGTGATGACTTGAGCTGGTGCACCCATTAGTTTTGTTTTGATTATTGTGACGACGTGAACTTGTGCACCCATTAGTTTTGCTTTGATTATTGTGATGACTTGAACTTGTGTGCCCATTAGTTTTGTTTTGATTATTATGACAACGTGAACTTGTGCACCCATTAGTTTTGTTTTGATTATTGTGATGATTTAAGCTGGTGCACCCATTAGTTTTGTTTTGATTATTGTGACGACGTGAACTTGTGTGCCCATTAGTTTTGTTTTTATTATTGTGACGACTTGAACTTGTGCACCCATTAGTTTTGCTTTGATTATTTTGATGACTTGAACTTGTGCACCCATTAGTTTTGTTTTGATTATTTTGATGACTTGAACTTGTGTGCCCATTAGTTTTGTTTTGATTATTGTGACAACGTGAACTTGTGTGCCCATTAGTTTTGTTTTGATTATTGTGACGACTTGAACTTGTGCACCCATTAGTTTTGCTTTGATTATTGTGACGACGTGAACTTGTGCACCCATTAGTTTTGCTTTGATTATTGTGATGACTTGAACTTGTGCACCCATTAGTTTTGCTTTGATTATTGTGATGACTTGAACTTGTGTGCTCATTAGTTTTGCTTTGATTATTGTGACGATGTGAACTTGTGCACCCATTAGTTTTGTTTTGATTATTTTGATGACTTGAACTTGTGTGCCCATTAGTTTTGCTTTGATTATTGTGACGACGTGAACTTGTGCACCCATTAGTTTTGTTTTGATTATTTTGATGACTTGAACTTGTGTGCCCATTAGTTTTGTTTTGATTATTGTGACAACGTGAACTTGTGTGCCCATTAGTTTTGTTTTGATTATTGTGACGATGTGAACTTGTGTGCCCATTAGTTTTGTTTTGATTATTGTGATGACTTGAACTTGTGTGCCCATTAGTTTTGCTTTGATTATTGTGATGACTTGAACTTGTGCACCCATTAGTTTTGCTTTGATTATTGTGATGACTTGAACTTGTGTGCTCATTAGTTTTGCTTTGATTATTGTGACGATGTGAACTTGTGCACCCATTAGTTTTGTTTTGATTATTTTGATGACTTGAACTTGTGTGCCCATTAGTTTTGCTTTGATTATTGTGACGACGTGAACTTGTGCACCCATTAGTTTTGTTTTGATTATTTTGATGACTTGAACTTGTGTGCCCATTAGTTTTGTTTTGATTATTGTGACGACGTGAACTTGTGCACCCATTAGTTTTGCTTTGATTATTTTGATGACTTGAACTTGTGCACCCATTAGTTTTGTTTTGATTATTTTGATGACTTGAACTTGTGTGCCCATTAGTTTTGTTTTGATTATTGTGACAACGTGAACTTGTGTGCCCATTAGTTTTGTTTTGATTATTGTGACGACTTGAACTTGTGCACCCATTAGTTTTGCTTTGATTATTGTGATGACTTGAACTTGTGTGCTCATTAGTTTTGCTTTGATTATTGTGACGACGTGAACTTGTGCACCCATTAGTTTTGCTTTGATTATTGTGATGACTTGAACTTGTGTGCCCATTAGTTTTGCTTTGATTATTGTGACGACGTGAACTTGTGTGCCCATTAGTTTTGTTTTGATTATTGTGATGACTTGAACTTGTGCACCCATTAGTTTTGTTTTGATTATTGTGATGACGTGAACTTGTGTGCCCATTAGTTTTGTTTTGATTATTGTGATGACTTGAACTTGTGCACCCATTAGTTTTCCTTTGATTATTGTGACGATGTGAACTTGTGTGCCCATTAGTTTTGCTTTGATTATTGTGACGACGTGAACTTGTGTGCCCATTAGTTTTGCTTTGATTATTGTGACGACGTGAACTTGTGTGCCCATTAGTTTTGTTTTGATTATTGTGATGACTTGAACTTGTGCACCCATTAGTTTTGCTTTGATTATTGTGACGATGTGAACTTGTGTGCCCATTAGTTTTGCTTTGATTATTGTGACGACGTGAACTTGTGTGCCCATTAGTTTTGTTTTGATTATTGTGATGACTTGAACTTGTGCACCCATTAGTTTTGTTTTGATTATTGTGATGACGTGAACTTGTGTGCCCATTAGTTTTGTTTTGATTATTGTGATGACTTGAACTTGTGTGCCCATTAGTTTTGTTTTGATTATTGTGACAAC
Source organism: Bathymodiolus septemdierum (assembly GCA_963383655.1). Classification (NCBI taxonomy): domain Eukaryota; kingdom Metazoa; phylum Mollusca; class Bivalvia; order Mytilida; family Modiolidae; genus Bathymodiolus; species Bathymodiolus septemdierum. The sequence continues at coordinate 12,907,923 of OY726519.1, read as the reverse complement.
GTGAACTTGTGTGCCCATTAGTTTTGTTTTGATTATTGTGATGACGTGAACTTGTGTGCCCATTAGTTTTGCTTTGATTATTGTGATGACGTGAACTTGTGTGCCCATTAGTTTTGTTTTGATTATTGTGACGATGTGAACTTGTGTGCCCATTAGTTTTGTTTTGATTATTGTGACGATGTGAACTTGTGCACCCATTAGTTTTGTTTTGATTATTGTGACGATGTGAACTTGTGTGCCCATTAGTTTTGTTTTGATTATTGTGACGATGTGAACTTGTGCACCCATTAGTTTTGCTTTGATTATTGTGACGATGTGAACTTGTGTGCTCATTAGTTTTGTTTTGATTATTGTGACGATGTGAACTTGTGCACCCATTAGTTTTGCTTTGATTATTGTGACGATGTGAACTTGTGTGCCCATTAGTTTTGCTTTGATTATTGTGACGATGTGAACTTGTGCACCCATTAGTTTTGTTTTGATTATTTTGATGACTTGAACTTGTGTGCCCATTAGTTTTGTTTTGATTATTGTGACAACGTGAACTTGTGTGCCCATTAGTTTTGCTTTGATTATTGTGACGACGTGAACTTGTGCACCCATTAGTTTTGCTTTGATTATTGTGACGATGTGAACTTGTGTGCCCATTAGTTTTGTTTTGATTATTGTGACGACTTGAACTTGTGTTTTAGCATTTGATCATCCTATAATCGTTGTAGTGAATTTGCCCTTTGAATTGGGCCCATGATTGGTAAATAAAGTACATGTTTCTAAGACTACCTTGTTCTGGTCTTTCCAGAAGAGGACATAACCATTGGGGTCGACCTTCAAGGTCACAGCAGTACCAATTGTGCTGTTCTGAAATAAAAAAAAATGTATTTTACATAATTATCCTTAAAAATACCATACCTAGCAGTCTTCTCTGAATGTTATATTTAAGGAGTCAAAATGCAAATGATCCTATGCTTTGGATTTGACTCTACTGTGAATATCAACCTTTAGTTTGAACCAGAACATGTACCTTGAACCAGAACTTGTACTGTGGACCTGAACCTGTCTGTCCTCTTGTTTCAACAGAAAATATTTTAATTTTGTTGTCTCATACAAAATTGTAAATAAAGTAGTATTTGTTTTCTAGTTACCTACTTATCAACCAAAACTGAACTTACCAAGAAACATATCTTGTAGTCTCCACTCTCCATTCAAAAAATACTCTTTTCACCTATTTTATCAAATTCAAAAACGTTTTTTCAGTGGTTGATAAATAAAAATAAACTGATTTTGAACCATTTTTTTTTAATCCAAAATTGTTAAAAAGAATTTCTGCATAATTTTGTTACTACAATGTATTTCAATCAAACTGTATTTGTTAAACCCTATTTCCAATCGTTTCACACCTTGTAAGAAGTTTTTTTTATATATCAAAGGTCATTTCACTAAAAACTTTCAGATAGTTAATTCCATCAGATATTACATAATCATAGCTGTCATATTTAATGTTGGGTGAGTAAAAAATATAATATTATGATATTTGCACAAAATTTTGCTTTAAAATAGGTTAAACCATTGTTGTAATAGTTAACAAGCTCCCCTCAACTGTGGTTCATGAGACTATAAAATTGGTATATGCTGTTTCCCCACTTAGCATTCAGCATCTTGGAGTCAGTATAATGTGCTTGAGTGGAGCGACTTGTCTTCTTGTGGACTGTTATCGCAGTGAGGCAGCACTATGAAAATCCAATTAAGGTGTTGGGATAGAACAAAGTGGACATCATAATCATTTCATCAAAAATAACTTGTTCTCACCATGACATAGCTGAAAAATTACTTACATGGTGTTAAACAACAATCACTCACTAACTCAAATGGCTTAACAGTTTCATCTTTTATTCTACAAATGTACTACACCGGGTATTCGGTACCGGAGTTGGCACTAAGAACGCGAGCGTCGATAAAAAATCAACAAACAGGGTAGGTATATGTCAACGTTCTTTTCTTAGACATAATAATATTTTGCAATGAAATAATGTCATACAATAACAGTAAACAATAAAGTATTCACAGTCAAATTTTCTTTGTGATAAAGTTAATAGTAAATCTGCAACACGATTGTTTTATCGACCTTTCTCAAATTTATTTTGATTTTCGAAATTAGATTACTTATATTTTACTGCAGTGAATGCCATTTTAAAAACAAATTGGTTCTTTCTCTTCCCAAATGCCTCTTACAACTTCTGTTAAAAATTCACTATAAAACATGCACGAAAATTTCTCATAGCCAACGGTTTATAGGCAACTAAGAACCGCGGATCAACTTGAAAGAATGACACAAGGAACGCCGGCTTTGGCTACTAGGAACAAACAGTGTATCATTTATATAATATGATATAATATATAATATATCGATTTATACTATAATTCCACTAAAAATAAAACAATATATATATATATATAACGTCTGAAAAATACATATATATATTTGTGCAATTAAATATTTATACGTCCAATTGATGATTAAGTCCTAACGGGGAAAACGTTTTAAATTTTTTTATCCAAAACAACTCTTTAACTTTTCTATAAGTGTCCTCTCCAAAAACTTTTTCAATACCAATTACCATAAAGTCGTTTACGCTGTGGTTTTCACTGTAGAAATGTTCTGCTACATTATCATGGTTTCTTGTCCTAATCATAGAAAAGTTCAGCAACATACGTTGATAAAACGTGTCACCCGTTTGTCCCACATACATTGTTTTACAACATTTTTTGCATCTCACGGAGTAAATGAGGTTTGAAGTTTTACAATTGATGTAGCCTTTTAATTTGTACTCTTTGCCATCTGTTCCGAAAAATGTATCGCTTCTGATGATATATTTACAAAGCGCACAGTTTTTACCACAAGGTTCACATATATTCGGTTTCTTGTAAGGGACCAACCTTTTAACTTGAAGGGGGGGGGGGGGGGGGGGGGGAGGGGGGGGGTATGTTTTTTTGCTTCATTCAGAATTTTTTTTTTGGACAACACAAGAGTTAGAATATTAAATTTTTTTGTCGCGCAAAGTGCAAATTTTTTTTCCAGAATTTAACATTAGGTTACAAGACAAAAACTCTGAATCAGATTATTTTCTTTTTCCTCCACCAAAATCAGTATATTTTTTTCAGCAACATTGGCAATCAGAATATTTTTTTAGAAAAAAACCATAACACCCCCCCCCTCCCTTTCAAGTTAAATGGTCATTCCCTAAAACATATTATTGTGTTTTTTGTGAATTATTATTTCTTGTATAAAATTTTGTCTCTACGATAAGCAACTAACGGTGGAGTCGGGAAAATTTCTTTTAATTTGTCTGATCGGTGTAAGGTGTTCATATGGTTCCAGAGAATAGAATGAATGTTTGGTAATGTGTCACTATAAGTAAGAACCAGTGGTATACGATCAGAGTTTTTTGGTTGGTTGTAATTTAATAAATGTTGCCGGTCTAATTTATCAACTTTTTCTAACTGTTCTTGGTGAAATAAAGTGGTGATAGCTAAATATTTGGTCAAAGTTAATACACGTATAATAATATACAAAAAAATTGTCCCTGGATCTTACTAAAATATTGTATATAAATGTCATAAGTCACATAACAGGTTTTAACAAATTACCTAATCTCTATATATTCCTTTATTTGACATTTTCCACTGCTAATGAAGAAAAACCAATTTTGTTATTTTTATGTAGATTATAGATAATAATGCATTAGATGACATTATCCCCACAGTTTATTAAATTGTAACTTGATTCCACATTCCCCAGGATTACTAATCCACCCGCTACATTACTTCAAATCCAATAATCATATAACAATCAGTTTCTTATGAAATATGTATTAAAATGTCTAACCTACACCCTTTTGTGCCTGGTCTCTGATTTATAAATGACATATTTTGCCATCTATGATACATCAATCTAATCAGAACCATGATACCACTTATTTTTTTCTTTACAAAGTTGATAGACTCCAAAATTCATTGGACTCAAAGCTACAATTTTGAAATAAAAATATTCAAAGAACAGTTTTTTTTTCAACTGGTTTATAATAGATACTGCTGTTTCTGACTTGTTAAGACTTCATTCAAACAAACGGTATAAGTAAACAACTTAATATTGATTTCCTTACAATCAAATCAACAAACCACTATGTCAGGCCATCTGAAAAAATAATAAAAAATACTGGCTTTCTGTAACATACAATTTTTGAAGAGGCTAAGTAGATGAGCAAATTCTTACTTTCTTTCTAATATCATAAACTAGAGGCTCACTTGAACCTGTATCACTCATATGGTAATGCATGCACTGTTTGTAGTTTCAAAGAAAATTCATATACCCCAGGTTAAACGATGTCCTGTGGTGGCAATTTAAATTGGATTTTCAATTGACAAAAATAAAGATGAAAAAAAATTGTAAGGAACCATCTAATGATTATTCCTGTACAGTTCTGGTTCAATCAATTTTCCAGATTCTGAGAAAAATTATATATCATATTTGTTTTCCATAAGGAACCAATGCTAAAACTTTGACATACACTGGTAGCCATCTTTGATTTCTGATTGACAAAAAAAACATACATTTTGGTAGAGAACCATTCAAGTAACATATCAGTAGTTTGCTATCATATGGTTCAGTGGTTTCAAAGAATATTGTTAAATATTTCTACAAGATGTAAAGCTGTGGCATACCACAGATACAGATAGGTCTGCTCCATATCTTGACATACACCTTGAAATCGACAGTGAGGGTCGGTTAAGAACGAAACTTTACGACAAAAGAGATGATTTCAACTTTCCATTTTATATGTAGCAACATTCCAGCAGCACCTGCATATGGAGTATATATCTCTCAGAAATGAGATGATACGATATTCCAGAGCTTGTGGTTCCTATCAAGATTTCCTTGATAGAGGGTTGCTGCTAACAAGGAAGTTACTGAACCAAGGGTTCCTTTTGGTAAAGTTGAAGTCATTACTTCGAAAATTTTACGGTCGCCACCATGACTTGATTGACCGTTATGGAATATCTGTGTCACAAATGACCATGGATATGTTCCACTTGTCGTAAACACTTTCCGGTTCACGCCCGGTTTTTAGTGGGGTTCGTGTTACTCGATCTTTAGTTTTATATGTATGTTTTGTAGATCGTTGTTTGCCCTTTTGTACTTTTTCTTTTGGCCATTGTGTTGTCTGTACTTCTTTGATATACAGATTCTGATTGCCCCTTTGGTATCTTTTGGCCATTGTGTTGTCTGTTCTTCTTTGATATACAGATTCTGATTGCCACTTTGGTATCTTTTGGCCATTGTGTTGTCTGTTCTTCTTTGATATACAGATTCTGATTACACCTTTGGTATCTTTTGGCCATTGTGTTGTCTGTTCTTCTTTGATATATGGATTCTGATTACACCTTTGGTATCTTTTGGCCATTGTGTTGTCTGTTCTTCTTTGATATACAGATTCTGATTACACCTTTGGTATCTTTTGGCCACTGTGTTGTCTGTTCTTCTTTGATATACAGATTCTGATTACACCTTTGGTATCTTTTGGCCATTGTGTTGTCTGTTCTTCTTTGATATACAGATTCTGATTGCCCCTTTGGTATCTTTTGGCCATTGTGTTGTCTGTTCTTCTTTGATATACAGATTCTGATTAACCCTTTGGTATCTTTTGGCCATTGTGTTGTCTGTTCTTCTTTGATATACAGATTCTGATTGCCCCTTTGGTATCTTTTGGCCATTGTGTTGTCTGTTCTTCTTTGATATACAGATTCTGATTACACCTTTGGTATCTTTTGGCCATAGTGTTGTCTGTTCTTCTTTGATATACAGATTCTGATTACACCTTTGGTATCTTTTGGCCACTGTGTTGTCTGTTCTTCTTTGATATACAGATTCTGATTACACCTTTGGTATCTTTTGGCCATTGTGTTGTCTGTTCTTCTTTGATATACAGATTCTGAATACACCTTTGGTATCTTTTGGCCATTGTGTTGTCTGTTCTTCTTTGATATACAGATTTCCGATTACACCTTTGGTATCTTTTGGCCATTGTGTTGTCTGTTCTTCTTTGATATACAGATTCTGATTGCCCCTTTGGTATCTTTTGGCCATTGTGTTGTCTGTTCTTCTTTGATATACAGATTTCCGATTACACCTTTGATATCTTGTGGCCATTGTATTGTCTGTTCTTCTTTGATATACAGATTCTGATTACACTTTTGGTATCTTTTGGCCATTGTGTTGTCTGTTCTTCTTTGATATACAGATTTCCGATTACACCTTTGGTATCTTTTGGCCATTGTGTTGTCTGTTCTTCTTTGATATACAGATTCTGATTGCCCCTTTGGTATCTTTTGGCCATTGTGTTGTCTGTTCTTCTTTGATATACAGATTCTGATTAACCCTTTGGTATCTTTTGGCCATTGTGTTGTCTGTTCTTCTTTGATATACAGATTCTGATTGCCCCTTTGGTATCTTTTGGCCATTGTGTTGTCTGTTCTTCTTTGATATACAGATTCTGATTAACCCTTTGGTATCTTTTGGCCATTGTGTTGTCTGTTCTTCTTTGATATACAGATTCTGATTGCCCCTTTGGTATCTTTTGGCCATTGTGTTGTCTGTTCTTCTTTGATATACAGATTCTGATTACACCTTTGGTATCTTTTGGCCATTGTGTTGTCTGTTCTTCTTTGATATACAGATTCTGATTACACCTTTGGTATCTTTTGGCCATTGTGTTGTCTGTTCTTCTTTGATATACAGATTCTGATTACACCTTTGGTATCTTTTGGCCATTGTGTTGTCTGTTCTTCTTTGATATACAGATTCTGATTACACCTTTGGTATCTTTTGGCCATTGTGTTGTCTGTTCTTCTTTGATATACAGATTTCCGATTACACCTTTGGTATCTTTTGGCCATTGTGTTGTCTGTTCTTCTTTGATATACAGATTCTGATTGCCCCTTTGGTATCTTTTGGCCATTGTGTTCTCTGTTCTTCTTTGATATACAGATTTCCGATTACACCTTTGGTATCTTGTGGCCATTGTGTTGTCTGTTCTTCTTTGATATACAGATTCTGATTACACTTTTGGTATCTTTTGGCCATTGTGTTGTCTGTTCTTCTTTGATATACAGATTTCCGATTACACCTTTGGTATCTTTTGGCCATTGTGTTGTCTGTTCTTCTTTGATATACAGATTCTGATTGCCCCTTTGGTATCTTTTGGCCATTGTGTTGTCTGTTCTTCTTTGATATACAGATTCTGATTAACCCTTTGGTATCTTTTGGCCATTGTGTTGTCTGTTCTTCTTTGATATACAGATTCTGATTGCCCCTTTGGTATCTTTTGGCCATTGTGTTGTCTGTTCTTCTTTGATATACAGATTCTGATTACACCTTTGGTATCTTTTGGCCACTGTGTTGTCTGTTCTTCTTTGATATACAGATTCTGATTACACCTTTGGTATCTTTTGGCCATTGTGTTGTCTGTTCTTCTTTGATATACAGATTCTGATTACACCTTTGGTATCTTTTGGCCACTGTGTTGTCTGTTCTTCTTTGATATACAGATTCTGATTGCCACTTTGGTATATTGTGGCCATTGTGTTGTCTGTTCTTCTTTGATATACAGATTCTGATTACCCCTTTGGTATCTTTTGGCCATTGTGTTGTCTGTTCTTCTTTGATATACAGATTCTGATTACACCTTTGGTATCTTTTGGCCATTGTGTTGTCTGTTCTTCTTTGATATACAGATTTCCGATTACACCTTTGGTATCTTTTGGCCATTGTGTTGTCTGTTCTTCTTTGATATACAGATTCTGATTGCCCCTTTGGTATCTTGTGGCCATTGTGTTGTCTGTTCTTCTTTGATATACAGATTCTGATTACACCTTTGGTATCTTTTGGCCATTGTGTTGTCTGTTCTTCTTTGATATATAGATTCTGATTACACCTTTGATATCTTTTGGCCATTGTGTTGTCTGTTCTTCTTTGATATACAGATTCTGATTACACCTTTGGTATCTTTTTGCCACTGTGTTGTCTGTTCTTCTTTGATATACAGATTCTGATTGCCACTTTGGTATCTTGTGGCCATTGTGTTGTCTGTTCTTCTTTGATATACAGATTCTGATTACCCCTTTGGTATCTTTTGGCCATTGTGTTGTCTGTTCTTCTTTGATATACAGATTCTGATTGCCCCTTTGGTATGTTTTGGCCATTGTGTTGTCTGTTCTTCTTTGATATACAGATTCTGATTACCTCCCTTTGGTGTTTTCAAACTCTTCTTAGATTTCCAATCCACAAAAAAATTGTAGTTATTATGTACAATTTGGATTCAATCAAATTTCTAGTTACTGGGGAAAACAAATTTTCAATTATCCATATTTTGGATGGAGGTCAGTGCTGTTCAATATATTTTTGAAAGGAGACCACACAAATACTATCCCAGCCTAGTTTGGATTAAATAGAGTAGGTTGTTTTAGAGAAGATTTTGAAATTATTTTTGGCCATAATCAGCCTAATTTGCATATTTTCTGCAAAAATCAGCAAAACACATTACATTTCAGCAAAACCCATAATATACAAAAAAAACTATGTCAAGCTTTTCATTAAAATAGAACTACTGTTGAGATATCAGCTCATTTTGTTCTATAATGTGGCTTCATTGGCTTTGTAGGTGTGTTTTATCCCAATGATCTATTTATAGCTACAGCAGACATATTGGTTGGTTGACAGGATCATGGATTACATTTTGAAAGTAAATATCTAAGGCTGAATCAAGCAAAGCTTGTTCAAATTAGCTTAAAGTTTTCAGAGGACAAGATGTTTTAAAAATCTAAAGACAGACAAAATCCAGTTGACGAATGACAGGTGCCGAGTGCAATGACAAAAACATCATCCACTGGTCAGGTGAAGTAAAAAGCTAGCTTACATGGGAAAAATACTTGCTACAAATACATTGTAGAAAAAAAATCTGTTGACTGTGATAACAATGTTTGGGTAACTATAGGGGCTCAGCCGCTGTCTTTAATGGTTGGTCATGCTACACAATCCAAACAAATTTGACAGATTGCCTCATATTCTACACTTCTATCCATTTCTTTTCTTATTTTTTAGCATGAGAATTGTGATGCTTGGTGCAATAATAAAACATTAGATTTATAATCTTCAATATTCATTATACAGATCAAAGCAACACCTGAAAATAATACCAAAATTTTTACTGTATTAACCAAAAGTTACCATTTAAGTTGATTTCTCGTTAAATACTGACAAAATGTAAATATATCAAGATAGAAAGGTCTTTGAAACATAATTAAAATCAATATTGAAAAAAGAATCAGTCATTACAGAACTCAAGTTATATCATAAATATATTGATGGAAGCTGACTAGGTACACAGCAAACTATTTCTCATATACAAATGTATGTAATATAATTTTCTTGGAACTTTTCTATATTTTACAACAATCACATGAATCAATCTGTATCATACATAAATTTAACATTTGTAAAAACAATAGATTCACATAAGTGAGTGATTGTTGTTTAATGTCAAGTGAGTTTTAGCTATATAATGGTGAGAACCAGTTACTCTTTGCTGTTTAATGTCAAGTGAGTTTTAGCTATATAATGGTGAGAACCTGTTACTCTTTGTTGTTTAATGTCAAGTGAGTTTTAGCTATATAATGGTGAGAACCAGTTACTCTTTGTTGTTTAATGTCAAGTGAGTTTTAGCTTTATAATGGTGAGAACCAGTTACTCTTTGTTGTTTAATGTCAAGTGAGTTTTAGCTATATAATGGTGAGAACCAGTTACTCTTTGTTGTTTAATGTCAAGTGAGTTTTAGCTATATAATGGTGAGAACCAGTTACTCTTTGTTGTTTAATGTCAAAAGAGTTTTAGCTATATAATGGTGAGAACCAGTTACTCTTTGTTGTTTAATGTCAAGTGAGTTTTAGCTATATAATGGTGAGAACCAGTTACTCTTTGTTGTTTAATGTCAAAAGAGTTTTAGCTATATAATGGTGAGAACCAGTTACTATTTGTTGTTTAATGTCAAGTGAGTTTTAGCTATATAATGGTGAGAACCAGTTACTCTTTGTTGTTTAATGTCAAGTGAGTTTTAGCTATATAATGGTGAGAACCAGTTACTCTTTGTTGTTTAATGTCAAGTGAGGTTTAGCTATATAATGGTGAGAACCAGTTACTCTTTGTTGTTTAATGTCAAGTGAGTTTTAGCTATATAATGGTGAGAACCAGTTACTCTTTGTTGTTTAATGTCAAAAGAGTTTTAGCTATATAATGGTGAGAACCAGTTACTCTTTGTTGTTTAATGTCAAAAGAGTTTTAGCTATATAATGGTGAGAACCAGTTACTCTTTGTTGTTTAATGTCAAAAGAGTTTTAGCTATATAATGGTGAGAACCAGTTACTCTTTGTTGTTTAATGTCAAGTGAGTTTTAGCTATATAATGGTGAGAACCAGTTACTCTTTGTTGTTTAATGTCAAGTGAGGTTTAGCTATATAATGGTGAGAACCAGTTACTCTTTGTTGTTTAATGTCAAGTGAGTTTTAGCTATATAATGGTGAGAACCAGTTACTCTTTGTTGTTTAATGTCAAGTGAGTTTTAGCTATATAATGGTGAGAACCAGTTACTATTTGTTGTTTAATGTCAAGTGAGTTTTAGCTATATAATGGTGAGAACCAGTTACTCTTTGTTGTTTAATGTCAAGTGAGGTTTAGCTATATAATGGTGAGAACCAGTTACTCTTTGTTGTTTAATGTCAAGTAAGGTTTAGCTATATAATGGTGAGAACCAGTTACTCTTTGTTGTTTAATGTCAAGTGAGTTTTAGCTATATAATGGTGAGAACCAGTTACTCTTTGTTGTTTAATGTCAAGTGAGTTTTAGCTATATAATGGTGAGAACCAGTTACTCTTTGTTGTTTAATGTCAAGTGAGGTTTAGCTATATAATGGTGAGAACCAGTTACTCTTTGTTGTTTAATGTCAAGTGAGTTTTAGCTATATAATGGTGAGAACCAGTTACTCTTTGTTGTTTACTGTCAAGTGAGTTTTAGCTATATAATGGTGAGAACCAGTTACTCTTTGTTGTTTAATGTCAAGTGAGTTTTAGCTATATAATGGTGAGAACCAGTTACTCTTTGTTGTTTAATGTCAAGCGAGGTTTAGCTATATAATGGTGAGAACCAGTTACTCTTTGTTGTTTAATGTCAAGTGAGTTTTAGCTATATAATGGTGAGAACCAGTTACTCTTTGTTGTTTAATGTCAAGTGAGTTTTAGCTATATAATGGTGAGAACCAGTTACTCTTTGTTGTTTAATGTCAAGTGAGTTTTAGCTATATAATGGTGAGAACCAGTTACTCTTTGTTGTTTAATGTCAAGTGAGGTTTAGCTATATAATGGTGAGAACCAGTTACTCTTTGTTGTTTAATGTCAAGTGAGTTTTAGCTATATAATGGTGAGAACCAGTTACTCTTTGTTGTTTAATGTCAAGTGAGTTTTAGCTATATAATGGTGAGAACCAGTTACTCTTTGTTGTTTAATGTCAAGTGAGGTTTAGCTATATAATGGTGAGAACCAGTTACTCTTTGTTGTTTAATGTCAAGTGAGGTTTAGCTATATAATGGTGAGAACCAGTTACTCTTTGTTGTTTAATGTCAAGTGAGTTTTAGCTATATAATGGTGAGAACCAGTTACTCTTTGTTGTTTAATGTCAAGTGAGGTTTAGCTATATAATGGTGAGAACCAGTTACTCTTTGTTGTTTAATGTCAAGTGAGTTTTAGCTATATAATGGTGAGAACCAGTTACTCTTTGTTGTTTAATGTCAAGTGAGTTTTAGCTATATAATGGTGAGAACCAGTTACTCTTTGCTGTTTAATGTCAAGTGAGTTTTAGCTATATAATGGTGAGAACCAGTTACTCTTTGTTGTTTAATGTCAAGTGAGTTTTAGCTATATAATGGTGAGAACCAGTTACTCTTTGCTGTTTAATGTCAAGTGAGTTTTAGCTATATAATGGTGAGAACCAGTTACTCTTTGTTGTTTAATGTCAAGTGAGTTTTAGCTATATAATGGTGAGAACCAGTTACTATTTGTTGTTTAATGTCAAGTGAGTTTTAGCTATATAATGGTGAGAACCAGTTACTCTTTGTTGTTTAATGTCAAAAGAGTTTTAGCTATATAATGGTGAGAACCAGTTACTCTTTGTTGTTTAATGTCAAAAGAGTTTTAGCTATATAATGGTGAGAACCAGTTACTATTTGTTGTTTAATGTCAAAAGAGTTTTAGCTATATAATGGTGAGAACCAGTTACTCTTTGTTGTTTAATGTCAAGTGAGGTTTAGCTATATAATGGTGAGAACCAGTTACTCTTTGTTGTTTAATGTCAAGTGAGTTTTAGCTATATAATGGTGAGAACCAGTTACTCTTTGTTGTTTAATGTCAAAAGAGTTTTAGCTATATAATGGTGAGAACCAGTTACTCTTTGTTGTTTAATGTCAAAAGAGTTTTAGCTATATAATGGTGAGAACCAGTTACTATTTGTTGTTTAATGTCAAAAGAGTTTTAGCTATATAATGGTGAGAACCAGTTACTCTTTGTTGTTTAATGTCAAGTGAGGTTTAGCTATATAATGGTGAGAACCAGTTACTCTTTGTTGTTTAATGTCAAGTGAGTTTTAGCTATATAATGGTGAGAACCAGTTACTCTTTGTTGTTTAATGTCAAGTGAGTTTTAGCTATATAATGGTGAGAACCTGTTACTCTTTGTTGTTTAATGTCAAGTGAGTTTTAGCTATATAATGGTGAGAACCAGTTACTCTTTGTTGTTTAATGTCAAGTGAGTTTTAGCTATATAATGGTGAGAACCAGTTACTCTTTGTTGTTTAATGTCAAGTGAGTTTTAGCTATATAATGGTGAGAACCAGTTACTCTTTGTTGTTTAATGTCAAGTGAGGTTTAGCTATATAATGGTGAGAACCAGTTACTCTTTGACGAGATGATGATGATGTCTGTTTTGTACTAGCTAGAGACCAACAGACGTAGTTGAATTTTTATAGTGCTAGCTCACTGAAACTACAACACACAGGTAGACATATGTAGCTCAACTTTGACACATTATCTCGACTCAGAGCTAACCAGTTTTTGCTTTTACTCCTCACGCTGAAAGTTTAACAGTACGTGAGATTTTATAATCTTTGGTTTTACCTGACTGGGCGTCAAACCCATGATCTACCTAACTCAAGGTGAGCAGTCAGTTCTGTACTGTGGTAGCCATTTCAATAATTAAAATCTTGGTACACAACCAAATGTACAGTATTGTTTCATTATGTGGTGGTGATATATACTTAATACAACTTTATATGAAAACATTAGTTCTCAGGATCTTCCTATGGCCCCCACTGGCCACTGCCTTGAGTACACTTAGGCCTGTCCCCTCCCCCCTTACCTAAAATCCTGCATGCAATGATCCATTTGTGCATGAAATAAACACATTGTAACATGTGATGATCTATTGAGGTATAAAGCAATATTTTTCATTTTCTTTATTTTAACATCATAATGATCATTAGTCATTCATGAGGATGGTAATGAGTATCATATAAAATGATTCAAAGGTAACAAATTTGCTCAAAATAGTAATGATATCATTTTCTTCCAATTCGGTAGCCCGAAAAACCAGGTTTGACAATTAATGATAATAATTTCAGGTCTACATCTTGCAACAATATGTGGGTGACAATTCAAAATTACAAGGCGACTTGAACATCGCTTTTGACCAATGAGAAAGAGTAGGCAAACTTAACAAGGCGACTTCTTCGCCCGCATCACCCTGCACATGATGCTAATTGTTGTGGAAAAACGATACTTGATGCACCCTCATTCAATATGATGTATTTTGAAGATGCCATCATACATGTATTGTAGATCTTATAATGTTAATACATTCTACATGTATATATTAGATCTGATTTAGTGAACAACAATTCATTACAATCTGTATATTTAATTCTTTATCATGACAATAAATAGTCTATAAAAGGATTATATAGGTCACTTTACTGTAAAGAAAACAAATCATACCACATTTTTTACTCTTCAGATTATAAAATATTTACATTTATCAATGATTTGTACATACGATAATATCCATTATCAAGCAACTATCGTGGTATGAACAGTCCTTGCTTTCAAATTGTTGACCTACTAGACCTTTGGGCAAGCAAATCTGTACTTTTACTAGCCCGAACTCAAATTTACTAGACCAAAAGAAAAAACAGAAATCCTTAAAGCTAAGTGGACAAGCAGCAATTACAAATTTCATAGTCTTTTATTTGACTTGACCAGGATTTGAACCTACAATCTACCCGAGGTGAACATTACACTACTGATGTAGTTTAAATCATGGAAGACTGTGAAATAAAAAATAGAAAATGTTTAAGTTGTAAAATTGTAGCATTTTAATTTACATGTAGCACAATAAAGTTTTTGTATAAATTGGACAGTACATCTCAATATTAAGCATTATATTATTTTTGGCAAAGATTTACCCTTAAAATGTTTCTTTGAGGTACTTTGTTTTGATTATATCTTGTAAACCTTTTAAAAACAACATTTCAATGATCAGATGTAAATTTATCTCTTAAATATCATATAATCTGGTTTTTAAATTTTTAAAGCAAAGTACAGTGCTTACAGGTATGAAAGTATTAAACTTAAGCCCCTAGGCTAATTATCAAATTAGTTAAACAAATACTGATTTGTAAATATTACTACTACATTCTGTAAATAATCATTAGAAGAAATCACTGCCTGGACTAACAACATATTTAATGATATGGACATTTTGTCTGGGAAAATCAAATGAAACAGATCTTGTCACTGACTAATTACAACTTTGAACAAATTTTATATGTATGTAAATGTACAGGTACAATGTATCCGTTAGTAACAAATGTATTGTATACACTGTATATATCAATATCTTTATGTCCCAAAGGGGGTCTGTCACAGTGGGTAGCAAGGCAAATATTTAAATTTTCCCAGTATACCAGAACAAAGGTTGTATTGAGCTAATTAGTATGATTCCAGAGCAGGATAATCATGAATTTTAAGGCCCATCATTCTATTAATCCATCTGTGTTTGGTCTGGTCTATGGGTGTTTATATTCACTATCGTCATGGCTGTGATCGTATGGTAGTTGGATTTACAACTACCTATGCAATCGGTGCCTATCACCACTGATGTTGTGAGTTCGAATCTCGATCAGGGCGAGGTGCAAAACATTATGTGATGAAGTTTGTCAGTGACTTGCGACAGGTCAGTGGGTTTCTCCAGGTCCTCTTGTTTCCTCCACCAATAAAACTGACCACCGTCTATGGGTGTTTATATTCACTCTCAGTATCCTACTGCTTCTTAAGCAACTCAGACCAGACGTCTTACAGATCAGTTCATTATAACTACCCTGGTCTTCCTTCTTACCAGAGGTCTTACAGATCAGTTCATTATAACTACCCTGGTCTTCCTTCCCCTAGCAAGATTGGTAGACACAATAAAGCTGAAAATGCTGATCGAGATTCAAACTCTCAACATCAGTGGTGTTAGGCACTGATTGCATAGGTAGTTGTGAATCCAACTACAATACGATCACAGCCATACACGACATATTTGCTGCTGGACATTAAGTAATTAATCATAATAATACCCATTCAACAGCAATATGTCACCTACAATCGTCTGTCCCTGTGTTCTACCAAAAATTCTTAATAACAATTTGCACATATGACTTGAGCATCTCTGGATGCCGATTTCAATCATACATGTAGCCATGCAAGGCAAGCATGGTAATATTCCTGCTTTAATTTTTGACTGGCCTTAATGAAGTGAGTTTTATAGTGGTCCAGTCCATATAGTTATAAAATAAACAATGACTGATGTCATTAAAGCACATAGAAATTCTGATATAGGTTAAATTGGTAGTAAATCAACTACCATACAGACATTACAGTGAAGGCCCCCTACAAAATTACAATTTGGTAATGATGGAAAATAAAAAAATAAAAATCCCAATGTACATCACACACATGTATTCATAAAAATCCAAAGACAAATACATTAATTTGGCATTTGCATATCAATTGAGACCTACTATATTTATCATCAATAAATAAACAGAAAGATTATTTTATACATTTTTTTTAATTCTATAATTTTCACATTTTTTTTTAATTCTAACATTTTCACATTTTTATTAATTCTATCATTTTCACATTTTTTTTAATTCTATCATTTTCACATTTTTGTTTAATTCTATCATTTTCACATTTTAGTTAATTCTATCATTTTCACATTTTTTTTTAATTCTATCATTTTCAAGACTTTACAGCATTTAATTGACCAATCAATGAGCATAATACTCTGGATTCTACATAGACTTCAATGTTAATTAATTATTTTTATATCTATCAATAGAAGTTATCTATATATACAATGTAGCAGTTAAATTCACCTCAGGTCCTTGTTGACTCTAAATCAGATCTCTATTTTGATTTTCTTCTCATTATATTTGACAGATTTATTTAAAAAATATTAAAAATAATTCAAACCTCTATTGGAAATGAGGTAAAATTCCAAGTATACCTGCTGGCTTAACCTCCTATGATTATCAAATCAGGATCCTGAAGATACCAGGAAAAGATTGGTTTGGCTTTATGGTGTTTAACACCACTTTCAACAATATTTCAGCTATATTGTGGCAGTCAGTTTAATAGGCGGAGGAAACCGGATCCTGAGTACTTGGAGTAAACCACTGACCTGCTGCAAGTCACTGACAAATTTTATCACATAATGTTATACACCTCAGCCTGAGCGGGATTCAAACTCACAACATCAGTGGTGATAGGCATTGATTGCATAGGGGGTTGTAAATCCAGCTACCATACGGCCAAGACGGCCCCTCCCGGAAAAGATAATTACATTCTTTGGTTTTAATTAAATTAGCAGGGAGAAGCTGCCTCGTATATTTTCCCTATAATACAGTAAGCAGTCAGTATAATTTGTCATCCTGAATACTGAGAGTTATACTTGACAATTTGGGTGATCTGTGTCCCCTTATAGAACATTGTAGCAAGGTAAAATTGGTATTCAGACATATCTCTCTCTCTCTCTCTGTTACAAGCATGCATTTTCTTATAATGTAAATCAAGTGTTAATCAAATGTTAAATAAAATATGCAAGGTATATCACATTTCCACACCAATAATAAAAAGGGAAAATACGTTTAAGGACAATTGAATTGACATGTACACAAGTCACACAATATCCGAATTCTACCGTTCATTGGCACGATTTACTCACCTCCTGCCATTTTATAAACTTATTGCCTTTAATAAGAGCTTCCGGGACATTAATTGGTCTAAGCTGAACCACATGAACACCCGGTTTAGCTCCCGCCATCTCTGGTGTTTACATGGGATGTCTGTCCATTTATTTCCTACACATAACCCGTTTATTTCTCGGTCAGGGTAAAAAAGGTAGTGTCCTGTTTATTTCACAATATCCGTGTGTTCGTGTTACACAACTAGATTTTCACAATAAAACAGAAGATAATATGTCCAATAGTTCCCTTTCTCGATGAAAATTCGAATGATGTTGGGTGTTGTTCATCTAGGATTTCCTTTCAACTAACTTACTGACTAATGGTTCGTTCCATATTTTTTTCTAATATATGTCACGTGATTGTATATTCTGTGAGTGGCAGGTGCGCGAAAATTTAAAAATATTATGACATTAAAAGATTGGACTATGTCTCTACCATAAATAAGCCACTCATAAAATCAGACAATCGCAAATAAAACATCAATACTAAGCACCAGACAATGTACACAAATCCGAAATCCACGGATACGTTTATTGTTATAGAATAGAATATGTTTGTCAATTAAAGACGCCCATGATAGGCAGTATAATTACATGAAAATCACAATATTTACATTAATTGGTATGATTAGATTGATTGGATTTAACATACAAGACATACAAATACATGTAAATATACAATTTTGTAATCAATAATTTTGAAAAGTATAGTGATCCCTGTAATAGATTATAAGTTAGGGATAAGTGATAGGGGCACACGTCACCATACCAGACATTTATGATTCTGGATTCAGTGGTGTACACGTTGGCAACAGCGGTTATCCAGGCAGTGGATGAAGACTCAAGATAGACTGACTGACTGAGATTAAGAGACAGTGCATCATCCACAGTTGTATATCTAACCAAGGACGTATATACGTCCTTGATCTAACACAGATATATAATTATTATTATTAATATTATATAACATAAAATATTACTATTATTAATTTTGAATTATATCATTTCTAGGTGAATGCAACTTTAGTATCATATCAGAAAGTTGATTTATGATGAAATTGTCTTCATTGGACATTAACCATATAAATTGCTCTCTAATATCTAAATGTTTAAAATTATAATTATTATTATTTATAAGATCAATAAATGGTGTTCTCACATTTTGAAGTGCTTCACATTTTAATAAGAAGTGAATTTCATCTTCAACTTCCTTTAAACATAATTTACAAATTCTTTCTTTTGCCTGAAGCCCTCTGTGTCTTCCTCTTTTTATTTCTAAATTATGATTACTTATTCGTAATTTTGAGAGTAAAATTCTTTGTTCATCATTTTTCATAGATAAATAGAGTTCTAGACTTATGTTATTCTTAAATAATCTTAGGGAGCGACCATTTAACTTGCAGGGGGGGGGGGGGGGTTATGGTTTTTTGTTTCGTTCAGAAATTATTTTTCGGACAACACGAGTTAGAATATTTAGTTTTTTGTCGCGTAAAGCGCGAATTTTTTTTCCAGAATTCAACATTAGGTTATATGACAAAAACTCTGAATCAGATTATTTTTTTCCCCTCCACCAAAATCAGAATATTTTTTTCAGCAACATTGGGAATCAGAATATTTTTTTAGAAACCCCTTGATTGTGTTGACGAGGACACTGATTGTGTTGATGAGAACACTGATTGTGTTGACGAGGACATTGATTGTGTTGGACACTGATTGCGTTGACGAGGACACTTATTGTGTTGACGAGGACACTGATTGTGTTGACGAGCACACTGATTGTGTTGACGACACTGATTGTGTTGACGAGGACACTGATTATGTTGACGAGGACACTGATTGTGTTGACGAGGACACTGATTGTGTTGATGAGAACACTGATTGTGTTGATGAGAACACTGATTGTGTTGACGAGGACACTGATTGTGTTGACGAGGACACTGATTGTGTTGATGAGAACACTGATTGTGTTGACGAGGACACTGATTGTGTTGACGAGGACACTGATTGTGTTGACGAGGACACTGATTGTGTTGACGAGGACACTGATTGTGTTGATGAGAACACTGATTGTGTTGACGAGGACACTGATTGTGTTGACGAGGACACTGATTGTGTTGACGAGGACACTGATTGTGTTGACGAGGACACCGATTGAGTAGATGAGGACACTGTGTAGATAAATAAATAATTTCGTATGTAAGAAAAACTTTGAAACCGCTGGACAACTACTGTCATTTAGCATGTTGAAATGACAATAATATCAGTTTTCAATTTGTATCGATTTCCCTCAGTTAGCTATGAAGTCTCTTGGTGGACATCCTTCGAAAATTGTCACGTCACTATTAGACTAGAAAACTTAGATTCTAACTTTACCTTGTTAAAAGAGGCATATGAAGAATCAAACAAATTATTTGAAATCAAAATCCCCTCTGGATATGGTTCAATAACATTACTTATTAAAAATATTAGAGGACCAAAAGAATAATCTAATGTGTCCAAACATAAATTCAAATCTTCTTATAAAGATGTCATATATCAAGTTTATAAAGAGAATTGGGGAAAACAAATGTTAAAACATTCAGAAGGTAAACTATGTAACTACAGCAAATTCAAAACAAACTTTGGACTTGAAAAATATTTATGTATATTGAAATCCTTTGAGCAGAGGAGAAATTTTACTAGGTTTCATATTTCATCACACAGATTACATATTGAGAGGGGGCGATATCAGGGTGCTCTCCGACAAGACAGACTTTGCCTCCGTTGCACATCTGGTGAGATAGATGATGAGAAACATTTTCTAATATCATGTTCTACATGTCCTGAAATAAGAACAGAAATGTTCAACAGGATCAATAATATCTGTAAAAACTTTCATGTCCTCAATCCAGAACAGAAATTATATTGGCTTCTTGATAATGAAAATGAGGAAATTCTAGCCAGTATTTGTAATTTGATAAAACAAAGCACAATATAATTAAATAATTTAGTTTAAACATATTTCTATTTGCTAAATATAACAAATAGGGATCGGACACAAGTTTTTCCAACTTATGAAGTCTTCTCCCGACTACCGTGAATAATTTACAATATGGATTAGCATGCGCAATGAAATGATATAATATGTATATAATAGCATAGAGTTAAATATACAAAGAATGATTATATACAAAAACATAGGTTTAGACAGTATACGAAAGAAAAAATAAAGAAAAAAGAACAGAGAATAATTGCTCTTTTACACTGTGCACGGGCTGGCATGCTTAGAAAGGAGAAATATAATATAAATTGATAATATTTCTAAATAAATATAATAAATTTAAAGAAAAACACATACTACTGGGTTTGATCTGAATTTCTTCTTAATTCATTTTAACATGCCTTTGCACTGTCGCTTGGTGCACTCTGTAATTGAGCAATAACATGATGACATATTTCCTCCAACTAGTTCTCCTGCTCTAAACACGAAGTGACACATCCGAATGAATAATAATAATAATAATAATAATAATAATAGATATAATAATTAACTAATCTTTTTTTTTATTTATATATAGTATAAGAATAAGAATAAGAATTGTATTGTCCAATAGAGGGCCCACAAGGGACAAAGTCATTACAGTGATTCATAAACATTAACATTAAAAATACAAAATATAAATATTGTACGTTACAATGAACAAAACTGCCCATAAAATATACTAAATACTTATATTCATAATAATTATAATAATAATAATTAATTAATTAAGTGCCGTCGACTATGACATTGTTCACCACATCAGACATCAATGGTTAATTTACATGTAGTGTAGTGGTCAAGTCCTCCTATGCAAATGGACAAGTACTGTACGGTAGTTGTACAAATGCAGAGGAAACCAAGGGCCGGTGCAGATAGGACTATAACACATTCGCACACATATTATACATGTGAAATAACTACATTTTCTAGATTAAATACATATACTGTATAAATACTTAAAGCATGAAAGAATAAATATATCACTCATATCAATATTTGTTTGTCTGTCTATTTATATTAAATAAAGGGAAGAAAAGGTCCTCCTTGTCAATGCCATAGTTATTCAAATGCAGGGGACACCAATGGTCGATGCTAAAAGGACTTATTAAATAATTAAATATGTGAATCTACTACAATTCAAGACATAAGAGTAAGACACATGTATATGTACTATATAAATAAAAACAAAAACATAAATATAAATGAGCAAGTCCTCCTCGTGTCCCAAGCACTCCAACAAATGCAATAGTTATTAAAATGCAGGGGACACCAAGGGTCGATGCTAAAAAAGACTTATTAATACGCTAAATATGTGAATCTACTATAATTTAAGAGTGTGACGCATGTCATGACATGTACTATCATAAATATGAATAAATGAGTCATCCTCGTGCCCCAAGCACATGAGCAATTGCAATAGTTATTCAAATGCAGGGGACACCAAGGGTCGATGCTAATAGGATCTAAATTCATATAATATTTGCATAGTCACCACCAAGAAGTAGAGAGTTATAAATATAATTTATTGAATGTCCGATGCAGCCACAATGAAACAATGTCCCAGTTCACAAGTGTTATCAGTACTAAGTGTGTTTTTCGTTATTCTTGATAAAATTACACAACTCTAGAATAATAAATAAATAAATAAGCTTTATTTAGAGTCGGCATGGTTAAAACAACATACAACATAAGCTCTCTTGAACTTTTAACCGACATACACGGACACAGAATAAATAACAAATAACAAGCATGCAACATACAGCTAAAATACAAGACTAAGTAAGCACTACATGTAAAATACTAACAGTTACAAGATAAGCAAAAAAGCAGATTAAAAGCTGATGTTATAAGCTAAGCATACCAAGAGCTAATGTAGCAAACTATGAACAACTAAAAGCTGATATTATGAGCAGAGCATAAAACTTTTATAAGCACAATAAATAAAAACTGGATATGACCTAGATGGTAGAAATTTAAACAAATTTAAAAGTCAGCACAAACTGAACATTTACATGCATTTCCATTCCAAGATTTTAAAATATTCTTAAACTGATTAAAATTGGAAATTTTTCTAAAATCATCAGGTAGGTCATTCCATAAAACAGCTGCTGCATATTTCAAACTATTCTTACCGTAGGTAGATGTTCGCACCCTAGGTATATCTACAATATTGGAATATCTAAAATTATATTTACAATTTTTAAAAACAACTAAATCATGTAAACAAGATGGTGAAAGTTTGTTTAAAATCTTAAAACATTCAATAGCCATGGTACGCATTCTTCTAACTTTCAGAGATGGAACTTTAGCTTTTTCTAATAACTCATCATATGTGCTCTCATAGTCCTCGTATATAAATCGTAAAGCCCTCGCCTGGATTTTTTCTAATTTAGAGGTATTACTTTTATTGCAAAAATGCCACGCCAAAGGACAAAAATTAAAATTAGACAAAATGAAAGTATGAAAAATTGTTAATTTATTTAATTTTGAAAGAAAACAACCAATGCGTTTTAAAACATTCAACTGTTGAGAAGCTTTACGACATATATTTTTAATATGATAATTGAAATTAAGTTGGTAATCAATATCTATTCCCAGTAATTTTACCACTTCATCACAAGTAATTTCAGCTGAATCTATTTTAAATACTGGTGTCTTGGCATGTGTCTTATTGCCAACTGCAATGGCTTGAAACTTATCTGGATTAGCCTGCATACAATTGAATTTGAACCAGTCTATCAATACTGAGCTTCCTTTTTCAAGTATATCAATTAATTTCTCATAATTATCATTTACATAAGACAAGGTGTTATCATCAGCATAATTATACAATGTACCATATTCAATAAAATAAAAGATGTCGTTAATAAAAATATTAAATAACAAGGGGCCAAGTATAGAGCCTTGAGGTACCCCTTTTTGTATATCAGCCCAACTGCTGAGATCTCCCTGAAGTTTGATTTGTTGTTTACGACCAGTTAAATAATTTCTAAGTAATTCCACAGATTTTGGAGATAGGCCGTGTGCAGACAGCTTGCAAAGGAGAATGTCATGTGGCAGACAGTCAAAAGCCTTCGAAAGATCCATAAGAATTGCTGCCACATACTGATTTTTATCTAGAGCTGTTTTCCAATCTTCAAGGAGTCTCAGCAAAGTTGTCTGACAACCATGACCCTTTCTAAAAGCGCATATAAAAGTATGAAAAATATTTTCAAATAAATCAGTTAGTTGGTCAGATAAAACCATTTCATAAACTTTAGAAATTGTGGGTAAGATGCTAACTGGCCGGTAGTTCTTTTTGTCTAAATGGTCATTTTTTTTATGTAGTGGAACAACCTGAGCTTCTTTTAACCTGGTTGGAAAAACACTGGTTTTGATAGTGTTATTAACAAGTGTTGTTATATGCTTGTTAAGTACAGGTGCACCAGCACGTAAAAGTTTAGATGAGATCTGATCTACACCAGT
Source organism: Bathymodiolus septemdierum (assembly GCA_963383655.1). Taxonomy (NCBI): domain Eukaryota; kingdom Metazoa; phylum Mollusca; class Bivalvia; order Mytilida; family Modiolidae; genus Bathymodiolus; species Bathymodiolus septemdierum. The sequence goes on along the minus strand of OY726519.1, from coordinate 12,883,997 downwards.
AGCTTTCTTGATGTTTATTTTGCTAACCAGTTTGTTTATAGTGTCAACATCTGTAGGTTTAAAATCAAACAGTGTATTATGTTGTGAAGAACATCTTTGTTTTCACTATTCATTAGCCAAATTAGTTTGTTTTTATTATCAAGAGTTTTAAATTGAGCAAAATTTGCATCTATACATGAAAGTAGTTTACTTTGTTGTAATATCAAGGAATTGCAGTTAAAGAGAAAATGCTTTTCATCTTCAACTTCACCGCTATCACACCTGGGACATGCTCTAGTGTGCCGGTGAGTACCCTGATATCTGCGTATATAATAAGTATTTAATATTATATATAATTATTTACTATATAATTGTGAGAAAATGCAATTAATAGACGGGGTGTGTCAGAAGCACCGTCCCTTGGTGTTTTTAGCAGGCTTACTGCTTGTTAAGGAATATGCAACATAGGTAAAGTTTCACATTGGATGTGAGATATAGGGGACAAACCAGAACATGATCCACTAAATAATAATAATTATATTTATATTTTTAGAAATATAAAAACCCCAAACTATGTCCTTTTTCTTTTGTGTGTATGTCTCATTTATCAATCATGAATGTTTGTATTGTTAATGATGCCTCATGTGGGCCTTATGATTAGGCAATACAATGTATTATATTCTGTTCTATGCGCTAATAATTTGAATACTAGTATATATTTTTTTCATCAAAAGTGGTGAAATGAAATCCGATTTGTGAAATACATAAAATATACATTTAAAGAAGAGATGAGAACAAGAAACAAAATTTATATATATTTTAATATTTTATTGAAGCCAAGAATTGCAAACAAGACATATGATTCGGGACTCACCTCTATATAAAACAACCCATTCATAAAACAACTTTAAATGTTCAGTTTTGTCCTATTTTACGTGGAAGGGGAATTAACTCCACTCAAAAGCTTACAATTTTAAGAAAAGGTATTTTAAACAAGATCCCACAAGGGGGAGCCACAACATTCGTTAGTGTATGTGGTACTATATTATCACATCATTCAATGTCCTGAACTGATGCTAAATACATAAACCAATCAGATCCTTTCCTCTAGTATCTAATTTAGTATCCCTCTTTCTAGTGAGTGAGTGATTATTGTTTAACGCTAAATGATCTTTTTTTTTACCATGGCGAGAACAAGTTACATTTCGATGAGATGATGGTGTCCGCTTTGTTCTAGACCAACACGCTGAGTTGGATTTGTGTAGTGCTAGTTCACTGAAACAACTGTGTGCGGGTAGACATGTCGCTCCACTCGAAAAACATTATTCTGATTCGAGCCAACAAGTTCATGCTCGCCGGATTACTGCGTATAGTGCTGCTTAGACCAGCTTTATAGTCTTTGGTGTGACCCGACCTGTGCTCGAAACCAGATCTACCACACTCGAGACGAGCACGCTAACTGTAACTCCACCGATGTCCTTATTTCAAACAGCCAAACCAGATCTACCACACTCGAGACGAGCACGCTAACTGTAACTCCACCGATGTCCTTATTTCAAACAGCCAAACCAGATCTACCACACTCGAGGCGAGCACGCTAACTGTAACTCCACCGATGTCCTTATTTCAAACAGCCAAACCAGATCTACCACACTCGAGACGAGCACGCTAACTGTAACTCCACCGATGTCCTTATTTCAAACAGCCAAACCAGATCTACCACACTCGAGGCGAGCACGCTAACTGTAACTCCACCGATGTCCTTATTTCAAACAGCCAAACCAGATCTACCACACTCGAGGCGAGCACGCTAACTGTAACTCCACCGATGTCCTTATTTCAAACAGCCAAACCAGATCTACCACACTCGAGACGAGCACGCTAACTGTAACTCCACCGATGTCCTTATTTCAAACAGCCAAACCAGATCTACCACACTCGAGGCGAGCACGCTAACTGTAACTCCACCGATGTCCTTATTTCAAACAGCCAAACCAGATCTACCACACTCGAGACGAGCACGCTAACTGTAACTCCACCGATGTCCTTATTTCAAACAGCCAAACCAGATCTACCACACTCGAGGCGAGCACGCTAACTGTAACTCCACCGATGTCCTTATTTCAAACAGCCAAACCAGATCTACCACACTCGAGGCGAGCACGCTAACTGTAACTCCACCGATGTCCTTATTTCAAACAGCCAAACCAGATCTACCACACTCGAGGCGAGCACGCTAACTGTAACTCCACCGATGTCCTTATTTCAAACAGCCAAACCAGATCTACCACACTCGAGACGAGCACGCTAACTGTAACTCCACCGATGTCCTTATTTCAAACAGCCAAACCAGATCTACCACACTCGAGGCGAGCACGCTAACTGTAACTCCACCGATGTCCTTATTTCAAACAGCCAAACCAGATCTACCACACTCGAGGCGAGCACGCTAACTGTAACTCCACCGATGTCCTTATTTCAAACAGCCAAACCAGATCTACCACACTCGAGACGAGCACGCTAACTGTAACTCCACCGATGTCCTTATTTCAAACAGCCAAACCAGATCTACCACACTCGAGGCGAGCACGCTAACTGTAACTCCACCGATGTCCTTATTTCAAACAGCCAAACCAGATCTACCACACTCGAGGCGAGCACGCTAAGTGTAACTCCACCGATGTCCTTATTTCAAACAGCCAAACCAGATCTACCACACTCGAGGCGAGCACGCTAACTGTAACTCCACCGATGTCCTTATTTCAAACAGCCAAACCAGATCTACCACACTCGAGACGAGCACGCTAACTGTAACTCCACCGATGTCCTTATTTCAAACAGCCAAACCAGATCTACCACACTCGAGACGAGCACGCTAACTGTCACTCCACCGATGTCCTTATTTCAAACAGCCAAACCAGATCTACCACACTCGAGGCGAGCACGCTAACTGTCACTCCACCGATGTCCTTATTTCAAACAGCCAAACCAGATCTACCACACTCGAGGCGAGCACGCTAACTGTAACTCCACCGATGTCCTTATTTCAAACAGCCAAACCAGATCTACCACACTCGAGACGAGCACGCTAACTGTAACTCCACCGATGTCCTTATTTCAAACAGCCAAACCAGATCTACCACACTCGAGGCGAGCACGCTAACTGTAACTCCACCGATGTCCTTATTTCAAACAGCCAAACCAGATCTACCACACTCGAGACGAGCACGCTAACTGTAACTCCACCGATGTCCTTATTTCAAACAGCCAAACCAGATCTACCACACTCGAGACGAGCACGCTAACTGTAACTCCACCGATGTCCTTATTTCAAACAGCCAAACCAGATCTACCACACTCGAGGCGAGCACGCTAACTGTAACTCCACCGATGTCCTTATTTCAAACAGCCAAACCAGATCTACCACACTCGAGGCGAGCACGCTAACTAACTCCACCGATGTCCTTATTTCAAACAGCCAAACCAGATCTACCACACTCGAGGCGAGCACGCTAACTGTAACTCCACCGATGTCCTTATTTCAAACAGCCAAACCAGATCTACCACACTCGAGGCGAGCACGCTAACTGTAACTCCACCGATGTCCTTATTTCAAACAGCCAAACCAGATCTACCACACTCGAGACGAGCACGCTAACTGTAACTCCACCGATGTCCTTATTTCAAACAGCCAAACCAGATCTACCACACTCGAGACGAGCACGCTAACTGTCACTCCACCGATGTCCTTATTTCAAACAGCCAAACCAGATCTACCACACTCGAGGCGAGCACGCTAACTGTAACTCCACCGATGTCCTTATTTCAAACAGCCAAACCAGATCTACCACACTCGAGGCGAGCACGCTAACTGTAACTCCACCGATGTCCTTATTTCAAACAGCCAAACCAGATCTACCACACTCGAGACGAGCACGCTAACTGTAACTCCACCGATGTCCTTATTTCAAACAGCCAAACCAGATCTACCACACTCGAGGCGAGCACGCTAACTGTAACTCCACCGATGTCCTTATTTCAAACAGCCAAACCAGATCTACCACACTCGAGACGAGCACGCTAACTGTAACTCCACCGATGTCCTTATTTCAAACAGCCAAACCAGATCTACCACACTCGAGACGAGCACGCTAACTGTAACTCCACCGATGTCCTTATTTCAAACAGCCAAACCAGATCTACCACACTCGAGGCGAGCACGCTAACTGTAACTCCACCGATGTCCTTATTTCAAACAGCCAAACCAGATCTACCACACTCGAGGCGAGCACGCTAACTAACTCCACCGATGTCCTTATTTCAAACAGCCAAACCAGATCTACCACACTCGAGGCGAGCACGCTAACTGTAACTCCACCGATGTCCTTATTTCAAACAGCCAAACCAGATCTACCACACTCGAGACGAGCACGCTAACTGTAACTCCACCGATGTCCTTATTTCAAACAGCCAAACCAGATCTACCACACTCGAGACGAGCACGCTAACTGTAACTCCACCGATGTCCTTATTTCAAACAGCCATGAAGGGTAGTAATGTAATTCATGTATTATCGAATCATGTTTTATTCTAGCGAACCGGATCGGTAATGTAATGGTTATAGTGAAGGTCTCGGTGATCGTGGGTGCCCCGATCGGCTCAAGTCAAAGACTAACGTTGGTATTTGTTGCTTCTCCGCTAAGCACACAACATTAGGGGAAAAGAGCAAATACTGGGGATTTTTTTTGTTGGGAACTAACAAAAAATCCTATTCCAGTTTCACCCGTTGATAATCTGGATCAGTGTTTTTAGGATTTTAACATGGTTCTTTATATGTGATTATGTTAAGATCGTAAAGACATCCAAAATATTTATTAATAGGGTATGTAAATAGGACGGTAATGAAAAGGGCCAACATATCTTATTGTAGAGTTATATCCTATATGAGTTTCAGCAAGAAATACACAGAAATAGTTTTTACGGTTGATTTTTATCTCGTGTTTTAACTAAACCTCCTGAAAAAACACCCCCTCCCTCACATTCCAACGGCACATTCAAGTGTAGAAACTATCTTATTTGTGTTTATACAATTTGAAATACCTTGTCATAATAGAACGAACAAACATTCTTAGTCGACAGAGAGGTAAAACACTTTAGGACCTAAGAAGGATAACTCTGACAATAAATCTTACAATTGTCGTACTATGTCAAATAAGCTGGTAATTATCGTGTAAATGATCAGTTTAAAAATACCATAACATGGTAAAACAATAACTTATGTTGATTTTAAATAGTAATTTAAATTTAAACAATCAATCTGATTAAAAACTCTCACTGACTCCCCTAATGATATGTGCGCGACATATCAGTATAGAGGAGAGATGTGATTATAATCAGATTGTTAAAAAATGATTATGAAATCAAGTCTACCTTTTGTTACATATTGTTAAAAAATGATTATGAAATAAAGTCTACCTTTTGTTACAGATTCAGTTAGTATTGGGTGATTAGTAGCAAAAAGAAATTATATAATATGTACATGTATTATCAGTATCCCAAAAGACCACGATCACGTCCACATCCTCAGCAATTCTGGTTTCTCCTGTTAGTAAATTGGCTTGTTTCTCGATGGCAAGGCGATGGTAAGCCCATTGTGAACACCTCTTATGATATTGTTAAAAGAGCACAGAAGTGCCTCTCCAACTCGGATGATATTGATCTTCAGCAAATAAGTTAGTGATCGCACTTCCCTCCAAAATCATATTGCTATGATCTACGAATAGTAAATTACAATGGATGAACTTTGCTTAATCATAACACTGATTGGTACATCATTTGAATGATATTGCATGTTTTCAGCTCTTGAAGTTCTTCATGAGACCACACATGTCACCGCATTAAACTTCTGACCATTTTTTAACAATCGAATGTACAAAGTGAACTAGATTGTTTTTTCTGTGTACGCTTCAGGGTTCGTGCGTTTTAATATCATTGGTAATAGTGTATAACACTACAAAATCAAGATGTTTCTTGTCTGATAGCTGCAGATGAACTGTGTTGGCTTCTTCATTAATCGAAGCATTATGAGAGACTAAACCACTACTGATTTAGTCTTTTGTTTTCTTCTCTTTCATGGTTATTGTTCCATGATGTTTAACGCCACGTTCAACAATATGGCAGTTGTATTGCGGCGGTCAGTTTTATTGGTGGAGGAAACCGGAGTACCCAGAGAAAACCACCGACCTGTCGTAAGTCAAAGACAAACTTAATCGCATAATGTTGTATCGAGTACACCTTGTCATGAGTGGGATTTGAACTCACTTTGGTGAGAGCAACTGATTGTACATGAGATGTAAATTCAACTACTATACGATGAGGACGACGACAGTCTTTTCTTCTTTATCTTTTTTACTCCGAATGCATCTGAACATCAAATTCTCTTGAAATCTATGACTTTAGACTAAGATTTAAGAGAGAGATTTACCTCCTCCAATGTATATTTTGCTTTTGTTAGCCTGTTTAATTGAGATTTCCAGTGGCCCAAATTCCACATTTGTCTTCTTTATCCTAGCAGCAGTGAATTCAATTTCATATGAAGATTGTTGAATTGATCTGTGAACTTCATCTTTGGCGTTTATGTACATAACCTCATCATCATGTCGTAGTGCACCCTGCGACTGGGAAATTATACGCACCGATTTATTTCGTCCACACTGAATTTCAGTTTTGAATTTTTCGTTCTGTGTTTTCAGTGCAGTAGACTAAACTTCAATTGATATTGTTTCAAGAGGGTATTCTGTAGGAATAACGTTTCGGTTGTCGATCCAGGATATGTCACGATCATCAAGGGTACTCATGCATTCATATTAATATATATCTAGAGTATCGATACATCGTTTGATGCCTTGAATTTATGTTCTGATTGTCACCATTCTGGCTTCTTTCTTGTATGCCGTCAGCACCCCTGACAAAGAAGGAGACACAGCTGTAACTTATGTTTTAACATCAGCCTCTGCACTTTATATTTAGTATACTGGGTTTGTTGGTAATTTCTGTAGCTTAAATGTTAAATTTAATGTATATCTTTTCAATTATTTTCTACCACGACTACAGTTTTTGAGGAATTCCAATAACCTATTTATATACGGGTTGTGACAGAGAACGTAAGTAACTTACATACTACCTGTTTATATATGGGTTGTGACAGAGAACGCAAGTAACTTACATACTACCTGTTTATATACGGGTTGTGACAGAGAACGCAAGTAACTTACATACTACCTGTTTATATACGGGCTGTGACAGAGAACGCAAGTAACTTACATACTACCTGTTTATATACGGGTTGTGACAGAGAACGCATGCAAGTAACTTACATACTACCTGTTTATATACGGGTTGTGACAGAAACGCAAGTAACTTACATACTACCTGTTTACATACGGGTTGTGACAGAGAACGCAAGTAACTTACATACTACCTGTTTATATACGGGTTGTGACAGAAACGCAAGTAACTTACATACTACCTGTTTATATACAGGTTGTGACAGAGAACGCAAGTAACTTACATACTACCTGTTTATATACGGGTTGTGGTAAAGAACACCAGTAACTTACATACTACCTGTTTACATACGGGTTGTGACAGAGAACGCAAATAACTTACATACTACCTGTTTATATACGGGTTGTGACAGAGAACGCAAGTAACTTACATACTATACCTGTTTATATATGGGTTGTGACAGGGAACGCAAGTAACTTACATACTATACCTGTTTATATACGGGTTGTGACAGAGAACGCAAGTAACTTACATACTATACCTGTTTTTATACGGGTTGTGACAGAGAACGCAAGTAACTGACATACTACCTGTTTATATACGGGTTGTGACAGAGAACGCAAGTAACTGACATACTACCTGTTTACATACGGGTTGTGACAGAGAACGCAAGTAACTTACATACTACCTGTTTACACACGGGTTGTGACAGAGAACGCAAGTCACTTACATATTATCTGTTTATATACGGGTTGTGACAGAGAACGCAAGTAACTTACATACTACCTGTTTATATACGGGTTGTGACAGAGAACGCAAGTAACTTACATACTATACCTGTTTATATATGGGTTGTGACAGAGAACGCAAGTAACTTACATACTACCTGTTTATATACGGGTTGTGACAGGGAACGCAAGTAACTTACATACTATACCTGTTTTTATACGGGTTGTGACAGAGAACGCAAGTAACTGACATACTACCTGTTTATATACGGGTTGTGACAGAGAACGCAAGTAACTTACATACTACCTGTTTACATACGGGTTGTGACAGAGAACGCAAGTAACTTACATACTACCTGTTTACATACTAAACCAACACGATTAGACGTCCACCTTGTACTAGACCAACACGATTAGACGTCCACCTTGTACTAGACCAACTCGATTAGACGTCCACCTTGTACTAGACCAACACGATTAGACATCCACCTTGTACTAGACCAACACGATTAGACGTCCACCTTGTACTAGACCAACACGATTAGACGTCCACCTTGTACTAGACCAACACGATTAGACGTCCACTTTGTACTAAACTAACACGATTAGACGTCCACCTTGTACTAGACCAACACGATTAGACGTCCACAGTGTACTAGACCAACACGACTAAACATCCACCTTGTACTAGACCAACACGATCAGACGTCCCCCTTGTACTAGACCAACATGATTAGACGTCCACCTTGTACTAGACCAACTCGATTAGACGTCCACCTTGTACTAGACCAATACGATTAGACGTCCACCTTGTACTAGACCAACACGATTAGACGTCCACCTTGTACTAGACCAACACAATTAGACGTCCACCTTGTACTAGACCAACACGATTAGACGTCCACTTTGTACTAGACCAACACGATTAGACGTCCACCTTGTACTAGACCAACACGATTAGACGTCCACCTTGTACTAGACCAACACGATTAGACGTCCACCTTGTACTAGACCAACACACCTTGTACTAGATCAACACGATTAGACGTTCACCTTGTACTAGACCAACACGATTAGACGTCCACCTTGTACTAGACCAACACGATTAGACGTCCACTTTGTACTAGACCAACACGATTAGACGTCCATCTTGTACTAGACCAACACGATTAGACGTCCACCTTGTACTAGACCAACACGGTCAAAGTGACCTTGTACTGTATTTGTTGGAAGTACCAATACAATATATATGTTTAATTTTATCTACCATTTACATTTTTATTCCTGTGAGTGGTTGTGTAGATAGAGACCCCATTGCACTGTTTTGTCCCGGGGGCCTATAATGCTGCTTAAAAGACGGCCCTGAACATACCGACGATGCTGTGGGGGAAATAAGTTCAATGACAACTTGAGGTTCGTCTGAGCTTGAATCGCTCACATGATTATTCGTGCACTACTAGTATTCAAGTTCACAATTTTTGTGGTGACGGAGACAAAAAAAGAGAAATCTTTATAGAGGACCTCCCATACATAATTTGTTATACTTTAAAAATCAAATGGCCTAGCAGATTAAGAGAAAATGATAAAAATCTGAAATTTGAAGGGTTAAAATGCATGACCGTTGCTTAGGAGTTTTCCGTGTTGCCATGGTTAATGTATGTTGCCATGTGTATCATCATATGGTTATTTTATTCAAGTATGATATTTAAAACAAAACCATATTTATTTCTGCAGATGTCAATATTTTAGTCGTCCTGAATATAGCTGAAAAATTGCTCGCTGGACGTTAAACATCAATCAATCAATCAATCAATCAATCAATCAATCAATCAATCAATCAATCAATCAATTTTTTAATATACACATTTGTAATACAGAATTGAAGAAATTATCTCCCTTTAATGTGTAAAAAAAAGCACAGCTAATTATCAAGGCGATAAAATATACTTAGTCCTCAATATTATATCCAAGGCGACTTTTTGTCTGTTATATTAGAAACTCTTTTGCAATTTTTTCCCTGTTCGGTTATTTTTATCATAGATTGAATGGATTACAAGCTGTAGGAGTGAATGTGGGGGATTCAGCTTTTAATCCAAACAAGCTAAAAAAAGTCATCATTTGACTTCAACATACCCATAAACCTCTTGATTCAGTGAATATATTCGGTTTCCATCACTTCCCTAACAAAAAATAAAAAAAGTGTGTGTGTGTGGGGGTGGGGGGGGGGGGGGGGGTGGGGGGGGGGGGGTGGGGGGGGGGGGGGTAGGGGGGGGGGGGTGGACTATGGCAAAACATAGATTGCCCCACCCTTTTTTGTTATTGGGGGCATGTACCTCCTATATTCCCGGCTCCTACACCCCTGCTGTATACTTACTGAATGGGTCGTTAAAGACATATTAACCTGTCTACACTCGGGATTGGACAGAAGCCGCAAAGAAGACAATACAGAAACTTGCTTACATACAGACTGTCGTACAGAAGATAATGCGACATGTTTGCTTCAAATGAAAAAAAAAACCACTCATAATGTACAAACAGTAAATGACAAAGGTATAACGAAAAACACCAATAAAATCTTGTATCTTGTAGTTTGTATAGACTCTATAATGGTGGTGAAAATATTTTGAAATTGTAATAGTTTTGAATGTGTGTGTGTGTGTGTGTGTGTGTGTGGGGGGGGGGGGGGGGGGGGGGGGGGGGGGGGGGGGTTAAATGTTGCTAAAAATAAAAACGTGAAATAAAGTATTAAAAAAAAAGAGACTGCGCCTTTTAATTGTAGAATATGGTCGGCATCATTTTATTCACAACGTATAAAAAAAAACATTGTTCAAATATTATATTAATTATAATTTCCACTTTAGCAAGAAAGGTCCCAGCATAGTTTAATAAAATGTAATCATGATTTTCTTTTTACTACACTGGTTTACTACCGAAATCAGATCATTATTGTCTTTCGTCAATATAAATGACCATTCTACAATTCCTTTGATCGCTAAAAAGTTTATAATTATCGATTAACAATCAGTATTTAATTTAATTATTTAAATGTCGAAATTGATCTTAAATTTGAAGCCTTCACATAGTTTTTAGCACAAAAAATGACGAAGTTTGACACCCTACATGATATGTAATCTTTGAAAGACATCAAAATAGTTCGGAGTGAAAACCAAAGCCGCCGAAGGACGAATGACGTCACGTGTGAAAAGAGGAGGAAGACAGAAAAGGCCGAGAAATGGCGACTCCGTGAAATGTCGTCTGGGGTGATACTGACCGGACACTATCAAGATTATATTGATGTATTTGTTTCAACTTTTTGAAGCAGGAACTCGTAATTATAAGGATAACACAGAAACATACAGTCATGGCTGCTAATATGTACAGAGTAGGAGGTACGGAAGAATTTTTGGAAAACAGCATGGACGGACCCCACTCTTCCAACGCGGTGGAATATTGTGATCCGTAAACATGCATTTTGGGGATAAAGTAAACAAAAATATTGGACAATGTTGTGCCTTTTTATGTTAAAATGTTTCCAGTTTAAAATATTCCAATATTTAATGGGAAATTCGAAGTGAAATTTACAAAGTTACAAATTTAATATGAGGATCTCAAGGGGACTGTGAATCGGTCGGAGTGACAGAAGGAAGAAGTTTTCTCCTTTCGTAGATTGTGTTTCGTGAACTAAATAATTCGCATTTATTGAAATGGATTTGAAATTATTATTTTTTATATATCATTTAACATATTTGTAGGATATGAACTTCTATAATTTGTGTCCAGAACAACGCCGTAAATGTTTATTTGCACTATTTTTTTAGCGGAAGGATTACATTGCAAAATTAATTTTAAACAAAGAATTTTTTATTTCTTATTACAGATTATGTGTATTTTGAAACGAGTTCTACGACTCCGTACCAAATTCGAAGGATAGAGGAACTTAACAAAGTAAGTTTTTCTTTCGTTTTCGTATTTTTATAATGAATTGTTTGTTTTACAAAAAGAATAAAGTGGGGCCTGTTGAGGGAAACGGGGCACAAATGGGGAGTTAATTTATCTTTCTGGGTGGTCACGTGTTCAGGTGATCGAAATGGCTTCGATATTAGTTGTCTATTTTCAATTTTTCAGACTCCAAATGGCAACGTGGAAGCAAAAGTTATGTGTTTCTTCCGGAGAAGAGATATTTCCAGCTCACTCACCCTTTTGGCCGACAAACACCAGAGTAAGTTTGTTTACGTTTTTAATCATGTCTTTTGCCGAGTTCCAGGTGGTGACAATTCTTTTAGAGAGTTGGTCACACAAGTTAAAGATTAGTTTGACTGCATACATCCCAAAACAGTGTAGTTATGGTTGAAATTACACTTTTACGTCGGAAACACAACAAATGCACGTGGATTTTGTACTACAAACGAAAATAGTCCGGCTAGAATAGAATTGTGATTGGTTAACATTGGTTCATTGATGGGACTGGGTTGTACCTTTTCTCAAATGTAAACATTGCATTTTACAATCAATGAATTATTTTCTTTTATATTGTAGATATGTTTTATTATCTTATAAACCTCTTTGTTAGTAATTCTTCTTACCTTTCTCATTTCTGTATGATAAAAGTATTTTGATTTGAGTTTGAGTGGATAGAACTAGAAGTATCAGTAATGTCAGATCTCCCCAAAAAACAACTGGTATTCACATGTTATCTCTACAAAATTTTCAATATTATTTTGATGTTGTTTCATTGTATAATGTATGTGGTTCCCAATTAAATTTTAATTGACACTTAAATTTAATTGAGGTTTGTGCAACCCGTTTCAGAAGGCCCACATCATTGTTAAGTAGATCCTGTTTGTTTTTTCAGAACATTTTTAGCCTTTAATACCCTGTACCATTTTAAATGTTTAGGTTTTCATTGTTGTGAGAAGATATGACCCAAAGCTGTAGCAGATACAAAAGACTTTGGCACATGAAAGAATAACACAGTCTTAAAAAAGTTTTCGTTATCCTTATATATTTTACAGGGTGGTTTCATTGATTTTAATCACTAGGCACTGGATTCACTGGACAATATCCACTGCGATTTCAATATATAACTATAATAAATAACTCCTTTTGTGCTACAAGTACCAGTATACCGTGATTGACAGCATTACATTCTAGTGTTTTACCTAGGACTGAAATGGGGCATGGTATTTATTTAAAAAAAAGGGCACTTTGCACGTAGAATTTACCAAAAAGTGCACATAGAAAAACTAGGGTAGGTAGGTGTAGGTAAAACCATTTTATTTGTATACACCCGCTCCCCAAAGGGGGAGGGGGGTATACTGTTTTGCCTCTGTCCGTCCGTCCAAGATATTTTTCGTTGCATTTTTCTCAGTAACTCTTGATGGCAGAAATCTAATATTTGGTCACAAGCGTCATAGGTATACCATATTGTGGGTAGCGTTTTTGGACCCGTCAGATTCCTACATCCTGTTTGTCGACTTAGTTGGTATTTTATATACACATTGAACATATATGCACATTTTTCGTCACATTTTTCTCTGCAACTATTGATGGCAGAAATCTGATATTTGGTCACAAGCTTCATATAGGTACCCCATATCGTGGGACGTGGGAAGCGTTTTTGGACCCATCAGATTCCTACTTCCTGTTTGCCGACTTTGTTGATTTTTATACACATTAAACATGTATGTTCATTTTTCGTCGCATTTTTCTCAGCCACTATTGATGGCAGAAATCTGATATTTGGTCACAAGCTTCATATAGGTACCCCATATCATGGGAAGCGTTTTTGGACCCATCAGATTCCTAATTCCTGTTTGCCGATTTTGTTGATTTTTATACACATTTAACATACATTTGTATATGCACATTTTTCGTCGCATTTTTCTCAGCCACTATTGATGGCAGAAATCTGATATTTGGTCACAAGCTTCATATAGATACCCCATATTGTGGGAAGCGTTTTTGGACCCATCAGATTCCTACTTCCTGTTTGCCAATTTTGTTGATTTTTATACACATTGAACATACATTTTGTATATGCCCATTTTTAGTCGCATTTTTCTCAGCCACTATTGATGGCAGAAATCTGATATTTGGTCGCAAGCTCTATATAGGTACCCCATATCGTGGGAAGCGTTTTTGGACCCGTCAGATTCCTACTTCCTGTTTGCCGAAGAGCGGGGGTATCATAAGTGAACATTAGCTCACAGTTCATCTTGTTCAAAATTATTTTGATTTCTTGACTTTAACAGTGCTTAACCAAAATGTGATGACTTAGTGGCGTTTTACAAAAAATACCAATAAAACGTGCTAGGGTAGGCAGAAAAAATAGGGACTGTATGGAAACCTTGAACAGAGATATATTTTGTTCTGGCCTTATACACAGGTACATGTGGGGTGAGTCAAAGAGAACTGCTATCAAAACATCTACAATAATTAATGTTTATACAAATGTTGAATAGTAAAGACCTACAGGTGTTTTGGGGGAATCCATATAAACTGCTATCAAAACATTGTTGACAGATTACCAAGCTCAGGTAAGCATCACCACCGCTGATGAATGTTGATTAAAAATTGACACTTCATTACAAGTTCACACAATTTTACGGCGGGTGAAACATTTTATATACCTGCTGAAGAATGTCATTAGGTTTCGGCACAAGGCTGCTTCTGCCTTCCTCATCTCCCTTTTTCTTTTCCTTCTGTTGGCAGTTGACTTTTTTTTTTTTTTTTTTTTTTCACAGTGGTGTCAAAATTTGATAGTTCGCTAGAGTTGTTGCCCTTCGACCAAGCTATCTTACGGATCGTTTGAAGAAATGAAAAAGGGCACATCGGCAATACATCATTACATGATGCCACGTTTTTGTTTGTTTTTTTTATCAAAAGGGGCATGACGCCATTCTATTTTTCTTTAGATAAAGCACTACATTCAGAGGACTATTTTCAGTAAACCGCGATCAGCATACATGTTTTATATTTCCCACTTTTGTTTGTTTTCCAGAATTGAATAATAATGGTGGTTTCCTTTGTAACAAAGTTGATAAATGTTTGTGACCGGTGCCGTTAAATATCATTTCTAATGAAGATTTTTAATGAAATGAACATATATATGATTTAATGCAATATATAATGTTTAAAGAGTTTAAAATAATAAAAAAAAATAATACAGCTTCAAACGAATATCGGAAGGTCCGCAGGCACAGTTATTGCCCATTGTAAAAGACCTCCAGGGATTGGGAAGAATTTGTGGTCAAAGATACTATGGCCCCTTACTTGACCACATCAAGGGACCATTTTAGAGAATAATGTGCCATTTCAAATTAGCAACAGACCACAACTTTGGTTAGTTAAACTGCGTGCTAACCTATGCATTGATAAATATCATTTTTTAGACTTGTATGAATTGTGTAAGGGTTTTTCTGATGTTGGGGTGTCAGTGTCAGTGGATTTGCTTGATTGCAGTACTTGCATATCAGACCCAGTGTTTGTATTTCCTAAATTTTCATTATCAACATCTTTTGTAGTTTTTCCTACAAAAGGCAAAGTTTGTTGACCTGCCAACTGCAACTTAATCTTTTGGCTGGCATTTCAAATTTTGTTGTATGTAAACTTTATTTCAACTAATAACCAGAAGCAAAGATGGAAAAAACAAAGTACACATGTTCTAAAAAAAATATCAGTTCATGTTATGATTGCATTTTGGATTACACAATTTTTTTTCTCAAAATTTAACACAGGAATGTGACTTGAAGTATTAACTGTCAAAATGTACCCAAAGAAAAAAAAATACGATAAAAAAGTCCATTAATAGCGTATCACACTGCCTGATACTTTTCGGTTATTAGTTATACCAAGTGCATAGTTTCGGTTTACAATTTTTATTTATAGATACAACTTTCACTCAAATAAAAAGATCGGTGCGGTATACTTGTACCAATTAATTGTAATTAGATTCTATTCAACTAGAAAGTAGAATACACTCCACCAAAACCGATCAATTATTCAGAAAAGAGAACGAAACGCAGGACAGATGTGTTTTAAATACATGAAATTTAGAATCGAAAGAGTGATTCCTTTTGTCTGATTGGTTGACACAAATAACTGTTGGATTCTAAGCATAGAAAGGGAAAATCAAGGAACCGCCATTAAAGGGAATTTAATGACAAGTGAAGACAGTGACAAAATCGTAACACAAAATAGAAAATGACTTTAATAGACACATGAAATAATAAAATAATTAATCAGAATTTACAGGGCGCACATGGGCGCATAGATAACAGACCTCAATGCGCCACAATCGACTTGGAAGTGCCAATGGCACATGGCCTTCCCAATCCCTGGACCTCTGACCTTCATAATTTGTATGGTAGTTGGATTTACAACTGCCTGTGCAATCAGTGCCTATCACCACTAACATTGCGAGTTCGAATCCCGCTCAGGTAATGTGTACTTGATAGAACATTATGTGATAAATTTTGTCAGTGACTTGCGGCAGGTGAGTGATTTCCTCCAGGTACTCTGATTTCCTCCACCAATAAAACTGACTGCCACGATATAGCTGAAATATTGTTTGAAAGTGGCGTTAAACACCATAACCCATTCTCATTCATAATTTTTAACCCCTGAAATATTGCAAAACAAACGTTTGAACATATTGGTGTTTTTTTATTTTGTTTTATATACTAAACTATACACATTTATTTAGATATGCTTGAAGACAGTGAGATTGAAGCAAGAGAAGAAGATGTATCAGAGAAACAGAAACACCAACTAAAACACAGAGAACTTTTCTTATCTAGACAAGTAGAAACTTTACCTGCTACTCATATTAGAGGAAAATGTGTTGTCACACTACTCAATGAGACAGAATCACTTCTAACTTATCTTAATAAAGATGTAAGTCTAGTTATCTTAGCAAAGATGTAAACCAAGTCAGAATCACTCTGGGATCTCCAGGGGTTTCAAAGTTTTTTATAATAGGAGGTACTTCTTAAATTTTAGGAGGTACCTAAAAAATTAGGCTGAGAGCTGTAAGGGGTCCAGGGGGCGGAAGCTCCTGAACTCTAGCATTTTGTAGACCAAAAAATGTACTTCAGAGATTGCAAAACATTAAGTGTTTTTGAAAGAAAAATCCCATTAACTTTAGAGTTCAGATTTCACCAAGAGTGAAGACCATGCATAATGCCTGGATTCCCTCCTCCCCAATTTCTTTATTGAATATTTCAGTTTACAGACTTCAGCCAAGATTATTCATAGATAGTCCGCCATATCTTAAAAAAACCAAAAGGACCATAAAGAGCTAACCATTGTTATCAAAGCTTAAACTTCTCAAAATTCTTTTGTTGGCTTTGTCCTTTTCTTTTTCACAATACCTTGGCTTGTGTGTTTTTTTTACTTTATTACCAGTAATTAAAATCATCAAAGACCATTGGCACGGATCAAGACATTAAGTGTCATAATTAATGAAACAGATAGCGATAAATTTAATTTGCAATCATCAATCTTTAATAAAATTTATAATTTTAATAGATCAATACAAATATAATTAAACAAAAACAATATATGCGTTTTGACATTACAATGTAATTCGTATTTGAGCCATTTCCGGTCCTTTTTCAAGATTTCTAGTAATTTTCTATCCCTTATCTCCTCGTACCCCCTTTTAAAAATGTTTTTCGGCACACTTTCATTTCTGTGAACAACCGCGGTAGGGCCCCGTCAAAATATGTAAATAAATTAGCCATAGGTTTTTATTCTTTTTATACCGGAAGTTAAACAATATGGACGGAGCTAAGCAACAAGACAGTACGCCCCAGACTGATTCTACTCTGGGTTTTAAATGGATAAAAAAAATCGCACAAAATATTGTGTAGTCATATATTTATAATACGTAATGATCATACTTATATTACTGAAGATTACACTAAATTGTGTTTGAACATAATTTGTAATCGGTCATTTTTTTATTTTGAAATGATGTCAGCTTTGTTCCGGTCCGAGTTTTACACAAGGATGAAAAGATATTGGGGCGAAAACATATCTATTTACCGCATGCGCAAACTGCTATTTACGATTCTAAGGTAAAGTTATTTTTAAAACAGGGAATATCCCATCAACTTGGTCGTGACGCAGTTGTTCGATTTGAATGCGAGAATTCAGCAATTGACGTGATCATTAATTTTTTTATGAAAAATATTCCACAAGCCTATCGACCATCATACTTGTGGTTTTGACCACCGCTAATTTTGGGGGTTCAGTAATTTCTGCCGGTACTATACACGATCTCAGACGGGTAAAAGTACCGGGTACCGGCACACTTTGAAACCCCTGGATCTCACTACTTTTAAATAAGAGGGAGAAGTTACTTCTTTTTCAATCTAAAGGGATACAATAAAAAACATTAAAAAAAATTGTTATTTTAATTACATAATCAGAACTAGAATTATCTACAAGTACATTTATTTAATAAATACTATATATGTGTAAATATTTACACATGTAAGCTAATGTTAGCTGATTGATCACAAGCCTCATGGTGTATTTCAACAAATATCGAGATATCAACTTTCACATATACAATCATATTAAATATGAGAACTTAAATTTTGTGTAATAGGTAATGAGAAAAATTAATCATAGCACAGAACATGATTACTTCCCCTTCCAATGGCACCATTTTTATTTGTTATTGAACGATATAATTAAATGTTTCTTTGAATCAAAATGATTACTTTACAAGAGAGAGAACATCAAAATACAATATGAATCAAGTGGATTTTAACAAAGAATATCACTATTTTCATATACATGACAAATTGAAAAAAAAAATACCTAAGGATATAGAGTGACTACTGACAAATGCAAGGCAACTTGTGCTTTTCTTTTGACCAACAGGAACCTTCACAATGCAACTTCTTCACCCTAATTACATAGTAGTATGAAGACATAACCCATGTTATCTTCATAAAAATGTAAACTCTAAGCCTAGTAATTTGAATAAAGATAAAAGCCATTTATATCATTAAGATTTCTGTGAGGCAATAATCATGAAACGTACAAACTTAACTTGGTTGATTTCAGGACACATTTTTCTATTCCTTGGTATATGACCCATCACAGAGGACATTACTGGCAGATAAAGGAGAAATACGAGTAGGGTCTCGGTACCAGGCTGAAAGTCTCCCATCAGTCTTAGCAGGTAAAATGTAGTCAATATACATGCATTCTAATGCAAAATTAAAAAAAATCAGATCTAGCTTTGGATTATGCTTAGCTCAAAATTTTTAGGTATAAAATACGGGTTACATGTCTGAAATTCTTGAGTAAAATATAAATGTTTCTAAATAGGTTTAGTACATAACATATAGAAATAGTAAATTTTCATTGGTTGTTAGCTAGGCACTATATTTCAACAGTATAGTTCATTTTTTGACTACGGGAAACTATACTTCGCAACAGGCACTATACTAAAACGACCATTCTTCCTGCGGGACTATACCAAATTTCCCGCGAATTGACGTGATGAATTTTCAATAAAAGTTACTTCCCCTTGATAAGGCGCTACGATTAACAGTTGATTACGTCATTGTTTACATTGCCGACATGGCTGCCAGATTCGGCAGCACGGATGCCGTAGAATTCACATTGCAACAACAAAATGTAAAGACAAAAGCGGCAACCAAATATGCAGTTAAAGTTCTCTGACTTATGTTGGAATAAAATTATGACGGGGAGATGGGCACAATGGATATTGTTGTACTCAATGGCATTTTTACAAGACTTTTAGTTATGCGAATGTCAGAACCATTAAGTGGAGATTATTATTCTAAAAGATCATTAGTTTCAATTTTTTAGCCATTAGGCATTAGACATGTTATGTACTAAATTTATTATGTACTTCTCCCTCTGGAACTGTTCTCCTATAGTGTTGTCTGGGAAGGTATTGTGCCCTCGCCTACCGGCTTGGGCACTATACCTACCCAGACAACACTATAGGAGAACGGTTCCCTTGTGAGAAGTCCAAAATAGGATAATAATTTTAGCAGTTTTGAATTATCACATTATTATACAAATAACCAAATCGTTAGAAAAAGGTCAAGATTTACAGTCAAACTTTTACTGTATGCTTTTTAGAAATTCTCAATTTGAGACCAGAAAAACTGATGATTGATGTCAGTATTATTACTGTACAATAAGGAGTTGTTCATATCCATTTCTGAGAATAAGTGGAAATTATTTCTGGATGTCTTTAACAAGCAACACGCACACAAAATTTATCAAGAATAAAATTAACCAAGTTATAATCATCCTAGAGTATTGAATGCACCATAGATATTGGAATATATATGATAAAATTTGTTGAGATAATTTACTTTATTATTTTTTTTAATAGACGTTGAAGATGATGACAGGAAAATGGAAGATTTAGAGGAATTGATATGGACTCCAGAAAATGGTTTATCTATTAGACAAGTTGATCAGTTTCTTATAATTGCTAGGTAAATTTGAACATTGGTGTTATTATCTGTCAACCAACTGATTGAGATTGTAGCTTCTAGCTGATTACCATCCTTTTATTATTCTGTCATTTTATGTGTATTTCTTGGTCTAGAAGGGGAACAGGACATAAGCACCTGGACAAAAGCCCCCCATAATGAAATAATCATACAATCTTATTACATTTTTTTTTATATTGATGGTGATGTTAAAGATATCTTGAAGATCAAAACTCATCCCTATTAAAAAAGGAGGAGTGGGGGAATTAACACTAAAAAAATAAAATACTTTAAAAACATATATTTTCCACATTTTGTTCATTGTTATGTTCATTTATCACTGCTTATTTGTTTGAACTGGAATTAAATCAGGTAAAGTTAATTAGGAATTGTTTTTATTGATAAACAATTGATGATTACGTTTATAATCTTTGAAGTTATTAAAAGTAATGAGTGAGTTATTTTCTCATCCTTTTTGCTATACTATAATGATTTTTTTTAAGATAAAACAAATTTTATTTTTACTTTCTTTGATGAGGGTTATTATAATTCTTAAACAAATATTTCAATTGTTTATGATATCTTAAAGTTCCAATAATAACTTATTATGAAAAATAGTATTAAAAAGTAATGTTAACCCATAAATAGCGGTACAATAAGTCCAAAATGTGTGCAAAGATACCAATATATAAATAACTTGTACTTTTCATTATTGGGGGGCTTTTTGTCATGGGGGGGGGGTCTTTTGTCCTAGACCCGTCTAGAAGTATAATTGGGAAAATCTAGTCTTTAAAATAAATAAAAACTTGTCAAACATTATCTTTTCTATAAGCTACTATTTGCTCTTTATAACTCCTCTTTGATCATTGTTATTTATGTCTAAGTATTTATTTTAGATCAAAAGATTTATTTCAGTTTTTAGTAGAGAAAAAACTATTAGATGCTGTTTTTATAACCCTAGACAAGTTTATGTGATTATATTTTTCAGATCTGTGGGTACATTTGCTAGGGCGTTAGATTGTACAAGTACAGTAAGACAGCCTAGTTTACATATGAGTGCTGCAGCAGCATCAAGAGATATTACTCTGGTAAATAAAATATATAAGTGTAGTTTGGAAGCTCAATGTTATTATATCTCACCCATATTGGGGAGAAATATCTCTCTTGTCCTGTTTGTCTGTCACAACCCCTTTTACATTTTAAATATGAATTACTCAAAACTCTGTGTTACAGCAGTTTGATAGGGGTATTTTTAGAGGAGTTGTTGCCCTTTTTACTTGAATATTTTTTTAATAAAGTTTGCACTGATAAATGACATTTTAAATTGTAATTCCTCCAAACTTTGCATGCTTCCTTGTTATCATATGGAGATTTGCATATAATTGTGGCAGTTTGATCAGGCCATTTTTGAAGGAGGAGTCATCATTTTTGACTTTCTCAGCAGATGACAATTGTGTCAAAAATAATTGTTATTTGAAAGTTACAATTTGATTTATTTGAAGCTTGTAAATTTATTTATACATGTACATGTATAGCTTGATTTCAGTTCCATGCCATGTTATATTTACTAAAGTTTTATTTTACACTTGTGTGTAATGTGTACTTGTTGAATCTTATAATGGCACATGAAAATTTACAAACAAATGTTATTTTACAGTTCCATGCCATGGACACTTTACATAAAGCTAGTTATGATACATCAAAAGGTTCCAATAGTTTAGTTCCCTCAGGTGGTCCTGTTCTCTGTCGTGATGAGATGGAAGAATGGTCGGCATCAGAGGCTAATCTGTTTGAAGAAGCCCTACAGAAATACGGAAAAGATTTTAATGATATCAGACAAGATTTTGTAAGTCGGACAGAATGAACAGATATGAGATTTAGAATTAAGAAGTTTATTGTAATTGTAGCAAGGAAAAAATGGGAGCTCATCAGTTATAGGAGAGTCAAAGTTTAAACAATAATGGTCGACAATATAACAAAGCAAATTGGTCTTCTAGAAACCCTAAAACTCAAATTGAGTCGCATCAAGGGACATCATTTTTTCAACTGATCCATCAAGGATTAGAATATCAATTCTTAGGTATTGAAACTGAGTAAATGCTTAAAGATGCTGTACGATTGTGTTATAACTGTGTTGCACATAATTAGATGGTCATAGATGAATGAAACTTTGCCTGATATGACCCCATACCAAATGTTGTTACTTAGATGATTGGCTATTACATTAAAACAATGCATGGTACCCAGGGATGATACTTTTAAACAAGATACAACAAACGTCTAATTTTTAAAACCATTGATATACCCGTATGTTTATGACAAATGTAACCATTTTATCAGCTATGTAGCTTTTCAATACTACTGGTTCTGTTTGTCAGTACATATAAATTGATTTTGTCACTTACAGAATGTAATATTTTTGTTTAATTTTCAGTTGCCATGGAAATCTCTAAAGTGTATAATAGAATATTATTATATGTGGAAAACGACTGACAGATATGTACAACAGGTATTGCACAATAAGAATTCATTTACAACTGACCAATATTTGGGTATAAAATCTATACCTTACCTAATAGTTTTCATAGTATAAAGATAGATAAATTTTTCATATATTACATGCTATCCTTCTTTAATTTCCTAGATATCCTGTCAGAATTTTTAGAAGTCAAACCATCAATTTTAACTGAAACAAAAGGGAGGTAACTCATTGCTAAATAAAGATTCTGGAAAACACATCAGATTTAAGAAATATATTTCTCATCAAAGTGTGATCTTCAGTGTCATAATTCATCAAAATAGTTGAATTGGATTTTAAAAGAAATATGTTAAAAAATAAAAGAGAAACCTAGACTGAATAGAAGTCAAGTTAGACGTGGATATTTTGTCTATTTGTTATCTCAGGATTAAGTAATTGTTCATGTAACTAATTGTAAATGTTGAGTAATACAGGCTGTTGAAAGTCTTGGGTGGTGGAGTTAGAATGCAGGAGATAGTATTAATTATGGTTTTGATGGTGAATTATACTTATTTCAGAAAAGAATAAAAGCTGCAGAAGCAGAGAGTAAATTAAAACAGGTTTACATTCCTAACTAGTAAGTATTTTGATTGAGACAAAAGGATATCTCAAATATTCCAGATAAAATTGTATTGGACAATTGCTAGTTTCTGTTAAAATGAATACATTAACATGCAACCTTTGTGTGTATTACCTTTTATAATTTTATAATTATGGCTTTGTTACTTGTGAATTAACACATTTTTTGAACTTCAAAAAATCACTTTCAACCAACAAAAATGTAATTTTTCTATGTCTTTCTGTGTTATGTGTTGTTACTGTATATAAACAGGTTTTATTTAATGTGTAGAGTTTGTTACAAGATACCACTCAATATGTATAAAGGTTTGAAATATATTGGAAGAAAAGGAATGGATTTTGAAATTGTCATTTAACCATTTATTTCTTCATCTGAACATTATAGTAGTTCTAGTTCATAATAACTTTTCTGTTGAAAGCAGAAATAGCCTGTTACACTATTATTTTAATACCAGCATCAGAGAATTGGAAGTAGTTAGTTTTTGAAAAACAGTTGGTATTTGCTTTAAATATGTGATAATATGAATAAATTTCTTTCATTACTAAGTAAGTTTAAATTAAATGATAATCTTAAAATTAGATTTTGTCATGTTCAACACAATAAACATTTGACTTTTCAGTAACAAACCTAATCCTGCTGCTATAGATGGGACAACTAATGGTATGGATGGCCAGGTGTCAGGAAGGGCATGTGAAAGTTGTTATGGTCAGTATGAATAATTTTGTTTTAAAATGTTAAGTCAATCAGGAACAATTTCTTGAAAGGAACTTTTATGAAGCAGATTTCAGGATTTAATATTGAAAGGTCCAGGACCTTTCACTTTAAAAAAGAATTTTAAACCCATGACAACTCCAGGGGCTGCTCTGGCTCCCAAAAAGTAGGAGCCAGAAAAATCGCCAGGTGCCATTTTCAGGTGCCAGTTTTGAAAGTCAGGAGCCAGTTTAGGAGCCTTTTTGAAATGTTACTGTGCTTTGGTCTAATACCACAACAATTGTAATAACTCATATTTCTGTAGTCTTCAGCAGAAAAAAATATGTCCAACTTCTAGATACTTTGTACAAAATGTAGGTAATGAATAGAACAAACGTCAAAAACTGAAGCAAGTTGTAAAATTAAAAAAATATTTCTCAGATCTCATACCGGTAATCAAATTGCAACAATTGGAATAAAAATACTGACTGGTTATTTTTTTTAATTGCAGACACGTGTCTGTTTATAAATAGAACGCAATTGTTACCCGGATGCTGATCGATAAAAAAAACCTTATGCGTCCTCGTGCAGTGCATTTCAATGGCCAACCTTCGCATATAAAAAATGACCATATTAAATATGAGAACTAAGATTACATTTCACAGAAATGAGAATAAATATAGCAAAAATTTGTTTGATTAAAAGTATAGGTGGATTACATTGTGAACTCCTGTTGATCGTGCCATTTTTATTTTTTTAAGTTTCTTTATAAACCAAAGTACATTTGAGAAGTAGCACTCAAAATGTACTTTGGTTTATAAAGAAACTTAAAAAATAAAAATTGAATTCTTTGTCGGGATCATTATCTTTAACCAGGTAAATCAAGCCAGGTGTGACCAAAGATTATGCAATCAAAACAAAAATTCTATAATCCGTTGATTGGCTTGAAACATGTAATAAAATTGTCATTGTAGTGACTAATTAGTTTTAATCAGCAAATGTAGAAGAAGAATGGATTGTTACAAACATTTTTTTACGATTTTTTGAAATTTCAAGTGACGAATTGGGTACGGGAAATACTCGTCACTTTTGAGAATCAATGGTCAATAATTTATTGATTTTGTTACGGTACACAGCTGATTATCTATAAATTTAGACAAGGAAATATAGGTGCCAAAAAAATCGCCAGAAGCCGATTTCAGTCGCCAGTCAAGAAAGAAAATCGCAAATTGCGACATTGGCGACTGACAGCGCGATCCCTGAACTCATATTTACACACAAAGTCTACTGTGATTATGAAAATAAGATACTATGGAATATAAAGACTAATAATACTAGTTATACTGTAATATGGTATACAACATTATGTGATAAGGTTTGTCAGTGACTTTGCGACCGGTCTGTGATTTTCTCTAGTTATCCGATTTCCTCCATGACCACCACAATATAATTGAAATATTGTTGAAAGTGGCATTAAACACCATAACCCCCCTAACCCTAAAAAAGTAATTTTAACTGTAAAAGGAATTTTTTTCAATGATTCCAATTTTACAGAATGTTAATATCATTTACAACAGTGGGTACACTACCACAATCAAAGCATTTGATTTTAGTACATTGTATTGCATATAATCATTTCACATTTGGATAAAACTGAATCTTGTTTACAGTTTAAGGTACTTTGGACTGTATTAGTCTATATATATTTTTTTTATTAAACAGCTGCACATTCAGGTCAGTGGTATTCATGGGGCCCAGCTCATATGCAGTGTAGACTTTGTTCATCGTGCTGGATTTATTGGAAAAAATATGGCGGTCTTAAAATGCCTACTAGATTAGGTAAGTATAAACATGTGTTAGTCTCGAGATGCTTACAAGATTAGACAGACATTGGGGAAAAACTTTTAGCAAACATATAGTCGTCTTAAAATCTAGATCTGAGGAGAAAAAATTGTTATGACAGCAAAGCATGAAGCACTTTATATACATTTCATTCTCCATAGAATTAATAGAGAAATGAGTCAAATATTGTAAACCTTATTAAGCTAATAACTTTTAATATGATTTTTATAAGAAATGTACAGGTAATGAACCAACTAACTAGTCTCCCTAGCTTCATTCTTATTTTAATGTTTCAATTCTTACACATTCCTATTATCATTTCAGATGGTGAAAGACCTGCACCAACACAAAGACAAGGTAAAATAATAGCAACACGAATCTTTTGTATATTATATAGTAGGAGGGTCAGACTTTTTTTGAAAATGTGTTAAAATATCTTAAAGTACACATCATTGATCAGATCTTCTGAAGATATTTACAGTGGTGTTTAGTTTTTTTAAATCTGTTAAGCTGTTCAAAAGTTATGACAATTTGAAGTTCGGAAAATGACCACTTATATTTTATAATGGTGGCCATTTTGAATTTTATCTGTCTTTACCAAGAAATAGAATATCAGAAATTATTTGAAAACAATAATGAAATCTAATGAAACTGTACTTGATAAATGTAGTTTAGACATTGTTCTAAAAGAAATTGCATAGTTGTAGTCTTTGTTTCATCAGCAACAAGTGTTTCCAAACACATTTTTAAAATTATTTTTTACCATGCATTTCAATGGGAAAATTGAAAACAGCACCAAAATTGTATAAATTTTACCCATAAAATTGAATGTATAAATAAAAATTTTGAATTTTCTCATCAAACTGTATGAGATTATTAAAACCTAGCCTACTATCCACTACTGAAGAGTTTTACTTTCAGTCTAACTGGTCAGCAACATGTGTTTAAGGGAAGAAATAGATTCAAAATAGCGGTGCCATTTTTAAAGTTTCCATTCAATTTTGGTTGCTTCTGTCCAGTTTAAATATAAAAAAATTGTGACATATGAAGAATTTTCTCCAAACATGTGCATTATTTATTTATTTCAACATGTCACCTTTTAAATAATTCACTTTAAATAATAGTGTTCTAGTGCATTGTCACTGCAGCTGTCTTCAAATGTAAGACAGAATTACAGAATTTGCCATTGTGTAAATAAAATTGAAAAATGTCTGACCTCCCTATATATAGCACTATATATTCAGTATTTTGAATAAGATTTCTTCTATGTGAAAGTATAGCAAGGCAACAATGTTATCAATGACACACAATCTGTTTTCTGACTTAATTATCCCCTTGCCAACGAAGTTGCAAAGGGATATAGTAACGCTACCATCCGTCCTTCCGTAACATCCTTGTGACCACTCTAGAATCAACATCCTTCAATGAATTTTGACCAAACTTGGTACATACTTAGTTCTTAGGAGAGTCTGGAACCCTATTGATTTTCAAGGTCAATGTCACCGGGTCAAATTTTACCACGTAACATCCTTGTGAACACTATAGAATCAACATCCTTCAATGGATTTTGACCAAACTTGGTACATACATAGTCCTTAGGAGAGTCTGGAACCCTATTGATTTTCAAGGTCACTGGGTCAAATTTTTACGGCATAACATCCTTGTGAACACTCTAGAATCAACATCCTTCAATGGATTTTGACCAAACCTGGTACATACTTAGTCATTAAGAGAGTCTGGAACCCTATTGATTTTCAAGGTCAAGGTCACCGGGTCAAATGTTTAGGCGAGGGGATACGCCATGCTTTGCGTTGCCCTTGTTATTAATTGATACATGTATAGTTAGTGTCAAATATGAGGAATTTTATTCAACTTCGAATAAAAAACGACAATTGTTAACTGGTTGTTTTTCCAGAATCGATGATAAATGTCTGTTTCTTTCAGACAGAAGACTTGTACTTAAACATCTAGAAGTCTTGATGCACTCAAACAAATAGAAACATCTATACACTCATTGATACACTCAAATGACTAGAAGTCCTGCACTCAAATAAAAAAATATGTTGATATACTTAAATGACTAGAAATTTCTCTCTTTACACTTCATTGGATGGAGATATTGATTCAATCGAATGACTTGAAAGCGAGGTACTCGTGAATGTATATTTTTAAACTCATTTTAAAACAAGAAACATTTTACATATTATGAAGATAAAGAAAAAAAATATGATTTGCCAGACCTACTACTAAAACAACTCAACTGCTTCACATAACAATAATTTCTACGTTTTATTGTGGACAGCTTGTGATCAACATATATTGCTATATGGATTATGAATTATGAGTGTACATTTATATTGAGCCTATTTGAAAACAAACATTGAAACCTCTACTACATGTAAAAGCTGATTTGGCTACAATTGTATTTTAATGGAACATTATTTAAAATATACATGTAGATTATTGTATGTAACAATGTAAATTTGTGTTTTTTCATATTATTTATTTAAAGGGATAGTGTCTTTATTATCGTTTATTTTCATGTCAATTAAAAAAAAAATTAAATGATTGTTGAAACATCAAAAAGATGAAAAAATGTTTTTAATGTGTATCTGTTGAAAATTGTGCTTGTATCACAAGGGTATTGACAAGGATAAATTCTGACAACAACCATTTTTGGAAATCTCTGCAAATACCAAGATAAAAAGGGGTTATTTGTTTACAAGTTGATCTAACAACCCGAAGTACATCATTTAACTCCAACCAATGATCATGTTGGTGCCCTATGTTGGTTTTAGTATGTCGGACTTTTTGAAATTTGTTTTCAATATGCAGAACATAGGTCCTTCACCCAATAATTTTCTGCAGGACCTACTCAAAATTTGTCGGACACCCAGACCGGCATACTTGGCAGTATTGCCGGTCCTTGTGATTTTTTGCCTGCTCGGTCCGACGAATTTCAAAAAGTCTGGTATGTCTTGATATAACTTGTTTTCTGTTGCCCTTTTCTAGCCAAATTCTTAAAATTTCATACGACCTAGAGAGTACTTTTTCCATTCGTCGTCATTTTCCCCCCTTCCTAAATCAATAACAAGTGAATGTCTTTAGCAGTGGAAGTGTGTCATGAATATGTCAGAGATATTGTAGTGATGACAGAACATTTGTTTAAGTGATGTTTTCACTAAAATTAATCAATAAAATGTTGAAATATTATTTTCAAAAAAGTTTTATTTGATGTTTGTTTATTATTTTAATGTAATTTCTAGTTTAATTTAAGTAAGCAAAAATAATAAACCAAATCACAGACACTATACATTTAAATGAATATTATCAAAAATAACATTACAAATCTTCTTGGAACAGACTTACAGGAATAGCAAATTTGTTTAATGAAATTAATTTTGCAATTTTTTTTTCAAATCTAACTATGAAATATGTAATAGGCCAAGTTATAATTGTATACCCTATGTAGGCCCAGGTGAGCCTCTGGTTCTGTTTTCAGAAAGAATAGCACAGTTTAATTCTATGAGAATGCAGAAGTGTACTATAGGAGGATGTGGAAAGGTGAGTTCACAGATTGTTTTCCTTTGATTTTTGATATTTCTCAACTCTTTAACTTGGAATTGTGACATGATAAGAAAAATGTTGTATTTTTATAATTGATAGAAGTGTGGACTTGAGCCAGAATGTATTAAATAATAATGAGTAGAGTGAAATGATGACCCTCGTATATAACTGGGTGAAGAGTGTTGAACACAGTCCTAATCTTGCTCATTATACATAGCATATATAGTCTTTTTGATACAGTTGTATGTATAATACAATAAAAGCGAGCTGATGGGGAAAACATTATTGATATAGATAGATATTTAAAGACACACTTAAGAATGTAAAAGTGAATTGTCAGGATTTTGAAGAACGTAAACCAAATTGATGAGAAATGGGGAAGAGAACTAGCTAGATCAGTAGCAGCTTATTTCTGTGTCCATATCTCATTTGATAAGTTATTATAGTAGTATCATGATTTTAAAGATCAGCTTTATATAGATTTTTATGAATGTAAATCATTTAAATAACATTGAAGGGTTTATATTTTTATTTCCTGTAGGAATTCCGTTTGAAAGCACATCTTGCTAGACATCTTGCTACAGCTCATGGGTTAATGGTTAGATCTGGCAGTCCTCGTCCGGTGATGAAAACACGTGCAGCATTCTGTCTTGTAACAACTTCCTTAACCAGAATCTCTCGACGGTTGTGTAGTGATATATTAAATCCTCGTAGGGCAGCAAGGTCGCCATTCATTCCTATAAATATAGCAGCCATTAAACAAGAATGTAAGTTTAAATACAGGAAAATCTGCCTATCAAAACATCTAAATATTTTGTGGATAAAAATGGTAAATTGTTGAATGTTTATATCAGTTGAAAACTAAATTAAACATCAAATTATATTCTGGAGAAAGTCATTACATTGTTGCCAGGATCACAGACTGATGAATGCAAACTGAAGGATCAAACAAAAAATTGTAACCATTGTAGATAATCAAAGGTCCTTAATTTCTCAGGTTGTATCTAATATTTAATCAGAACATGAATCTGTCATTAAATTTCAGTGTACAAATTGAATTGGCTACTTACAATTTTTTCACACAAAAGAAGAACTATTTATTAATATTAATACGTCATGATGAATAAGAAATAAAAACACATAACAAAGAATCATAGAAATGAATACCATTCCTACAAAATATGAAAAACATCACATTAACCTAACCATTCTAAAGTAGGGATCGATTTGTTGAATCATTTCAGACATTTCTATTTTCAGGTCAGTTACGGCTAGCAGAGGAAGGGAAATATGTACCACAGATTCGTCCAAGAGGCAAAGCAACTTTAGATCCAGTAGTAGCAAAATTAGGAATTAATATAACAGTAGAAAAACCAGCTCTTTTACTGAGATCAGAAAATGATCATAAAAAACCAGAAAGACTGGCATTTCCTAGAATTGCCTCACAACCTCGTAAGTCATATAGTCACAGACCATGTATTATGTTAAGAAAAAAAAATTATACAACATTTTTCATATAATACTCTTGAATTGCAATGTTGTGAAAAGAAAGTTTAAATGATGATAATCAAGAATTCAACCATGTCTACAGTATGCTGTATGATTAACTAATTTTACTGCATCAATGATGTAATTATTCGAGTGCTTGCCTTGTATGCAGTAGATCGTTGGTATGAGTCCCGATCGGGTCAATCAAAAGACTTTAGATATGGTATTTGCTGCTTCTCTGCTAAGCATGTGGTATTGAGGAGTAATTGCAAAGACTGGTTGGAATCAGGATAATGTGTCTGAATGGAGTGATATGTCTGTTGTTGTTTCAGTGAGTTAGCACTATGAAAACTAATTGTGTTGGTCTAGTACAAAGATGACATCATTATCATCTCATTGTAACCTGTTCATGATCAAGTCTGATTCATACTGAACATGGTTCTCTCTATCAATATTGTGTTGTATTTCTATTTTTGAGTTAAAATAAACTGATTCTTTGTTTCCATCAATCATATTATATTTTATATTTTACAGAACAATGGTTTAATGAGAGATATAATGAAGCAAAGATGAATAGTGCTTCTCCATCAATCATGAAGAAACGTGGTTATGAACAAACAAATGGAATTGATGGTCAGTCTTCAAGAAAATTATGTTAGTTACAGCTTTAGTTTCTGCTACAGATATTTTTCTTCATAGAATTGCTATCAGTAATAATTAGCTCATTTTCCAATTGAAGAAAAATATTTGTAAAATTATTTATTAATGTTTTATTTAAACCTATTTGATAGAAGAAAAGATTAATGTTTGTATTGTTGTAGTTTTATTTACATCAGAGAAATTAATTCTGATCCTTGCAAATTACAGTATTTCTTATATCAATGCTTTCTTTTTGGTATATTTTGCCTTGTCAGACATTAATGAACTTTTCATATTTCAATCCTTCTCAAAAAATTGTTTGAACTAAAACATAAGAAGAGTGGTCTAGGGATTGTCTTCAAAAAGATGTTTGGTGTAGTTTGGATTTATCATATGACCACCATACTTTTATTAGTATATATATTTTTCTTGACTTTATACATAGGACTCTTGCTGGCATGCTTTTCTCGTAGTGTGGAAAATCGTGGGTTTTCTACCCAGTCAAATCAAAGACTAAAAAATTTGTATTTGATGCTTCTCTGCTAAGCAGGCAGTATTAAGGAATAAGAACATACATGTAGACTATTTGGCTTACATTTTGAATAATGTGTCTGAGTAAGGCAGCATGCTTATCTGTTGTTTGTTGTTTCATTGAGCTTGCCACCATAAAAGTCCAATTAGCATGTTTGTATAGTACAAAACGGATAACATCATCTCTTCAAAAAATAACTTGTTCTGACTGTGATATTGTTAAGAAATTGTTGACTTAGGGTTAAACAACAATCGCTTGCTCACTATATACAGGGTTTGAAATTAGCGGTCGCCCACTCGCCATTTGCGAGTAAATTTCAGTTGTTGTTTTAAAGGGATTTAGGTAACAAATAATTCTTTTAACAACGATGATTTCTCTGTTGTCTTTATATTGCACAAACCATGCTGTTTTCTGTTGAATCATATTACGGAATTTTATAGTACGCTTTTTCCGATTTTGATTTTTAATTTTACATGTTCGTTCAAAATATCCGGTTGGCGAAATGTTTCGCCAAGACGATTTAAGTCAGTTCTTTTTGGGGAACTCGGGGCTTCTTAAAAGGCAAACTGAACAGAGAACACAATATTTTAGAGATTACGAAAAGTCCAAACGCTCTAGACAATTTTTAAAGGAATGGATGGTTAGTTGATACTGAAAGTGAAACCGGCATGGTTTGTTAATAAATAAATAAAATAAATAAATAAAGTTTTATTTAAAGTCGATACATATCACAACATACATATTGCAAAGAACAAAAAAAATGAAAATTCATTTACTACAGGATGTACAAGCTACAAACATCCCCACCATATGTCAAGCTCTAAATCGCCCCGAAATTTGACTTCCAACTATAAATTTGTGAAGTCATAGTGTATTGGTGCATGTAAAATAATTTTATTTTGAGGAAAATGTTTTGGAAATTTGTTATCTTCTGTATTAGATTATAGTTTCTGAATGGCCAATTTTGCTGCCAGGAAATGGCCAGAATACAGGATTTTACACCATTTATCCCAGGGCTTCCGGGGGCCTTCAGCGGACCCCCCCGCCGTAGGGCACCTTGCAAGCGAGCTATGCGTGCCTGATGGGCCCTTAACAAGTTGTGTGGGCTGCCAAAATTAATTTGGTGGGGGCCTACTTGGCCCCTAAAATATTTCCTTAGCTTCAAACCCTGATATACTTTCCATTTCTCAATACAGGTATATACAAATTAAGTTTATACTATTATATTTATATTAGATTTAATACTACTGAAATAATTAGTTATTGTTGTATTGTAATTTTATAGAATACTTATCAATACTTTACATTACAGGTCCTCCTAGTAAACGACCCAGTATGGGTGTCATTAGACAAATCGGATCAGTCATGAGACATACAATGGTGAGTCATTGCTTAAAGATTAACATTTTAACCAAGTTGTGACAGTCAAACTCAACTATTGGTTTGATGAAACTTAGGTTTTTGGACATTATCTCAAGTTTTAGTTATCCAATTGACTTTTAAAATATTTTGAATTGGCTTCAGACAAATAAAGTACAGATAGTTCTGAGATATCAGACATCTGTCATTCACCATTTTTATACCCCCACTCGCAGAGTGGTGGGTATACTGGAATACCCTTGTCCATCCGTCCTTAAACCTTGTGTACGTAACTAGTCATTTGTCTTTTGTTGGATTTGATTCATATTTGGTATCTTGGTTGGCCATGATCTGAGCATGCACACATTATACCGATTTCACGGATGGTTGATTTTTACGAGAGTTATAGCCCTTTTCATGTTTGTTTGACCATATGTCCGTTCGCACATCTTGTGTACGCAACTAGTCATTTGTCTTTTGTTACACTTTATTCATATTTGGTATCTTGATTGGCCATGATCTGAGCATGCGCATATTATACCGATTTCACGGATGGTTGATTTTTGCGAGAGTTATAGCCCTTTTCATGTTTGTTTGACCGTATGTCCGTCCGCACATCTTGTGTACACAACTAGTCATTTGTCTTTTGTCGCATTTTATTCATATTTGGTATCTTGGTTGGCCATGATCTGAGCATGCGCATATTATACCGAATTCACGGATGGTTGATTTTTAGTTATAGCCCTTTTCATGTTCCCTTACGAGCTGCTGCTATAAATTATTTCCTTAATTAGCTATGTATAATATTTATATCTAATAATCTGTAATACATCATTTTTCATCATTCCAAACGTTTACTAGCCAACTGCCCTGGGAGGATACACATCTCTTGATTCCAACACTCTTTACACTCCTTTATGCCTCTCCACCACGTTAAGTCCCACTATAATCTAATACTTTACTACACATCAACTTATGTAGAGCGAGTGGGGGTATCACAGCACGACAACACGTGCAGTTTCATTGTCCATTGATTTTGTGAAAAATTTGTTTTTATTGGTTTCTGAACATCAACTTGGATTGACTTGAAATTTCAAAACTAGCTGTAGACATAAAATACAGGTCAAGTTTACATCAGAGTTTTTCTTCTTCATTTATCTGCAATTTTAATAATTAAAGGCAACTTGGCTTGTGCATGCTGATGCTTTTATGAGTTTATTAAATGTTGTTTTTAGATATTATCTAATTGAGTAATTGAAAGCAACTGTTAAAAGATAAGTGATTACAGTTTGTGCAGTGTTTGATTTAACAAAGTGCAACAACTCAGATAAAGGCAGATTGTTATAAAAATATACTAGCTTCCATACACTTACTTAGCTGCGGAACCGTAGCCCTTTATGGTCCTTTTTTTTGGCGGACCATAGGGCTACACCCATCAAAAATTTGCGAAACTGTGACCAAGATTTAGTCGCACCTTTCAACAGTAATTTTCACAACAA
Organism: Bathymodiolus septemdierum; assembly: GCA_963383655.1. Lineage (NCBI taxonomy): Eukaryota > Metazoa > Mollusca > Bivalvia > Mytilida > Modiolidae > Bathymodiolus > Bathymodiolus septemdierum. Next base: position 12,848,795 of record OY726519.1, on the reverse strand, counting down.
AACGCTTTGTGAGAGTGGAGTCGTGTGGATATTTCGTTTCGTTGCATATTTATCTATCGTTTTCCATATTTACTTATGCATTATTATTCATTTCTGGCCCAGTATCACAGCAAATGTCTCTCGATATTAACTAATCCTGCCTACTTCGTTCCGCCATCTTGTCATTGTGGTATTCTCGCTTTGAGGTCACATGACTTTTGAGAGATAACTCTAACAGCAAAACACGTGTTCGGTTTGTTTACGTTTTACCGGAGGTTTTGTACGGCGAATTTTTTATCTGAAATAAAATATTTAGTCAACCTAGAGTGAAATATTTTACAAATATTTATCAGAAATGTTATTTTCTTCTATGATTATTCCAATTGAGGTGAACTCTCATTCAAGCTTTTCATGTAAACAAACCGAACATGTGTTTTGCTGTTAGAGTTATCTCTCAAAGCGAGAATACCACAATGACAAGATGGCAGAACGAAGTAGGTAGGATCAATTAATATCGAGACATTTGTTATGATACTGGGCTAAAAATGAATAATAATGCCGAAGGGCTTTTCCAGGAAAAAATACCTGGGGGGGTCGGAACTCCGTCATTAATTTGGGGTACTACCACCAGAATTTTAATTATTTTTGGGGTACCACCACATAAATATAAATACTTAAAATGACCCCCACCTAGAAATAGAAATTAAATTTGAAACAGACTGATCAAATCGGTAAACCTTTCCTGTGATACCTAGTTTGACAAACATACCACCTGAACATATTCCCCCAGGCTCACGGCTGTTAACCAGTGGCAAATTTGTTCATTATCCCAGTCCATTTCGGCATTTGACCACATTTCGTTTTCGACTGGGACTTTTTATCTCGGAACCCAAGAACAAAAATAAAAGAACCAGGTACCAGTTCATCATTCGTATTTCTCCATCTTTTACATAACATATCATTCGGAAGATAAAGGGAGACAATTTGGCTTAAAAATCATGCAAAAGAAGAGAAATCGCAGAACAAACAACCAAATATTATACATCGTTTAACGAACAACACAGTGACACGACTTGCCGGCAAGTAGGTCTATTTTAATATACTGAAATGGTAAAAATACTGACAACCGCGATTAATTAAATAGAAATTTGACAACAACACCCAGAAAAGAAATACGTTTTATGCCCCCCACCTAGATTAAAAAAAATCAATGGCGTTCCGACCCTACTGGGTATTTTTTCTTGGAAAAGCCCTAAGTAAATATGGAAAACGATAGATAAATATGTAACGAAACGAAATGTCCACATGACTCCACTCTCACAAAGCGTTTTGTTGTGAAAATTACTGTTGAAAGGTGCGACAAAATCTTGGTCGCCGTTTCGCAAATTTTTGATAGGGTGACATCTGTAGCCCTATGGTCTGCCAAAAAAAAAAGGACCATAAAGGGCTACGGTTCCGCAGCTAACACTTACTTTGATTTGTATGAAATTTTTCTCCAATTGGGTCGTCTTTGCCTAACAAAAATTAATTGCCAATGCTACTACCGTTTAATATTCCTGAAGTTAGAATTTCATCATTTTGTATTTTATAAATATTATCTATCAAAGGCATTAACATTGATAGCCAGCAGTAGATATGTATGTCCCCACTATGAGGACATTATTCTTACTGTCATTCTGACCTGTCTTTTTAGTGCTACTTTTTTTGCATTTTATATCATTTTACAATCTTACATGTCTGGTTTTTCACTGCCGATGGCACACATAACTATTTTATATGGAGACAGTTACAAGATTGATATCCAAATAACTAAAATCACTGAAGAGTATATCGACAGACTAACATGGACATTTATATTAGAATGAGGAATAGTTTTGCCACTTCTTTATTTCAGAGAGGAAATGTTATGAATCATCATATGAATGGACGAGGTAGAATGCAGATGATAAACTGGATAGACGCTCCTGATGATGTATACTTTGTTGCCACAGAAGCAACCAGGTAAGCAAATTAATTCAATAGTTCACTGATTTATATTAGTCATTTTGTACTTAAGACATTAGGTTAACACACAGCCTTGTTGGTGTCTATCTCCGGCAACCACATTGGTGGTGTAATGGTTAGTGTGCTTGACTTGAGTGCGGTAGAACATGGGTTCAAGCCTCGATCGGGTCAAACCAAAGACTACAAATTGGTATTTTCCACTAAGCATGCAGCATTTCGGTGATCTAGCACTATAAAGATCCAACTAAGTGTGTTGGTCTAGTAGAAAGCAAACCTCATCATCATCTCATTGAAAATTAACTTGTTCTTACCATGATATAGCTCTGAGTTGGCATTAAGCAACAATCACTCACTCTATCTCTGGCCAGGTCCAACCAAAGACTAAATTTTGTATTTGTTGCTTTTCTATAAAGCACAGCATTAAGGAGTAAGAATAAAAACTGGATGGCTTGGAGTTTTGATAATGTGTCTCCAGTAGAGCAACATGTCTACCCGTTGACTTGTTTCAGTGAACTAGCACTACAAAATATCAACTCGGCATGTTGGTCTAGTTAAAATTTATCTCCTAAAAAAGCAACTTCTTAATGATCACTTGTTGTTAAACAACAATCACTTGTCAGGTTAAAGGGATATTGTCTACCACAATCGTAATTTTTTCATACCCAAAATTATTGTCGTTTTCCGTACTGAATTATTGGCAAATACGCTATGAAACGTTGGTTTTTTTTCGATTTAAAAAAGCTGACCATCGTTACTGGAAGCTAATTAATTATGCACTGACATGATCGAGGCCAAATCTATTTTTATCTATTTTTATGCCAGTAGCCCGGATGCTGCAGCATGGATGTTAAAATTTGTGTTTGTTTACCTCGCAAATACGTCCGTTTTATGCTATTCATTGACAATAATTTGCTGTTGCCAGGTGCAAGATTACATATATAGAATAATATCTACCGAAAATGATCATAGGCATCATCATAAATTCATAAAATATGAAAAACGATCGAGAAAAGAAGGGAAAAAACATGTTCGTCTTGCCTATCAAGCAAAAGCTTTGCCACTTCAGCGTGAGTTTGGACGCGTAGCACTTCCTTGAGTTCGTTCCAACGGTCCAACTGATCCCCTACATATATCCTGCATTTGTTCCATTTGGAAGATACTTCACTTCTATTCATCTTTCTCTCTGAATCCGTCAAAGTCCACTTTCTTCCATGCGTTGACACTTTCTCTTTTGCCCAAGAACCACATGTTGTTTATTGTTTCTAAACAGTGCGCATGCTCAAGACGGGTTCATATAGAAGGTCATATGAATAGATTTGAATTCTTGTCATCTAGGACAATAATTCTGATAACGATAGTTTTGGGTCTGTTTTGTCAAAAAATCGTATCTTTTGCAGCATAACTTGGTGTTAATCTTCATTTTATGAAGGTCAGTACGGAAAACGACAACAATTGTAGGTATGAAAAAATTACGATTTTAGTAGACAATATCCCTTTAACATTATTTTATAGAAGTATTCATGATATCAAGGAGCATTTATAGAGTAGAATTATGTTCAGCAGCATTCATGTCAGTTTCTACCTGCTGTGAAGATAATCCTACTAGAAATGTCATATACATGCAAAATAAAATGTGGTTAAATATAAACATTAATTTTATGATTTCATTTGTAGGAAAATTCGTAGACAGTTAAATTCACATGATTTCAAGAGAACAGCTAGAAACCCTTGGAGACAGCTACCTATAAAACCTTTACTTCATTCAGATGTGGTTGTACTAGATTGAGGACCGTCCGTGTGTAGTGTCAACTGGGTGTTTTGTTTCTAATCAACGCAATAACCTGTAAGCTGATCAGAGTGTATGTGTGGATACGGGGAAAACATTTGGCACACTAGAAAAAAAACCAGTTTGAATAAAAACAATTCTGGTGGATTGATGGTGTGTGATATAAATGTATTATGTATGGCAAATTTGACTTCAGATGCCATAAATTCAGCTTAAAGCATTGCTTTCAAAGGGGGAAAACCATTGGACAGAAAACCAAACCATAAAACCATATGTACAGTGATCATTATTTTTGTACATCATTTTCTACTCAGGAAGTGGGATTCTTACCAAATTCTGAGCTTTTTTTTGTTTGATGATAAGCTCCGTTATTTTCTAAAATATGAAATATACAAATGGATATCTTTTATTTCCTGACATTTTGATGAGTCATTGGTTAGTACATTAAGTAGTTTTGTTTATGATTGTCAGTTGGGTTTGAAAATGTTTTAAATCATAAACATGATTAGTCTTATCATTTATCAGTCATCATTAACATCCATTCATAAGTATGATCGAGCCCATAAATCATGATAATTCCACAATATGTTGTCACTAGTAATTATTACAGGCTGTCTACATGATAATAATGATAACCACATAGTGTTCATGTTAATATTGATATTAACATGATTAATCAACAATATTATGACAATTGTCGCCATCATGGTTATCCATTTGTATATTTTTGTGGTCTGTGACCTTTCAATGTATTTGTACAGATTTTTATAGCATTGACTGAATATATCTAACTTATTGACTCAATCAAGTTGAATAAAAAATGAAAAAACAATGTTTTTAGTTCAAATTTATTTATTATTAAACATTATGGAGCAGTATTTATCATTGGACCCTGTTGGATGTCATTACCAGATTTCTTTAAATTTGAAAAAAGATTTCTTCATGAAATTAGACATTTTCTTCATGGGTAACCCATGGCCAATCACATCAATACACTCCATTTGTCTCCTGTGGGTCAACTGACAGAAATCCTCGTAGTCTTTGTGTACTTCCGATCAACAACAAAAAACAAAACTTTTTAGCTCATCTGACCCATGTGATGTATTGTCATCACTTGACGCCTGTTGTCATCTGTAAACTTTTACATTTTAATCTACTCTGTAACCACTAGACCAATTGGAACCAAACTTGGTAGGAAAATTCACTGGATGGTCCATTAAAAAGTATGGGGTTTTTTGTTGATCAGAAGTACACAAATGAAACCAGATTTCAAAAGGTGTTGTCAGTTTTTAATCTTCTCTGAAAACCATCGGACAATTGGAACCATTTACGACTACCTGTGCTATCACTTCTAAAGTTGTGAGTTCAAATGCCGCTTATGGCGAGGTGTACTAGATACAACATTATGTGATCAAGTTTGTCAGTGACTTGTGACAGGTCAGGGGTTTTCTCTGGGTACTCCGGTTTCCTCCACCTATAAAACTGACCGCCACAATGCAACCAAAATATTGTTGAAAGTGGCGTTAAACACCATTGAACCATAACCCTAAAAGATGAGAAAGAATGACTAATGCAGTAATGGTTACAAATCATATTGCTTCCTCTAATAAAGAAGCCAACTCGATTCATCTTCAGTTGTAGTCGGGCAAGGAACATCCTCAGTTGGTAGAACGCACGAACCGCACATCTGCAGCTTTCTTCAAGTACTCCGGTTTTCTCCACCAATAAAACTGACCGCCACCATATGACTGAATATTGTTGAAAGTGGCATTAAACACCATAACACCCAATTGGAACCAAAATTGGTAGGAATGTTCATTAGTTAATGGTATTTTTGTTTATCAGAAGTACACAAAAGAAACGAGGCCCAAAGGTGTTAAAAAGGGTGTTGTCTGATTTTAGCTGACCTGGCCAAAGGCTATGTGAGCATTTACCATCACTTGTGATTTGGTGTGAGATCTGAACCTTGTGAGGAATCTTTCAGGAGGCACATCCATAGATGATACCTGCAGAGTTGGTTCAATCAGTTTAAAGAGATTTTATAAATATTTACAAATCAGAAGCAAGAATTGCCTCTGGCAGTCATGTGTTTTTTTATCCATTAAGAATGAAATACCATCCATGGAGTTTGTTAAAATCTTCTCCGACAGGTTTCATAGATTATTATAAAGGGCTATGCCGAGCAAAGCATGATACGACCGACGAGGGAAAGTTGAACAAGAATATATTAATGCCAAGTGTCCAAACTTGGGCATTAACAGTAATTTGCTGGAAACAATTATGTGTTGGACACAGTAATATGCAGGAGACAGCAAGTTGCATTTTAAGCATAGATCCCTTTAATCTTGGAAACCATAAAAACTAGCTAGGTCAAATCTGGAGTGAAAAAATAGGCAGGTACTGTTATAAGGAATATAATTGAAATCATTAAAGAAAAAACAAATCATACATGTTAAATTAGATAAAAAATATAAATTGGGTAGATCTTCAAAATAAAAATAGAGCTCATTTTTTGAATTTGGTACTTGTCCCCTTTAGAAACTAAAAGATAGGAGAAATCCATCAACATGCTACCCGAGGCTCTCGGCACGATCAATTCAAAGAAAAAAATGCATCAAAATTGGATACAAAATAAAAATTATACCAAATATGTGAATTAATAATATAAAATGACTAAATTTATTTTCATGGTCCATCAATAACCCATAAAGATGATCATTGATCGCATTGAATGTAAAATAAAAAGTTCAAATTTGAAAAATTCACCCTTTTATGTAAATAATTACATGACAACGCTATGCATTTTTCTGAAATTATTTTCAAAGGAATTTATAAAAAAAAATCTCTGAGGAACAATAAATTATTTATACCCATATATATGGAAACATTCTAATGGCACTTTTATTATCTGGAGTAGAATTACAATTAAAAAAAAAGACACAAACTTTGTCGAGGACCATCCAATGGCAATGAATATTCCTACCCAGTTTGGTTCCAATTGACCCAGTGGTAATAGTAAGGGCCACCATCTTGAATGGAGGGTAGACTGTCGGACACAATTTTGATAGATGACCACCCAGCCAAGTTTGGTTGAATTTGGATTCAGTGGTTTTAAAGAAGATTTAAATGTGAAAGTTTATGACGTATGAAAGACACAAAGTGATGGCAAATGGTCACATGGCCTTTGGCCAGTTGAGCTAAAATCAGACACCCATTTTGACACCTTTGAGTCTCTTTTGTGTCTATTCCAATTAACCAAATGTTTTTTAAGAGGACCATCTGATCAACAACAAAAAAACATAACTCTTTAAAGGACCATCCAATGAACATTCTTACCAAGTTTGGTTCCAATTGGCCCAGTGGTTTCTGAGAAGAAGATAAAATGTAATAGTTTATGAACAATGACGGATGTAAAGTGATGTCAATACATCACATGACACTTTCATTCAGGTGAGCAAACGAGACAAAACAACATACATTGTATATATATATTTTTTAATTTGAAAAGAGATTACTTGTTACAATAACTAGTAGTTTGATGACAACAATGGCTTTAATTTTCTGTTTATTATTGAGTTGAGAACATGTTTTTTCTATTGACATTCACTGACAAGATCTAAAGACTTGTTAAACATGAGCACCATAATTAAAAAAAGACCAAATTGAAATAAGATTTTATCTGAATGAACCAATATCTTTGTTCCAATACACATTACATTTGTCCAAATGATGTCCTATTAACAACAGGTTTAGGCTTTCTGTGTATCGTATCATCATAAGATTTAAATGTCATTGTTAATTGAGGACCTGTATTCCATTTAGTGCCAGCATCATCTAGAACAAAGCCTGCTATCTGAATGTTATATAGTCCTGCTGTAGGGAACGACAAGAGAAAACTACACGAGAAATAATCATTGTGTGCTTTTACTATTTCTTCATAATTCCTGTTTGGATCTTTACTCTAAAATATATATAAACCATTTAATTTTATTGAGAAAGTAAATAGAATTTAATAAGCAGTTTACTGCCACTTCCAATAATATCACCAAATAGTTGATGGCACTGAGGGCTATGTGACAGTTAAGGGTCAACCTGTGTTGATTGACTTAACACCTGTGTTGTGTTACCTTTTGATGAGATGACGTTGTCTGCTTTGTAGTAGACCAACACATTTCATTAGATTGTTATAGTGCTTGCTCACTGAAACAACAGTCCTAGGGTAGACATGAATATAATCCTTCACTTGATATTATACTAATTCTGTGCCAACCAGTCTTTGTTCTTATCCTGTGTACTAAGTGGAGTAGTAGCAAATACCAATGTTATAGTTTTTGGTTTCATCTGACCAGGGCTCAAACTCTACCACACTCGAAGTGAGTACGCTGACCATTACACCACAGATGCCATTTTATCTTCTTAGATGATTTGACACTTGTTTATAACTAATTTTTATATCTTTATTTTGTTGACTGGTTATCTCTGTTTTCACAGACTAAATTTGTGAGTTCGAATTTCACTCAGACGGTGTGTACTCGATACAACATTATGTGATAAAGTTTGTCAGTGACTTGCGGCAAATCTGTGGTTTTCTTTGGGTACTCTGATTTCCTCCAGTTTTTTAACTAACCTTCACATCTGTATTTTGTTGACTAGTTATCTCTGTTTTTACAGATATACAGATCTGACTAACTTGTCTAAACATTTGTTGGTTAACTTTTTAACTAACCTTCACATCTGTATTTTGTTGACTGGTTATCTCTGTTTTTACAGATATACAGATCTGACTAACTTGTCTAAACATTTGTTGTTTATGTTCTATAACACCTTCTACTTTGAGAGTAAACAGTGTGTTATGATGAACAAGTAGTGGTTCCATCCTCATGTTTTGTTGGGGTGTAACTGCAAGCTGTAACAACATAAACAATGTAACTTTTAGGAAAACCAAATTCTAGGACTTTTTACAAGTTCGGAAAATCGATGAATTTTCAAACAAGGAAAGTTGTCTCAAATCACAGAAATTGGTACCTTTTTTCAAATAAAAAAAAGATTACCCACACTTTTATAAGGGTCATAGAGGTGTGTTTACACAGTCAAATTTGTCCTTCAAACTTTTTTGCTCACAGTGATGAATGTGAAGGGTTGAGTGATTAGACGATCCAACTTTTTCATCCATTTTTTGATCAGTCATGTGCAAGGAGCGCTTAATATATATTTTTTTTTGTATTTTGTTTTTAAAAATCATTATGAAATTCATTGGATAATCTGCATATACAAAGTCATGACTCATGACAGCATTGATTCACTACACGATTACCATAAAGTTGAGGCTGTCAACCCCACTTAATAGGCCTAAAGGAAGACAGAATCCATTCTATTTTTAGTATAAATCTGTACTCCTACATGTGGTGTGACGTGTCGACCATACCTTATAAGAAATGGAAGGTACTTTTGCACCAATTTGTACTATTTATTTAGCAAAATAATAATCTGGATGCTGTCATGCTTACAGTTTGACGATAATGATGTCACTGATATAAAGATGACGTCTTATAAATATTGACCAAAGGATCACTTCCAACAATATGAAATCAAACAAAAGAAATGCTCTTAAGTGCACTGCTTTGTCAATGGCAACCAGACAAAAAGAAATTGCAAACCAATTTCCATTTCTGACATAATATTATCATTTTACTTTTTTTTTTTATTACTTTTATTCAGGTAATTTTAAACAGGTAGGATCAGTAGTTCTAATGTCACCATCAGAGCTACAGTTCAACAGTTATATGTACACCCACCCCTATTCTATAATATGACCATGTACTTATGACTTGCATTTAGTTTTGTTGTTTGTAGAGTCTGGAAGAATTAGCAAGGATATCTAAATGTGCCCCCCACCCCCCTATTCTATAATATGACCATGTACTTATGACTTACATTTAGTTTTGTTGTTTGTAGAGTCTGGAAGAAATAGCGAGGATATCTAAATGGCACTTGTAATAAACTCTGTACACTCTTGCATAGGAAATCCATGTGCTATAATTAATAATAATAATCTTATAAGTAAAAATATATAATTAATTAACATAGAAATATAAAATTAATTAACAATAATAAGTTTACAGGTAGAAATATAAATTAATTAACAATAATATTCTTATAAGTAAAAATATAAAATTAATTAACAATAATAAGTTTACAGGTAGAAATATAAATTAATTAACTATAATATTCTTATAAGTAAAAATATAAAATTAATTAACAATAATAAGTTTACAGGTAGAAATATAAATTAATTAACAATAATATTCTTATAAGTAAAAATATAAAATTAATTAACAATAATAAGTTTACAGGTAGAAATATAAATTAATTAACAATAATAATTTAGAGGTAAAAATATAAAATCAATTAACAATAATAATCTTATAGATAGGAAGCTAAATATAACTTGTGTTATTATATAGATAGGTGTGAATTATGGGGATTTATCCGTGAAAGAAATTCCGGTATCTCACATGCGAGATATCAGTTATTTCCCACCAGAACTACTTTTACACAACTATAAGTGTGGTGGTTACGTCCCTTGTTGTGTTACTGTGAATACACATACGATTGTAAATTGAAACAATATCGCGAAATGTTATTGACGACTTTGGCACATAACCAACATGACGTCATTGACGTCATATGAAGACTTCCAGTTTGAAACGTAAAGATTAGACGTTATTTGGCTTCGTGTACATTTCAATTTTGATCAAATTTAACTAAAATAAGTTTTCAAGGCAAGCATTTTAATTATTTTTGTGTATTGTTGTAAATATGACATGTAGGATTTCACATTTTCAACATGGCAGATCCTTCCAGCTGAACCCCTTAGTATCATTGCTCGTAGATTTATACAAGTGGAATGAAATATACAAATAAAAAAAATAATATATAAGAAATTTTGAAAGTCTATATAATAAACAGTATAACTAAATCATATATTTTGAATATCAAAATAAGACCACTCGTGACCGAATACGCATTAATGATTAAACTCGTGGACGGAACAAGTTCCGCCCACTCGTTTAATCCTTATGTGTACTTCGGTCACTCATGGTCTTATTTTGATATTCAAAGTCTACGATTAGTTATACTATATATATTTGTCTATATAAAAATGACTTTATACATTAAGGTTAGTGGATTTGTTAAACACATGGGATGCATTTCCCATACCCTACTATACTGTCTTAAAAAATTGTTTTATTTTTTCTATTAGAATCAAAATAATTCATGGAAATCATAGTTTGTATGACATTTTAACATGGTTAACATTATTTTCGTTGCATTTTATCCCTCCCTATCACTCGGGATAAAAATGTTGAGAAAAATAATGCTACCCATGTTAAAATCAAGAAATAAATCATGGAAGCCAGAATGTATTGGGAGTTTTAAAATGGATTGGCGGATATTAGTATTTTATCCCGAGCCAGAAGCGAGGGATAAAATTTACTAATATCTGCCAATCCATGTTAAAACTCAAAACATATTCTGGCTTCCATGATTTATTTCGATTCTGATATGTCTAAGAGTACAAATACGGTAGTATACTTTGATTGGAAGACGGTAATTTATATCTACGTTTGTGGAAAATGTCGCACACAATTTATGCTGCCAATGGAAAAGTCGGTCACATTCACCGGTGCATATGCTAATGAGATTATACCGAATGGATATCTTGCTCGTTTGTTAACAAAGCGAAAGAAGGAGGGCATGTTATAATGTCATACAGACTATGGCTTTCATGAATTATTTCTTATACATTGGAATAAATTTTTAATGTGAAAATCATATTAATTTTTATGAAAACATCCTTTTAGTAAACTGCATTTTGAGATGTTCTCAAATCAAATTTTGTCTGTTCAGTAAAAAATCAGGGGCCACACTGGAAGTAAAATCAGTAATAAATTCTGAAGACAGAACCGTTGAAACCAAAGAAAAGTTTTCATGAAAACACAGGACCAACACATTTTCAAGTGGATCAACAGATTTTAAGTCTTCGTGGTCCTGATGACCAACAGGCAAAACAAGATTTTGAGAACTCTGCAATAGCCTAGCCTTATATCTTATAATACTCACAGAAACCTTACCTCATATCTTAAAGTACTCACAATAGCCTACCTCTGATCTTACAATACTGACAGTAGCCTTACCTCATGAGTGAGAGCCAAGTTACTACTTTTTAAAATGTGATTTAAATCTTTCTGTATGTTTACAAGAGTTAATGACAGAACATCACCACATTCAGTAGAGACAGGAAATGACCTTGACCTGTATAAATAAAATCAAAAGTGTTCTTAAGAGAACATTTTCAAATTAAGTAGATAAGGATGTTACATTGTATAGAAGAGTAAGATATTTACTGGAGAACTTCCTCACATTCTGTAGATAGGTGTATGACCTTGACCTGTACAAGAGGTAGTAAGAGAAAACCTCCCCTCATTCTGTAGATACGTGTATATACAAATTAAATTATTCTACAATTGAACAATAAATATTCTTTATAATTCATCTTGTCAATATATTTTTTTTTATCAAAATGATTTTTGACTTCATACCTAAACATCCATTTCACAATTTACACTGTGACTAAGAGATGAAACAGCCATTAAAAACAATTGGGATGCAAAAAAAAAATCAGTATACCTTTCCAAATAAGTGAAATATTAGCAAAGATATTTTAGTTATCATTTGGAAATCATAGAAACTCTTCACCATTTTCAACATATCAAGGGCCATAACAAGAACAATAAAACTGTTAAATTCAAACTTAACCAGTATTCTGTGGATCATGCTATTTTAGTATCTGATTCAGCAGTATTTTATTTATCATCTGTAAACTAAAGTGTGACAGACAGGGGAATAAAAATAAATGTGCCCAACCCACAATATTTACCTGGAATGATCCGTCTGTATAACAGAAAACACACCTGCCTTCATCACTTCACAACAATACTGTAATCTTATTGTTAAGAAAAATAGTGCCAATTCAATATTCTGTCAATGCTCTATCTAAAATCAGTATTGTTTAACCTGATCTTAACTTGTTATAAAGATAACTTAACCTTATGTTAACCTGTTATAAAGATAACTTAACCTTACATTAAGCTGTTATAAAGATAACTTAACCTTAGGTTAACTTGTTATAAAGATAACTTATCCTTAGGTTAACCTGTTATAAAGATAACTTAACCTTATCTTAACCTGTTATAAAGTTAACTTAACCTTAGGTTAACTTGTTATAAAGATAACTTATCCTTAAGTTAACCTGTTATAAAGATAACTTAACCTTATCTTAACCTGTTATAAAGTTAACTTAACCTTACATTAAGCTGTTATAAAGATAACTTAACCTTAGGTTAACTTGTTATAAAGATAACTTATCCTTAGGTTAACCTGTTATAAAGATAACTTAACCTTGTGTTAACTTGTTATAAAGATAACTTAACCTTAGGTTAACCTGTTAACTTGTTATAAAGATAACTTAGTGCTATGTTAACCTGTTATAAAATAACATAACATTATGCAAACTGTTATAAAGATAACTTAACCTTGTGTTAACTTGTTATAAAGATAACTTAACCTTATGCTAACCTGTTATAAAGATAACTTAACCTTATATTAACTTGTTATAAAGATAACTTAGCGCTATGTTAACCTGTTATAAAATAACATAACATTATGCAAACTGTTATAAAGATAACTTAACCTTTATATGTTAACCCGCTATAAAGATAACTTAACTTTATGTTAACTTGTAATAAAGATAACTTAACTTTACGTTGACCTAACAAAAAGGATACTGTGTAATTGTGCTTAATGTCTGTTGATCAGCATCAAAACATGTTAAATATAATTCTCCAAACTTTTCTATCAAGTTTTCATAATCTTTCATACACTTTGTTAACTGAAAAAAAACCATCAAGATATTTTAAGCATGTTGTCAGTGGAGATAAATTAGATACTGAAATATATATTAACTGATTCTTTTTCTGTTCTAATCCAATATTTTGTACAAATTGATGTTGTCTGATGTTAGCTATTGCAGTTTTTTTTTTGCAATAGTTGGTGTTGCTATATTTAGTTCTGACACACACAATGATGACAATATCTATCTTCATTAAAATAAAAAAAAAAAATTACAGATAAAAAAAAATGACATAAGTATGTGACATGCCTGTGACAAGATCTGTCCACACCTAGATATTTCCTGTCCATTTGTTAGAGCCAGCGCTGTAGCAATGGCTGGCGGTGGACATGTCCTGAATGTATTACAGGTCTGTAGTAACTGGGCATGTGTCTGCAACAATTCAATCCTTAAATCAACCAAATCTGCCTGGAACTGCATGGGGAAAATTTGGGTTGATGCTGCCTATACAAATATATTAAAAACAATTATTATACTTCATTTAAGTTTCTGTAGTGATATTTGGTACTGTAATATTTTGACATATTACCTGGGTAATATTTTGGCATATTACCTGGACAATTAGACACTCAGTATAATAATGATATTAATGTGGTCTTGTCCAGGTAATATGCCAAAATATTACCCAGGCCTGAGAGACACATTACCCGACCGATATGCCAAAATATTACCCTCCCCTTCGGTTGGGTAATATGTCTCTCAGACCTGGATAATATTTTGGCATATTACCTGGACAAGACCATATTATTATGTAAATATTTACAAAATATTTACATACTCATAAAAATCATTGACAGTATAAATATCACAGCATGAAAAACATATGATAGGTACCAGTAATATGACACTAACTGATCATGATTGGTGAATGTCAGGTATCAACAATATGGCTCTAACTCAATACTTGACTTATTGACAGCTACTGGAAGTAAATCTGAACATACCAATTGTAACATCATTCTACCATTTCTGACAAAAGGCGAGAGGAAGCAATTTTGACTTTTTAATGTCACATGAGTAAATAAATATGGTGTATTCTCTAGATCTTTCAAAATTATTAAAAAGAAGTTAATTGATGATTATAATACCAACAGATTGTTGTTTAAGATCAAGTGAACAGTATTTTAGCTATAGTCATGACAACACATTATAACATGTTGTCAGTTTCTGTGAGCTGAGCAATGGTAAAAATGTTAAGTGTATGACAGTAAAGATGTATTAATAGTAAGTCTGGCATTAACACCTGTTCTGTCTCCATTTCATAATTATAGCCCAGTGTACTTGTATAAAAATAAAAAATAAGAAGAGTTGATTAAAGGGAGACAATCTGTATACCTTTAGTGATGCTACAGATTTCTGATAACACAACAGAGTTTTGGTCATGCCACTGTCATCTCTCTCTTTCATTAGATAACTCTCTGCCTCACTCACTTCCTGTAAAGCCACCATCCAAAAATGTAGATGTTCTGATGCAACCTACAACATAAATAAATACAACAGTCATTATACAACATAAATAAATACAACAGTCATTATCTAAAGTTTTAGGAATACAATAAAAACATTAATAATACACAGTATAAGGCATAACATATTCATTGTTACCCAACAGGTACAGAAATAAATGAACGTCAAATAGTAGTTTTCTCTCTCATTAGTCAAATTCATTTTGTAGATTTTGTTGTTTTTTTCTAAGACAGTGACTTTTTTTGTCAAATAAAACAACTTGTGATCATCACTTTATATTAATTTTTTGTTATGTATATAGCACTTAAGTAAAACAAGATAAATTGTGCAATTCACAAGAGAAAGTGTGAAGTTCACCAGAGAAAGTGTGAAGTTCACCAGAGAAAGTGTGAAGTTCACAAGAGAAAGTGTGAAGTTCACAAGAGAATGTGTGAAGTTCACAAGAGAAAGTGTGAAGTTCACAAGAGAAAGTGTGAAGTTCATAAGAGAAAGTGTGAAGTTCATAAGAGAAAGTGTGAAGTTCACAAGAGAAAGTGTGAAGTTCATAAGAGAAAGTGTGAAGTTCACAAGAGAAAGTGTGAAGTTCATAAGAGAAAGTGTGAAGTTCATAAGAGAAAGTGTGAAGTTCATAAGAGAAAGTGTGAAGTTCACAAGAGAAAGTGTGAAGTTCACCAGAGAAAGTGTGAAGTTCACAAGAGAAAGTGTGAAGTTCACCAGAGAAAGTGTGAAGTTCACAAGAGAAAGTGTGAAGTTCACCAGAGAAAGTGTGAAGTTCACAAGAGAATGTGTGAAGTTCACAAGAGAAAGTGTGAAGTTCACAAGAGAAAGTGTGAAGTTCATAAGAGAAAGTGTGAAGTTCATAAGAGAAAGTGTGAAGTTCACAAGAGAAAGTGTGAAGTTCACAAGAGAAAGTGTGAAGTTCATAAGAGAAAGTGTGAAGTTCACAAGAGAAAGTGTGAAGTTCATAAGAGAAAGTGTGAAGTTCATAAGAGAAAGTGTGAAGTTCACAAGAGAAAGTGTGAAGTTCACAAGAGAAAGTGTGAAGTTCATAAGAGAAAGTGTGAAGTTCACAAGAGAAAGTGTGAAGTTCACAAGAGAAAGTGTGAAGTTCACCAGAGAAAGTGTGAAGTTCACAAGAGAATGTGTGAAGTTCACAAGAGAAAGTGTGAAGTTCACAAGAGAAAGTGTGAAGTTCATAAGAGAAAGTGTGAAGTTCATAAGAGAAAGTGTGAAGTTCACAAGAGAAAGTGTGAAGTTCACAAGAGAAAGTGTGAAGTTCATAAGAGAAAGTGTGAAGTTCACAAGAGAAAGTGTGAAGTTCATAAGAGAAAGTGTGAAGTTCATAAGAGAAAGTGTGAAGTTCACAAGAGAAAGTGTGAAGTTCACAAGAGAAAGTGTGAAGTTCATAAGAGAAAGTGTGAAGTTCATAAGAGAAAGTGTGAAGTTCATAAGAGAAAGTGTGAAGTTCACAAGAGAAAGTGTGAAGTTCATAAGAGAAAGTGTGAAGTTCATAAGAGAAAGTGTGAAGTTCACAAGAGAAAGTGTGAAGTTCACAAGAGAAAGTGTGAAGTTCACAAGAGAAAGTGTGAAGTTCATAAGAGAAAGTGTGAAGTTCACAAGAGAAAGTGTGAAGTTCATAAGAGAAAGTGTGAAGTTCATAAGAGAAAGTGTGAAGTTCATAAGAGAAAGTGTGAAGTTCACAAGAGAAAGTGTGAAGTTCACAAGAGAAAGTGTGAAGTTCACAAGAGAAAGTGTGAAGTTCATAAGAGAAAGTGTGAAGTTCACAAGAGAAAGTGTGAAGTTCACAAGAGAAAGTGTGAAGTTCACAAATAAAAATATGTTAACCATAAGGTTACATATAATGTTCAAAAGGTAAAATGTGATGTTTATCCGAGTGACCTATTTCTGTACTTACTAAATAAGACAAAGATGTAAATAATTCTGATGCTATAGGATGTTGTCCATATCTCATCGCCTGTCTTGCTAACTTATACATGTACCACGGTGATTTATGTCCATTACGTAGAATCAGTTTCTGTATTTCTGTAGGAACTGTTTCACTCCCAGCTGCTTGGAATATGATGGTTCCTAAATAAGTCTACAAAATAAAATTACATAGAGGTGCTTAGAATATGAGGGTTCCTAAATAAGTCTACAAAATAAAATTACATAAAGGTGCTTGGTTGGTTGGCGCTTAATGCCACTTTCAACAATATTTCAGGGATATCGTAGCGTTCAGTTTTATTGGTGGAGGAGACCGGAGGACCCGGAGAAAACCACTGACCTGTCACAAGACGCTGACAAACTTTATCACATAATGTTTTACACCTCGCCCTGATCGAGATTCGAACTCGCAACATCAGTGGTGATAGGCACTAATTGCATAGGTATAGTTGTAAATCCAACTACCAAACGATCACGGCCAAGACGGCCCCAGAGATGCTTGGAATATGTGCATTCCTCAGTAAGTCTACAAAACATAATTAAAACAGAGAGGAACCCAACCAAAGTTACTTCTAAACAAATAACAAAACGAATGTGAACTGTTTTGATTGTCTATTGTCTGATTACAAAGCAAAATATCTATGAATATAAGACAACATCAGTAGGTCAATTAAGAAACTCTCTAACCCTTGTTAACTATTGTACTGTTGAATAAATGCATTACAGAAATAAACCTAGTGTTTATCAAATGTTTGTGGCAATTTTTTAATGATCATTAATTGGCCTTGTAAACAATTACATTAGTGGCTATTTGTATTATACAACTAAAGTAGTGGTTATTAAATGTCTGTCATTCTTTACAACGACCTTGAACGTCAATCAGAAGTGGTGGGTATGAATATCAAATATGTGGCAACATTACACTGACCTGAAATAGACCCTGTTGATAGAGGAGGATATTGTAGACCTGTCAACAATTTAATGACCTTAACATTGTAGAAATAACTGACCTTCACTTGACCTTGTTGACAAATAGCACTACTCTGTAGCAAGGACAATATGTTAGGAATTATATCTTGTATATAGATATGATTCTCTGATCCAATAGCTGCTAAACCTTCACACAATATCAAAGCATGACTCTCTGAAATGAAAATGATGCAAAATTATATGAGTCCTTGAATTATGTTTGATGAAATGTTTTGTGTTTAAATGATTTGAGGTGAGAGGTAGTTGTTCATTTTGTTGATATTGATGTAATTGTTGAGCATCACTGTTTAAACTTTCTATTAATAATTATGAAAGCCCTTGTATCATATATGTATCAGATGTTTTTGATTGTTTAGGTAAGTACCTGTGATAAGATAATACCACCATACATTTCCACCATCAAGCTCAGTATTATTCGATAATATCTAAATTAAAATCTATAAATATTCTAATGCAATCATGTATTGATGTAAACAAATATTGTGTTAGTATATTTTACATAAAGTCTTGTTTATATTCATTTATTTTGACATTAACAGTGAATCCTGTTTAAATTGAACCTCCTTGGGATCAACATTTATAGAATAGACATGTATTTGGTTAATAGAGGTTAAATTAATGAAAGATTTCCTACATTCAGACATTATATAAGAGGATTCTGGTTTAGACAGGTTTCACTGTATATATATGTATATAATACCTACCACTACTGGTGGTCTCCAACAGTTCTACGATCTCAGACAAGAAAAACATGGTAGTGTCTGGAAACTTTTTAACCAGTTGTACAGCACATTGTAAACACAACTATAAAAATAATAATAATATTAATAAATTACTGTTGAATCTTCTATTCAGTGGTAATTTTTGTTATTAATAAGATTAACATTATATTCAGTGATATCAATATCTTTAAAATGTAATAATTTATCATAAAGATTACATGTACCAGTAGTTGCTCTCTAAATATTAGTTCTGTAATTGTTTATCATTAAATCAGACAGAAAAATCCACCATACACTCATTTACTGATTACTGTATTCTAAAATCATGACAAATTTAATTCAATAGACATATATAAGTACATCATTTTTTTTATTTAAACAAAGAAAATTTCACAATTTAGTTTCCTTGCTCAGTTATTAAATAAGATGTATGTTATAATTTAGAGAAAAGTCATTACTACCCAATTTACCTTCAGAACTTTTTTGTCTTCATTTGTTGTACCCCAGACAGACAGACAACATTGTGTTGTTACAGCAAGTCTAGCACCCTCTACAGGATCCTGATCTAAACGAAACAATCTCCTCTCTAAAAAGACAAATTCAATTATTAATACAACACATTACTTACTTATTTTTAATAACTTTTCTTTCTTTTTTACATTTTCAAGGGACATAACCAATGTTTTCCCTAAGAACCTGCTGCCAGATGATTCGAGCATTTCAGATGAAAAAGGTTACAATGTACTTTGTGTCATTAAAAATAGCTACAATGTACTTGTAGTGTCATTAAAAAGATTACAATGTACTTGTTGTGTTATTAAAAAAATTACAATGTACTTGTAGTGTCATTAAAAAGATTACAATGTACTTGTTGTGTCATTAAAAAGATTACAATGTAATTGTAGTGCCATTAAAAAGATTACAATGTACTTGTAGGTTCATTAAAGTCTGAAAAAAATATATCAAATAATACATACTAAAACTTTTGAAGCATATGGCTATGTTAGTATAAAACTCCATGGCTTTTGCTGACAGTGTTGCATTCTGGGATATGTAACATAAATTACATACTTCCTGGATCTTCTGCATGTCAGCTGCTGAAACTAGAAAACAAAAAGTAAATTGGTAACATAATAATTAAAGTTTCAATAGATGACTGTTTTTTTTTATTACTGATTTAGTAGAAACAAGAATTAAAGTATATGTATTCACTGATTCATAGTACATATTATTATACAATACTGTCAAATGCTGATTCAATTTTTTGTTATATCTACCATTGTGCTAAATGGTCCTTTTCTCATCTTTATTTAATGTATCTTCTTGCAAAATCAACACTTCCCCTTAACATTGGTAAATACAATATGAACTTGATTTATATACGTTTTACATGTACAGTGCTCCCTCGGTCTATCGCCCGTTTTATCACCAACCTCGCCTATCGATAAAATTCTCGTCTGTCCCGATTTTCCCCATTAAAAATATCCCGATATACTGCCAAACTCAGCTACCGCCATCCGCCACAGGTTTTCAGACACAAAAGTCATAAAACCAATTTAAATTCCCCCGTTAGTACCGCCCACAACTACCTTTTGACAGCTGTGTATTGATCTCATAGTTGAGGGTCGGAACAGGTGATCAGTTGTTTTGATTAGAATGACTACCTGTATTTACTTTTCTAGTGATTACATTTGTACTTTTAATCCTGAGTAAAATTTGTAATTTAGTTAGTTGTCATAAAAATGTCGTGCTTGAAGAGAAAGCGTAATTAATTAGACGACAAACAAAAACGTGCAATTATAAGTTATGCAAAGGAAAATCCAAAATTAACATAACAACAAATTGCCGATAATTTGACAATTAAATGGGATCTTCCAATAACCCCACAAATGAAGATGAACTGTTGCTGTCACGTGTTTATAATACCCTTGATGTCCCGAGCTACAAATGACGGTTCAAGAATTTGTCAACATTGACAAAGATCTGCAAATTGTACAGGACATTTCCGATGTGAATATAATTATTCTAATTTATTTATTTATTAAACATGTATTATTTTTACTTATGTATTTGTACAAGTGCAAAATGCATGTCAGTCGAGTTGAAAGTTTATCTTTTCATATGATCACATAACTTCCGTTTTTCAATGTCCCTCAGTTTATCGCCAAACTCATTATACCGCCAAACTACCGACTGCACAGAAGGTGGCGGTTTAACGAGGGAGCACTGTATTTCAATGTTGTGCTCCTTCAAAAAGAAACTTTTAGGATCAACACTGTGAGTAAAATAAAATATGATGCCATACAGATCTACTTATTAAATGATAATTGTATACCTACCATCATGGGTCAGAAAGAGATGAAAGGCTACAGATTTAGCTAGAGTACCTAGAACTTCTAATACTGCTATACCTACCATCATGAGTCAGAAAGAGATGAAAGGCTACAGATTTAGCTAGAGTACCTAGAACTTCTAATACGGCTATACCTACCATCATGGGTCAGAAAGAGATGAAAGGCTACAGATTTAGCTAGAGTACCTAGAACTTCTAATACTGCTATACCTACCATCATGAGTCAGAAAGAGATGAAATGCTACAGATTTAGCTAGAGTACCTAGAACCTCTAATACTGCTATACCTACCATCATGAGTCAGAAAGAGATGAAAGGCTACAGATTTAGCTAGAGTACCTAGAACTTCTAATACGGCTATACCTACCATCATGAGTCAGAAAGAGATGAAAGGCTACAGATTTAGCTAGAGTACCTAGAACTTCTAATACGGCTATACCTACCATCACGAGTCAGAAAGAGATGAAAGGCTACAGATTTAGCTAGAGTACCTAGAACTTCTAATACTGCTATACCTACCATCATGAGTCAGAAAGAGATGAAATGCTACAGATTTAGCTAGAGTACCTAGAACTTCTAATACTGCTATACCTACCATCATGAGTCAGAAAGAGATGAAAGGCTACAGATTTAGCTAGAGTACCTAGAACTTCTAATACTGCTATACCTACCATCATGAGTCAGAAAGAGATGAAAGGCTACAGATTTAGCTAGAGTACCTAGAACTTCTAATACTGCTATTTTAACAGATGTAGACTTGGCTTGTAAAACAACTGTTATCAGACACTGAAAATATGAAGAGAGTAAAATGTAAAACTTAAAAGTTCCAAACATAGGATGTACTGAATTACTTTGTATAGGAGAGTGAGTGACTGATTGATGTTTAATGCCAACTCAGCAATTTTCAGCTATATCATGGCGAGAACAAGTTAATTTTAGATGAGATGATGATGAGGTCCACTTTGTACTAGACAAACATGCTTAATTGGATTTTTATAGTGCTGCCACACTGAAACAACAGTCTGCAGATAGATATGTCGCCCCACTCATACATATTATCCTGATTTCAAGTCAACCAATCTTTGCTCTTTCTCCTTAATGCTGCGTGCTTAGCGAAGAAGCAACAATACCAATTTTATTGTCTTTGGTTTGATGAGATCGGGGCTCGAACCCACGATCTACCGCACTTGAGACGAGCATGCTAACCATTAAACTACCAATGCGGTTTAATGTATAGAAGAAGTTTTGAGTCTAGTGTTATAGGTTTATTAACTTTAATTTTTTTTGTGAAGTTCTGCTTATTAAATATATGGACAATGGTCAAAATTTTAATAACAACATTTTATATTAAAAACAAATTAAAAGAAGCCATATCATTTTCGACATTTTGTTCACTGATACATATTTTGTACTGATCATGAGTTTTGGGTACACAAAACTTTGAGTCTTCCAAAAGTTGGACACATCAAACTTCAATGAGAAAAAGTATTTGAATTCTATAAAATAAATTATAGACATGGACATTTTTTGAAACAGTAAAAGTTTCATATGAATTTTGTTTCCTTGATTTTTTTTTAGAAATATAGAAATGTTATAAAATAATACAATACCTCAACAGATGAATATTTCCACATGTGTGGTGCTTTCTTGGCAAGACAGTTAAGATCTCTGAGTGCTACAAGTTTAACTGATTGTCGTGGATCATCTGTGACTTGTGTGATCAATAAATCAACCTGAGACTGAATATCTATCAATGATTGACAAGCTAACTTTGTCATTGTTTGTAAGGTCTGTGCCACAAACTTCTGAGAAGGAAAACTAGATAACAGCTCTAAACACACTTGTCTTGCCTGAAATAAATACATACACACATATATATTTTTTGTAGCTTTAACACAGTGATTTTTACACAAGTCACTATATAGATATGGATGTCCTTAAATCAGGGGTCAGGGTAATGGTGTTTAACGCCACTTTCAACAATATTTCAGTTATATCGTGGCGGTCAGTTTTATTAGTGGAGAAAACCACAGACCTGTCACAAGTCACTGACAAAACTTCATTAGTTCAAATTTGAACTCATTTTGATTTATAATAAAGCAGCACATAAACTTTATCATATAATGTTGTATCGAGTACACCTTGTCTGGGCAGGATTCGAACTCATAACATTAGTGGTGATAGGCACTGATTGCATAGGTACTTTTCTTCTGAAGAATTATTACATGTATTGGTACTTTGATATCTGACAGTGTTGCTTAGATGGTGATTTATAGATTTCCCATATTGGACTGAAATATCTTTATTAAACAAAGATGATCTCTTTATACATGTAAACTTCTAAATGTTTATCAATAGTTAATATTATTATACAGTTATAATTTTAATCCAAGGAAAGATGTTCAATTGTGACATGTGACAACACATTATTCTTCCGTATTGTACAACAGGAACGATTGTAACGATTTTGTATTGAAAACCTGTATTGGACTTGATGTCTGCAGCATCTCATCCAATACAGGTTTGCAATGCAATACAGACTAATATAATATTCTCCCATATTGTACCTAACAAGATTTAGATTCAAGGTTAGCTGTAATGACCCAGATTTAGATTCAAGGGTAACTGAATTGACCCAGTATTAGAAAAAAGGTTTTCTATATTGGCCCAATTTTAAATTCAAAGTTAGCTGTATTGACCCAGTTTTAGATTCAAGGTTAGCAAAATGGAGCAAGTTTTAGATTCAAAGTTAGCAGAATTGAGCCAGTTTTAGATTCAACATTATCTACAGTGCTGTTCCATAATTTACCGGCAAAATCCAAGATGGTGGCATTCAAGCGTAACGGGTGTCACAATAAATCACACTGTTGTATTTCATCCTGGAGAATAAATAAACATCTATTTTATGACAATGTATTTTTAAACCTTCTATTTTTAAAATAAGACTGGAAATAAACCTGTCGTCTGCTATGTTAGGGCAAAAAGTTGATATTTTCATCATGGCTGGAAAACGTAAACAGTTGTCAAATGACATCAAAAATGTGATAGTAGAAATGCGTAAGAGTGGTCATAAACTACAGGAGATTGCAGATACCTTGAATATTCCTAGAGGAACGGTTTTGGATGTAGTTGTTCGTTTTAAGCGCAGAGGATCAGTGGAAAACAAGCCTCATACAGGACGTCATCGTTTGCTGGACGAGAGAGACACACAGGGGCTTGTTAGGTTAGTTCGGAGCAACCGTAAGACCCCATTGAATGACATGACAACCAAATTTAATGAAAATAGAGAGACTCCGGTGTCTAAAAGAACAGTTCAGCATTCCTTGTATCAAGAAGGATACAACAGGCGAGTTGTAAAGAAGAAAGTCAGGATTAGAGAGGTTAACAGGAAAAAGCGTGTGAAATGGGCCAGAGAAAAGCTTCATTGGAGAATTGAAGGTCAGTGGGACAGTTATATTTTCAGACGAAAGTCAGGTGGTCGTTGGAAACAATAATTGGATTTATATTTGGCGGAAAAAGGACGAGGCTGAGTCCAGAGATTGTGCTTGTCCACCGGCCCAGAGAAGACTTTCGGTCATGATCTGGGGATGCATATCACACTACGGTGTGGGGACAATTACGACAGTGAATGGCACGATAAATAGACATAAATACATTGAAATTCTCGAGGACAACTTATGGCCTGTGATTGCGAGACATTTTCCAGAGCAGGACTGTTTATTTCAGGACGACAACGCTCCCATACATCGGGCAAACGACGTTAAACACTATAAGGAAGAGAACCATATAAATTGCCTCGAGTGGCCTGCACAGTCACCCGACTTAAACGTAATCGAGAACGTGTGGCTAAAACTGAAAATACGATTGCAGCAGAGAGTTGAAGTATTGAACACTGCCGATGAATTGTCAGCGGCCATCAAAGACATTTGGGAAAATCTCAGTGTGGACTATATTCAAGGACTTTATCACTCGATTCCAAAGCGTTTACGCAAAGTATTGAAGGTGAAGGGAGAAATGACAAAGTATTGAGTAAAGGTAAGCACCTTTTTCATAAATTTATTGTTTTTTTATTAATGCAAAACTTGATGCTTGAATGCCGCCATCTTGGATTTTGCCGATAAATTATGGAACAGCACTGTATATTGAGCCTTTATATACAGAATCAAGATTAGATGTATACAGAGACAACCAGTGAAAAAAAGTATGATATCAATGGATAAATGCTTGCACAACTTATATATATTGTGCCACTTAATACATTGTAATAGATAAATGCTTGCACAACTTATATATATATTGTGCCACTTAATACATTGTAATAGATAAATGCTTGTACAACTTATATATATATTGTGCCACTTAATACATTGTAATAGATAAATGCTTGCACAACTTATATATATATTGTGCCACTTAATACATTGTAATAGATAAATGCTTGCACAACTTATATATATATTGTGCCACTTAATACATTGTAATAGATAAATGCTTGCACAACTTATATATATATTGTGCCACTTAATACATTGTAATAGATAAATGCTTGTACAACTTATATATATATTGTGCCACTTAATACATTGTAATAGATAAATGCTTGCACAACTTATATATATATTGTGCCACTTAATACATTGTAATAGATAAATGCTTGCACAACTTATATATATATTGTGCCACTTAATACATTGTAATAGATAAATGCTTGCACAACTTATATATATATTGTGCCACTTAATACATTGTAATAGATAAATGCTTGCACAACTTATATATATATTGTGCCACTTAATACATTGTAATAGATAAATGCTTGCACAACTTATATATATATTGTGCCACTTAATACATTGTAATAGATAAATGCTTGCACAACTTATATATATATTGTGCCACTTAATACATTGTAATAGATAAATGCTTGTACAACTTATATATATTGTGCCACTTAATACATTGTAATAGATAAATGCTTGTACAACTTATATATATTGTGCCACTTAATACATTGTAATAGATAAATGCTTGTACAACTTATATATATTGTGCCACTTAATACATTGTAATAGATAAATGCTTGTACAACTTATATATATATTGTGCCACTTAATACATTGTAATAGATAAATGCTTGTACAACTTATATATATATTGTGCCACTTAATACATTGTAATAGATAAATGCTTGTACAACTTATATATATATTGTGCCACTTAATACATTGTAATAGATAAATGCTTGTACAACTTATATATATATTGTGCCACTTAATACATTGTAATAGATAAATGCTTGTACAACTTATATATATATTGTGCCACTTAATACATTGTAATAGATAAATGCTTGTACAACTTATATATATATTGTGCCACTTAATACATTGTAATAGATAAATGCTTGTACAACTTATATATATATTGTGCCACTTAATACATTGTAATAGATAAATGCTTGTACAACTTATATATATATTGTGCCACTTAATACATTGTAATAGATAAATGCTTGCACAACTTATATATATATTGTGCCACTTAATACATTGTAATAGATAAATGCTTGTACAACTTATATATATATTGTGCCACTTAATACATTGTAATAGATAAATGCTTGCACAACTTATATATATATTGTGCCACTTAATACATTGTAATAGATAAATGCTTGCACAACTTATATATATTGTGCCACTTAATACATTGTAATAGATAAATGCTTGCACAACTTATATATATTGTGCCACTTACCGGTAATACATTGTAATAGATAAATGCTTGCACAACTTATATATATATTGTGCCACTTAATACATTGTAATAGATAAATGCTTGCACAACTTATATATATTGTGCCACTTAATACATTGTAATAGATAAATGCTTGTACAACTTATATATATATTGTGCCACTTAATACATTGTAATAGATAAATGCTTGCACAACTTATATATATTGTGCCACTTAATACATTGTAATAGATAAATGCTTGCACAACTTATATATATTGTGCCACTTAATACATTGTAATAGATAAATGCTTGCACAACTTATATATATATTGTGCCACTTAATACATTGTAATAGATAAATGCTTGTACAACTTATATATATATTGTGCCACTTAATACATTGTAATAGATAAATGCTTGCACAACTTATATATATTGTGCCACTTAATACATTGTAATAGATAAATGCTTGCACAACTTATATATATTGTGCCACTTACCGGTAATACATTGTAATAGACATCCAAATAAGGTTCCTACGAAGTTTAAGTATTTTTACTATATGATGTATTAATAATTTTTGCAAACAGCACTATACTAATCTGAGCTACTAGAGCGAGTTGTTACCTTTGATGATGTCTGTACATCATGATACATGTGTTGTAGTATTGGTATCAGCTGTAATTTAAGTTCTACAGGAGTGGCTATGTCTTGTATCATATCTGATAACTTGTTACATATACTGGCAGCAAATGAACTGAAACAAATAGTTATGCTGGTGGTAAAAACATTCATTAGTAATTTATACATTTTTTCCTTTGATCTTACTGAGTCAGTATCAATGACCCATCTCTGAAACTGAAATTTACAAATCAGTGTGATGTCAAACACATTATGACTTCATAACTACCGTTATTCTATATCTATATATAAAAAGAGATAATATCATAATATAAATCCATATATATTTTTGCATATTACCAGAAATTAATAAATAGTTACGGTCTTAACATTTGTCATGATTCAAAATACTAATGTAATCGGGACAAGTTATTAATGGGTTGCTATGATTGGTCAAATCTTTCTTGTGTTTTTTCATATACAAATGTACAATAGAAGAAAGAAATTAAACTTATATTTACACCTATATAAAATATACTGATACCTCGATTGTTCTGCAAACTTTTCTGCTGCAAAAACAGCAGCATCCACTTCAATTGCATCATGGGAGTCCAAGCCATTGACAATACTATGATGAACATTCTTTCTCTCTGTTATAATACTGGCTAGATTAGCTAGTGTTCTATAAGTAAAGGATAAAGCTTTTTACACCTACAGTTAAATCATCAAATTCTACAACTTGTATAAGTCACACCCCCCCACCCCTGAATAGATCAAAGCAAATATTTGATCAGCTAGTAGAAACTTTTAGTTTTAATTTATCTCAGATATTTCAAAGTTCTAAAGACTTGTTTCATGTGACACCAACAAGGTTCCACTTTAAGTTAATACTTATTGTCTGATCTACATTTTGATTTACAGGATGCTAATGACAATGTCCATTACTGATATAAAGTGTGATGATATTAAATAATAAATAATTTCCATATAAGATATGCCACATTCTGTAATATATTCTGGTTGTGTAAGATAAAGGCACAGATAACAAGGATTGTTAGAAACACTTTGACAATTTAATGAATACATTTTTCATTACAAATGTTTAATAATTACCTCAAAGTTAAAGCCCTTGCTGTGCAGTCGTTGCTATGTATTACAGAGAATATTTTCCGTACAAATTCATCAATGTTCAAAATTTTCTCTAAATGTTTTTTACTCTGCTCAGCTACTTGTAATATGCACCAACGCAAAAAATTATTCCTGAAAAAGTAACAGAAGAATTGAATTCGGTAAAAATAAAATATATATACAATACTTTCTTCAAAGATCTAGAGTCAGATCCAGATTCTTACATACAAATAGCTGTAATCAGATTCAACAACAAGATCCCATGGGTTACTGTGCTCACCTGACATATATAGTAAAGTTTGACTGATATTATGGTTACTGAAACCTTTATTGAAATGCCTTATCAATGCTTTTAATATATTTACACATGTATACAAACTTTTGTCCTTCCCTGAATGGGAAACCTTCATATCAACAAAATGAATATACAGTGCATGTACATGCATATAAGAGTTGAGTCCATTTATGAACTCCTTGTTGAGCATGAGAAAATAGTTTCTATCATGCAGCTTGGTCAGCATGGCTTTCCTGTTTATCCAAGTCGAAACAACAGTGTGTACCTCTTCTATTTAAACATTATTACAATTTACATTCATGTGTCATGAAACTGGTTAAAATTATCTCCCTTCCTTATATCGCTTTTTTTTCCTTATAAATAAAATAAACAAACAGAAAATTCTACAGATTACAGATTAACTTTTTGCATGAATTTTAATATAATAGTAATTTCTGGTTTTCTTTCAGTGAATCAAGTGTTTCTTCTGTAAATAATCTAGAAGAAGAAGATACTACTATCACTGAGAAATGTAGAACAAAAATAAAACCACTGTAGCTGTCCTTTAATTGGTGTCTAAGTATAGCGTTGGATTGTCTCTCATGATCATTTACTGTTACATACAAGGGGTCATCGTGGACGTGATCGCATAGTAGTTGGATTTTCAACTACCTATGCAATCAGTGCCTATAACCACTAATGTTGTGAGTTTGAATCCCACTCAGATGAGGTATACTCGATACATCATTATGTGATAAAGTTTATCAGTGACATGCAGCAGGTCAATGGTTTTCTCTGGGTACTCCATTTTCCTCCATCAACAAAACCGACCACCATGCTATAACTGAAATATTGTTGAAAGTGGTATTTAACACCATAAACCAAACCATCCTAGAGCACTATTACTCAAAGTGTCTAGCTTCTGTGTGCAACATAGATTAAAGGTAGAAGTGTGTCTATCTAATGCTTCTGGGAATCAACATAGCCTAGAAGTATAAGAAATTAACACAAACAAACGATCAGTGTGATTACTAGGTACCAACAAATGTTTGTTATGTTTACC
Source organism: Bathymodiolus septemdierum (assembly GCA_963383655.1). Taxonomy (NCBI): domain Eukaryota; kingdom Metazoa; phylum Mollusca; class Bivalvia; order Mytilida; family Modiolidae; genus Bathymodiolus; species Bathymodiolus septemdierum. The sequence continues at coordinate 12,818,753 of OY726519.1, read as the reverse complement.
TACATTGTACTAGTGCCATGATAAAGGTTTGAACTCCAAATTTAAACTTCAAATGATCTTCTTCATATGTCAAATCTATTTATATTCAATTATTTGAAGAGTACATGTACACTATCATGGCAAATGAATTTCAAAGCTGTTATTTATTCTGTGATATCTTACCCATTTCTAAATATATCAGCCAATCGGAGAAATGCTGTATTAATCAAAATAGGAAATGGATATCTCTCAAAAAGATTAGGAAATCGTACCACTGATTCACATTGAATTCCTATTTTAGGCGATCTTAAACCTGTAAAAAGATAATACAACGTACAACAGCAATTTTACTTTTAGTCAACACATTTGTTTAAACTCTGATTTTTACTTCGCCTGGTTAGGCCATCCATAAAAAAATGTTGGTTTGCTGTTACTGTCCGAATGACCCATCAAAATTACCTTTACACAACAAATTTTATTGAGGTTTTTAAAAAACCACTTTTTAGTTAATTTTTTTAAGAAAACAAAACAGCTAACCACTTGTCTAATTTGTGGGTCAGGAAACAGCAAACTTTCTATTTTTTAAAAAACAGATTTTCGTCATGTTGGAAAAGTTGTTTTCATCTGATTTAGGTGTAACAATATAACAATATTTTCTTTGTAGTGCTGTATTCGAGTGTAGCACCACTTTCTGAGGGCAAGATGGTTATGAATGAATAGAAAAATGATTGGTGAAGCGATTTATATAAGGGTTTCGGATAGAAAATAAAATCCGATAACCAAAAAACGTGGAAATGTGTCGACCCAGAGTTGGAGTGGCAAATCCGCTGTTTTCCTTATGGAGAGCGCTCCGACGTCCCACGGACCCAGCAAGTCGAACAAAAAGCCGTCGGACGGCAGAGGAATCTCGGACTAGATTAACTGTCCATTATACATTGACAATAGAGAAATCATGTTCAATAATATAGGTGAGCTTTGTCCTAAATTTAAAGATCTCCCAATGAGGCAAAATTTATATGGCTTTTTACAAACGAAGACATATCAGTACTTAAACTTCTGGGAAAATATATTATTGATTGTCTAGATATTAGAAGAGGGGATTATTGTTGTCATAAGTAGTGTTTATATGTATAGTGTATATCATTACTTTATCTCTGATTCTGTCCGGCATAAAATGTTGTATTGTTATATGTACATTGAATCAATATTTGTTTTATATGTAACTCTCTGCCTCTTCGGGGGCCCTTAATTGGAACAATAAAATTATTATTATCATTATTATTATATAAATATCAAGTAACTCTTATTATTTTTGATTCATTTTTGCTTTTATATAAAATAATGAAGGACACTTAAGAAATTTTTATAAAAACAAATTGACATATCGAGTACTCCCTTTGAATTTGAAAAGTGTTTTAATGAACCTTAAATACTTAGGCGATTATCATTATTTTTGTCAGATTTGAACCAGAAAATATGTCTATATTATATGAAATCTTACATGCTCTTGATCTGCCAAAACCCGTCCTTGACAAAATATGTCTCGGAATGCAAAGGGGGCAGATTTTAAATTACCAGAAAACTTTTGTTTGTGCTCGTGACAAGATTAGACTGGAGTCTAGCACTCTAGTGGAGATACTGACAGAGCAGAAAATTTCTTCGGAAATCAAATTTCATAAATTACTGCTTAATGTTGCCATTGAACACTTGATTTCCAGTCAAATCGGCCACTAGGAACAAACAGAATATCATTTTTCAATACGATATGATATGTCAAACCAAAGACCGTAAAAATTTGTATTTTTGCTTCTCCAACAAGCACGTAGCATTAGGTCAGATATCTGTATTTCCATTTAATTTTATCATACCTGTTAACCCTCCTCCTTTTCGCGGGAGTCTCCTGCATAAGAGCCTTATCTCCCGCATGGACTGGGTCTCATGCACGGGAGACATTAAACTCCCGCACCCACCTTTTCCTCCCGCACGATCTCCCCCCAACAAAAAAATCAAGTACAATAAAATCTTGACCTACGTTTTGCGATCAATATTTCTGGAAATTTCCCATTTGGAACTCCCGCGCTGATGAAAAACGCAGAGAGATACGAATGGTAAAGGTGTTTAAATGATATCCGGTTATTGATCTGTTTGACACCTTTACAGGTAAATTGGGTCATGGAGATTAATTAAGGTGTTGATGATTATACAACAATTATCCACTGATTGACAGTTAATTGGGGATAAGGAAGTGGGTTTGTGGCACATGCTTAGATGATTAGAAGTGTGATAGCGGCAATTAAAAATATGTTATAAACCGTTGTGCAAACAGGAGTCGGACAACCTTTGATGCCGAGGAAAACTTCTTATTTCGATCAAACGTGCAATGAATTCATCTCGGATTGAGTTGTTATGGCTTGTTTGGGACCAAAGCCGATCAAAGTATTTTTTAAGGACTAAGTTCCAGGATGGAATTGATAAACCACAAAAATGACAAAACGTATGCTATCACCCAACGTACCAGCAGCAAAGTGACTTTTTAATTTTAGTGCTCTATGACTTTATTGTTCAGAGCATTCTGTCTTCATTGTTATTGCTTTGTTATAATCTTATGATTATGAATAAATTATAAATACAGTTTTTATCCTTCATTCATCATATGAAACACTACTAATAAGACAGAAATGTAAACAATATATATTGAAATGGGATGCAGTTGGTTCAATACTGAAACAAACAAAAAGAAAACATCAATTAACAATAAAAACATGCATCAAATATGTTGATAAAAAATCTCCAGTTACGAGACCAAATCGCCAGCCAAAAATTTACAAATCTCCAGTTGTAGCATAGCAACTCTATCACATGTATGCAACTACAAGGTACAATTTTGTGCGTTTAAAGGCGACGCACTAAATCTCCCCCTTAAAAGAGTTGGTAGGGGGGAGATCTCCCCCCTAGCAGTTCCCAGAGGTTAACAGGTATGATTTTATATATATAACATGGGGCCGATTTGACTTGGGAGTTGGGCAAGTTGGGGACGATTTTGTTTGTGGCCGATTTGACCTGCTACCGAACACTTTTGTGTCACATAAGCAGTTATCTGTTAACTAATTACCCTTGTCTAATTCTGAAAAAGCTAAATTTGCATCCTGTTCTTGTTCAGAATAAATGTTTTCTTGTGAGAAAACTGTTTGAATGGGCGCCGCCATTGGGAAAAGTCAAGGAACATAACAAATTGTATCAAACGTATCCGAACTTGAGTATAAATTTACCAATTATAAATTGAATAGAGTAATTTTCGCTATAGAAATATGCATAAATAAATTTCCATTTTAACTGATTTATTAAATCATATTAAATAATCATAGTAAATATAACGAACTTAACATTAAGGCTTTAACGGGTCGTTACTTCATACGATTTATCAAACATGAGAATATTTAGGTTTTTAGCTGTTTGCTTAGTTCGGAGCTTTTCGGGTTTGTACTGAGTAAAGAAACGATGAAACAATAACAATGGCAGATGACGCCAAAAAATTTCTTGTTCTGTTGAATGGTATTGCTAGAAGAACCTATTTCGGAGAGGATGAGTTGTCAGACGAATTCCTTGCGTCACAAATATATCCCGACATGCCTACAGATGAATCTAGTGCTTTAATCGCCAAATGCACAGCATTGATCAAGGTATCAACTGAATCACGAGTGACACACCCCCTCGACTAAGTCTTAACATTAACAGATCATGATTTTCACTAATTATAAGTACTGTGGATTCCTCCATCAATAAAACTTACTTCGACGATATAGCTGAAATGTATTACACATATTTATAAAACAGGACAAAAAACTGGAGACCCAAGTATACAATCTAAACGGAAAGATCGGACAGATTAATGAAACCAACCAAACACACTCGCCAAACTTCAGTACCGACCTTTTAATAAGCTGAAAAACTGCGAAAGGCAAGAAAAAGGAAAAATTCCTAAAGCGAAAAACAAGCAGCTTTTGGTTATACATTGATGGCATCCACCCAGGACACCTACTAGCGAGGACCTGGCTAAAAAAGATTGCAGAAAAAGCCGTAAAGGATTGTTGGACGTAAAACACCACCAAGGAACACAACAAATTTTTGACGAACGCTACATACCCTACCAGTCGGTGAGGATTTTCCTCGCTAATCTGGACCGCCACCGTAAAACCTCAGTCAGTGTGGATATTCCACACTAAACTGAACACAAAATTCTTTGTCACTAATCAATGAGGAATTTCCTCACTATACTAGAACCACAAACAGTCAGTGTGGATTTTCCACGCTAAATTGACATAATCAAATTTTCGGTCAGTGTGGATTTTCCACGCTACACCGAAAGCACACAGCACAATATGTTCACCAAAGTACTCGTCCTAACACTCCTAGCCACAACATACCCTGTACCTCAACATCACGGGACCAAAATCATGGATTCATCAACAACATACTGCCCTACTTATGAACTATTCTTATGCCACATAAATGACCTACCAAACTCTGTCAAATCATCAGTGAGACTATTTGCAGATGACTGCCTTTTGTATAGAGAAAATGACCTAAAAAACCTAGAGAAATGGGCATCAGACTGGGGAATGCGTTTCAATGCCAAAAATTGTTAAATATATCCTAAGCATGAAAAAGAAGAGCCACCACTCTTACACATTAAACAACCAAATCCTGGAACAAGTACCATCGAACCCCTACCTAGGACTACAAATAGCAGAAGACCTCAAATGGAAGGAACATATAAACAACACCTGTAAAAAAGCCAGTTCCACACTTGGATTCCTCAGGAGAAATCTACAACACTGTCCTAGAGAATGCAGAAGAACCACATATATTGCTCTCGTAAGATCAATTATGGAATATGGATCAATCATATGGGATCCATATACAAAACAAGAAATAACAAAACTGGAGAGTATTCAAAGAAGGGAAGCCAGGTTCATAACCAAAGACTACAAAAGCAGGGAAGAAGGATGCATGACTAAAATGCTAAATGGGCTAAACCTACCAACCTTACAGTCCAGAAGACAGAAACATCGGCTGATCTTCTTTTATAAAGTGGTTGAGGGGCAGGTACCAGCAATGCCACCGGACCTATTTGTAAAGTACCAGAAATCAAAACGTCAAATCAGAATAAACAAATTTGACAATTGTATAACTAACAATATAGTGACTTCCTCGGTAAGAAACAACAGTAAATGTATAGTGATCACGGCGAGTAGAACCGATCAATATAAACACTCATTCTTCGCACAAACAGCTGTTGATTGTAACCACCTGGACGAAAACACTGTATCCGCAGAGAAACTCGAAAGTTTCAAGTCTGCACATGCGGATCATCATGAAGTCGCTCTCCACCCGTCATATCATAGCCCAGCAGTGATCCTATGATGTAACATTACAGATACAGATACATCCATAATCCTAAACTATATTTTTCAGCTAAATGATGGCGAAAACAAGCTTTTCAAATTTTCAATGAGATGATGATGAGGTCCGCTTTGTACTAGACCAAGACGCTATAGTTGGATTTTTTTTTATAGTGTTAGCTCACTGAAACAACAGTCCGCGGATAGACATGTTACCCCCACTCTGACATATTATCCTGATTCTGAGCTAACCAGTCTTTGCTCTTTCTCCTTAATGCTGCGTGCTTAGCGGAGACGTAACAAATACCAATTTTATAGTCATTGGTTTTGACCTGATCAGAGCTCAGACCCACGATCCACCAATTTCGAGGCCAGCATGCTAATCATTACACCATTTTGGCTATCCTGCATAGGTCCTTTGGTTTTATTGCTCCCAAAACTTTAAATTATTTGATTTCCAATCTTTCGATTTTGAGCATACCTGATGAAGGTTATTCCAGAAAACTTTATTTTATACTTGTATCTACGTTTTTATTTATGATTTTTTTTTTTTAATAGTGATGGTTAACAATCCCATCAATTTCGAAAAAAGGGACACTACCAGTACTTCTCACCTTAAACCATTGAACAATGTAAAAAAACCAGCACAGATTCACTTTCACTCAAAGCGAACATACACTATCCCAAAAATGAATGACAGCATAAACATAGACAGTATAATAGCAGAGCCAGTGAATGCTGGTAGTTAACTGATTATTAGCTCAGAAGGAAGGATATCAACTTATAAGTGCATTTTAACCTTGATGTACTTATATTATTTCATACTTGCACATATTTTTAAACTACACTTGTATATAGCTGGTATCAATTACTAAATGAATTTTACCTTTTGCCTTTTAAGAAGGTAGAATCTGCTGGTTAAAGACAATTGCCTTCAAAACAAACAAAATCATAACTGATACTTCTATCAGATTTGAGAGACCAGAATAAATATGTCGTCTGTTTGTTACAATCAAATATTGAATATAAAATAAGAATATATTATGGAATGAAATATAATTTTACTGATTAAATTGTCAGTTTGATCTACTAATTGTAGTTCTACCAGCAAATTGTCTTTAAATGTACCATATAGATTGATATTTTTGTAAATACTTTTAGATGATTTGTTTTAAATAATTGAAGAATTTAATATTGTATGTATCTTTTCCAGAACATGGTGTCTGCAGACATGGACTTGAACCAGTTAGAGGCATTCCTAGTGTCACAAACAAAACGTAGAGAACATCCAATTACTGAGGACCAGGCACAAGCATTCCGAAAATTCTGGAAAAACAATAAAAATAAAATTCATGAAAGTATAATAACAAAGACAAAGTGGAATAATTCACTGCAGAATGTTTTGTGGAGAATAGATTTAAAAGCTCAGGCTAAAAATATGGAACAAATGAACGAGTCCTCAGCCATTATGGAATTCCAGATTAATTCAGCAGCGAATGTAAGACCCATTTAACCTTTACAAGACATATCTATACAAATGTTCTTTATACATACAACCACATTCTTCCAACTATAAATTGTTAAAGTGGGATGATTGACCTTTAGATGTATTTAATTACAGTATCTGGTATATGAGATTCAAGTTACTGAGGGATTGTAGTTTCATGTCAAGAGATAATATTTTAGCTTTTAGTATATCATGGCAAAAACAAATAACTATTTGGTGAAATGATCATAATGCCTGCTTTGTAGTAGCTAACACAACTTTACCAGCATGGAGTGTGGCATTATAAAATCTGGAGGCATACCTTCTGTATATCCCTCATAACCAGTGGTGTTTTGTTCCCTGTAGCAAGGTAAACTAGGTCCTGTTGCTATAACTCTGGGGTTCTTTTGATTTGATAACTATGCATTTTCTGACAAAAATATTTTTAGAAATTGTTATAGATAAGGGACAACTGATAGCAAATAATCATATGACTTGTAGTATCAATGCTCATCCTTGAAGGCAGTTTAAAATAATCATATGACTTGTAGTATCAATGCTCATCCTTGAAGGCAGTTTAAAATAATCATATGACTTGTAGTATCAATGCTAATCCTTGAAGGCAGTTTAAAATAATCATATGACTTGTAGTATCAATGCTAATCCTTGAAGGCAGTTTAAAATAATCATATGACTTGTAGTATCAATGCTAATCCTTGAAGGCAGTTTAAAATAATCATATGACTTGTAGTATCAATGCTAATCCTTGAAGGCAGTTTAAAATAATCATATGACTTGTAGTATCAATGCTAATCCTTGAAGGCAGTTTAAAATAATCATATGACTTGTAGTATCAATGCTAATCCTTGAAGGCAGTTTAAAATAATCATATGACTTGTAGTATCAATGCTAATCCTTGAAGGCAGTTTAAAATAATCATATGACTTGTAGTATCAATGCTAATCCTTGAAGGCAGTTTAAAATAATCATATGACTTGTAGTATCAATGCTAATCCTTGAAGGCAGTTTAAAATAATCATATGACTTGTAGTATCAATGCTAATCCTTGAAGGCAGTTTAAAATAATCATATGACTTGTAGTATCAATGCTAATCCTTGAAGGCAGTTTAAAATAATAAATGAATGAGCAATTTTTGTTTGTATTTTCCGACATTATGAGTGGACAAATCAGGATTTGTGTGGGATTAATACAAGGTAATTTTAAGATATGTTTAAAGAAAGGATTCTCTCATTATGATATATTATATTAATGGTTTTATATCCTGTATTACAGAAATCAGAAGTTGTACGATTTGAGATGGATGAAGCTAAGCTCACAGAAGTTTTATCACAAATGAAAGAAATAGAGACAGAAATTAATAAATATTGTCAATAGTAGGAGATTTTTACACTTAATTACATATGACAGCAGTCCTCACGATGAGCACCAGTCCTCCAGCCCAACACCAGTAAAACTTTGTTCTGACCAGTAAATTTTTCAGTTTTTAATTAGAATATATATATATTTATATATATATATAAATAAATTCAAGAATTTGATTCAGACCAGTAAATTCAATTTACATTTCGAAGACTGGAACAGACAAATAAGAACCTACTTTATTGTAAATTTTGTGTTCAAATATAGGCTTTAAGATATCAGGCTGTATTTGAAGACCAAATTAGAAAACAATACATATATATGTAATATAATTGTATTAATTACTTATACCAGTACAAATATTACATGTATGTTAATACTAGATGGAGACACACACACACCTGGACATCCCAATGTACTAATACCATAAATTATAATACATTAGACGGACATTCCAATAAGGTAGATAGACATTCCAATACAATTGATAATAACAGATTCAAGATGTGTTTGTGGATTTATCAGCGAGGACGCTTCCCACTTTCTTTTGAACTGTCGCTTATATTTTGAACATAAGACAGTTCTCTTTAATTTTTTGCACCACCATAATTTACGGAGAGATATTAGAACATATTTAGTATTTGGAGACTCAAAAAGACCAGGCTCAAAACATTTTATTATCAAAAGCAGTACAGCTATTCATTAAGAACAGTAGGCAATTCACTGAAGGAACATAATTCCCACCCCTGTTTTACTTATCTGTTATCGTTTAATTTTTCTATATCATAAATGCTTATACACTTATTATCCGTCATGCTCTCTGTCAGACCTATGTTTGTATGATACTGGAGAGAATTTCATATAAGTTGTAAAACGTGTGTTCAATCCTATTGTATATATTTGACAATAAATAGGTTTAAATCAATTGATGGATATTCCAATACTGTAGATGGACATTCAATTACAATGGATGGACATTCCAATACAGTATATGGACATTCTAATACAATAGATAGACATATCAATACACTAGAATATCAGGATATACTCATACAGTATATGGATATTCCAATACTGTATATGAACATTCTTTCAATACATCAGATGGACATTGCAATACACTATTAAGATATACTCATACAGTATATGGACATTCCAATACTGTATATGGACATTCTTTCAATAAATCAGATGGACATTGCAATACACTATCAAGATATACTCATACAGTATATGGACATTCCAATACTATATATGGACATTCTTTCAATACATCAGATGGACATTGCAATACACTATCAAGATATACTCATACAGTATATGGACATTCCAATACAGTAGATGGATATTCCAATATTGTACAAGGACATTCTTTCAATACATCAGATGGACATTCATTTCAATACATCAGATGGACATTTAATTACAATGGATGGACATTCCAATAGTGTGCATTTCTGATTCATAAATTATATATTTTGAACGAGTTACTTCCTTTAAGGGCAGACAAAGGATCCTGTTTCATGCAAAGTTCAATGAAAATAACATATTTTTCTCCATAATTTGTTCAAAATTTAAATGTTTCAACAACTTGTGAATTTTCTATTTGCCATACAATTATCCTCTTATTTTTTTTACAATGTTCATATACAATGTATCTACAAATTGTGAGAAAATTCTACTCAGATTTGTTGTACATTCCAGTGCTTTTGTTAGATCAGGTACCATTTTGCCCTCCTAAGGGAAATAACTCGTATAATTTAACAATGAAATCTGGAATGTGCAAAAGGTCTATTTATCGAGAACCTCAGAAAACCAATAATAAAATTTCTAAGTTTATGAGTAATCATTTTAGTTTTCTCGATGCAAATTTCCCATTTTTAGCTCACCTTGCTAAAGGCAAAGTGAGCTGAATGGCCAATTTTTTAAATTCTTCTCTGAAACTGCTTGGCCAAATGAACCGAAACTTGGTAGGAAGCATCTATGGAAGGTCCTCTATAAAGAGTGCTCATTTTGTCCCGATCCGTTAACAATCGTGGCCACCACAGGCAATTCTAGTTTCTGATTGGGTGATTTCTAACAAATCTCCTCTGAAACCGCTTTGCCAAATGAGTCGAAATTTGGTAGGAAGCATTCTTGGAAGGTCCTCTATAAGGGACAGACCATTTAACTACCAGGGGGGGGGGGGGGGGGGGGGGGGGGCTATGGTTTTTTTCATGGCCACCACAGGCAATTCTTGTTTCTGATTGGGTGATTTTAAAAAATCTTCTACTCTGAAATCGCTTGGTCAAATGAGCCGAAACTTGGTAGGAAGCATCTATGGAAGGTTCTCTATAAAGACTGCTCATTTTGTCCCGATCCATTGACAATCATGGCCACCACAGGCAATTCTTGTTTCTGATTGGGTGATTTCTAGCAAATCTCCTCCGAAACCGCTTTGCCAAATGAGTCGAAATTTGGTAGGAAGCATCCTTGGAAGGTCCTCTAAAAGGTACTGACCATTTAACTTCCAGGGGGGGGGGGGGGGGAGGGCTATGGGTTTTTTTTCTAAAAAAATATTCTGATTCCCAATGTTGCTGAACAAATATTCTGATTTTGGTGGAGGAAAAAAAAGTAATCTGATTCAGTTTTTGTCATATAATCTGTTAAATTCTGGAAAAAAATAATATTCTAACTCTCGTGTTGCCCGAAAAAAATTTCTGAATGAAAAAAAAAAACATAGCCCCCCCCCTGCAAGTTAAATGGTCGGTCCTTAAAGATTGCTCATTTCGTCCCGATCCGTTAACAAACATTGCCGACACAGACGATTCTTGTTTCTGATTGGTTGATTTCCTGCTCCAATAGCGACAGCCATTGTGTTGCTCTGTTAAAAATGCGGTAGCAAGTCATGAAAGAGGAAACGAGGATGGTCCCAATTGTGACTACGATAAACAGAACATATCCGTGGTCATCTGTGACACAGATATTACGGAACGGTTAAACAAGTCATAATGGCGACCTTAAAATTTCCGGAATGCTGACTTCAAATTTACCACTAGGAATCATTGGCTCATTACTTTCCTTTTTAGCTGCAATCTAATTTCAAGTTTTAGGACTGGACCGGACAGTGGGGGGAAATTTGAAAACTGACAAACAAAAAACAACGTTCGGCTCAATTTGGTTTCAGAGCGTACCAATTATACCACGTAGTTAACTGGACAGTAATGTGTTTTGCTTCCATGCTTACAATTCAGCTGATCAAATATTTGCGAAAGGAGTGGGAGTGGGCACATACACTCGGCTCGTACATCCCTGTACATCAAAGGTTCAAAGCTTTATTTATAGTCGATACATACATTTTTGTATATTATATAAATATTACATAATAACACAAGCTCTTGTGAGTTTTTAAAACCGACATTAATAACAAAATACAAAGTTAAGACATGCATGTACATAAAAAAACGAACAGCATAAATGGAAAGTTCATAATGAGAAAATTGCTCCTAAATTTCAATAGAAATTGACAAAAAGTTCTAACGACAAGAATGTCTGCAATTCTTTGTAATTCCCCATAGGTCTACAAAGGATTTTGATGAATTATTGCTTAATTTATTACGTAATTGAAATGAATTGACATGATCTTGTTTTCTAGTTTAACTTGTTCGTGTCAATATTCATACAATCTTATGTTAACAACAATTTGCATGTACACGCTTTGAAAGACGCAATCCAAAACACCATTGAAAAAAGAGTACCTTCGAAAATGACACAAGGGCGACACACACATCCTTGGATCAATACAACCATCAGGCGAAAGATCAACCGGAAGCAAAAAGCTCATAAGAAAGCTAGAAAAACCAAGAAGAAAAGAGATATTGATAGATATAAACGACTCAAGCAAGAAGTTCAATATGAAGTAAGACAAGCAAATACAAAGTATATAGAAGACGTCAGCACTGACTAAAACAAGAAAATTCCAAAAAATTCTGGTCATTTATCAAGAGCAAGGGTCAAGAATGGACTGGAGTTGCCCCATTGAAAAACAGGGATTTGTGCAGTGATAACAAGAGCAAAGCGGAAATATTGAATGAACAATTCCAATCAGTGTTCACAAAAGAAAACCTGAATAACTTCCCAAATAAAGGAAATAGTCCATACCAAACAATGTCTGACATAAAGATCAACTGTAAAGGAGTAACCAAACTACTGAAAAATCAGAACATACACAAAGCAACTGGTCCAGAGTCAATTCCATCGTTTATTTTAAAATCAACGGCAGACCAACTAGCTCCAATCTTGACGGACATATTCCAAACATCGATTGACACAGGAGAAGTACCACAAGACTGGAGAGATGCTAATATTGTACCATTATTTAAAAAGGACGAGAGACATCTAGCCTCCAACAATAGACCTGTTTCCCTCACCTCCATCACATGTAAGAAACTGGAGCATATAGTCCACAGCAACATCATGGACCATTTCGACAAAAACAAGATCCTCACCAATGCTCAACATGGATTCCGCAAAAAACGATCATGCGAATCCCAACTCATAGTAACCATCCATGAAATAGCATAAAAATTGAAAAAAGGCTCACAAGTAGATATCATCTTGCTAGACTTTGCAAAAGCGTTCGACAAAGTGCCAAACCAACGCCTTCTACATAAATTAGAATATTACGGAGTCAACGCCAAGACAAAGAACTGGATTCAATCATTCCTACAAAATAGACAGCAGAGAGTCATACTAGAGGGAGCAGCATCAGAGCAAGCCCCAGTTCTGTCTGGTGTACCCCAAGGAACCGTCTTGGTACCATTACTATTTCTGACCTACATCAATGCCATGCCAGAAATGGTTAAATCATCAGAAACAAAGCTATTTGCCGATGACAGCCTACTCTTCCGTACCATCAACAACCAAACTGACTGCGTATTATTACAGAATGACTTAACATCGTTACAAGATTGGGAAGACAACTGGCAAATGAGTTTCAACGCCAAAAAATACCAAGTCATTCGAATAACACCTAAGAACAGACCACCACTGCCAACAACATACAAACTACATGGACACACATTAGATACAGTAGACGCAAGTAAATACCTAGGTGTCACCATCTCTAACAACCTCACCTGGGACAGGCACATAGACAAGACAACTGGCAAAGGCAACAAAACATTTGGATTTATTCGACGCAACCTAAAAGACTGCACCAAACCAGTGAAATCAGCAGCATATATATCCATGGTGAGACCAACAATGGAGTATGCAAGCTCAGTATGGGAACCGACAAACCGAAAAAAAATTGGCAACTTTGAAAAAGTACAAAAAAGAGCAGCAAGATTCGTTTTCAACAATTACACAGACCGAACACCTGGCTGTGTTACTAAAATGGTAGAATCCTTGAAGTGTGAAAAATTAAAAAAAAGGAGAAAGATTAATAGACTATGCATGCTGTATAAAATCAAAAATGGATTAACTGATATAGACAGCCACCAATATACCCAATCCAACGACAGCAGGACTAGAGGCAATGATCGCCTTTATCAAGAAAGAAAGAGCAGTGAGGCCTTCGGTAATTCGTTCTTCCCCAAGACCATCAGGGACTGGAACCAACTGCCAGCGAATACAACTTCGGCCAACACAGTAGAGGGATTCAGGAGCGCCCTCAATGTGCGTCCTGACAGCAACTAGACGAGCGCCCACCTGTATATAGTTTTACCTGTAAATAGTCTGAAGAAGACTGCTGTGTTGCCCGACACTGCGCAAAGTTTTCGCGGAACCTTATACATTCACGTGTGAATCCGGTTCTTAAATTGGAAGAAAAAGAAGCCAAAAAAACCCCAAAACACTCAAATATGTAAAATCCACGCTAAAGATATGATATCAAATGAAATGTTTAAATATGGGATGCCAGCTCCCCTCAACCAAATTATGAACTTATCTAACGTTATGTTGAAAAATGGAAATTTTCCACACAAAAACCAAAACCAATAAAAAAAAAAAAAAAACCAAAAAAACCATTTAACATCAAATCTAGGAAAATTGTTTAACAAAATTACTGATAATCACCAGATTATTGAGTTTTATTACTGAAAATAACTTTATATCTGAATTTCAAATAAGCTTTAGGGGGAAAAGTAAGAAAAAGAAAGTATGTGCAGCATTAATTGATTTTAGGAAACATTTGATACTATCTGGAGGGAAGTGCTTTTCTATTTATTTGTAAAATCTGATATCCCTCATAACTGTTCAACATAATATATGCTATGTACCAGAAGACTCAATGTAGAACTAAATTCAGTAATGGTATCAGTGAATTGTTATCCCACTGTAGAGGGTAAATGGACGTTTTATGTCCTTTGTTAGTAAAATACCATCCATCACCAAATTCTGACCCTATTGTGATTGGCAATATATCTATCAATTCACATATACCAGATGATCTTATCATAATATCTAGCTCTCAAGAGTCCAGGAGCTCGTGGCTCGGACTTACCACCCCCCTTTTTTCTAACTTTCTGTTTACAAATTTATTTTCAATAACATTTCTTTATTTCTTTATTATTTCATCTCTTTTTCCTCATTTTAACTTGTTCGTGTCAATATTCATACAATCTTATGTTAACAACAATTTGCATGTATCGACCCTTGACTTTTAAATTTGTTTAAATTTCTACCATCTAGGTCATATCCAGTTTTTATTTATTATGCTTATAATTGTAAAAAATTTATGCTTTGCTCATAATATCAGCTTTTAGTTGTTCATAGTTTGCTACATTAATTCTTAGTATGCTTAGCTTATAACATCAGCTTTTAATCTGCTTTTTGCTTATCTTGTAACTGTTAGTATTTTACATGTAGTGCTAACTTAGTCTTGTATTTTAGTTGTATGTTACATGCTTGTTATTTGTTATTTATTCTGTGTCTGTGTATGTCGGTTAAAAGCTCAACAGAGCTTATGTTTGTATGTTGTTTTAACCATGCCGACTCCATAGCTTATTTATTTATTTATTATAGATATTAGTATCTACATGTATATAGGGTCAATCTTGCTTGAATTACTTCCCTTTGATCTAATCTGTGACAGACATGGTTGATGGTTATAAAATAATTATTATATTTTACTTTATTCATTATATATGTGCTAATCATAAATGTTGTATCATGCCCTCCAGGGGCCCTGATTTGGAAAATAAAGTATCTTGTATCTTGTATCGAAAGCTTGACTCCGGTTTTTCTGTCGTTCTTTCCCCGACACTGTAGAATCCCCTGATTGCAAAATGGCAGGCAGACGCGTGATGTCGGAAGACCTTAAAAATGTTGAATTTGAGACTAGTGAGGACGTTGACGTTACCCCAACCTTTGATAATATGGGTTTAAGAGAAGATCTCCTCCGAGGAATATATGCATATGGTAAAAATTGGCCAAAAAACTTTCCCTCGCACATATTCATTACAACGTCAACAATCAACACACACGCGCCTTGTCCCTTTGTTTTGGTCTCAATACTCTCATTGATGATGGCTAATAATCCACACAAAAACCACAATACTGTAGATATTTAATATGATAATAGGTGTTACCTAACCTGGGACGAAGTCCAATAATTTTTTTAAAACAATAATAATAATAATTTTATTGATTTAAAAGTCCAAACATTGAACAATCATCAAAAGATAAAACAGAACTAAGCTAAATACATACAATACATGTACAAAGAAGATGTTATCACAGCTGAGGAGTGTATGAATTATCTCCCATTGATAAGGATTATCTCCCATTGTACACAACAGTGTCACTCAATGTATATAAAAATATTTAAATAATTCTGTATATACTGTAAAAATAATTTTGCATATTAATTAAGTTATAACTTCCCTTTCAGATCTTGATTGATAGAATACAATAATATGTACTGCCTGTACTGTAGTGCCAGCGAAGCACAATCCACATTATCTAATATTTAAATACAGGGGTCGCGCTGGGCTTCACCAATGTTGTATTTGGCGATTTTTGTTTCTATCTGGCTCTAAAAAACGGTTGCTGGCAATAATTCTGGTGCCAACATTTTCATTATCAAAAATTATCTAAATTCAATTAAAGGTAATTAAGTGGTCGTTTGCAGGCACAGGTAAGCTACTGTTACATGATTGATACTTGAACACCTTGTATAAACATCCCGAGTGACACTTATAATTGTTTATTGTAAATAGCCGGAGGTACGTGACCTTTCACACCTGTCACAGGTAGATGTAATTAAAGAAAATTTAAACCACAGGTAATTGGGTCAGTGCTAACTTGCCTGAATGTAAATAAAATCAATAATGCTTATCATTTTGAGATAAAGATCTTTAATCATCATGATCATGGTCATGGATGTTTACAAATTCACGCACATGGCTCAAGGATCAATTTACGCATGTGTGAATAATAAATGTTTACTTTCAGACTGACATGTCTTTTTATAAATAAATTAAGTCTTCATATCGATAACATGCATTTAATAAGCCATGATATAGTAGATATCATCTGGAATCAAAATATTTTCGTGTCAATCATGATAAGTCACAATCCGTAACAGATGTCCAGAATCATTCTTTGTTTACATGCTGTAGTTAAGCTTCCGGTTGTCGTTCTCGGACGAAGTTTCTGTTTCATTTTCAGCATGAAAATGGCCCCAAAGTAAACAAAGCGTCCAGTATAACAGAAAAGATCATAATAAACATAACAATTTACCCTTTTGACATGTAACCAGTAATAAAACAACAGTATCATGACTTTAAAGCTAGCGTCATGAGTGATAAAATTTGCATGCTTGACAAAGAACGATTTTGTACGAACAAGTTATGGCATCTAAATTTTCTGGCTCCAACTTTTTGGAACTGGCAACCTGACGATTTTTCTGGTGCCAACATTTTTGGAGCCAGAGCAGCCCCTGAAATCATGTAAATCCTTGGGATGATTGAAATAGAAATTTTACTTACTTTTGTGTACTTTTTGGAGTGTACTGTAGTACAATGTAAGGATGCTCTTTGCATCTATTGAAACACGGCCATGAATGCTCGCGAATCTGAAAATTATCTGCCAATTTCACGCTCATTCAGTGCATCAAAATAGTGTCGAGATTTTTTGGGCCAAGATATATCGGTGACGACTTTTTTTAGGGCCGAGATATATCGGGGACGATTTTTAACATTAATAACCAGAAGTAGTTCCAGATTACTGCGCATCCGATTTTCTGCAGATTTAACCATGTATTGGTTTCCGGTGTGTCATTTCCGGTGCATGAAATTTAAGCCATTAGTGATATGGATCTGGAAATCAAAATATTGCTATTTCTACCATAGTTGGGACTTTGTCCCATATTAAATTCATTTATTAAACATTTTAATGTTTAGTCAAATTTAATAATACAATACAATACAATATCTTTATTTCCAATTCGATCCCACTGAAGCACAGGGACCTGCTCCAGGCCTTTCGTTATCAATAATTTTAAGCCCTGTACCCCGATCCTGAGCCTAAGCAACTCAATACTCCAGTACAAAGAGAAATTACAGTGAGACAGTAAATTACCAGAGGGAAAAAGTTTCAGTACACAGGGACCAGTAATGTCAATTGTGACCTTTAGGATCAGGACCCTACTATCAATGTGTGGTACTAAAATATCATATATATCATGATATTTTAGTACCGCACATTGATAGTAGGGTTAAAATTATTGATAACGAAAGGCCGGGAGCAAGTTCGATAGTTTTACAGAATACATGTCAAAATGCCCCCACTATTTTTTCAGATTGAAAATTATTTTACCAAAACGCCCCCACTTTTTTTATTGCCAAAACGGCACGTTTAATTATTTTTTTCTACTCAAGCAGTGATATCTTGTAATTCAAGATTTGTCCAGTAAATTTATATATTGTATTATATATACATGTTTATTTTACATCAGATAACAACGAACTTGTATATATATGCTCCGGTAATTGTGTCTTATCCATTTGTCTTTATTTTTTGTTTTGTTTTTGGTGACAATAAAATATAGACTCATTCTCTCAGAAACGCGACAATTGCTGCCGACCAACTAGTTTACTCCATTGATTACTTTTTCTTTTTTTTCTGCATGGAATAACAATTTTCTCACGGATACCAACTTCCTAGAGACCAGAAACGACTACGTGAATAGAAATTAGACACGTTTGTGTACAAGGGGGTACGAAATGTCGATACATTTATAATCAACGGGACTTTTAGATACATGCTTATTAGTCTAAAGTAGTACATGTATTGCATTGTTACAAAATGGGATGCAAAATAACACATAAGAGATCTAAAGGTGTACTTTTCAACCCATAAATATTTAGTAAAATTGAAATGAATTCTAATTTACAGGACCTAATTTACGTAACAAAATATAAAAAATTTGCAGTATTCACTAAATGTTAAGCCATACGGCCACTTCCATCCATTGTTATCAAAGCTTAAACTTCTCAAAATTCTTTTGTTGGCTTTGTAGATTTGTTTTTCACAATACCTTGGCTTGTGTGTGTTTTTACTTTCTTACATGGTAATTAAGCTCGACCATCGGCACCGATAAAGGCATATATAATTATTGTAATAATTAATGAAACATATAAATTTAATTTACTGCAATCATCATTAATTAAATTTATAATTTTAATAAATTAGATTAATAAAACAAAAACAAAATATGCGAACAAAAACGAATCGCGGGAAGACATTTATGAACATTTGAATCACATAAAATATTTTTTTTATAATAATTTATTTTGGAAAAAAGTGTGGCGTTTTGGTAAAAAGTGGGGGCGTTTTGACCTGTTGCCGTTTTACATAAGAGGCAGAAAGAATCCAAATATAGATAGAATTCTACAGAAATAAATAATAATGATAATGCCATTACTCGTCATACATTGCAATTATGTTATCAAACTTTCAGGGTATGCAAATAAAATTGGTATCAGGACAACTTGTACTTAAACAAGCTCGACTCTAAGACAAGTTGACCATCAAATTATAGCAACTCAGGCCCCGAATTTGCACCCACATAATTTTCAGTTTAATTTATTATTTATGACAATTACTAGTAATTAAGAAAAAATAAGATATGAGTTTGTTAATTTTTAGATATGGGATTTAATTTTCACCTGGAATTTTGTCGGTACAAATTTAGAAGTTTGTTGTGATTCTTTTGTCTCAACAATTAACCTTTTTTATTACTTGAATAAAACCTTTTCTCTCATTCTTATGTAGCTTCACATTGATTACAATTTCTTTGTTAATCAGATTTACCATAATCAAAGATTATTTGCAAGAAAGTAGTGACTTGTAAAATGATATAAGGGAACTTGCAGTCTTTTCCTTAATTTTTTAAAGCCAAATTTAGAAGAAAAAAAATTAAAACAAAATCTTTCATAATTTTCACTTGTCCAAATCCAGTGGGTTAGTGCGAAGACTGAACTTGAATTCGCTTTGGAGTCGAGGAAAGACGTCTTCAACAGATATAGTGCGAAAATTTCGCTCACTTCGCCTGGTTTGGTGAGCTATGGTCCCGTCTTATAAGGTTCCTCCTACCAAATGCCACCCTCTAAATCGGGTAATGTTTTAAATGCATTTACAAACCAGGTGAATAATTTAGGATCCTAGGAGCACCTGTAGGTTATCTTAAAAACAAGGAAGCAGGGGTTTCAAAGTTTTTTATAATAGGAGGTACTTCTTAAATTTTAGGAGGTACCTAAAAAATTAGGCTGAGGGCCATAAGGGGTCCAGGGGGCGGAAGCTCCTGAAACCTAGCATGTACTTCAGAGACTGCAAAACATTAAGTGTTTTTGAAAGAAAAATCCCATTAACTTTAGAGTTCAGATTTCACCAAGAGTGAAGACCATGCATAATGCCTGGATTTCCCCCCCAATTTCTTTATTGAATATTTCAGTTTACAGACTTCAGCCAACATTATTCATAGATAGTCTGCCATATCTTAAAAAAAACCAAAAGGACCATAAAGAGCTATGGTTCCGCAGCTAGGCTTGACCAAGCCATTGTTATCAAAGCTTAAACTTCTCAAAATTCTTTTGTTGGCTTTGTCCTTTTCTTTTTCACAATACCTTGGCTTGTGTGTTTTTTTTACTTTATTACCAGTAATTAAACTCATCAAAGACCATTGGCATGGATCAAGACATATAAGTGTCATAATTAATGAAACCAAGGACGTATATAGAATACGTCCTTGATGAAACTTATAAATTTAATTTGCAATCATCAATCTTTAATAAAATTTATAATTTTAATAGATCAATACAAATATAATTAAACAAAAACAATATATATTGTTACTTTCATGACTTATGTGCAAAAAAAATGTTCGAACAAAAACGATTCGCGGGAAGACATTTATTAACATTTGAATCGCAAAAGTTAAATTATTTTGGAAAAAAGGGGGGCCGGCGTTTTGACATTACAATGTAATTCGTATTTGAGCCATATCCGGTCCTTTTTCAAAATTTCTAGTAATTTTCTATCCCTTATCTCCTCGTACCCCTTTTTAAAAATGTTTTTCAGCACACTTTCATTTCTGTGAACAACCGCGGTAGGGCCCGGTCAAAATATGTAAATAAATTAGCCATAAGTTTTTATTTTTTTATACCGGAAGTTAAACAATATGGACAGAGTTAAGCAACAAGACAGTACGCCCCAGAATGATTCGACCCTGGGTTTTAAATGGATACAAAATATTGTGTAGTCATATATTCATAATACATAATGATCATACTTATATTACTGGAGATTACACTAAATTGTGTTTGAACATAATTTGTAATCAGTCATTTTTTTATTTTGAAATGATGTCGGCTTTGTTCCGGTCCGAGTTTTACACAAGGATGAAAAGATATTGGGGCGAAAACATATCTATTTACCGCATGCGCAAACTGCTATTTACGATTCTAAGGTAAAGTTATTTTTAAAACAGGGAATATCCCATCAACTTGGTCGTGACGCAGTTGTTCGATTTGAATGCAAGAATTCAGCAATTGACGTGATCATTAATTTTTTATGAAAAATATTCCACAAGCCCATCGACCATCGTACCTGTGGTTTTGACCACCGCTAATTTTGGGGGGTTCAGTAATTTCTGCCGGTACTATACACGATCTCAGGTGGGTAAAAGTACCGGGTACCTGCCCACTTTGGAACCCCTGAGGAAGGATGTCATTTTTTCTTCTTGAGATATTCAGAATATATATAACAATTTAATAATTTATATTGACAGGATTTGAAAAGCCATCTGCTATACAACAGAGAGCAGTCAAACCAATTGTTAAAGGAAGAGATGTTATTGCACAGTAAGTATTAGGTTGTACAAGATAATATATATAGTTTGTTTATTGCACAGTCAGTATTGGGTTGTACAAATTAATAAATATAGTTTGTTTATTGCACAGTAAGTATTAGGTTCTACAAGATAATAAATATAGTTTGTTTATTGCATAGTAAGTATTAGGTTGTACAAATTAATAAATATAGTTTGTTTATTGCACAGTAAGTATTAGGTTCTACAAGATAATAAATATAGTTTGTGTATTGCATAGTAAGTATTAGGTTGTACAAATTAATGAATATAGTTTGTTTATTGCACAGTAAGTATTAGGTTGTACAAGATAATAAATAGTTAGTTTATTGCACAGTAAGTATTAGGTTGTACAAGATAATAAATATAGTTTGTTTATTGCACAATAAGTATTAGGTTGTACAAGATAATAAATATAGTTTGTTTATTGCACAGTAAATATTAGGTTATACAAGATAATAAATATAGTTTGTTTATTGCACAGTAAGTATTAGGTTGTACAAGATAATAAATAGTTTGTTTATTGCACAGTAAGTATTAAGTTGTACAAGATAATAAATATAGTTTGTTTATTGCACAGTAAGTATTGGGTTGTACAAAATTTTGAATATAGTTTGTTTATTGCACAGTAAGTATTAGGTTGTACAAAATTTTGAATATAGCTTGTTTATTGCACAGTAAGTATTAGGTTGTACAAAATAATAAATATAGTTTGTTTATTGCACAGTAAGTATTAGGTTGTACAAAATAATAAATATAGTTTGTTTATTGCACAGTAAGTATTAGGTTGTACAAAATAATAAATATAGTTTGTTTATTGCACAGTAAGTATTAGGTTGTACAAAATTATGAATATAGCTTGTTTACAGGCCTCATTCAATGTGCCTCAAATACTGCAACATAAAAGTTGTCAGAAAAATGAAATTCCTCAAATAATAATTGTCTGCATTGTACTTACATGTTGATAAGAGGTACATGACTTCATGATATTAGTTTAACCCTGACACTTGTTACCAAGTCAGGAGAGTGAGTGGTCATGTATATGTGTGTTAGGGATATGCCTTTAAAACCCCTCAACCAAATGAACTAAAACTTGGTAAGAACCATCTATAGAAGATCCTCTATAAAGATTGCTCATTTCGTCCCGATCCATTAACGAACATGGCCGCCACAGGTGATGCTTGTTTCTGATTGGCTGATTTTAAAAATTCTTCTCTTCTGAAACCGCTTGGCTAAATGAACCGAAACTTGGTAGGAAGCATCTATGGGCGGTCCTCTATAAATAGTGCTCATTTCGTTCCGATCCATTAACAAACATGGCCACCACAGGCAATTCTTATTTCTGATTGGTCGATTTCTAAAAATCTTCTCCTCTGAAACCGCTTGCGCCAAATGATCGGAAACTTAGTAGGAAGCATCTATGGAAGGTTCTCTATAGAGATTGCTCATTCCGTCCCGATCCATTAACAAACATGGCCACCACAGGAGATTCTTGTTTCTGATTGGCTGATTTTAAAAATTCTTCTCCTCTGAAACCGCTTGGCCAAATGATCTGAAACTTGGTAGGAAGTATCTATGGGCGGTCCTCTATAAAGAGTACTCATTTCGTTCCAATTCCATTAATAAACATGGCCGCCACTGGCAATTCTTGTTTCTGATTGGTCTATTTTTAAAAATCTTCTCCTCTGAAACCACATGGCCAAATGAACCGAAACTTGGTAGGAAGCATCTATGGAAGGTCCTCTATAAAGATTGCTCATTCTGTCCCATATCCATTAACAAACATGGTCACCACAGGTGATTCTTGTTTCTGATTGGTCTATTTCTAAGAATCTTCTCCTCTGAAACCTGCTAGGCCAAATGATCCGAAACTTGGTAGGAAGCATCTATGGAAAGTCCTCTTATAAAGATTGCTAATTTTGTCCCAATCTGTTAACAAACATGGCCACCACAGACGATTCTTTTTTCTGATTGGTCAATTTCTAAAAATCTTCTCTGACACAGCTTGGCCGAATAGACCGAAACTTGATAAGAAGCATCCATGGAAGGTCCTCTATGGGAATGGCTTATTCCGTTTTGATCCGTTAATAAACATGGCCATCGTAGACAATTCTTGTTTCTTATTGTTTGATATCTAAAACAGCTTTTCCTCTAAAACTGCTTGGCCAAATGATATGAAACTTGGTAAGAAGCATCTATGGAAGGTCTTCTATAGAGATTGCTCATTTTGTTTTGATCCATTAACAAACATGGCTTCACAGGCAATTCTTGTTTTAGATTGGTCGCTTTTTAAAAATCTTCTTCTCTGAAACTGCTTTGCCAAAACGAACCGAAATTTGGTGGGAAGCACCTATAGGCTATGGAAGGTTCTGTATTAAGTTTCCTCAGAGCAGAATGAAAGGTGAGCGACACAGGCTCAACTCAGTGCTGAGCCTCTAGTTCATTGACACAAACTGATAAAAAGGGTTGTTTGTTATAGTTTATTAGTATAGATGTAATTATGAAAATGTATTTTTTATTCAGAGCTCAATCTGGAACAGGAAAGACAGCCACTTTTTCTATATCCATTCTACAGTGTCTTGATACACAAGTCAGAGAAACACAGGCACTAATATTGTCACCTACAAGAGAACTTGCTACACAGATACAAAAGGTAATGTACTCTCATATTTTGTTGCCGAGCTCCAGATCATTAGTGTTACTTAAATCAAGATGTATCAAACATGTTGGTATATCCAGTAAACTTTAATAATATATTGATATCCTTGGCTATCTTCAACCTACATTTGATTAATTGTTTACTACATAATACAGATGACGTTCCTTTTATATTTTTTTGAAGAAAATGCCACATTATGAATTACCTTGCCATTAAGTCTGTAAGTAAATATAAACACCCATAAACCAAAACCTATTTCCTCTTCAGTTTTATTCCTGTTGTCAGTATGGAGTATTTATGGTAACAAACATTGATTTGATGGTATTTTATACATTTAAGGTTATTTTGGCATTAGGAGATTATATGAGTGTTCAGTGCCATTCCTGTATTGGTGGAACCAACATTGGTGAAGACATCAGAAAACTGGATTATGGGCAGCATGTAGTTTCTGGAACCCCTGGCAGAGTTTTTGGTAAGAAAGATTCTGTATCGTATGACAGGATTTAAATGGTTATGTATGAACAGAAGAATTACCTCAGTTATCTCGCTTTAAAATGTGTATCAGTGATGTTAACTACAAATGTAGTAAGATGAAGGGAGATAACCCACTCATATTAACTGATTTTATTAATTATATGTCACATGATTACTCATCTTCAAAAAATAACTATCTTCAGATTAAAAATTACTCCAGATTCATTGTTTAAATTAACAAATCACAAAAACATTTTTTCTTGTGTCAAAAAAATGTAAACCATGAATAAATGGATGGCATATTGTTTATCATTTCTCAATATTCAGTTAATAAGATCAAATTTCATGTATTAAATTTGTTTTTGCAAAAATTGTGTTTATTTTTATTTTTTAGATATGATTAAAAGACGTAATTTAAGGACAAGAGCAATTAAGATGTTGGTCCTGGATGAAGCTGACGAAATGTTGAATAAAGGTAAATTAGAATCTTATGAACTATAAATCAGTAATAGGTATTGTAACATAAATACATTCTTTTCCTTTGATTTATATCTTGATGGTTTATATACCAGAATGTAAGTAACAACTACGAAATGTGAAATAATACACACAGATACGGAATATTTCACACTAGATGTGATATTGCATGGCTTCATGTTAATATCATTTATACCACCATTTTCCATGTTAAATCGTTAAACATTTTCAAACTTCACGTTTGATTGTTTAATTATTTAACTCAGGAAAACCGTGGTATAAATATTATATGATATATGATATGATTACAAAATCATTCTGGATGAAATAGCAAATTTTGCTGGGTGTTTTTGTATCGCCTGGAGATCATGGTTGCCACACAATGATTCATTTGTACGTCAAATTATGTATTTTTTGTAGCCATTTATTTCTGTCTCAACCTGTGTGATTGCAAGTCTACAGTATAAAAGAGAGAACTTTCTTATATTGCACATATCAAATTCACCTGGATTGAAATTTATTTTAGGGACATATTTGTATGTCTCTTTGTATCGATTTTCAACTGGTGACACATGTCATTTTTGACTTAATATTTGTAGTGAAGTTGATTCACATTATTTATATCATAGTTTTATGAACAAAAACATAGATATCAAATTTATTGCACACCACACGTTTCTGGAAAAACCTTCATTGGGTACTCTCAAATCAAAAGAGTGGAAAGACAAATAAATTAAAGTTTTGGGAGCAATAAAACCAAAGGGCCTACACTGAATAGACAAAATCGGCTAAAGTCACATATGCCTGAGGGGGGAAAACCTTTGTTTTATGAATAATTACATTATTTTTGGAAGTGTAAGTTTCAGTAATAAATATATCTAATAAACCATGTCAGTGCTTAAGCACTGGCTACTGGGAAGATGATACCCTCGGGGACTAATAGTCCACTAACAGAGATATCGACCCAGTGATAGTAATAAAAACATAGATATCAAATTTAGTATGCACGACACATTTCTGGAATATGATATAAAAACTAACTATAAATATACAGATGTAATTGTCAGTGTTGGATGTATCTAACTATAAATATACAGATGTAATTGTCAGTGTTGGATGTATCTAACTATAAATATACAGATGTAATTGTCAGTGTTGGATGTATCTAACTATAAATATACAGATGTAATTGTCAGTGTTGGATGTATCTAACTATAAATATACAGATGTAATTGTCAGTGTTGGATGTATCTAACTATAAATATACAGATGTAATTGTCAGTGTTGGATGTATCTAACTATAAATATACAGATGTAATTGTCAGTGTTGGATGTATCTAACTATAAATATACAGATGTAATTGTCAGTGTTGGATGTATCTAACTATAAATATACAGATGTAATTGTCAGTGTTGGATGTATCTAACTATAAATATACAGATGTAATTGTCAGTGTTGGATGTATCTAACTATAAATATACAGATGTAATTGTCAGTGTTGGATGTATCTAACTATAAATATACAGATGTAATTGTCAGTGTTGGATGTATCTAACTATAAATATACAGATGTAATTGTCAGTGTTGGATGTATCTAACTATAAATATACAGATGTAATTGTCAGTGTTGGATGTATCTAACTATAAATATACAGATGTAATTGTCAGTGTTGGATGTATCTAACTATAAATATACAGATGTAATTGTCAGTGTTGGATGTATCTAACTATAAATATACAGATGTAATTGTCAGTGTTGGATGTATCTAACTATAAATATACAGATGTAATTGTCAGTGTTGGATGTATCTAACTATAAATATACAGATGTAATTGTCAGTGTTGGATGTATCTAACTATAAATATAGAGATGTAATTGTCAGTGTTGGATGTATCTAACTATAAATATACAGATGTAATTGTCAGTGTTGGATGTATCTAACTATAAATATACAGATGTAATTGTCAGTGTTGGATGTATCTAACTATAAATATACAGATGTAATTGTCAGTGTTGGATGTATCTAACTATAAATATACAGATGTAATTGTCAGTGTTGGATGTATCTAACTATAAATATACAGATGTAATTGTCAGTGTTGATGTATCTAACTATAAATATACAGATGTAATTGTCAGTGTTGGATGTATCTAACTATAAATATACAGATGTAATTGTCAGTGTTGGATGTATCTAACTATAAATATACAGATGTAATTGTCAGTGTTGGATGTATCTAACTATAAATATACAGATGTAATTGTCAGTGTTGGATGTATCTAACTATAAATATACAGATGTAATTGTCAGTGTTGGATGTATCTAACTATAAATATACAGATGTAATTGTCAGTGTTGGATGTATCTTAACTATAAATATACAGATGTAATTGTCAGTGTTGGATGTATCTAACTATAAATATACAGATGTAATTGTCAGTGTTGGATGTATCTAACTATAAATATACAGATGTAATTGTCAGTGTTGGATGTATCTTAACTATAAATATACAGATGTAATTGTCAGTGTTGGATGTATTCATTAAAGATATTAATAACATATAACACAATAATTATCTTCTAGGATTCAAAGAGCAGATATATGATGTATATAGATATTTGCCACCTGCCACACAAGTACTTCTCATTTCTGCCACATTGCCACACGAGATCTTAGAAATGACCAGTAAATTCATGACAGAACCCATTCGTATCTTAGTCAAACGGTAAAATATTTTTTTTCTTCAAACAATTTCGAGACTGATGTTCAAAGATTTTTGTTTGTTTCTTTCTTTTGGTTGTTTGTAAAATAAAGTTGTATTTTGATTGTTTTCTACTACATAATATACACATCTAAAATTCACTTCAAAACATTATCTTTAATCATTGGTAAGTATTTTGTTGACCTTCATTATGAATGTTCTTTAACATTTTTTTTTTTCAAATCTTTATATTACAGTGATGAGTTGACACTGGAGGGAATCAAACAGTTCTTTGTAGCTGTTGAGAGAGAGGAATGGAAGTTTGACACATTATGTGACTTATATGATACACTGACTATCACACAAGCTGTTATCTTCTGTAACACACGGAGAAAAGTAAGTATTGTTTTACTTTATCCCTTTTCCATGGTACCATAGATCATACTCGCTTTAAAAAATGTTTGTTTTTGTGACAACATATACTTAATTCTATATTATAAACCAGTAATGTTCATGGCAATACGAGCTAGATTTTATCATGTTCACCACTTGTGTTTCTGGTAATATGTGCTAGATTTGATCAAGTTCACCAATTATGTTCCTGGCAATATGTGCTAGATTTGATCAAGTTCACCAATTATGTTCCTGGCAATATGTGCTAGATTTTATCATGTTCACTAACAGTGTTCCTTTCAATATGTGCTAGATTTTATCATGTTCACCCTTTGTGTTTCTGGCAATATGTGCTAGATTTTATCATGTTCACCAGTTTTGTTCCTGGCAATATGTGCTTGATTTTGCCATTATTGTTCATCCCATGGTATTCCTACCTTGGTTTTTCTCCAGCTGTTTAAAATTTGTTATAATGATATACATTTTGTAAATATTTTTGAAGAAAAAAACCTGATAATTTTCAATAAAAAAAACCGTTTTGCTGAGATTATTTTACTGAAATAAATATTGCCTGTAATGAAAGATATTTGTGAACCCTGGTTTACATTTAAGGTTGACTGGTTAACAGAGAAGATGAGAGAAGCTAATTTTACTGTTTCATCTATGCATGGTGACATGGTTCAGAAGGAGAGAGAAACTATCATGAAAGAATTTAGATCTGGTGCAAGGTAAGTTATCAAACAATTTGTCATGTCTTGAAGGAATTTAGATCTGGTGCACGGTAAGTTATCAAACAATTTGTCATGTCTTGAAGGAATTTAGATCTGGTGCAAGGTAAGTTATCAAACAATTTGTCATGTCTTGAAGGAATTTAGATCTGGTGCAAGGTAAGTTATCAAACAATTTGTCATGTCTTGAAGGAATTTAGATCTGGTGCACGGTAAGTTATCAAACAATTTGTCATGTCTTGAAGGAATTTAGATCTGGTGCAAGGTAAGTTATCAAACAATTTGTCATGTCTTGAAGGAATTTAGATCTGGTGCACGGTAAGTTATCAAACAATTTGTCATGTCTTGAAGGAATTTAGATCTGGTGCAAGGTAAGTTATCAAACAATTTGTCATGTCTTGAAGGAATTTAGATCTGGTGCAAGGTAAGTTATCAAACAATTTGTCATGTCTTGAAGGAATTTAGATCTGGTACAAGGTAAATTATCAAACAATTTGTCATGTCTTGAAGGAATTTAGATCTGGTGCAAGGTAAGTTATCAAATAATTTGCCATGTCTTGAAGGAATTTAGATCTGGTGCAAGGTAAGTTATCAAACAATTTGTCATGTCTTGAAGGAATTTTAATATGATCCTTAATAACTAGAATTAATTTAATATTTGTCATTCATTGCCTGAATGGTTGATAGAATTGACAAAACAAGCAATAATAATAAAACCATAGATATGTAATTTAATTATTTCAGTCTTTTATCTCCACAACTGTATACAGTGAATTCTGTTTCAGTCGAAACCTTATTAATACGAGCTTTTGTGTTTATACAGGTTAATTTTTTTAATATTTCTGACTTTGGTATATTTGGTTATTGGTTATACAGGTGATACGGTTTAGTCAGGGTTTGAATTAGACATGTTTCACTGTACTTTAATGAACAATTCTGTACTTTTGTTTCAAAATTGTAAAGTTAAGCCCCCCCTGTATTCTATATTTTGATATACAAGACTTATTGGTGTTAAAAATATTGACAAAAATGTGGAATTAAACCTAGGGTAATTAAAAATAGCTGGAATATTGTTCACTTGACGTTAAACAACAGTCAATCAATCAATGGTATGGTAGTGAAAGAAACCACCGCTCACCAACTCACCAAAAGCGAGAAGAGAACAAATTCGGCGAGTACGTTTGTGTAAGAACTCGACAATTTGGGGACCGAACATCATGAGATGAGTTCCGATTATTTTGCACTCGCCCCTTTCCACCAACTTGACGAAGTAGTTTCTCAGTCAATGAATCCGTAAAATTTTTGATTCAACAATAAAAGATGTGAAGAAATTCTTCAAAATCGTTGATAGGACTAGCGGTGCAATGTTTCACATCCGCCATATTGATTTCTGTTATTGATAGAAAACACTAAAATATGGCGTCCTATTCCGAACCGAGATCAAATAAAATTAATATATACCTCCCAAAGTTCAATGCAAGCGATTCAGATTATCTTAAATACGGATTCGGTAGAGTAAAACTTGATGATATCAAATAAAATTGGGTTTGGGTGGACTTTATATATGGTAAAAAGGTAAATGTTGAAAAATTGTAATTTTCGAGTCGGGGTCGGAAATATCTACCCACTGGCCAAGTTTGGCAAGTGCAATTCTAATTTGGCGAGTACAATTTTGAAGCAACTAGCCAAAATGGCGAGATAAGAGAAAAAAATGTTTCCCACACTGTATGGCTATATGTTATTAATGATATGAACATGTTTATGTTATGTTTTATTGTTTATTTCTAGTCGAGTCCTGATTACAACAGATGTGTGGGCCAGAGGTATTGATGTACAACAAGTTTCCTTGGTGATAAACTATGACCTGCCAAACAACAGAGAGTTGTATATACACAGGTATTAACATCATCAGTATTGCATTCGTTTTCAGAAATCTTCTTTTAATATTTTTTGAAAAATATGTAACTGAGAAAGACAAAGCTGATGGAATAGTTTTGCTTGGCAAGATTTAAAATTTGTCTTTAAGTGGTATATTTAATCCAAGTAAATTTTTGGTTGTTTCAAAGATAGTTATGTTTACATACATTATACTTCCCTGTTGTAAATGATTTGTAGTTTATGCTTAGTAAGTTCATAGTGGTATGTTTTCAATTTGTACCTGATTTGAGATAGATAACTCGTTATTTACTGACTCAACTTTCTAATTTTATATGAAATATTGGATTTTTACAAATTAAACTTGGTTGCTACATTTATTTGAAACATATAACTAACATGTATATTTTGCTCATGCGAGGTGTACTTGATACAACATTATGTGATAAAGTTTGTCATGCAAGGTGTACTTGATACAACATTATGTGATAAAGTTTGTCTGTCAAGGTGTACTCAATACAACATTATGTGATAAAGTTTGTCATGTGAGGTGTTCTCGATACAACATTATGTGATAAAGTTTGTCATGCGAGGTGTACTTGATACAACATTATGTGATAAAGTTTGTCATGCAAGGTGTACTTGATACAACATTATGTGATAAAGTTTGTCATGCGAGGTGTACTCAATACAACATTATGTGATAAAGTTTGTCATGCAAGGTGTACTCGATACAACATTATGTGATAAAGTTTGTCATGCAAGGTGTACTCGATACAACATTATGTGATAAAGTTTGTCATGCAAGGTGTACTCAATACAACATTATGTGATAAAGTTTGTCATGCAAGGTGTACTTGATACAACATTATGTGATAAAGTTTGTCATGCAAGGTGTACTCGATACAACATTATGTGATAAAGTTTGTCATGCAAGGTGTACTCAATACAACATTATGTGATAAAGTTTGTCATGCAAGGTGTACTTGATACAACATTATGTGATAAAGTTTGTCATGCAAGGTGTACTCAATACAACATTATGTGATAAAGTTTGTCATGCAAGGTGTACTTGATACAACATTATGTGATAAAGTTTGTCATGCAAGGTGTACTTGATACAACATTATGTGATAAAGTTTGTCATGCAAGGTGTACTCAATACAACATTATGTGATAAAGTTTGTCATGCAAGGTGTACTCGATACAACATTATGTGATAAAGTTTGTCATGCAAGGTGTACTCGATACAACATTATGTGATAAAGTTTGTCATGCAAGGTGTACTCGATACAACATTATGTGATAAAGTTTGTCATGCAAGGTGTACTCGATACAACATTATGTGATAAAGTTTGTCATGCAAGGTGTACTCGATATAACATTATGTAATAAAGTTTGTCATGCAAGGTGTACTCGATACAACATTATGTGATAAAGTTTGTCAGTGACTTTTGGCAGATCAGTGGTTTTCTCCTGGTTCTGGTTTCATCCATCAATAAAACTAACTGCCACGATATAGCTGAAATATTGTTGAAAGTGATGTTAAACACTATGACCCTAACCCTACATATATATATATATATATATATTTTATTTAAATAATCAGTTAAAACATTTCTTTTATTATGATGTTTCTACCAGTTTGTAGAAAAAGGTTAAGAACACTTACTAGCTGGATCTAGTTATTTGTATAAATAATAAAAATTTCTTTTTTGTTAGAATTGGTCGGTCAGGTCGATTTGGAAGAAAGGGTGTAGCTATCAACTTTGTGAAAAATGATGACATCAGAATTTTAAGAGATATTGAACAGTACTACTCAACACAGATTGATGAAATGCCTATGAATGGTAAGCTATTGTATAGTAAATACATATAATGGCCATTATCACATTTTGGTATACCTTTAAAACCAAGTAGTGTACAAGTACTATAGGTCTGAGTTCCAACACTTCACTGGTCTAAAGATAGATCTGAAGAAGATAATGAAACAGTATGTCAAGTAACATTTATTCTTGTCTTACCCAGTGAGATATTGTCATCATTTATCTTCCATCGTCAGTAACTTTTCACATTTCAGTTTTTTTCTCAGAAACCACTGAACCAACTTGAAGTACCCTTTGGAGAAGTGCGACAATATTTTATGTCATTTTTATTACAATTTTAAATATAACATGGCTGCTAGGGCCAACTGTGCTTTACAAAGTTTGAAATATAACATGGCTGTTAGGGCCAACTGTGCTTTACAAAGTTTGTGTTTGATTTTTTAATGGAAATCAAAGATTGCAGCCATTACAGGACAAAGTTTTAGCATAAGAACATATTGAAAAATGATTATAATAAAAAATTTCTCAGAAACTTGATTGCACACAATTTGTACATGTTTAATCATTGGATAAAAGTGTGCATCAGAAATTCTAATTGGCCACATTAAGTTATCACGAACTACTGTTAAATAGACAAAAAATCATTGTACAAACCAGATGTCGTAGAATAAGATGTAGTTCTAATTAAAAAAAAAGACAACACAATCTAATGGAGTTATTTGTTAGAACAGGCATTGGTTTCTATGTCAGGTAGATTACAAAACAGCCACTTTTTATAATAATCTAGGTATACATGTACATAGGTTTCAGAAAACAAGAAGTCTCTAAACTAAGATTGGTAGAAAATAAAAATGTTAATCAATGTATAATGTTGTAGATTATCAGTTATTTATGATTTTTTTTTATTTATTAAGATGTAAGAACAAAGGTTTACTTCAAAGATTCAAATGAAACTTTAGATACTAGTTATGAGTTTAGTTATCTACCTTTGATCATACTTGAGTTATCTACCCTTGATCAAACTTTGTCTTTATAGACATATGTTATTAGATTTTACAATTAATTCACAAGGATATTGGTGTAAATGAACATGATAAAAAATTCACATATTATGATAACAAAGTATCATCTATAAGTTCTGATTACAAGATCCCACATGTTATGATAACAAAGTATCATCTATAAGTTCTGACTACAAGATCCCACATGTTATGATAACAAAGTATCATCTATAAGTTCTGACTACAAGATCCCACATGTTATGATAACAAATTATCATCTATAAGTTCTGACTACAAGATCCCACATGTTATGATAACAAAGTATCATCTATAAGTTCTGACTACAAGATCCCACATGTTATGATAACAAAGTATCATCTATAAGTTCTGACTACAAGATCCCACATGTTATGATAACAAAGTATCATCTATAAGTTCTGACTACAAGATCCCACATGTTATGATAACAAAGTATCATCTATAAGTTCTGACTACAAGATCCCACATGTTATGATAACAAAGTATCATCTATAAGTTCTGACTACAAGATCCCACATGTTATGATAACAAAGTATCATTTATAAGTTCTGACTACAAGATCCCACATGTTATGATAACAAAGTATCATCTATAAGTTCTGACTACAAGATCCCACATGTTATGGTAACAAAGTATCATTTATAAGTTCTGACTACAAGATCCCACATGTTATGATAACAAAGTATCATTTATAAGTTCTGACTACAAGATCCCACATGTTATGATAACAAAGTATCATCTATAAGTTCTGACTACAAGATCCCACATGTTATGATAACAAAGTATCATTTATAAGTTCTGACTACAAGATCCCACATGTTATGATAACAAAGTATCATCTATAAGTTCTGACTACAAGATCCCACATGTTATGATAACAAAGTATCATCTATAAGTTCTGACTACAAGATCCCACATGTTATGATAACAAAGTATCATTTATAAGTTCTGACTACAAGATCCCACATGTTATGATAACAAAGTATCATTTATAAGTTCTGACTACAAGATCCAAGTGAAGATTTTGTTGTTAGTTTCTAATTCTAAAAAAATAGTGTTCATTTTATTAATATTTTTGGTATGTTATTATATATCTATGGTAAC
This sequence comes from Bathymodiolus septemdierum, assembly GCA_963383655.1. Lineage (NCBI taxonomy): Eukaryota > Metazoa > Mollusca > Bivalvia > Mytilida > Modiolidae > Bathymodiolus > Bathymodiolus septemdierum. The sequence continues at coordinate 12,783,873 of OY726519.1, read as the reverse complement.
AGCTCACTAAATAAAGTGTACACCAATACGGTTATTTCGAATCATGTCAATTACGACCACGTGCCGTCATTTTCGTGTCTTGACGTCTGAAAGGTACGGCAGACGACTTCCGGTGTTTACGCTATTACTGTGACAACGTCAGCATATCATAGTTGTAGATGTGGTAGATTATAAGTAATTGTAATATGGAGACGCCAAGGAAATGGCTGAATAAACACTGGTGTTCTGTACCTCACTGTCTGTCTGATATCAGAAATATATACATAAAGGCAGATCATTTTCCTTTCATGATGCTGACAGCAGCAAATAAAGAAAGAAAACAAATTTAGTTTTAAAGAAGTAATTGTCTCTGCATTGAAGTCTTTGATACAAATAAAATAATTTAATTGATATCTGTCTTTTATAGAAAATGTTAAGATTTTTTTAAAGTTGAGGATCGAACGTTAAAATGGCACATATCGATTGGAGTTTTTGTTGTTTGCATTGACACCGGAAGTCCAGTGCTTTACATTCCATCGAAATCACGTGATCTGGCAAACGAAAATAGCAAAATTTTGACGGAATAGAAATGATTCGAAACAACCGTATTAATTTGTAATCCACTGATATTAATTTAGATCATTTTTATTAGGATTAATTATTTTATTTAGTATGATTAATTATTTTATTTAGTATGATTAATTATTTTATTTAGCATGATTAATTATTTTTTTGTATGATTAATTATTTTATTTAGTATGATTAATTATTTTTTTGTATGATTAATTATTTTATTTAGTATGATTAATTATTTTATTTAGTATGATTAATTATTTTATTTAGCATGATTAATTATTTTTTTGTATGATTAATTATTTTATTTAGTATGATTAATTATTTTTTTGTATGATTAATTATTTTATTTTGTATGATTAATTATTTTATTTAGTATGATTAATTATTTTTTTGTATGATTAATTATTTTATTTAGTATGAATAATTATTTTATTTAGTATGATTAATTATTTTATTTAGTATGATTAATTATTTTTAGTACGATTAATTATTTTTTTGTATGATTAATTATTTTATTTAGTATGATTAATTATTTTATTTAGTATGATTAATTATTTTTTGTATGATTAATTATTTTTAGTATGATTAATTATTTTTTTGTATGATTAATTATTTTATTTAGTATGATTAATTATTTTTTGTATGATTAATTATTTTTAGTATGATTAATTATTTTTTTGTATGATTAATTATTTTATTTAGTATGATTAATTATTTTATTTAGTATGATTAATTATTTTTTGTATGATTAATTATTTTTAGTACGATTAATAATTTTTTTGTATGATTAATTATTTTTAGTATGATTAATTATTATAACATGTAGATATCTTGTTTTAAAACATTTTTTAAGAAATTGCCATATGCAGTGGAAAGACATGTGTCATTCTGATAATAAGTGATTAACGATGTTTTTTAAAACGAGAGGACGTTTCTCATCATCTCTCATCGAAGGGCGAAGCCTTGAGATGAGAGATGACTGAGAAACGTCCTTGAGTTTTAAAAAAACCCATCTTTAATTATTTTATCGCTATGATAGTATGTTTATCAAGGCTTTGGTAATGTGATGTCAGCGATATTACTACGTGCGTCCTTGACAATGCTTAATGATTAGCGATAATTGGAATCTTCTCAGCACTTACGTGATATGAAACATATTTAGTAGGGTGCCCGACGAAAGATTTTTGCGAATTTGCCTTAACGGAATTACACACACCTGTATGATACATCGTTGTAATGAGGAGAACAAGCCGCATCGAAATAAAGATGTCATCGCTATGTATTGTGGTCACGTTTTTTTTAAATTGGGGTCAAAGGTCAAGATCTTAAAATTGGAACTAACACACCACAAGTTTTAAAAGGCTCCCTTCTTCGACAAGACTGTGAAGAACTTTAAACTGGAATGCCAATTTTATTTGTTAATCTTAATATTTTATTATTTTATGCTTATTTTTTATTTTACATTGTTTGAATATATAGCAAAGGCCATTTTCTAAAAAAAAATGCCATTTTACAATTTTCGTATATATGAGAAATAAAAGTGACCTTGACCTGTCATAGTTTGAACATTTCTCATTTTTATTTGATATTCATTTAAAGGAAACCTTCAAATTATTTTTTAACCCTTAACATTTGACAACTGGTGGACGGATTCAAAAAAAAAAACATGTTTCAGTTATGGTACACTTTGACTAATTACTGGTAAAATATCGTATTAACCTCAAACTTCGTAAAAGGTACTAAAATTCAAATTTAATGGCTTATGTGTTTGCAACATATCATTTGTAGGGTCAATCAATACTTAACGAATATTCTGTGCAAAAACATGGCAATTTATGGAAAGGTCAAACGCCATTTGTTTAAAAACGTAAGGTCTATGGACATATTATGCGTTTGGACGATGTGTGGCTACAAACCACTCTGAACACTCCAAATATCTCAGGTGTTTGGCAAATAAGAAAGTGTTCTCTTGTTAGTTTGAAAGCCCACCAACCACGTCAAGGTCAGAGTCCACTGGCAGGTTTATTTTTTTTTATTTTTGTTTGTTTGTTTGAAACATCGGCAGTAGTATACCGAAGGAACAAAGGAACAAGTCATAGAAAATGTTAAAGAAATCATAGTCCGGAGACTGGGCAAATTGCAGAAAAAATATAAAACGGAAACAAGCTACGACATAACCACCACAACATATAAAAAGAACACCTTAAAAAACATTGCAACAAATGAAACTGCTATTTACTGAAAAACACATAGTATGTATGAACTTGTCTAAGTTTACTAAGCACAGAAAACAGTGATGCTTGCCTAAAACAGATATTAGACCAAGTCTCAATGAAACAAAAGACGTCAACGGGAAGTCGTGGTAACTGGACAACTATGACTAACGTGAGTTGATGGTCACAATGTTGGAAATGAAAGACTGTTTTATCTGAGATCATAGTTTTGATAACAACAGTTTTATTCGGTGAAATAGATGGAGACTGGATGAAAAAGAACAAAAAATTGAGATCATATGTCATCATCTTCATCAATATTTCTACATATTGCTAGGTGGGTATTTTCATTGCGGCATAAATCGCCAGTTTGGCAAGGGCAAAGAGCTGTGCAAGATAGACTTTGCTCAAAACAAATGCATCCTTTCATGCACACAGATTTTCCTTTGCAAGTACAAACAAGGTCTTGCAAAAAAATCAGAAGACATCTGGCCTTTGAAATAAACTGGAACTAATCCATTCCTGTCTTCCCATCCAAATAGCACTGCAGACTTCATTGGCGGTTTTGTAACATGGGCAATCATCCAAATATTTATCTGTAGTGAGGATCGCAAAACATGCTGAGTGAAGGTGGCTTCACATGGTGGAAGTTTGGCCAAACATGCATCCTTCAGTGTCGATAACCTTACCCTTAATTTGTTAAGATCGACGTGATCTTCCTTCAGTTTTCCTTTTTGGTCGTACAGTCGACAAACAGGTTTACTGGCGGCATCTATAGATTTATCAGTGTCACAGTCTGCAAGGGTGGACAAATCTTTAAAGTTTTCTGGACTGTCTTTAAGTACTTAAAAAACGGTTCGTTTGCCAATCCCGAACAAGGATTATGTGGAATCACATCTTGTGATGGCATGTGCAGCTGGTAAAATGTTACATAAAACAGGATTGAGGATGCTACAGACCGAATGTACGGGAATGAAAACGCCCATCCTTGGTGTTTGTGATAGAACCCATATGAAACCATAATTCCTGTGTATGTTGCATTGAAGGAAAGAAATGGATGCATAGAATCAAGAAATCTGTATCAGGCGATTTAACAATGATCCGACCTTTGATTCCACTTTCACTGAACGTTTTGTCTGCATGGATAGCATGTAAAATCATACGAGTGTCCGCCTCTTCATGTGTACAGTATAACTCTTGGCAATCGGAGACTTCATCTCTGCAGATTTTCTTGGCAATGATTAGAAGCACCAGAAAGATACGGAACTTCCCCGGATGACATTTCAAGAGATGATAAACGATAGTGTTGCACAATCGATTCGCCAAGAAATTTTATCAATGCTTGTTTATTAGCAGCGACTGCAAGAAACCTTTTCCAATCAGGAATCGGTCGGCCTTCTATGAAACTGAGCCATTTCCGGACTTATAATGTATCCTGCAGGATTGGTCCGTGTATTAGAAACACATGAATTAAAAATTTTTTAAAACCAATCAACGGCCGACATAAAAATGAATGTTTTTAAAACATAATAACCACAAACAATTCTACTGAACAATTAAAACCAATATATTTGCCATAAAAGAAGAGAAAATACTAAATGCATTGAGACAGAGATCGTGCTAGTTAATGACTGGCGAGCGACACATCATTAGCAAAAACCGGTAAAATAACAATCCGTGTATGACAGAGAGGAAATTTACAGTTATTTGAGTTTATATTTTGCCAATTTCTCAACAACCGCTGACATTTAGATTATGATTTTTGGCACACATACATTTCATCAATATGTTTTCTTCAAAATCAAAGTACATTTATAATGTAGTGTAATTACTTTGCTTTTGTTGAAAATACGGTTAATTTGGGGTCAAATTTGAGGCTTAAAGTAAGGCTGATATACTCTTTCAAAAATCAATTATTTACATCCCGTTTTTATTTTAATTATATCTTTGATACATTATCTCTGATGTAAAAACCTTTTTAGCTATTTAAATAGCGGAGAATATTTTTCTTTTTCATCCTGAAAATACCATGTACAATGTGTCAGCCGAGGGTACCTTTGAAAAATGTGAAATTAGAAAAATCGTGACCACAGAAACTTACGACGACAATTAAAAATACAAAATGTAATAATTTTTCTAGCGTTTAATACCAAAATTAGCTGTGTGTAATTCCGTTAACCCAAACTCGATAACTAAGTGTCTTTTTTAACACAGGGCACCCTACTAATTGGTTTTAAACATCAAAGGGAAAGTAAACAAAATAGCAATAATGTTGTTTATAGTATCATAATTTAATATACAAAGTTATATAATTAACATTGAAAAGGTTATTTTTCAAAAGAATATTTCTGTTATAGAGAGTTAAACAGGTACACATATATTTTTGTCAACATATAAATTGTATCATTCTGATACCATAAATAGTCATAAATCTTATTTCTTTTTCAGTTGCTGACTTGATTTGAGGAAATAAAGAACTTTTTTTCATCTTCATTAAAACTCATTTGTGACTTGTGGGAATTATCTATAGGGATATAATTCTTCCATTGAACAGTGTCAACCATGTTAGAACATTTCAGTTTAACAGTCTTTGATACAAGATCATGTAGAAGGAAGTGTCTATAAATAGTTTTGTTTTATCATTATTTTATCAAAACATTTTCATTTGTTCATGATGAATCATGTAAATAAATATCATATAAATCTTAGAAAGTCTTGTTTGTTAAAGTGTAGGATAGATTTATAGTATTTTATGGATTTAAAGATAAATTTTCAAGAGGTTGGTTGTATGATATCAAAGTAGAATGTCATTTTATCATGGAAACATTTCCAAGTCTAATTTCATCACAGATCTGAGATCTATAGATTATGATCAAGACTCATTGGTGGTGTATTGGATAGCCTGTTCACCTTGAGTGTGATAGATCGTGGGTTCAAGCCCCAGTAAGTCAAACCAAAGATTATTAAATAGTCATTTGCTGCTTCTGCACTAAGCACACAGGTTTAAGAAATAACAACAAAGACTGGTTGGCTCAGACTCTGGACAATATGTCAGAGTGGAGCGACATGTTTACCCACGGACTGTTGTTTCAGTGTACTACTGTAAAAATTTAATTAAGGATTGGTCGAGTACAAATTGGACATCATCATTTCATTGAATATAACTTGTTCTCACCTTGATATAGCGGAAAAAAGTGTTCATTTGGTATTAAACAACAATCACTCACTCATCAGCAATTTATATCCCCATCCATAAATACAAGGTGCCTTACAATTTATAAACTGCCAACTGTTTGGAAGTTCAGTTATCAACTCTTTATGTTAACATAATAGAATCTTAAAGACTTTTAATTATTTGGCTTCTTTTGACTGAGCGTACCTCATGTAGATTACTCCAGAAACCTGTCATGTACACTAAATACTGAGCGTACCTCATGTAGATTACTCCAGAAATCTGTCATGTACACTAAATACTGAGCGTACCTCATGTAGATTACTCCAGAAATCTGTCATGTACACTAAATACTGAGCGTACCTCATGTAGATTATTACAGAAACCTGTCGTGTACACTAAATACTGAGCATACCTCATGTAGATTACTCCAGAAATCTGTCATGTACACTAAATACTGAGCGTACCTCATGTAGATTATTACAGAAACCTGTCGTGTACACTAAATACTGAGCGTACCTCATGTAGATTATTACAGAAACCTGTCGTGTACACTAAATACTGAGCGTACCTCATGTAGATTACTCCAGAAACCTGTCATGTACACTAAATACTGAGCGTACCTCATGTAGATTACTCCAGAAATCTGTCATGTACACTAAATACTGAGCGTACCTCATGTAGATTACTCCAGAAATCTGTCATGTACACTAAATACTGAGCGTACCTCATGTAGATTATTACAGAAACCTGTCATGTACACTAAATACTGAGCGTACCTCATGTAGATTATTACAGAAACCTGTCGTGTACACTAAATACTGAGCGTACCTCATGTAGATTATTACAGAAACCTGTCGTGTACACTAAATACTGAGCGTACCTCATGTAGATTATTACAGAAACCTGTCGTGTACACTAAATACTGAGCGTACCTCATGTAGATTATTACAGAAACCTGTCGTGTACACTAAATACTGAGCGTACCTCATGTAGATTATTACAGAAACCTGTCGTGTACACTAAATACTGAGCGTACCTCATGTAGATTATTACAGAAACCTGTCATGTACACTAAATACTGAGCGTACCTCATGTAGATTATTACAGAAACCTGTCGTGTACACTAAATACTGAGCGTACCTCATGTAGATTATTACAGAAACCTGTCGTGTACACTAAATACTGAGCGTACCTCATGTAGATTATTACAGAAACCTGTCGTGTACACTAAATACTGAGCGTACCTCATGTAGATTATTACAGAAACCTGTCGTCTACACTAAATACTGAGCGTACCTCATGTAGATTATTACAGAAACCTGTCGTGTACACTAAATACTGAGCGTACCTCATGTAGATTATTACAGAAACCTGTCGTGTACACTAAATACTGAGCGTACCTCATGTAGATTACTCCAGAAACCTGTCATGTACACTAAATACTGAGCGTACCTCATGTAGATTACTCCAGAAATCTGTCATGTACACTAAATACTGAGCGTACCTCATGTAGATTATTACAGAAACCTGTCGTGTACACTAAATACTGAGCGTACCTCATGTAGATTATTACAGAAACCTGTCGTGTACACTAAATACTGAGCGTACCTCATGTAGATTACTCCAGAAACCTGTCATGTACACTAAATACTGAGCGTACCTCATGTAGATTACTCCAGAAATCTGTCATGTACACTAAATACTGAGCGTACCTCATGTAGATTACTCCAGAAATCTGTCATGTACACTAAATACTGAGCGTACCTCATGTAGATTATTACAGAAACCTGTCATGTACACTAAATACTGAGCGTACCTCATGTAGATTATTACAGAAACCTGTCGTGTACACTAAATACTGAGCGTACCTCATGTAGATTATTACAGAAACCTGTCGTGTACACTAAATACTGAGCGTACCTCATGTAGATTATTACAGAAACCTGTCGTGTACACTAAATACTGAGCGTACCTCATGTAGATTATTACAGAAACCTGTCGTGTACACTAAATACTGAGCGTACCTCATGTAGATTATTACAGAAACCTGTCGTGTACACTAAATACTGAGCGTACCTCATGTAGATTATTACAGAAACCTGTCATGTACACTAAATACTGAGCGTACCTCATGTAGATTATTACAGAAACCTGTCGTGTACACTAAATACTGAGCGTACCTCATGTAGATTATTACAGAAACCTGTCGTGTACACTAAATACTGAGCGTACCTCATGTAGATGATTACAGAAACCTGTCGTGTACACTAAATACTGAGCGTACCTCATGTAGATTATTACAGAAACCTGTCGTGTACACTAAATACTGAGCGTACCTCATGTAGATTATTACAGAAACCTGTCGTCTACACTAAATACTGAGCGTACCTCATGTAGATTATTACAGAAACCTGTCGTGTACACTAAATACTGAGCGTACCTCATGTAGATTATTACAGAAACCTGTCGTGTACACTAAATACCGAGCGTACCTCATGTAGATTACTCCAGAAATCTGTCATGTACACTAAATACTGAGCGTACCTCGTGTAGATTATTACAGAAACCTGTCGTGTACACTAAATACTGAGCGTACCTCATGTAGATTATTACAGAAACCTGTCGTGTACACTAAATACTGAGCGTACCTCATGTAGATTATTACAGAAACCTGTCGTGTACACTAAATACTGAGCGTACCTCATGTAGATTATTACAGAAACCTGTCGTGTACACTAAATACTGAGCGTACCTCATGTAGATTATTACAGAAACCTGTCGTGTACACTAAGTTAGATATCTACATTTATATTTCTAATAAAAACTTTAAGAAAAACTGGAAAGAAAATAATTAAAACTTTATTAAAAACTTTAAAATGGAGAAAATATGGAAAAGACACTTTGTAGATTTGTAACATTAACTTGGTGACAATCTTGACTTTAGATTTTTTAAATCACACATTTTCAGATAAAAAATTGTAATAGCACAAATACAGATAATTGGAAACACTTGTGTTGTTTATGTTGTGTACAGTGACCTTTGTTATGAAATTGTAACTTAATGATAAAATAATGACCCATTTCAGTATCAATGATAGTACTGATAATTATCGTGTGCTTCACTTTTGGCTCACCTGTTTACATGATTAAAGTTGAACTTTGTCAGTCAACCAGGACATATGGAAATGCAAGTTATACAATGCCCCTTTCCTTACCTTATTAATATTACACAAATTGTATTTGAACAATATTGATATTGATGTTCTTCATTCTGCATTTACTGTGAAACATTCAACAGTGAATGAAAAGGAAAAAATAGTCCCAAGTCTGTAGATGAGTGGTACAAGAAGAGTTTGAAGAATAACAGACAACACAATGGCCAAAAGAAAAAGTACAAAAGGACAAACAACGCTCTACAAAACATACACATAAAACTAAATATCGAGTAGCAAGAACCCCATGATCGCATCTATCCCATTGAGCTTGAAATAAAGGATACCACAGATACAGATAAGGCTGCTTCATACCTTGACCATTATGAACTTTCCATTTATATGTAGCAACATTCCAGCAGCACCTGCATATGGAGTATACATCTCTCAGTTGGTACGATATTCCAGAGCTTATGGTTCCTATCAGAATTTCCTTGATAGATGCTTGCTGCTAACAACGAGGCTACTGAACCAAGATTCCTCTTGGTAAAGTTGAAGTCATCACTTCGAAAGTTTTACAGTCGCTACCATGACTTGGTTGACTGTTATGAAATGTCTGTCACAAATGACCACGGATATGTTCCACTTGTAAACACTTCCTGGTCCTTTCCTCATTCGTGACATATGACCGGGTTTGTAACTAGATAAACACGACGGGAGCAGGAACCGCCTACCCTTCGGAGCACCTGAGTTCATCCCCTATTTTTAGTGGGGTTCATATTGCTTGAACTTTTAGTTTCATGTGTATGTTTTGTAGATCGTTGTTTGTCCTTTTTTTGTTGGCCATTGTGTTGTCTGTTCTTCGATTTACGGATTCTGATTACCCCTTTGGTATCTTCAAATTCTTCTTCTTACTTAAAAGTTCTCTGAAACTGATATCGTCAAAATGCTCGAGTTTTTGATTGACAATATATTTGTTATGTTTGTTGGAGTGTTTTTCAACAGACGACATTGCTACGGGTAACAACTGTGCTCCTCTCCTCGCCGACTTCTTCTTTTATTCATAGGAGGCAGAGTTCATACAGGGGCTTCTTAAGATGAATATAACTTTCTGTTATATAGATGATGTTCTTTCACTAAATAATTATAAGGTTGGTGATGATGTTGATGGCATCTATCACATTGAGATTGAGATAAAGCATACCACAGATACTGCTAGATCTGCTTGATACAATGACCTAGAAATTGATAGTGAGGGCCGGTTGAAAAAGAAATTTTACAACAAAAGAAAAGATTTCAATTTTTCCATTGTGAACGTTTCATTCACATGTAGCAACATTTCAGCAGTACGTGCATATGGGGTGTATATCTCTCAGTTGATACAATATACATTTGTATAATTTTGGTATCCAGTATACAACGGTTATCCAGGCAGTGGATGAAGATTCAAGATAGGTAACAGGTAACAGGTTTGTCCAGGAGTGTTGTCGACAATGTTCATCACGTTTAGATTGCAGCATCATGGACTAGATAAATGTTCTATACTATCAATTTTGTCATTGCACCCATAATGTATTGCAATACACAACTTTCGAATGCAGTATTTCTCTTTCTGTCTATGGAGTGGTGTACTTAAATTGGAAGTGTATCATCTGCCCAGTAGTCAGTATTTCTCTTTCTGTCTATGGAGTGGTGTACTTAAAGTGTATCATCTGCCCAGTAGTCAGTATTTCTCTTTCTGTCTATGGAGTGGTGTACTTAAATTGGAAGTGTATCATCGGCCCAGTAGTCAGTATTTCTCTTTCTGTCTATGGAGTGGTGTACTTAAATTGGAAGTGTATCATCGGCCCAGTAGTCAGTATTTCTCTTTCTGTCTATGGAGTGGTGTACTTAAATTGGAAGTGTATCATCGGCCCAGTAGTCAGTATTTCTCTTTCTGTCTATGGAGTGGTGTACTTAAATTGGAAGTGTATCATCGGCCCAGTAGTCAGTATTTCTCTTTCTGTCTATGGAGTGGTGTACTTAAATTGGAAGTGTATCATCGGCCCAGTAGTCAGTATTTCTCTTTCTGTCTATGGAGTGGTGTACTTAAATTGGAAGTGTATCATCGGCCCAGTAGTCAGTATTTCTCTTTCTGTCTATGGAGTGGTGTACTTAAATTGGAAGTGTATCATCGGCCCAGTAGTCAGTATTTCTCTTTCTGTCTATGGAGTGGTGTACTTAAATTGGAAGTGTATCATCGGCCCAGTAGTCAGTATTTCTCATTCTGTCTATGGAGTGGTGTACTTAAATTGGAAGTGTATCATCGGCCCAGTAGTCAGTATTTCTCTTTCTGTCTATGGAGTGGTGTACTTAAATTGGAAGTGTATCATCGGCCCAGTAGTCAGTATTTCTCTTTCTGTCTATGGAGTGGTGTACTTAAATTGGAAGTGTATTATCGGCCCAGTAGTCAGTATTTCTCTTTCTGTCTATGGAGTGGTGTACTTAAATTGGAAGTGTATCATCGACCCAGTAGTCAGTATTTCTCTTTGTCTATGGAGTGGTGTACTTAAAGTGTATCATCGGCCCAGTAGTCAGTATTTCTCTTTCTGTCTATGGAGTGGTGTACTTAAATTGGAAGTGTATCATCGGCCCAGTAGTCAGTATTTCTCTTTCTGTCTATGGAGTGGTGTACTTAAATTGGAAGTGTATCATCGGCCCAGTAGTCAGTATTTCTCTTTCTGTCTATGGAGTGGTGTACTTAAATTGGAAGTGTATCATCGGCCCAGTAGTCAGTATTTCTCTTTCTGTCTATGGAGTGGTGTACTTAAAGTGTATCATCGGCCCAGTAGTCAGTATTTCTCTTTCTGTCTATGGAATGGTGTACTTAAAGTGTATCATCGGCCCAGTAGTCAGTATTTCTCTTTCTGTCTATGGAGTGATGTACTTAAATTGGAAGTGTATCATCGGCTCAGTAGTCAGTATTTCTCTTTCTGTCTATGGAGTGGTGTACTTAAAGTGTATCATCGGCCCAGTAGTCAGTATTTCTCTTTCTGTCTATGGAGTGGTGTACTTAAATTGGAAGTGTATCATCGGCCCAGTAGTCAGTATTTCTCTTTCTGTCTATGGAGTGGTGTACTTAAAGTGTATCATCGGCCCAGTAGTCAGTATTTCTCTTTCTGTCTATGGAGTGGTGTACTTAAAGTGTATCATCGGCCAAGTAGTCAGTATTTCTCTTTCTGTCTATGGAGTGGTGTACTTAAAGTGTATCATCGGCCCAGTAGTCAGTATTTCTCTTTCTGTCTATGGAGTGGTGTACTTAAATTGGAAGTGTATCATCGGCCCAGTAGTCAGTATTTCTCTTTCTGTCTATGGAGTGGTGTACTTAAATTGGAAGTGTATCATCGGCCCAGTAGTCAGTATTTCTCTTTCTGTCTATGGAGTGGTGTACTTAAAGTGTATCATCGGCCCAGTAGTCAGTATTTCTCTTTCTGTCTATGGAGTGGTGTACTTAAATTGGAAGTGTATCATCGGCCCAGTAGTCAGTATTTCTCTTTCTGTCTATGGAGTGGTGTACTTAAATTGGAAGTGTATCATCGGCCCAGTAGTCAGTATTTCTCTTTCTGTCTATGGAGTGGTGTACTTAAATTGGAAGTGTATCATCTGCCCAGTAGTCAGTATTTCTCTTTCTGTCTATGGAGTGGTGTACTTAAATTGGAAGTGTATCATCGGCCCAGTAGTCAGTATTTCTCTTTCTGTCTATGGAGTGGTGTACTTAAATTGGAAGTGTATCATCGGCCCAGTAGTCAGTGATTCGGCACTGACATGGTTTATTAGATATATTATTACTGAAATTTATAGTTTCTAAATAATATAATTATTAATAAAACTAAGATTCTGCTCCCTCGGACATAGGTGACCTTAGCTGATTTTGGCTATCCTGTTTAGGTCCTTTGGTTTTATTGCTCCCAAAAACTTTGAATTATTTGGCTTTCCAATCTGCCGATCTTGAGCGTACCTGATGAAGGGTATTTCAGTCCAGAAACGCGTCGTGCACAGTAGATTTGATATCTACGTGTTTATTACTTGGATGGTATATTTTTTTCTAAAATGTAACAGCAGATCTATGTTAAGTGTAGATAATTTCAGATGTCTGTGAACAATCTAGGTCTAATGTTATTTCTAATTTAGGTTGTTTAACATATTGATTGTCATTCCCCTGGGAATACTTAGATACACTGTTACTTTGACAAATCTGCCTACTCTATGACAATACAAATAATCAATGACGTCTATGGTTGATATTCCAATCAGAACAAAGTCAGAATATGAAATCATTAGACTTATTCAATGACAATTAAACCTTTGATTATAATGAAGTTATCACTGCAATTAATTAAATATATGAATGAAACCTTTCAAGTTTTATCTGATTCAGTCATTTTCTGTGCTGTAAAATATCTAGGATATACTTGTTATTATGTCCGTATTGATCTAAGTTTTCAAAAGGAGGATAGTTTTACTTCTACTTAAATCTTTTATTATAGATTTCTCCAATACGACTCATATTCTGATATGGTGATTGATACAGTATTAATGAGAAATAGATGATTTTACAGTTTTGTCTATAGAAATGTAAAAACATATCACCAGACACGAACGAGAATGTAACAATGAATGGTCAAAGACAGAAACATGGAAGAATTTGAAATTTGTTTTAGCCACTGTACTGGTTCACAAAGACATGCTTTAGCCACTGTACTGGTTCACAAAGACATGCTTGTCATGTTTTCTTATTAATTTTGTATATACGCCTTAGAAACCAGTACTTGGTAACTTGCGGCAAACCGTAGTCGATAATCTTTGTTTTATGTATACCGTTTGTTTTTCGTGGTTACGTATACAATGTACTTATAAAAAGTAACAATGTTATTAGTTTTCATTGTTTATTTATTCATTAAACCTACAATACCAAGACATCGATTATGTTAATATTATCGTGATGCGGAAACTGAAACAAGCACAACTAATGTACTAATGGAATCTTTTAAACCTGTAGACGACTGAATAATTTGATTTCTAGATTACAGGAGATATCTGAGATGAAATACAACAATAACAAAGACAGGAACTAATTCACCGACACATTATTTTGATTAAAACTTTTATATTGTATTTATAATATATGAAAAGTCATGAGAAACACTTCAGATTTAAAGTTTTCTGATATTAAAGAATCTGAATTAATTACAAAATAAGCAAAGAATCTTCCACATCGGTGAAGGTTGTACCTTGGTGCTCAAATGTAATCTGACTATTGAAGGTGATCTTCCTGCACCGGAACACAATGTTGCATAGCTGTTAATTTCACGGATGCCTATATTAACTACATCTCAATTCCCTTTGTTTGATAAACGGAAATTTTATGAATGATCAGAAACTCATTTAGGAAACACATTAAAGAATACGTGTGGTTTTAACTGTCTCGGGCCATTAACTGATAAACCTGTGCCTTTTATAGATGGCTAATCACAGTCCGTTACATTCACGTTATTGGTATCATTTCACTTAAATAGCTATTAAATCTATATGCAAATTGAATTTATTTAAAAACAAACAAACGTGTTATTCACGATACATGTAAATCTTCTTAGGATGTCGCTTGATAAATTGTTGTCCAGGATAAAATATAGCAACTCTTCTGTTGGGATTTAAGTGGAAATACACCATTTAAGTAATTTATAACGACTAATTGAACAGAATTTTAAAAGCTCTCCATCAATAATTCAAAAGTTTATTTTTGACATTGTGAAAAAGTGGACAAGGATATTAAGTTCATACATACATGTCTAGCAATAAAAATATTTGAGATTAGTAAAATGACTCGTACTTCAGTTGGAAAAGTTCTTCACGAACTCCTCAACATGTGCTCGTGTTAAGTAGAGATGTACAGACTTAAGGATTAAGTGCTGTCTGTATGATTACAGTACTCTGTTGATAGAGATCTTGAACATTTAATTTGGACATGCAAGTCATTGACAAAGGAGTTATGACTATCTGACTGTCAAATACTGAATTGTTGGTATATGATGAAAAGGAAATTCATGTAAAATTATTATTGAAATGATAAATGAATAGATATATATCAGACAAAGACACTGATTGTACAACAGTTTGACAGACTATTATAATCTGTAAAATCATACGGCAACAATACACAGAGGAATATAGGAGTTCTCCACAAATCTATAATTGTTCTCAACCACAATATACCATTGACTCTTATTTTGATTAAAATATCGTCTCGTCATCTATGATTTAATTAAAACAGATTATCAGTAACTTTTTATTTATAAACTAGAATATAATTGGAGAGAGTTGTTTAGTTACGAACCGCAGTGGATATCGTTTTCATTGGAAACGGAAACGTACACTTTGTCAAGGAGTTTATACAATATCAATTGGAAAATGTCAATCTTTCGATAAAGATTTGTTGCACCTAGTGAAACAATTCAAAATGAGTTCCGATTGGATTCTGGACAGAATTAGTAATTCTAAACCCGTAGCTCCCCCTGTGAATAACGCCTGCTTACCGGATATATATAACAAATTGGATGCTGATACAATTGAAAAAACGCGTGTTATTAATAAACTCCTAGAACAAAGACTGAAAATTCAGCAAAATATATTACACAAATATCAAGCGCGCGTACAAGTTTGTCACAAACATGAAAAAGAACGCGTTCGTAAAGAATTGCGCAAAATACGACGTCATCTTCCAAATATGGACGACATGGTGTACATGAATACACAGATGCAACTCAAGACTCTACGCAAGAAACATCACCATATTCATACGCCAACAGGCTACACAACTACGCCGATGGAAATGAAAGGACTGGCGTCAGAAAAGGACGATAATCCATTCTGTTCACGCTTCTATGTGCATCATATGCCGGTCAAGTCACGGATTAAATCCGTGAGAATGATGGGATATCTTCCCGGTAGATCTAAGGACAGATCACGTGGCTTAAATCTTACGAGAGTAATGAGTGCTAGTGAAAACTGTCTTGTCGCAGGAATGGCTAACTTAGATCTACTTGGTGGCAGCTTAAAAAGAACGGACGACGATGATGATGCTATGACAGTGTGAGACCCAATACTATTGAAATATATGTGTACAAATTCTTAAAATTTGATTGGTGCTTATTTACAGTTAAAACACAAGCATCTTCTTACAAAACTGTGTGCAATAAGTCAATCATATGGCTTAAAATAATAATAAAAATTAGAATCTTGTTTCGTTTGTGAATCTTCTTTCTCGTCTAGTATTGTTCTTTACAATGAAGATGATGCTTTAAATAAAATGAGCCATGTTTCACAACGTCTTACAACCGCTTTACTTATGAACATCCGGGGAATTCCCTGTTATGAAGGATAATTGTATTTGATAAATTATTGCCATTAACGGCTCTTTATCTGTTTTAAGATATTGGAATATGTGTCTGTAGTTTGGATAATTAAGTGGAACAAGATGTTTTCAACCAGCTATAATTTTGCATGCAAGTATAAACTATTCCAATGTTTTTTCAACATTTTGCTAGGAGGAAAGGGAGTGTCCCATTTTAGGAGGAAAGAGAATGTCCTATTCACACAATTCAGTATGGTATGATTTTGTATTCGGTGTAATCGATTTAAGAATATTGCTCATACATTATGAAAAAATACAAAAGACATTTTCAGAATTATTTTACGTGAAGAATGCTCATAATTAATTACGTACTTTGGTGGAACGCGTACAGTGCATATCACAGGCACTGAACTGAACTAGTGGAACCCACCCTTATATACGTTATAGTTTTTATAAATATATTTATTATACAAATTAAACAATTACAACATTGCTCGACTGGACACTGAATCACCAGGACTGGGTTGCTCAAAACGTTGGTTAGTGTTATCCACTGGTTAAATCTAGTTATCCAATGGATAAATTTTAACCATCGGTTGATTTTTGTTGCTCAAATTTTATCCACTGGATAAAATGACTTATCCAGTGGATAAAGTTAACCCCTCAAATTTGGCCGGATAATTATGTAAAGACGACTGCAAAAAGAAAGAGTGTATTGGTATATTGAGTTGGATTGTGATGATGGTGTCAAACCACTAATTCACCAATCAGAGCTTAGAACATATACGAAAGTAGTCCCTTTTCAAGAAAAAAGCTTCTTTCACTTTGTAGTGTTGTGAAAACTACTGAATGGAATGGACCAATTAAAATTGATATTTGAAGTTAAATATAAAGGGATTATTTTGAGCTCAAATTTGATGGACTTGGTTGTATTTTAATACCTCTATGGAGGATTTGATGCATGACCTATAAATACTTAATTTCTTAGGGATGACCGAGCTATTTTTAGAGTAGGTGTTTTCCGTAGCATGGCATTTCACTGCAAGATTTTAAACATGCCCTGATATTTTGACAGAACGTAGAGGAATCATGTACGTTTCAGAAAATATATGGTCTTGGAAAGGTTAAACTTAAGATAAAATGGCCAGGTAGGCTCGAAAAAACACAAATTTAGTAAATTAAAACGCCTTCAATTGTTTCTTTGAAACCATGTACCCTATGTAGACGGATCGACAGTAATAACTTGTTAACTATGCACTTTTTTATTGATCTAAATATAATACTAAGAAATTGCAAGCCACAGCTACATATAGACTTCAAAAACCAATAAGGAGGGATTTATGATTGATTGATTTATTGTGTTTAACGCCACTTTCAGGAAGCCGGAGTACCCGGAGAGAACCCCCGACCATGGGCAAGCAACTGGTAAACTTTATCACTTGCGGCTGCGAGTCGAGTGCACTCGTTTTGTAATTTACAAAGCCGGGCGCGAACCCACGCCGTATTGGTGATAGGTGTTAGGTAACCCAACTACCTAACTCACTGAGCCACCCGGGCCCCATAAGAAGGGATCAACAAATATCCTTAAAGTAGTGAATCTGTATCCCGTATTTGAAAAATGCATGCATAATTTTGAACGGGTGTATATAGTTGGCTAGAAAGGGATGCAACATGCATTCATTATTTTGTTTTATAAAAGTACCTGTGTTTTTATAATAATGAAGAATAAAAGAAATGGTGTCATGCACCATTGATGATATATCCATGACTGCCATTAATTTCTTGGAAAGTACAGAGAAAATGTATAAGACTATCCCTTTCCTCTTCTGATATGCCTTTAGTGCATCGGTGTGAAGTTCTTCTCTTGGCGTTGGCAAAGCTGGACCCTCTCCTGTCTGATTGAGGCTCTTTCTATTTACTGCAGCCGCCAACTTTGCCATAGTACAGGCTTTCCTCCACTTTTCCTTGATTTGCTCTACCGATCTTTTTTGTCCACCCGCCCTTGCATTCTCAGAGTCTGTGATCTCTTTCCTCACTTTTGCCTTCTCTGCATTTGTTATGACATTCGTTTATTTTTACCAAATTATGGTTATGTTTTTCTCCACAAGCTCGCATAAGAAAACCAAGTCAACCTTGGATGAATTTTCACCTCGCTGTCTTTTTTCTTTTGAGCAGACGATTTCTGACATTTTTTTTACAAAGAATACTATGGAATTATGAGATACTATCCACTGGTTAAGCTACTTACCCATTGGTTAGTTATCCACAGCACTATCCAAAGGTTGAACAACGTAAAATTATCCAGCGGATACGGTACCAACTGGTTAGCAATTTTATCCATCGGTTAACCTTACCAATGGATAAAATTAACCTGTGTTTTGAGCAACCCAGTCCAGACAGCTAAATCATCATAAACCAAGGTTACACGGTATATGGAACTATAGAAATGTACATTGCCTTCCAGTAGGCAATTTATGGTCTTGTTTTTAAATAAAATTATTATATTTTATGGTCTAAAATATCAAAATAAATTTCAAATTCTTGTTAATCAATATGAATATAGTTGTATTATCAATAAAGAAAAAAAGATAAAATAATGTACAAAGATGTTTTTGTAATTGAGGGGTGTCCACTTATCGAGTGCCTGTGATTCATATGGATGTGTCCGTGTTCAAAATTTAATACAGTCAGTGAATACCATATATTTCACGTATTTGCGTCCGATTTGGTTGAACATGTTAAACTGACGAAGCAGACAGAGTACATATTGTGGTATATAATTTTCAGAAGATCTAGAGATGTTGTGATATACAATTTTAATAAACATCGTTTGGTCAAACAAATACAAAGGACGCTTTAATTTTGTTTCCATTTTAAATGATTATACATGAATATATAAAACAGTTTAATAATACTATAGGTTAACCGTAAACAGTCATCAAAGTGATTATGTATGGTCATAGTAAAGTAATATGTAGTCATGGAAAAACCATGACAGGTATCTTGTATTGTAGATTTTCCCCCCAAAAATACACGTAAATTTATCATCATGGTTTTTAACATTGACAACCATCTTTTAAAATATTTAAACGTGTTTTTATTCAGTTTGCCAAAACAGAGATCATTTGAAGACTGAATTAGCAGATCAATATTTAGACCAAGGACTGGATAAGGATTCTTTTGTATGTCAAATAGTAGAATTATGTTTGTTTTGACACTATTTTTACAATATTATATGTTGCCTGTTAGTGTTACACATGTACGAGGCTGGGTTACCATGGGAACTATAAGGTAGTATCGAGTATACATCGTACAACCAACGGAAATCGAACTTACAAACCTTTTAGTCCAAAAAGTAAACGGTCAACTGTCAAGTTCATAGGAATATCAATTAATCAAATAACAGTTTATTTTTAAATGTCCAAAAGTTTATAATAAACAGTAAACGTTTCATCTAGCATCAGCAGTACCTAGTTCCCTTATTTCTTTCTTCTTTTCTAATTACTTTGAATCAAAAACATTTTATACATCAAACACCAGATCACTTTCTTTGTTTTATCTTTTTATACCTTCTGTAATTTATATCAAATAATATTAGTTAGTTCTATTTGCTTCTTCCCTTAGAGATTCACAGTATAGTATATATGAAATTTATTCCTACGGATAGGGATTAATATAAGTTCTTGTACAAAAGTTTATAATAAACAGTAAACGTTTCATTTAACATCAGCAGTACCTAGTTCCCTTATTTCATTCTTCTTTTTTCTTCTTTTTTAATTACTTTGAATCAAACATTTTTTACATCAAACACCATATCACTTTCTTTGTTTTATTTTCTTATACCTTCTGTAATTTATATCAAATTTGTAAGTTAGTTCTATTTGCTCCTCCCCTTAGAGATTCACAGTATAGTATATATGAAATTTATTCCTACGGATAGGGATTAATATAAGTTCTTGTAACTTGTTACCCAATCCTATTAATTTCTTCTTATTATGTTATGTATATAGCTGAATATTGTAATGCTATATTGAATTAATTAATAAAATATGTTTAAACTAATTACTTAAGAAACATGAGAAAACTAACATTAAGCCTTTTAATGTTAACAAAATGTGAAGTATATGATAAATAAGTTATGATTTGTCAATTTTCATATCACACCCCATATTAACCCGAAATGTCCATATTAGCCCTCAATACTTGTTTCCCAATCCTATTAATTACTTCTTATTATGTAATGTATATAGCTGCATATTGTAATGTTATATTGAATTAATTAATAAAATATGTTTAAACTAAACCTTTTAGTCTATGCGTCTATGGGCTAAAATACTGAAATCCTTACACCGGCTCAATTTTCAGGACCTGTTTTTTTCTACCATTTGACATAAGAGGTTGAATTCTAGTTGTTTTTTCTCTGTTTGAATGATACTGCTAAACTATTTGATATTTCAATATTAAATTGGAGAAACCGGTTTTAATCCCATAAGAACCGAACATGATATGCCATATTTATAATAGGAATAGAACGTATATAATTCCCTTCACATTTACTCCTTTCAAATGACAACATGAGTAATTTTATAAAATTGCTATGTTTTTCCTAGTTAACTCTTATTTACTTTTGAAAAGATCATATAAAGCGATCGCAAATATGTACGAAGACCACTATCAATACAAACATTATGAGAATTAATCATATTTATATCAATAAAGCATCATGTAGCATACATGAACGTACACAAAATAGAAACATCTTGAAACTTCAGTGTTGTTGGTTGACAGTGAGAGTCGTTTAAGAATGAAACTTTACGACAAAAGAAATGATTTCAATATCCCCATTGCGAAATTTCTATTTATATGTAGCAACATTCCAGCATCATCTGTATATGGAGTATATATCTCTCAGTTGATCCGACATCCCAGAGCTTGTGGTTCCTATTAGGATTTCTTTGATAGAGGGTTGTTGTTAACAAGGAAGCTACTGAACCGAACCAAGGGTTCCTATTGGTTAAGTTGAAGTCATCATTTCGAAAGTTTTACGGTCGCCACCATGACTTGGTTAACCCCTACAGAATATATGTATCACACATGACCATGGATATGTTCCGTGTGTCATATAAGCACTTCCCGGTCCTTTCGTTATTCATGACTTGTCACCCGGTTAGTAACTAGAGCAACACGACGGGTGTCACTAGTGGAGCAGGAACTGCCTATCCTTCCGGAGCACCTGAATTCATCCCCGATTTTTATTTGGGTTCGATCTTTAGTTTTCTGTGTAGTTTTTTGTAGATCGTTGAATATCATTTTGTACTTTTTCTTTTGCCATTATGTTGTCTGTCCTTCTTCGATTTACGAATTCTGATTACCCCTTTAAACTCTTCCACTGAACGTCACGTTAGCTAATCTATCATACTAAATCTAATCGTCCAGGTAAGTGTCACCAACAGCATCCGATTATGAGTTTGAAATAAGCGAGTATGTTCATTCCGATGGTACAACCTCGCCTAATCAGTCAATATTCAAGCAATCATACTACATGAACCACACATTTCAGATAAAAGATGATATATTTTGATATGACTGATGTACAAACTTGTATATAAATGTTTGATATATATACTTGAAAAGAGAAGTTTGATATGATCCACTGCATATAAAAAGAGTATGTCAAAGGCAATATATTTGTCTGAACAGATGAAACCTTACTTTATATACACATCTAAGAGCTGAATGACTGTACTTCTGGCATACAATTTGTTATATTATTATGTCAGTTAACTTGACATTCACGTGAGTTAGGAGGAATCAATTGTAAATCGTATCACATACATTAGCGTTCAATTAGTGATCGTATACATGTATTAATAAGACACCGCTTGTTACTAACACTTGTATATACAATAATATATTGTCTAATGTCTTGAAATATTTGACAAGCAACATAAACAGATATTAGTCAGACGACCAAATACAATTGGATTATTTAGGGGTATCGATCGCTTTCTACGATTTGTGAATTGGATTTTGGAACTGTTCCGACAATGGTGTTTTTCTGTTTTTTATTTTACTATTAAGTTTGTGGAACCCACAAGAAGCAGATACAAGAATCATTTTGCATGTGTTACATTGTTCAAAATACTAGAAGAAATAAAAATGTAGATATCTGATTTAGTGTACAAGACCTGTTTCTGGAGTCATCAAAGTCACACACTCAAAGTTAAACGATTGGAAATCCAAATAATTCAAAAGTGTTTAGGAACAGGCACTCACAGAGCCTAAAAGTTAGGAACAGGAAATCACAGAGCCTAAAAGTTAGGAACAGGAAATCACAGAGCCTAATAGTTAGGAACAGGAAATCACAGAGCCTAAAAGTTAGGAACAGGAAATCACAGAGCCTAAAAGTTAGGAACAGGAAATGACAGAGTCTAAAAGTTAGGAACAGGAAATCACAGAGTCTAAAAGTTAGGAACAGGAAATGACAGAGCCTAAAAGTTAGGAACAGGAAATCACAGAGCCTAAAAGTTAGGAACAGAAAATCACAGAGCCTAAAAGCTAGGAACAGGAAATCACAGAGCCTAAAAGTTAGGAACAGGAAATGACAGAGCCTAACAGTTAGGAACAGTAAATCACAGAGCCTAAAAGTTAGGAACAGAAAATCACAGAGCCTAAAAGCTAGGAACAGGAAATGACAGAGCCTAAAAGTTAGGAACAGGAAATGACAGAGCCTAACAGTTAGGAACAGTAAATCACAGAGCCTAAAAGTTAGGAACAGGAAATGACAGAGCCTAAAAGTTAGGAACAGGAAATCACAGAGTCTAAAAGTTAGGAACAGGAAATCACAGAGCCTAAAAGTTAGGAACAGGAAATCACAGAGCCTAACAGTTAGGAACAGGAAATCACAGAGCCTAAAAGTTAGGAACAGGAAATCACAGAGCCTAACAGTTAGGAACAGGAAATCACAGAGCCTAAAAGTTAGGAACAGGAAATCACAGAGCCTAACAGTTAGGAACAGGAAATCACAGAGCCTAAAAGAGTAGGAAACTTATTAGTGGGTCGATTGACACAGGTCTTATTTTGTTTGTCAAAGGTTGTCAGGATATTTCACAGGATGATCTATTTGATACACGTATTGGCAACAAGAGCTATCTTCTTAATATAAAATGAACTGTTGAACAACATACGCACACCAAAAGTATGTGATGCGTTTATATTTAAAACTAAGGTTCTCCTCCCTCAGACTAGCAGGGTTTTGTCTATCTTGTGTAGGCCTTTGTTTTTCATGCTTCCAAACCTTTTTAATTATTTGGTTTTCCAATCTCTTGACCTTGAACGTACCTAATGAAAGTTATTCCAGAAACGAGTCGTACGCACTAAATTTGATATCCACCTTTTTATTGCTTCTTTTTACATATGGACTGGTTGTAATTTCACTTAAGTATTCGGTGGAAAGGGTAAAATTCAACCACTTCAGTGCTGTCGTATTTTGAATGAAATTTATTTTTCCGTGTTTCAACACCCCTGTTAAGATGGCTCATGTTACTGAGAATTTCATCATCATAGACATACAAGCATTTGTATGTACATTGTTTGTATTATTTACGGTTTTAAAGATATAAATAAAGTTGGATATGGCGTGTTTAGACAAAATATAACCATACACATATTTTGTCTATGACAATCAGAACATACTTTAGTTCCTTGGGCTCCAAACATGTACATTGCTAGATACAATTGCCAATCATCATACATGCGCATCAGCCATATCAAAATATCAAAATACTAGTGTACAGTTTTCTGTCGGAAATGGGTGGTAGGATGATTACTTGACCATTGATTGGCTGGACGGCGACATCGACGAGGATTATCAGGTTGAGTATGAAAGTTTAATTGACATGGTATGTAGTGAACATGACTAGTCAGATCACGAGGAGATAGGTTTGTTCTGTCAAATTATATTGTTAACACACCACAGTAATATTTTAATATTGAGTTTTTATTTTGTGTGTGTTGAGGTACACTACCTGATGTTTTGTTGATTTGTATGCTGTTAGTGCTCTGTATATATATATTCTTTGGTTATGATACGATATTTTCAAGTAAACAAGAGTTTTATAGTAAAGCATGAGCACTTATTTAGTTTTGCTTTAAATTTCCATCAGATGAAGTCATGTCGTTATCTGAATTTATGGTGTCGTTTGAATGGTGTGTATGTGATTGGGACGTTTCACCTTACTACTAAGATGATCATTTCTTTCATGGTACTTCATTGTGGAGTGGAGCAAACACTGCTGATCCTTCCGGAGCACCTGAGTTCCCCTAGTTTGTGGGGTTTGTGTTCCGGAGCACCTGAGTTCCCCTGGTTTGTGGGGTTTGTGTTCCAGAGCACCTGAGTTCCCCTGGTTTGTGGGGTTTGTGTTCCGGAGCACCTGAGTTCCCCTGGTTTGTGGGGTTTGTGTTCCGGAGCACCTGAGTTCCCCTGGTTTGTGGGGTTTGTGTTCCGGAGCACCTGAGTTCCCCTGGTTTGTGGGGTTTGTGTTCCGGAGCACCTGAGTTCCCCTGGTTTGTGGGGTTTGTGTTCCGGAGCACCTGAGTTCCCCTGGTTTGTGGGGTTTGTGTTCCGGAGCACCTGAGTTCCCCTGGTTTGTGGGGTTTGTGTTCCGGAGCACCTGAATTCCCCTGGTTTGTGGGGTTTGTGTTCCGGAGCACCTGAGTTCCCCTGGTTTGTGGGGTTTGTGTTCCAGAGCACCTGAGTTTCCCTGGTTTGTGGGGTTTGTGTTCCGGAGCACCTGAGTTCCCCTGGTTTGTGGGGTTTGTGTTCGGAGCACGTGAGTTCCCCTGGTTTGTGGGGTTTGTGTTCCAGAGCACCTGAGTTTCCCTGGTTTGTGGGGTTTGTGTTCCAGAGCACCTGAGTTCTCCTGGTTTGTGGGTTTGTGTTCCGGAGCACATGAGTTCTCCTGGTTTGTGGGGTTTGTGTTCCGGAGCACCTGAGTTCCCCTGGTTTGTGGGGTTTGTGTTCCGGAGCACC
Organism: Bathymodiolus septemdierum; assembly: GCA_963383655.1. Lineage (NCBI taxonomy): Eukaryota > Metazoa > Mollusca > Bivalvia > Mytilida > Modiolidae > Bathymodiolus > Bathymodiolus septemdierum. The sequence continues at coordinate 12,758,357 of OY726519.1, read as the reverse complement.
TGAATTCCCCTGGTTTGTGGGGTTTGTGTTCCGGAGCACCTGAGTTCCCCTGGTTTGTGGGGTTTGTGTTCCAGAGCACCTGAGTTTCCCTGGTTTGTGGGGTTTGTGTTCCGGAGCACCTGAGTTCCCCTGGTTTGTGGGGTTTGTGTTCGGAGCACGTGAGTTCCCCTGGTTTGTGGGGTTTGTGTTCCAGAGCACCTGAGTTTCCCTGGTTTGTGGGGTTTGTGTTCCAGAGCACCTGAGTTCTCCTGGTTTGTGGGTTTGTGTTCCGGAGCACCTGAGTTCCCCTGGTTTGTGGGGTTTGTGTTCCGGAGCACCTGAGTTCCCCTGGTTTGTGGGGTTTGTGTTCCGGAGCACCTGAGTTCCCCTGGTTTGTGGGGTTTGTGTTCCGGAGCACCTGAGTTCCCCTGGTTTGTGGGGTTTGTGTTCCGGAGCACCTGAATTCCCCTGGTTTGTGGGGTTTGTGTTCCGGAGCACCTGAGTTCCCCTGGTTTGTGGGGTTTGTGTTCCAGAGCACCTGAGTTTCCCTGGTTTGTGGGGTTTGTGTTCCGGAGCACCTGAGTTCCCCTGGTTTGTGGGGTTTGTGTTCCAGAGCACCTGAGTTTCCCTGGTTTGTGGGGTTTGTGTTCCAGAGCACCTGAGTTCTCCTGGTTTGTGGGTTTGTGTTCCGGAGCACATGAGTTCTCCTGGTTTGTGGGGTTTGTGTTCCGGAGCATCTGAGTTCCCCTGGTTTGTGGGGTTTGTGTTCCGGAGCACCTGAGTTCCCCTGGTTTGTGAGGTTTGTGTTCCGGAGCACCTGAGTTCTCCTGGTTTGTGGGGGTTTGTGTTCCGGAGCATCTGAGTTCTCCTGGTTTGTGGGGTTTGTGTTCCGGAGCACCTGAGTTCTCCTGGTTTGTGGGGTTTGTGTTCCGGAGCACCTGAGTTCTCCTGGTTTGTGGGGTTTGTGTTCCGGAGCACCTGAGTTCTCCTGGTTTGTGGGGTTTGTGTTCCGGAGCACCTGAGTTCTCCTGGTTTGTGGGGTTTGTGTTGCTCAATCTTTGGTTTTCTTTGTAGTGTTTTGTAGATCATTGTTACGACCTCTGACCCCCATTTTGTGTCTTCAAACTATTTTTACAAATTCGTCGCCACGTGAGTTACTTTATAAGTAGAAGTTTTGCAATGATATTTGTTTTTAATTTGTCTTCAGATTTTCATATATACACAATGATATTATTGTTTACTTATTCCTATATCCTGTTACATTTTAAACATTCCAACCATCAAACAGAATAAACAACTTGTCTATTCTCTAATCTGTTCACAACCATTAAAGTATGAATAAATTATGGTACAAGGATAAAGTGGGAAAACATCATTTATTATTTTCATATCCTTTATTTGAAGTAGTGACTATTTCACAATACTACAAAGTCATAATTATTTAGTTGATATTGTATCTCATTATCAATAGTCTTAAGCTGTTTATTTATCTTTTTAATGATAAGTTTCTGGTATATTTTAACTTTCATTTTGTTCCACTCAAAACATGACACTTTTCTAAAATATTCCCTTATTAAATCAATTAATTAAATTTTTTATGGTAATTTGAGCATTAATTAAAACAACGCTTTCATTATAAAATATTGATCGCACACGACATTTAAATCTAAAACTCACTTGATCAGCATTCTTCATAATAAGTATCAAATTTTATGCACGATACATTGTTAAATATCAACGGTAAACCGGAGTATGAAGCTATCCGACACGGACGAGGGTTCCGTCCTACAGTTGACATTTTCTGATGTATATTATACAAGAATATAGCTGGAATTAAGGTATGATGAGAATACACAAAGGCAAGACGAGAATCTCGTACAGAGGAATATTTCCTTTTTTTTTGCTTGGAGTACGTCTTTGTGTTCGAGAGCGAATATATCTAAATATTCAAACCTTATTCGTAAAGGCTATGGCTTTGCAACTATAGTTCACTCTTTGAGACATGTTTACTTTGCGAAAAATACTGACAATCTGCTAGTACAACTAGAAGGTCCAACTAGCAATTAAATTAGTACATTTATATTTCATTCCGTATTGTATTACATGTACTATTTTTTGTTCAATATTTGATTCCAACAATTGGATGACCTATTTATTCTGGTCTCCCACGAATACCATTAATTTCGTTAGATATTAACGACTAATTGATACTAAATCTGTTAGAAGTATCAGTTATGATTTTATTTGGTCTAAAGAATAGTCTTTAACCAACAGGTTCTACCTACCTAGCTACTAGTCAGTTAACTACGAGCATTCATTGACCCCCCTGTTATTGTGGGGCCGTAGCTATAATCCGACAGTCCGATAGTCCGACAGTCCGATAGTCCGACGGTCCGATAGTCCGACGGTCCGATAGTCCGACAGTCCGATAGTCCGACAAATGCTTTAAACTGATGAAAGTTTTGAAAAATAATTTGGCCAACGATGATATATTCGTAATTTCAGGATATGGGCCATTTATTTTTATACGCCCGTCAAAATACGGGCTTATTATGGCATACCGCTGTTCCTCCGTCCATCCACGCCTCGTACGATAACATATCTCACTTGTTCCCCCCTTTTACTGATAGGTCACGTCGTGACATACATTGTATTGATAAAAGGGGGAGCAAGTGAGAGGTGTGATTTTAGTCAGTTTGGAAAACGCCAGTTTTCTTATGGTATATACAATTAATTGGTTTAAAAAATGCAGCATATTAATTACTGTTCTCACGCTGAGCAACTGACCTTCAATTGTCACAAAAAGGGGGGGGGGGGGCAGAGGCGTATCATGGCACAGTTGTTTATTTTGTCATATTCCGATGCTGTTTCTTTCCGTGATATAAGGGGTCACTTAGGGACAATTCCTTCAATCGTAACTTTTTATATATGCGCTTGTCGTAGAAGGCGACTATAGTAGGGTCACCCGTCGGAATCCCGGGGAATAACAATATGACCAACTTGTCGTCGGAAGAGACAGAAAAACAAGTTCCCGTGTTAAGTCGTTGCCCATGTTGACCCATCACAGAGTCCCCTCTTTCTTATTTTTTTGCTTACAAACTTTTCTCATCCTGAATATGACTGAAATATTGCCTGCTGGACCTTAATCAATCAATCAATCAATCAATCAATCAATCAATCAATCAATCAATCAATCAATCAATCAATCAATCAATCAATCAATCAATCAATCAATCAATCAATCAATCAATCAATCAATCAATCAATCAATCAATCAATCAATCAATCAATCAATCAATCAATCAATCAATCAATCAATCAAGCAAGCAAGCAAGCAAGCAAGCAAGCAATCAATCAATCAATTGCACCTGATTTGAAATTGTTTCTAGTAGATATATTGGAAAGAACAATACATAATCTAAGCAATGCTATCATATAGTACATCACTATTAATATAATCATCTTGTGTATACTTTTATTTTAGATTTAATATTATTTTATTGCATATAAAACAACAATGGGATTGGACAAAAAAGTTATCACAACTTATGGACTGTCCTTTCCCTACATACAAAACACATATAATAATGACAACAAATATAGCACATACACAAATAATATAGATATAGTGAAACATGGGAAATAAGTTGATATAGACCAGTTAACCGACTACTGATTTAAATCTTTTTTGTTTGTTTAATATATGTTCGAAATAGAATTTTCCTTTTTAATGATTTCATCGTTACCAAAGAGTATATTTCTATATTTTTGTGAGTTTCTATTAAGTTCCTAAAAAGGAAATATCTTTCATATTGGTATAATGGACATTCCATTTGATAATGAATTTAATCTGCGAAAGCTGCACCCCATTGACATTTTGGGTCATTTGTAATATTTATGTGAAATAAATCAGAATTCAATGAGCGGCATTGACATCGTAGTCTAGTATAAAGTATGCTTAGGTTTGTGGATCCTTCACTATAATACTCAGTGGATTTAATAGTACTTTCTTTAATTCTAGATTTAAAACGTCGTATATTTGAGCTATTTCTAATATTCAATTCTAAATTGTTCTATAACGAAATAGTAGATAGTATAAAGTATGTCATAGACATTCTGAGTCTACTTTTTATGGTATGTAATACATTTAATAAATCTTGAAATTCTTTTAAGAACGTACCCTTTTCATAGAATTAATTCTCCAAATAAATTTTATATTGAATTTGATTTAAACATTCTTCTATGTTGATCTATAACAGATATCTGTGAATCTGTCTGTCTTTAAAACACTATAGGCTAGAATGAGACCGCGTCCGAGCACTTGGAAAACATGTACCCCTAAAGACGAGCACAGAATACATGTACCTCTAAAGACGAGCACAGAATACATGTACCTCTAAAGACGAGCACAGAATACATGTACCTCTAAAGACGAGCACAGAATACATGTACCTCTAAAGACGAGCACAGAATACATGTACCTCTAAAGACGAGCACAGAATACATGTACCTCTAAAGACGAACACATAATACATGTACCTCTAAAGACGAGCACAGAATACATGTACCTCTAAAGACGAGCACAGAATACATGTACCTCTAAAGACGAACACATAATACATGTACCTCTAAAGACGAGCACAGAATACATGTACCTCTAAAGACGAGCACAGAATACATGTACCTCTAAAGACGAGGGCAGAATACATGTACCTCTAAAGACGAGCACAGAATACATGTACCTCTAAAGACGAGCACATAATACATGTACCTTTAAAGACGAGCACAGAATACATGTACCTCTAAAGACGAGCACAGAATAAATGTATCTCTAAGGACGAGCACAGAATACATGTACCTCTAAAGACGAGCACAGAATACATGTACCTCTAAAGACGAGCACATAATACATGTACCTCTAAAGACGAGCACAGAATACATGCATCTCTAAAGACGAGCACATAATACATGTACCTCTAAAGACGAACACAGAATACATGTACCTCTAAAGACGAGCACAGAATACATGTACCTCTAAAGACGAGCACAGAATACATGTACCTCTAAAGACGAGCACAGAATACATGTACCTCTAAAGACGAGCACAGAATACATGTACCTCTAAAGACGAGCACAGAATACATGTACCTCTAAAGACGAGCACAGAATACATGTACCTCTAAAGACGAGCGCATAATACCCACAACCACAGAAAAGAGATGTCCCGGATACAAAAAACACAACAATACAAACATAAAGGTAAATAATAAAAAGGTTCTGACAAAACGAACTTCTATAAAAGACGGAGGTAAGACCAGGCGTTCCGTAACGAACAGCCCTATTAATTGCACACACCATGAAGTCCTAATTTATGGAAAAAAAATCCTATTTAAAGCATGTCTACAAACAATTTATATACAAGTAAAGTAGACCTCGTTGTGTTGAAGAGGAAGGGGTCGATGATTTTACTTCGAAATATCAGCGTAATCGAGATATTCGGGATAAATTAAAATTACCAAAGGAAGCGAGTTATCGGATTTGGAGATAACAATGTCATACGGTATATCAAACGTTCTAGTAAACCAGATGTATACATCTTTGTTTCTCAGTTGTTTAGCATTAAACCAGCATATTGATTAATTACCATTTTTAAGCAAATGGATCAATATAAACACAAGACTGTCACTATCTAAAATTAACAGATCGATTCTAATATATACATACATAGGAAGTGTCAAGTCATATTTTGCAAAACATTTTTTTGCCATACCATTTTCACAGATTAGAGAATTAAAGACTCGTCTTGAACCCTAGCATTATATCTATTAAAATATTCATTTATTCCCCCCTCCCCAATTAATTAACTCTGAAAATGTTCGCAAAACTCTGAGTGATTTGGATAAGAAAAAAAATAGTCGTAGCCTAATGTTGTGGCAAGCTGCCACCTTTTTTAGGTATATTTTGTAATAGTAAAATAGGATTTATATAGGATAATGTACTTTGGTAAATGAACAATGCTATAGCGAGTGGATTTATAATTGAAAACTTACAGGCATAATCTTTATTTACTTAACAACCACATACAAAATACAAAACAAATAAGTGTGACACGTGATTTATCAAAATATAGCTTATGAGTATTTTAAAACATAACATATTCAAATGTTAAACGTTAATTGTTGTCACTTTTAAAAATGAAATAAATATTTGGATGAAATACTTTTATATATATATATATATATATAAATGAACTTTCTGACGCAATTATTACCATGTTTTGTGCTTCGGGTCTTGATTAAATTTAAACTTGTGTTTTAAAGTTTACTTACTTGATTTATAAAACAATATAAGATCAAACCATTGAATATTTCATACACATCTTACCTATTACGAATTAGTTCACAATATGTATAAACATTGAACGAAAGTTTACATTGTCACTGGCAAGTATTTTTAAGCAGTATCTGGTCTTTCTGGTTTTGCATTGGATTTCTTTAAGATTGACTTTGGTATCTTGGTTTGTCCTATTTCTTCGGGAACAGAACAATATCCAAAGAAGTGTGAACTGTTTCCCATCATTTTAAAGGAATCTGTTTTCCTCAAATTTTTATTTCTAGTCACATATTTGTTCTTTTGTTCAATATTTTTTTTGTTTTTGTTTTGTTTTACGATCGTCGGTTTGGTTGATTCGATGACTTCATTATTACTGGTAGGTTTTTGTTGTTCAGAGGAACTTGTCGATTTAACATTCGGTTCTTTCTTTTTATCGTCTGTTTTACTATTTTTATGGTTTTTCTTTGCCTGTGGTTTGTCCTCCTGTTGACTATTTTTATGGTTTTTCTTTGCCTGTGGTTTCTCCTCCTGTTGACTATCTCGGCTATTTCCAGAACGATCTGTATTCAGTTTGTCATCTGCTTTTATAGTTTTTTGTGATTTCCTAGTGGGGGTTGTAATTTCCGGTTTAACAACTTCGCTCTGAGTATTGCTTGCCCGTCGAGTTTCTCTTTTCTTGACCAACGACTGATTGTCTACGCTTATTCTTGGAGAAATATTCGTTTGTCGGATATCTTCGTCATTCGACGTCTTCTGTTTCCTACTTTTTTTGCTACGGCTACGTTTAGTTTCTGATGTTACATTATTAAATGAATCCGTTGTAACGAATGATAACGGAGTTTCTGTATGTGAACCTTTTCCGCCATTTTGAGAAGACTGTCGGCTGTTGATGATAGAACTTTTTCTGGAATATGTTTGATTTGTATCACGTGATGCTCGACGTTCCTTGTACTCGGACTTCTGATCTAAATACTGAATGTTTAATTCTTCGGTGTCGTCTGCCTTATTTTGATTTTTCATTGACTGCTTTGATTTTCTCGATATCAGAGGATGTATTGTTTCTTTTTGCAAATTTAAATCGTCAAGAGTTATTTTAGAACTTTTCTTCTGAAACCTTTTTTCTGGAAGCTTTGTGTTCTTTTCTCCATTATTTTCCTGTTTATTTTGAACATATGGTTCCGTTTCATTTGAATCATTTTGAATACCGTTGACTTTTTCTAGAATTGTACGATTTTCGGATCCAATGAAATTGTTCGGGTCAGTTGAATGTTTATTGTACGATTTCTGCTTCACCGAGAGTTGTTTTGGATCATTTGTTTGTGTGTTGTAGGATGTTGACATATTTAAAGGATGACCACTCTCCACATACATTTGTGGTATATCTATATGACCTGTACTGTTTAGACGTACAAGAGCATACTTAGCTTTACCACGTGAGGTATCCAAAGTTTCCGCCATTGGATAATCCACTATATTGCCATAACTGTCAGTCGACATGCCTTTTGGCATCCATACATCTTCCACATCCGAAGCATTCTGTTTTAATCCACCTGATTTATATGATTTGTTATTTTGTTTGCTAAATATACCAGAATATGACTTCTTATTAAGATCGTTCGTACTTTGATGTTTAGAGGCTACCTTTTCATGCTGCAGAGCATCTCTTTCTCGAATTAGAGAGTTGTTGACTTCCGTTTTATGTTTGTTGATAATGTTTTGCTGGATTCGCATTCGATTTTCTAGAAAGAGCGCTTTATCTAGATGGTCGGAGGCATACGGATTGTAAAACACGACTGGTGAGGGTTGAATGTACGGATCACTAGGACTATGCATACGTTCGGGTGGATGTGGATGGTACGAATCCCTTGCACTGTGAATAGACATGCTGTAGGAATTGTCGTGAAATAAACTAGACTGTAAAACACCGTTACTGTAACGCCGACGGTTCTGTAAATCCATTTTTAGATTTTATAAACAATCTTCAAAGACGCATCATACAGATTTTATACAAGTTTTATATATTCCATTTTTTCATATATTTTTTCCACAGAAACCGCCATCACGTGGAAATTACAGGTGTTTCTTTTGACAATTAAATCCCAGTTACAACGGCGTCTTTCTCTGATTTATGATCTAAGCCAAACCTTCTTCTTGGCCTTGTATTGTTAATAATAAAAAAAATATATGTTGTAAATTAGCTTAAATACCTTACGTCAATCACCAGGTACAAAGGGATAGAATTAAATTTATAATAATTTGCCAATTATGTTTCTTCCTTTTATTGACAATAGAAATACCATACGAGATTTAATTTTTAAATGCACTTAATCCAGAGGTATATATAACCTTTATTTTTTGAATACCCGAAGGTTAAACTTTAAATTATTGTGTAAAAACGATATAAAAGAGAATAATTAAAAATCAAAAATCATATTTAAGTTAAATTTCTAAAGATAACATTGTAACATATTACAGTTGTGATATGGTTCAATGATTTCAATTTTGTGCAAATAATTTTTTTTATTTAAAGTTAAAACTAAATTGATTTCAAATCGGATTGATTAACTAGTTTAACAGGTTAAATATGTATAAGATACAGTACTATTGAATAAAAAAAAATCGGTCGGTATTGTATATAACAGGTTTCTTTTACGCACCTCGGTCTTCACCTGAGTACGAATGAGAAAAAAGAAACCCGTTATATCTAATACGGACAACTTCTTTCGTTTTAATAGTTATGTTTCTAACTGGTACAATAATGACGTTATAATCTATGAAATAAAATAAAAAAGTCGTGAACATTTTGATTGTGAACGAGTTTACCTAATTTTCCTATGACATTATTGGTCAAATTCTTAAGTTCGTTCATAAAGAGAACTACAAAATATCGGCCTGTATCAGTGGCCTCTATAGCGGTATGTAACTGATATTAGAGGCCGTATTTACAATAGTATTACTGGGATATTATTGTACAATTCAATTGACAACTACCTAAATAGCATTAGAGTTCAGTCAATTACAACAATCTACAACACAAAAAATCTAATATTGTTTCTTTGTTTTAATGTCGATAACTTTAAGAATAAATAGCCACACAAACCAACACATGTTTACATTCCTAACATATTTTGGACATGATTTTTGAAATATTATGGATTCAAAATTATTTGTATTCCATATACTAAGACTAAATATTAATGAGAGGATTGTTAAGTCAATATTTATAATATCGTCTATACTGAGTTATTATATCTTCATGTGAAAATATTCGATTAGCACTGATACCATACAACACATTCAGAACACTAACTCACAGTGGCATAGGAAGAAGTTATTAATGTGCACGCACTGGGGGTTTGGGATTTTTCCCTCCAAGGTATTACCCGGAAGAAATTTGGAAAGTTTGTTATATAGATAGCAGGAAAATCTATTTAAAACGACTTTTTTTTTCATTTAATCATGTTAATACTATAATGGATGTTTACACACAATCAAGCAAGAAATTTTATGTGTCTGGTATTATTAAGCTTGTCTATGACTGCATCCAATATGTAGCAATTCCAATGGCGATAGTCATTCCTGTCCCATTGTGGCGCCTAAATACGTAGTATGTCTTTACGCGTTTCAAAACACTGAAACATATTTCTTATGTTGCTGTAGAAGGTGGCATTGTAAGCAAAATTTTCAAAATACAATAGATATTCGGATACAAATTTTTGTTTACAAGTTCCAATGTCTCACGAAGATGGTTTTTGGTCTTACATGGTTTGTGGGATATAATTCCCACCTTGCTTTCCATTAATTTTATTTCAAGAGTAAACTCTTCCTGGGTTTGCAGATATGCCCTATAAGTATCATAAATATGCAATTCGTCCTCTTTTTTTAATTTGTTTAAATTGATCGGTATCAATGCCAGAAATCGATCTTCACCAAACGAATCCTTAACCCGTTTAACAAGTGTTCTAGGGACTGGTAATACAATATAATCCACCAGTAATCCTTGGTGTCTGCTACCTGTGGATTGGCACGATTCCGTTTTCTAACGTTCCCTAATCATGGCCTGAACACCTCTATGAATACCTAACATGTTTCTGCTCCATCATTCTCTTGTATTGTCATATGATAATCAATGCCGAATTTCTCAAGACTAGTTAAAACAACTCAGCTAGATATTCACCGGTAGTTTCGCTTGCCCTCACAAAACCAAGAAATTCCTCACGAGGAATAACTTTACCACCAGTACATTCTACAAACCTTACATTCATACGTTGAAACATCAGTTGCTTCATCACTAATTATGACAAAGTATTCAGAGTCATTATTCACTTACAATTTTTTCACGTACCATTTCACAGCCAATTTCGATTATCTTTTTCTGTATATATCTGTGTATATCATCTTTGTATTAGGTACTGGGTTATCCAGATGGGACTGTAGTATTTCGTCGTGTTTGGATACATGACGCAAAATTGCCATGTAATTACTTTTGTTTTCGGTATGCCCCCCAATTGCAATATTTTGACGACCGTAAGGAATCAATACATCGATTGTCTCCTTCACAATGTATCTTTTTCTGCCAATCTCCTCTTTGTGCTGAGACGATAGCATTAAAGTATTGACTTCGTCTTTGACGTTTTGGACTTAACATCAAGAAAATGAGTGGAGCCCTGCCTGTTGACTAGCTATATGAAAACTCAGTACTTCGTGTCGTTTTATATAATTATAAATGTTTGACTAGTCGCTTAAAGGGATCAAGAAAATGAGTGGAGCCCTGCCTGTTGACTAGCTATATGAAAACTCAGTACTTCGTGTCGTTTTATAAAATTATAAATGTTTGACTAGTCACTTAAGGGGGTAGATACAAACACAGGGATTCGCCGTTATATTTTCACATCACCAGGTATGTATTGTATTTTCACATTACCAGGTATGTATTGTTAATGCATACCTGGTGATGTGAAAATATAACTGCGAGCCCTTGTGGAATGCAAAATGAATACCGACGCCACTAGGAGTAATTAAAAGGCACTGAATAGAACATTTCCTTTTGACTGCACAGATTTACAACACTTGATTATACTCGTTCATTACATACTTAGTTCAAATAAAGGCATTTTTGTATGACCAATATGACCGAAAGTAAACTGTCCATATTTTCACACCCCGGGAAAATAACCGGTTATTGGATTACTACAAGATTATTTCCATATCGAGGCCCATATTGGTCCGGGCCAATATGGACCTCGATTTCGTCTCGGGCCAATATGGGTGTCTCTTTTCTAGATGTCGGAAGTATGTAATAAATAGTTTAATACATGGGCATTTCCATATTGGCCTGGTTATCATCCTTCGACCCATATTGGCCCTCGACTCCGTCTCGGGCCAATATGGGGGTCTCGGAATGATAACCAGGTCAATATGGAAATGCCCATGTATTAATCTGTATATAATCAATTGTTATTAATTAACTTTACTTTATTAGCCTTTATATGATAAAATCTGTCAATACAATACAAACACTTTCATTGGGCCAATACGGCAAAAATCAGTCGAATACGAATATTTTCCGTATTGGCTCGATTCCAGTCAGTCCAATAACAGCTAGATCGGAACCCGCTAGACGTTTCGACATTCGCAAGGAAATGTCCCGAAAGATATTGGACTGATTAATTAATAAAGGTATCATTACGTGATGTTTTTCATATTGGCCTAGTTATAGGACCTCGGTCTGCTGTATTGGGCTTCGGCTGCGCCTCAGGCCAATACAGCAGGCCTCAGACCTATAACTAGGCCAACATGAAAAACATCACGTAATAATACTATAACATTGAGGTTTATTTGCATATATTACTACAAAATATAACATTTTTTTTTTGCTGATTTGTTTGTGCACGCAAATGCGTCGTTGCGTCAATGGTAGCTACGCCACTGCTAAGATAATAAAACAAAAAATGTCACTCCTTAAAATCTAAGCGGACACATTAAGCATGTGATGATGTTTTCTTCTCTATCATGGTCACACAACAATGGAGTTGATGTTAATTTGGATAAGATTCTTTCTGATCATTCGCTTTAACATGGACCTTTCAAAATCTTGAAAATTTTGAAAATATCTTTTTGTTCCGCATATGTTAAAATTTTGGTGTTCCCAGAAACGCGGTTATAATTTATTTGTAAGTTCCTGTGGGCGGATTGAACAATCTTTATAAATTTTAACTTTACAACAACACTGACATATCATGAAATATAGGTATATTATAATCTTTATTAGACTAATAATATTTATCACAGTACAATCTGGTGACATTGTAGAACGACATTTATGAGGTATATTATACAACTGTAAAATCAACACCTTCTGTATGTTTAATATTAACCTGTACAGAAATAAAATCTTTAAGGGATTGTGGTATAGTGTCTATAATTCTGAGTTGGTTTTTTTTGCAGAGAAAAGTTAGTTTAAGCAAGAAAGGAAAAAATGTTTTACGTGTATCGATTGAAAATCGTGTTATTACCACAAAAAAGGCATTACCTACATTGTTATTCCAGGTAAGCGCGTGCACATTGAACTTAAAATAAAGAACACTACATAAACAGCCAGATCCTCTTCACACCTTAGCGTACACCTATTAATTGACAGTTATTGCCTGTTAAATACGAAACGTCACGATAAAAGAGCTTAAATTTTCGCATTGTGTACTTTCCATTTCTAGGGGTTATGGTTATGGGGTGTAACGCCACTCTCAGATGATACGGATTCCAGATTTTTGGGTATATATTAGGATTTCCTTAAGGAGGACACCACTGAACCAAGGATTCTTAGTTGCTAAATAGTCACCAACCACTCCCCTTCCTTTTTTATGACTTATCATCGAATTTTGCACCAGAGTAACACTAGTGAAGCAGGAACTTACCATTCGGTAAATACGGCGCTCACACCTGGTTTTTAGTGTGATTCGTATGGCTAATTCTTTAGTTTTCTGTGTGGTATATACTGGATCACTGTTTGTCTTTTTGTCTTTTTTCTTTTTGGCAGTTGTCCTTGTTATATTTACAGCATCTCATTACCCCTTTGATATTTTTAAACTTTTATGTCACATAAAATACATAGAGCAATAGTTTATTAAGAGTAGTTGCTGACAAGTTGCAAGGCACATTTTCTTACCATATTAATTATTTACCCTTTAAGTGCCTGTACCAAACCAGAAAGTGTACGACCATGTATTTATACGTTGGGGGAATCGATTCTGCCTCTTCCTACGATTTTCCTATAAGATTTTGAAACTGTTCTAACAGTTTGCTATTTTTTGTTTTTCATTTTATTGAAAGATTCGTCCATAGATTCTCCCCAAATTATAATAAAAAATCCAGCTAAGCGTGTTGGTTTAGTACAAAGCGAACCTCATCATCATCTCATTGAAAATTAACTTGTTCTCGCGAGATATAGCTGAAAAACCGCAGAGTTGGCGTTAAACAACAATCATTCACTCACTCACTCACTCACTCGCTCCCAAATGCAACCGTTTACTTAATTGATTTATTGATTGTAAAGCTGTTTTCACTCGTCTTGATAATTGATAATTTATGATAAACTTCAATTTTAAAATCATAAATTTTCCAAACATGTGCAGCAATATACCAACTTCTCCTGCATATGGTGTTTACATCTCGCAATTGATTCGCAATGTGTGACGTAAAAGTGTTTTTGACATTTACATTCACTGAATATGGTACTGTTTTAACAACTATTTTACCTATTTTGTTCCTGTATTTAAATACTGTTATAATGACAGCCGGAGCCTTTGAACCGTAATGAGAGCGGGAGGTTTGGGGCTTGAACCAAGTCAGGATCATTACGGTTTTCACAGTTTTCCGGTTGTTGACTAATTTTGTCTGTTTATATAATTATGAGTTTTGACTTTCCCTTTGTAAGATTGTTCGGAGTTCGGTAATTTTGTTATTACCCTTATTTATCTTGAATAAAGGTAAGAGAAAACAGAAGGGATAATAAAGAATGGACAATTCAGAGACACTGGCAACATTGGGTACAAAAGACCACAGGCGTTCATAGAACGGAGTTACCACCACCCATTTTTAAATTTCGGTTTATATATTTATTTTCAATACAATTTCTTTATTATTTCATTTCGTTTTCCTTTATTTAACTTGTTAGTGTCTATATTGATACAATCTTATGCTAACAGCAACTTACATGTGTCCATCCTATACACTCGTGGATAATAAGCGTTGAATGTCTTCTTTGAATCAGAGTGCTGACGGTTGATGCTAAGCATTATAATGTATATTCTTTGTAAAAACAATTATTCATGCCGTCAAGTCTTCACTTGAAGCAGAATGTCGATGGTTGACGCCAATGGTTCCAGACATTAAGTGGTGGATGTCCTCTCTGAAACAGAGTGTCGATGGTTGATGTCAATGGTTCAAGACATTAAGTGGTGGCTGTCCTCTCTGAAACAGAGTGTCGATGGTTGATGTCAATGGTTCAAGACATTAAGTGGTGGATGTCCTCTCTGAAACAGAGTGTCGATGGTTGATGTCAATGGTTCAAGACATTAAGTGGTGGATGTCCTGTCTGAAACAGAGTGTCGATGGTTGATGTCAATGGTTCAAGACATTAAGTGGTGGATGTCCTCTCTGAAACAGAGTGTCGATGGTTGATGTCAATGGTTCCAGACATTAAGTGGTGGATGTCCTCTCTGAAACAGAGTGTCGATGGTTGATGTCAATGGTTCCAGACATTAAGTGGTGGATGTCCTCTCTGAAACAAAGTGTCGATGGTTGATGTCAATGGTTCAAGACATTAAGTGGTGGATGTCCTCTCTGAAACAGAGTGTCGATGGTTGATGTCAATGGTTCCAGACATTAAGTGGTGGATGTCCTCTCTGAAACAGAGTGTCGATGGTTGATGTCAATGGTCCCAGACATTAAGTGGTGGATGTCCTCTCTGAAACAGAGTGTCGATGGTTGATGTCAATGGTTCCAGACATTAAGTGGTGGATGTCCTCTCTGAAACAGAGTGTCGATGGTTGATGTCAATGGTCCAATGCATTAAGTGGTGGATGTCCTCTCTGAAACAGAGTGTCGATGGTTGATGTCAATGGTTCAAGACATTAAGTGGTGAATGTCCTCTCTGAAACAGAGTGTCGATGGTTGATGTCAATGGTTCCAGACATTAAGTGGTGGATGTCCTCTCTGAAACAGAGTGTCGATGGTTGATGTCAATGGTTCAAGACATTAAGTGGTGGATGTCCTCTCTGAAACAGAGTGTCGATGGTTGATGTCAATGGTCCAATGCATTAAGTGGTGGATGTCCTCTCTGAAACAGAGTGTCGATGGTTGATGTCAATGGTTCAAGACATTAAGTGGTGGATGTCCTCTCTGAAACAGAGTGTCGATGGTTGATGTCAATGGTTCCAGACATTAAGTGGTGGATGTCCTCTCTGAAACAGTGTCGATGGTTGATGTCAATGGTTCAAGACATTAAGTGGTGGATGTCCTCTCTGAAACAGAGTGTCGATGGTTGATGTCAATGGTTCAAGACATTAAGTGGTGGATGTCCTCTCTGAAACAGAGTGTCGATGGTTGATGTCAATGGTCCAATGCATTAAGTGGTGGATGTCCTCTCTGAAACAGAGTGTCGATGGTTGATGTCAATGGTTCAAGACATTAAGTGGTGGATGTCCTCTCTGAAACAGAGTGTCGATGGTTGATGTCAATGGTTCCAGACATTAAGTGGTGGATGTCCTCTCTGAAACAGAGTGTCGATGGTTGATGTCAATGGTTCAAGACATTAAGTGGTGGATGTCCTCTCTGAAACAGAGTGTCGATGGTTGATGTCAATGGTCCAATGCATTAAGTGGTGGATGTCCTCTCTGAAACAGAGTGTCGATGGTTGATGTCAATGGTTCAAGACATTAAGTGGTGGATGTCCTCTCTGAAACAGAGTGTCGATGGTTGATGTCAATGGTTCCAGACATTAAGTGGTGGATGTCCTCTCTGAAACAGTGTCGATGGTTGATGTCAATGGTTCAAGACATTAAGTGGTGGATGTCCTCTCTGAAACAGAGTGTCGATGGTTGATGTCAATGGTTCCAGACATTAAGTGGTGGATGTCCTCTCTGAAACAGTGTCGATGGTTGATGTCAATGGTTCCAGACATTAAGTGGTGGATGTCCTCTCTGAAACAGAGTGTCGATGGTTGATGTCAATGGTTCCAGACATTAAGTGGTGGATGTCCTGTCTGAAACAGTGTCGATGGTTGATGTCAATGGTTCAAGACATTAAGTGGTGGATGTCCTCTCTGAAACAGAGTGTCGATGGTTGATGTCAATGGTTCAAGACATTAAGTGGTGAATGTCCTCTCTGAAACAGAGTGTCGATGGTTGATGTCAATGGTTCAAGACATTAAGTGGTGGATGTCCTCTCTGAAACAAAGTGTCGATGGTTGATGTCAATGGTTCAAGACATTAAGTGGTGGATGTCCTCTCTGAAACAGAGTGTCGATGGTTGATGTCAATGGTTCAAGACATTAAGTGGTGGATGTCCTCTCTGAAACAGAGTGTCGATGGTTGATGTCAATGGTTCAAGACATTAAGTGGTGGATGTCCTCTCTGAAACAGAGTGTCGATGGTTGATGTCAATGGTTCCAGACATTAAGTGGTGGATGTCCTCTCTGAAACAAAGTGTCGATGGTTGATGTCAATGGTTCAAGACATTAAGTGGTGGATGTCCTCTCTGAAACAGAGTGTCGATGGTTGATGTCAATGGTTCCAGACATTAAGTGGTGGATGTCCTCTCTGAAACAGAGTGTCGATGGTTGATGTCAATGGTCCCAGACATTAAGTGGTGGATGTCCTCTCTGAAACAGAGTGTCGATGGTTGATGTCAATGGTTCCAGACATTAAGTGGTGGATGTCCTCTCTGAAACAGAGTGTCGATGGTTGATGTCAATGGTCCAATGCATTAAGTGGTGGATGTCCTCTCTGAAACAGAGTGTCGATGGTTGATGTCAATGGTTCAAGACATTAAGTGGTGGATGTCCTCTCTGAAACAGAGTGTCGATGGTTGATGTCAATGGTTCAAGACATTAAGTGGTGGATGTCCTCTCTGAAACAGAGTGTCGATGGTTGATGTCAATGGTCCAATGCATTAAGTGGTGGATGTCCTCTCTGAAACAGAGTGTCGATGGTTGATGTCAATGGTTCAAGACATTAAGTGGTGGATGTCCTCTCTGAAACAGAGTGTCGATGGTTGATGTCAATGGTTCCAGACATTAAGTGGTGGATGTCCTCTCTGAAACAGTGTCGATGGTTGATGTCAATGGTTCAAGACATTAAGTGGTGGATGTCCTCTCTGAAACAGAGTGTCGATGGTTGATGTCAATGGTTCCAGACATTAAGTGGTGGATGTCCTCTCTGAAACAGTGTCGATGGTTGATGTCAATGGTTCCAGACATTAAGTGGTGGATGTCCTCTCTGAAACAGAGTGTCGATGGTTGATGTCAATGGTTCCAGACATTAAGTGGTGGATGTCCTGTCTGAAACAGTGTCGATGGTTGATGTCAATGGTTCAAGACATTAAGTGGTGGATGTCCTCTCTGAAACAGAGTGTCGATGGTTGATGTCAATGGTTCAAGACATTAAGTGGTGAATGTCCTCTCTGAAACAGAGTGTCGATGGTTGATGTCAATGGTTCAAGACATTAAGTGGTGGATGTCCTCTCTGAAACAAAGTGTCGATGGTTGATGTCAATGGTTCAAGACATTAAGTGGTGGATGTCCTCTCTGAAACAGAGTGTCGATGGTTGATGTCAATGGTTCAAGACATTAAGTGGTGGATGTCCTCTCTGAAACAGAGTGTCGATGGTTGATGTCAATGGTTCAAGACATTAAGTGGTGGATGTCCTGTCTGAAACAGAGTGTCGATGGTTGATGTCAATGGTTCAAGACATTAAGTGGTGGATGTCCTGTCTGAAACAGAGTGTCGATGGTTGATGTCAATGGTTCAAGACATTAAGTGGTGGATGTCCTGTCTGAAACAGAGTGTCGATGGTTGATGTCAATGGTTCAAGACATTAAGTGGTGGATGTCCTGTCTGAAACAGAATGTCGATGGTTGATGTCAATGGTTCAAGACATTAAGTGGTGGATGTCCTCTCTGAAACAGAATGTCGATGGTTGATGTCAATGGTTCAAGACATTAAGTGGTGGATGTCCTCTCTGAAACAGAGTGTCGATGGTTGATGTCAATGGTTCAAGACATTAAGTGGTGGATGTCCTGTCTGAAACAGAGTGTCGATGGTTGATGTCAATGGTCCAATGCATTAAGTGGTGGATGTCCTGTCTGAAACAGAGTGTCGATGGTTGATGTCAATGGTCCAATGCATTAAGTGGTGGATGTCCTCTCTGAAACAGAGTGTCGATGGTTGATGTCAATGATTCAAGACATTAAGTGGTGGATGTCCTCTCTGAAACAGAGTGTCGATGGTTGATGTCAATGATTCAAGACATTAAGTGGTGGATGTCCTCTCTGAAACAGAGTGTCGATGGTTGATGTCAATGGTCCAATGCATTAAGTGGTGGATGTCCTCTCTGAAACAGAGTGTCGATGGTTGATGTCAATGGTTCAAGACATTAAGTGGTGGATGTCCTCTCTGAAACAGAGTGTCGATGGTTGATGTCAATGGTTCCAGACATTAAGTGGTGGATGTCCTCTCTGAAACAGTGTCGATGGTTGATGTCAATGGTTCAAGACATTAAGTGGTGGATGTCCTCTCTGAAACAGAGTGTCGATGGTTGATGTCAATGGTTCCAGACATTAAGTGGTGGATGTCCTCTCTGAAACAGAGTGTCGATGGTTGATGTCAATGGTTCCAGACATTAAGTGGTGGATGTCCTCTCTGAAACAGAGTGTCGATGGTTGATGTCAATGGTTCCAGACATTAAGTGGTGGATGTCCTCTCTGAAACAGAGTGTCGATGGTTGATGTCAATGGTCCAATGCATTAAGTGGTGGATGTCCTCTCTGAAACAGAGTGTCGATCGTTGATGTCAATGGTTCCAGACATTAAGTGGTGGATGTCCTCTCTGAAACAGAGTGTCGATGGTTGATGTCAATGGTTCCAGACATTAAGTGGTGGATGTCCTCTCTGAAACAGAGTGTCGATGGTTGATGTCAATGGTTCAAGACATTAAGTGGTGGATGTCCTCTCTGAAACAGAGTGTCGATGGTTGATGTCAATGGTCCAATGCATTAAGTGGTGGATGTCCTCTCTGAAACAGAGTGTCGATGGTTGATGTCAATGGTTCAAGACATTAAGTGGTGGATGTCCTCTCTGAAACAGAGTGTCGATGGTTGATGTCAATGGTTCCAGACATTAAGTGGTGGATATCCTCTCTGAAACAGTGTCGATGGTTGATGTCAATGGTTCAATACATTAAGTGGTGGATGTCCTCTCTGAAACAGAGTGTCGATGGTTGATGTCAATGGTTCCAGACATTAAGTGGTGGATGTCCTCTCTGAAACAGTGTCGATGGTTGATGTCAATGGTTCCAGACATTAAGTGGTGGATGTCCTCTCTGAAACAGAGTGTCGATGGTTGATGTCAATGGTTCCAGACATTAAGTGGTGGATGTCCTCTCTGAAACAGTGTCGATGGTTGATGTCAATGGTTCAAGACATTAAGTGGTGGATGTCCTCTCTGAAACAGAGTGTCGATGGTTGATGTCAATGGTTCAAGACATTAAGTGGTGAATGTCCTCTCTGAAGCAGTGTCGATGGTTGATGTCAATGGTACAATACATTAAGTGGTGGATGTCCTCTCTGAAACAGTGTCGATGGTTGATGTCAATGGTCCAATGCATTAAGTGGTGAATGTCCTCTCTGAAACAGAGTGTCGATGGTTGATGTCAATGGTCCAATGCATTAAGTGGTGGATGTATTCTCTGAAACAGTGTCGATGGTTGATGTCAATGGTCCAAGATATTAAGTGATGGATGTCTTCTTTGAAACAGAGCTGATGGTTGACACCAATGGTCCAAGACATTGAGTGCTGGATGTCCTCTCTGAGACAGAGTGTCGACGGTTGATGCCAATGGTCCAAGACATTAAGAGGTGGATATCCTCTTTTAAGCAGAGTTTCGACGGTTGATGACAATAATCCAAGACATTGAGTGGTGGATATCCTTTCTGAAAGTGTCGACGATTGATGCCAATGTTCCAAGACATTAAATGGGGGATGTCCTCTCTGAAACAGAGTGTCGACGGTTGATTCCAATGGTTCAATACATTAAGTGGTGGATATCCTCTCTGACATAGAGTGTCGACGGTTGATGCCAATGGTCCAATACATTAAGTGGTGGATATCCTTTCTGAAGTAGTAAATGTCCTCTCTGAAACAACGTCGACGGTTGATGCCAATAGTCCAAGACATTAAGTGATGGATGTCCTCTCTGAAGCAGAGTGTCGACGGTTGATGTCAATAGTCCAAGACATTAAGTGGTGGATATCCTCTCTGAAACAACATCGACGGTTGATGCCAATAGTCCAAGACATTAAGTGATGGATGTTCTCTCTGAAACAGAGTGTCGACGGTTGATGTCAATAGTCCAAGACATTAAGTGGTGGATATCCTCTCTGAAACAACATCGACGGTTGATGCCAATAGTCCAAGATATTAAGTGGTGGATATCCTCTCTGAAACAACATCGATGGTTGATGCCAATAGTCCAAAATATTAAGTGGTGGATATCCTCTCTGAAACAACATCGACGGTTGATGCCAATAGTCCAAGACATTAAGTGGTGGATATCCTCTGTGAAACAACATCGACGGTTGATGCCAATAGTCCAAGACATTAAGTGGTGGATATCCTCTCTGAAACAACATCGACGGTTGATGCCAATAGTCCAAGACATTAAGTGATGGATGTCCTCTCTGAAACAGAGTGTCGACGGTTGATGTCAATAGTCCAAGACATTAAGTGGTGGATATCCTCTCTGAAACAACATCGACGGTTGATGCCAATAGTCCAAGACATTAAGTGGTGGATATCCTCTCTGAAACAACATCGACGGTTGATGCCAATAGTCCAAGACATTAAGTGGTGGATATCCTCTCTGAAACAACATCGACGGTTGATGCCAATAGTCCAAGACATTAAGTGATGGATGTCCTCTCTGAAACAGAGTGTCGACGGTTGATGCCAATAGTCCAAGACATTAAGTGATGGATGTCCTTTCTGAAACAGAGTGTCGACGGTTGATGTCAATAGTCCAAGACATTAAGTGGTGGATATCCTCTCTGAAACAACATCGACGGTTGATGCCAATAGTCCAAGACATTAAGTGGTGGATATCCTCTCTGAAACAACATCGACGGTTGATGCCAATAGTCCAAGATATTAAGTGGTGGATATCCTCTCTGAAACAACATCGATGGTTGATGCCAATAGTCCAAGATATTAAGTGGTGGATATCCTCTCTGAAACAACATCGACGGTTGATGCCAATAGTCCAAGACATTAAGTGGTGGATATCCTCTGTGAAACAACATCGACGGTTGATGCCAATAGTCCAAGACATTAAGTGGTGGATATCCTCTCTGAAACAACATCGACAGTTGATGCCAATAGTCCAAGACATTAAGTGATGGATGTCCTCTCTGAAACAGAGTGTCGACGGTTGATGTCAATAGTCCAAGACATTAAGTGGTGGATATCCTCTCTGAAACAACATCGACGGTTGATGCCAATAGTCCAAGACATTAAGTGGTGGATATCCTCTCTGAAACAACATCGACGGTTGATGCCAATAGTCCAAGACATTAAGTGGTGGATATCCTCTGAAACAACATCGACGGTTGATGCCAATAGTCCAAGACATTAAGTGATGGATGTCCTCTCTGAAACAGAGTGTCGACGGTTGATGCCAATAGTCCAAGACATTAAGTGATGGATGTCCTTTCTGAAACAGAGTGTCGACGGTTGATGTCAATAGTCCAAGACATTAAGTGGTGGATATCCTCTCTGAAACAACATCGACGGTTGATGTCAATAGTCCAAGACATTAAGTGGTGGATATCCTCTCTGAAACAACATCGACGGTTGATGCCAATAGTCCAAGACATTAAGTGATGGATGTCCTCTCTGAAACAGAGTGTCGACGGTTGATGTCAATAGTCCAAGACATTAAGTGGTGGATATCCTCTCTGAAACAACATCGACGGTTGATGCCAATAGTCCAAGACATTAAGTGATGGATGTCCTTTCTGAAACAGAGTGTCGACGGTTGATGTCAATAGTCCAAGACATTAAGTGGTGGATATCCTCTCTGAAACAACATCGACGGTTGATGCCAATAGTCCAAGACATTAAGTGGTGGATATCCTCTCTGAAACAACATCGACGGTTGATGCCAATAGTCCAAGACATTAAGTGATGGATGTCCTCTCTGAAACAGAGTGTCGACGGTTGATGTCAATAGTCCAAGAAATTAAGTTGTGGATATCCTCTCTGAAACAACATCGACGGTTGATGCCAATGATTCAAAGCATTAAATGGTGGATAACCTCTCTGAAACAATGTTTACGGTTGATGCCAATTGTCCAAGACACTAAGTGGTGGATGTCCTCTCTGAAACAATATCGACGGTTGGTTCCAATAGTCCAAGACATTAAGTGGCGGATATTCTCTGTGAAGCAGAGTTTCGACGGTTGATGACAATAGTTCAATACATTAATTGTGGGATGTCTTCTCTGAAAGACAGGGATGCTAAGAGTTAAATATTTTTTTGTGAACAATGATCCATGACGTCAGTGTGGAATATTTTCGCTGGTACACAGTATCGAATTTTAATGGTGATAATCCAAGATATTAATTGTTGAATGACCTCTCTGAAAAACAGTGTTGACGGTTGATGCTGATATATCAATATTCTTTGTGAACAATGATCCATTGGATATCCTCCACTAGAACGTGTTGATAGTTAACAAATTTGTATTAATTTTATGATTTGTTTTATCAGAATTGAAATGTGAATGCTTGAATATGCGAAAAAGGTTTTATTCATTTGAGTTGACGTTTTGTAAAAAGTTCTAAGTTAACTGTTGTCATAGATTATTTTTTTAACAAACAAGTTTAATTATCTTCGTAACCACAACATCAGTCTTAGTAAATACTTTACATAAAATTGTATAACAACAAATTGTGAAATCATTAATCATAATCTAAATACTTTCACAAATTAAAAAAAAAAGTAAGTCTTAGTATTTATCACATTGTCATTGAATCTTGTTAAGGGATATCTCTAGCGAAGATCAATAATTTGATATAACTACTTGTGTGAATGGCTTTCTGTATGCTTAACATGTAGAAACTAACAGACCGTGCGCTTCACTGATGTTAAGTAAAATATATTAAATGCAGTTTTGTTGATATAACTATACTATCCTACAAATATGTAATTATAAACCTACTGCGATCGAACAAGTGTCAACACAAATGAGTGATCTTATTCATCAAACCCCCTACCATCTCAAGTCGATTTTTAAATTGTAAATATTAGCTCGGAAACATTCAAGCTGTGAAAAGGCCAATTTTATGTGTAAGAAGTTATCTTTTTTCAAGATTGTCTGTGACAGATCTTTTAATTATATTTGCATAACTTTGATTATTTGAAATGGAGTTTTAATCATTAGGGTTATCATGGAAACATTGATTTAAAATATCAAATTAAAACATTTCATTCAATGATGACAGATAATATTTTGTGAAACTAGAGAATATACTACACCATGTTGTCATGGAGGATACGATTCTAAATTCCTCTCTCTACCAGGAGGGTGGTGGACTCTCTGTGACAGCCCCTCCAATTAATAATGCTTGTTTGCCAACCATTTATGATAAACTTGACTCTGACGCACGGTCTAAAGTTAAGGTGATCAACCGTATGTTGCAGAAGCAATTAGGTGTGCAGGAAAAGTTAATTTACCGTTACAAGGATGATGCTCTCCGGATGTTGCAACACAAAAGAACAATTGTAGAAAAGGATTTAGAAACTATTTTGAGGAAATATCCAAATATGGACGAGATGCCTTTTTTATCATGTAAACTTTCTGTCACAAAGAAGAAGGAAAACCGCTTAGGAAAATTTAAAGCTTATTCAACAGAAGCAATTGGAATGAAAGGACTCTCGGAAAACAAAGGAGATGATCCCTTCTGTGATCGATATTATGGACACCATCTTGGGGGATATGGAAAACGTAACCGTATTCCTGTGCCTAGGAGATTAGCACCTCTGCCAACAACAAACAATAAAATGCATATCTCTAGACCATTAATTCTGTCTAAAAGGCTAAGTATGAGTGATAATATCCTCCACAACAAACTTCGATTAATTTATGATCATGTACCACAGGACGATGATGCCATGACAGTATGAACCGTGTTATTAGGTATTATTTACTCTAGTGATCTCTTCCGTAAGACGGATACTGTAAATGTGATTGAAAATGATCAAATATATATCAGAGTTACACGATACCGAACAATATAATCACTTTGATCGATATTTCTAATGTAAAAGAGAAACGACAGTCGTCAATAGTTACGTTTTCAATGGTAATAATGCATTATCCTATATAGTAGAGCATTCTGATGTCAACTGCATACGATGGGTCATAAGAAGAAAAGAAAAGGGAAGTGTCTTATCTTTACACGTATATATAAATATGTATTATTATTTTTATTTATTATAAAATCGTAATTGAGATATGGCTGAATATTATTTTTTCTTCAAAACTTCAATATTATTTTTTTACTAAGATTTGCTTGAATACGTCAGAGAAAGAAGAGTTTGAAGATACCAGAATCCATAAATCAAAGAAGGACAAACAACACAATCGCTAAAAGAAAAAGGACAAAAGGACAAATAAAGATCTACAAAACACTACACAGAAAACTAAAGATCGAGCAACACGAACCCAACTAAAAACCGGTTAGCGCTTTCAAATTCTAGGATGTAATATCTAAATGTTAAAATGTCTCCGTTTCAACTAAATGCTATATTGATATGTGGACATTCATTTCATGTTTTACGTTGATCGGGAATCCACGCAGATAATTAATTTCATAATTTTACATTAGAAATCGTCGACCATATTTTCAATATACACAAATGTATTTACATAGGATTAACGTTGTTCGGGAATCCACGAAGATCATTATCATTAATTCTATAGTCAACAAAAGAAATGATTTTAAGTTTTCATTGTGAACGTTCCATTTATATGTAGCAACATTTCAGCACCATCTGCATATGGAGCATATCTCTCTCAGTTGATCCGCTATTCCAGGGTATGTGGTTCATATGACGATTTCCTTGATTGAGGGATGCTGTTAACAAGGAAACTACTGAACCAAGGTTTACTATTGGTTAAGTTAAAGTCATCTCTTCGAAAGTCGCCACCATGACCCGGTTTTAGTAGGATTCGTGTTGCTCGATCTTTAGTTTTCTGAGTAATGTTTTGTAGATAATCGATTGTTCTTTTCCTTTTGTCCACTGTATTGTCTGTTCTTCGTTGATTTACGGCTTCCGATTACGCATTTGGTATCTTCAAACGTTTTTTTCTTAAAGTTACCCGAAATCGAAAAATTCCTCAACCGTGAGTAATGTCCTGACATTAAAACTTGTATTTCAGTACAGCCCATACAGGTTTATACAGCAGACCCAAAAGTATCGTCCCAATAAAAGTGTCACCGGGTGGATCACCCCCTCTAATTACGCTACTGCTAACGCGCGTCATATATGGATTTGATGTATAAGAAGAGTTTGAAGATACAAAGGGATAATCAGAAAAAAAGCGGTTGTATTAATTACAATACTAATTGTCAACTTAAGTACTTAATGCATATTAAAAAGAGTGATAAACTTTAAGGTCTTTAACAACCTACGTCATGGTCGTCTTAGGATATTCATCCTCTCTCAAATAAAGTATTTCTGTTCTAGTTGTTCAAGGATATAGTTTTGTTGTAATTCATATGTAAACACAAAGTGCATTGGTCCTTAATCCAAAATGTAAAGATTTTGTCTTAGGTACATAATACCTGTATTCTGTCCAGGGGTTACACTCTAAACTGATTTGTGGACGTCTGTGTATTGTATCCGAATAAATACCAAGACCGATATAAGAAAATAAATCTTACTAGAATTGAACAATCCGCGATTTCAAATTAAAAATAAGTTGAAAACAGTTTGAAGATGCCAAAGGGGAAATCATAAGATGTGAAGTCGAGGGAAAAGCAATCCAATGGCTAAGCGAAAAAAAGACAACACATTACATAGAAAACTAAAAATTGAGTAACCAGAACCCCACTAAGAACAGGTGTACTAAAGTGCTATGAGAGGATACACATGTCCTGTTCTACTAGCGGCACCTGTCGGGTTACCTATGATTAAGTATCTGGTGATAAGTCATGGAAGAGGAGGAAATAAGGAATGAATTACGACTACGACAAACGGAACACACTCGTTGTCAATGGTAACACAGATATTGCGTAGCAATTAACAAAGCCATGATGACGACTTTTAATACTTTAGAAGTGGTGACTTTAGCTTTACCAATGGGAACCATTGGTTCAATAGTTTACGTGTTACCAGAAGCCCATTATCAATGATATCCGAATAGACAACAACCGTATCAACTGAGAAATAGATGTATATTTCATATGCAGGTGCTGGTGGAATGTTGCTATTATAAATATATCGCAATAAGAAAAGTAAAATAATCTCTTTTGTCGCATAGTTCCGTTTTTAAGCGACCATCAGTGTCGATTTCTGGGCATATGTAATGAGAGAAGTAGACCTAGATGTATCTGTGGTATCCATATTCCATATAGAAGAACGTGAAACTAAGCACACTCCTCTATTGAATCAGTTGTTAGAAAATGAATAATCAAAAGAAGAGCGATTTTCTATCTACTATCTTGTAAAAAATAATGCATCCCTTAGAAAGATTATTTTCAAAAGAAAACATTCTCTAATCCTGACAAAATGATGAGCCTGTTATAGCCACTAAATTTTCTCCAAGCAAAGAGAACAAGTTCCTTCTTTAAACAGTCTTTAGAACTGAGGATAGGGGACTCTATCTCATTTTTGCTTGCTGGTAAAAATGTAAGTTTTGTAAATTCTGGATTCGTTGATTATCTGCATCTCATCTATCAAAATGAGCTTGAAGTAGAGGATACTACTGAGACTCAAAAGTCTGCTTCTTATCTTGTTCTTCACCTTCAAATCTACAAAACAGGACGATTAAAAATAAACCTATCCGAGAATGGTGATGACTTCACTTTTCTAATAGTAAACTTAACTTTCATTAGCATAGCAATATTCCAGTAGCATCAGAATATGTCACTTGGAGATTGGAGATACCAAGGGGTAATCAGAAACTGTAATTCGAAAAAAGACAGACATTGCAAGGGCCAAAAGAAAAAGACAGACATTGAAAGGGCCAAAAGAAAAAGACAGACATTGCAAGGGCCAAAAGAAAAAGACAGACATTGCAAGGGCCAAAAGAAAAAGACAGACATTGCAAGGGCCAAAAGAAAAAGACAGACATTGCAAGGGCCAAAAGAAAAAGTACAAAAAGAACAACAATGGCGGACAAAATACTACACAGAGACATACAAATTTACGAACACGAACCCCGCACAATTCTGGGGTAAAGTAGGGTGCTCTGGAAGGGTAAACAGTTCCAGCTCTACTAGTAGCACCCGTTGCATTATTGTTAAACGACATGAGCATCGTCTGAAATGGAAATCGTGTTAGACACCAGTATACGTTAATATATACAAATAACATAGATAAAATATGAATCACTACAACAAATACATTATTGTAGGGCTTATGCGTAGCACAGTGATTTTCTGGACAGAGCCAACTTCTGACGCAAAGGCTGAATAAAACAAGGCTACAACACTCACAGGTTGAAGTCATCGCTACAAATATTCTGTAGTCGCCATCACGTACGAAATATCTCAAATGGTTATGAATCTTTTCCCTTTTACGTAGATTTTTTCTTTTCTTTTTCAACGACGAGATTATGAGTAACACGACTGGTATCTTATAAGAAACAGGAACCGATTGTCCTTCACGAGAACGTCGTTTTACTCCGATGTTTATTGGTTTGTTTTGTGTCTTTTACCCAATGTTGCCTGTGTCTCTACATTGTCCATCATTGGTTTCTCCTGCGGTTTTCTCTAACGTTTATATAATTGTTCTTATTATAAACTGGTTTAGTTTATACGACAATAAAGTTTATTATTACGTGCTGTGTCTTGCATCACATATTGTAACTTAACATTTAAAGATATGATTTATATTGACTTTATAATTATGTTCGTCCTTGACCGATAAGCTCTATCATGTTCATCGACACGTCAATTTTATGTTTACTTTGGTTTTTTACATGAATCAATCATTCACATACAATTCTTTTTTATTGTCGAATTTTCTTTAAGTTAATACTTATGTACACATTTAAAAATTGTTTTACTGTCAACGACTTTTGATGACCTACAATCCACAAATCAATAACATTCATATACTGCGTAATATTACTGAAACCCGTCGTGCGCATTAAATTAGATATCTACGTTTTGATTACCTCTTCTTGTTGAATGTTAGTTCCTGGGGTATCATTCACCAAGTAGTCAATGCTTCAGCACTGACATGGTTTATTAAATGTTTGAGTCAATCTCCCTCTTGTATATTTAACCTTGGCCGATTTTGGGTATCGTGTTTAGCTTCTGGGGTTTACTTGTACACAATATTTTCTTCAAGAAAAAACATTGGTTGTTTAGATATGTCTACAATAACCCTTTTCACGTCTTGTGTCAATTGAGTGCCATGGCATAAACTAACCATAAAACGATCAATTTTATATCATCATCACAAACAGGGAAATAAGTGGAAACATTTTTGCATACTCAAAATATATACTATAATCTACAAGTAGTTCCAGGAAACCTAATATGTGTTATAATTGAACAAACAAAATCTCTGAAATCTTATCATGACGTCGGAAATTTTAACGCACCAATACTTTTGACCACACATTGTACGAAATATATAACAAAAAGGTGACGTTAAAGAAAACTTTTGTGCATGCTATGTGTTTACTGGTTTGATATTATATAGAGAAATATCATTTTGATTTTCGTTTTGACAATAAACTTCAGTTATACTTGACATCTTCCTAATATTTCCAAAAATTAAAAAAAGACAAAACAAAACTAGGACTGAATCGAAACCTTATTATTTTTCGGTTGTATGAAAATGTAGAATAGTGGTACGACAAAACTTGGATCTGCAAATATGACAGAAACGTGAGAAAATATGCATTCGGTGGACATATTTGATTAATACTGTGGGTTTTGACAAACATGACCACATGCACTGAATGGATTTATTAATTATAATACTAATACTTCAACCTATAAGTATGCATATCTAAGGTTTCATACTTCAAAGATTTAATAGCCTGCGTCATCGTTGATTTATTATGCCCATCCTCTCAAGTTGTTTGTGTTTTAATTTTAAACTTGTTCAAGGGTATCGTTGTTTTTAATTCATCTGTAAACACGACGTGCATTGTTTTATAATCTAATAGGCAAAGATTTAGTCTTAGGATCATAATGTGTGCTGTCTGTACTTAAATATAACCTCGTCGTTATATAAAGTGCGGACGTTCGCAAGTAACTCCAAACATATTGATTGTATATAAGTCTCTATAAGTCTACCAATTTCGCCGAGTAAAATGAATAAAATCTAGCTCATGTAGCACAAAGATAAATGGTACTCAAAACTTTATGAGGGGTATAACTTTCGATTAAAAGCTTACGCCATTTTATCAATTTTACCACGGAGACGAGTGAACTCCCCAATGAAGACTAAGAGGTATGTTAAGCTAGTATTATATCAAAGGAATCATCAGCTGAGTAAGTTAATAAAAAATAAGTCTTTACAACCAAGTATTGTTGTTTATAGGTATATAACGTAAATGACGTAATACAATGAAAGTAAGGTTATGTGTGTGGTACGTCACTGTAGTAATATTTCATATACACCGAGGAGTTTTATTGACGGAAGATACCGTGGTACCAAGAAAATGACACCGACCTGTCAGAAGTCGCTAACAAACATGATCGAATAATGTTTTATCGAGTATACGTTCACCTTAGCAAGGCGGGAATAAATCTTATAACGTAAGTGGAAGGATTGCAGAGTTAGATGAAAATCAAAATTCTCTGTGATCGCGGCAACGGCCAAGTTTTCAAAATGGGGAAAGGAGGTGGATTAAACTTACCAATAAGTAGTATGCATTAAAAAAAACACCGATATTACTTATAAACTTCAAACTCCACATACCGACAACAGGAGGTTACATCCAACCATGAGGTGTCGAAACATTCTAGCATAATAGTCATGTTCGGCTTCAATAGAAGAGACATCGTATTTTTATAAATAAAAGTGCGGGATAACTAATTGTCACCAAACTGGGTGTGTTCAATAGAAATAGCAATTAAATCAGTGGTTTGAACGAGCTCATTGTCCACTGCTTGGTGTGTTCAATGAATGAATGATCTTTGAAATAGAAACAACCATCAACACAGGAAGGTGAACAAATTCTGTGCCTCGTATTATGTTATTAATAGAAATACTGGATGTGTTCCATAGAAAAAAACCTATCAAAATACAGTTTGAACGAATTCTTTGTAATGCAGAGGGTATGTTAAATAGAAAGAAGGGTAACGCAAAGCGTGGTGTATCCCCTCGCCTAAAAATTTGACCCGGTGACCTTGACCTTTGATCTATGACCTTCAAAATCAATAGGGTTCCAGATTCTCTTAACGACTAAGTATGTACCAAGTTTGGTCAAAATATATTGAAGGATGCTGATTCTAGAGTGTTCACAAGGATGTTATGCGGTAAAAATGTTACCCGGTGACCTTGCCCTTTGACTTATGACCTTGAAAATCAATAGGGTTCCAGATTCCCTTAACGACTAAGTATGTAACAAGTTTGGTCAAAATCCATTGAAGGATGTTGATTCTAGAGTGTTCACAAGGATGTTACGGAAGGCGGACGGACGGACGACAGCATTACTATATCCCTTCGCGAGGGGATAATAATCACTAAATACAAGTGTGAACGAAATGCGTGTCTAGCACTGTGTATGTGAAATAGAAAAAAAACCATCAAGCTACAATTTGAAATAATTCCTTGTGACGTATTGTTCAAATAGAGCTAAACATCAAAATATTTAGAGGCACATTTCAATAGTATTATTTATGATTAAGTTTTTATCTACGACAGGTATATTAATTCAAATTCTACATAGTATACTTTAGCCATGTAATTTACTTCGTCCACGTAGAATTTGAATTGATTTACAGTGTAGTATATTTTGATTTTGATTTTATTTTTATTACTAAAATGAAATAACATCAATTTGATATTTGCACTCGTCCACACAATAAACTGTTATTCGTATACACGTTGTTTATAGGTTTGGGTTAAAATAAAAATAAAAATAATAATGTGAATATACAGTACAAAACAACAGAAACATTTATTTGCCAACAAATTGACCTGGATTAAACAAATTGAACTTTTGTCCATTTCCCATAGATCCAGAGGTAGCACCTGCGTTAAGTCCTTTCATAAACTGTGATGGGTTCATCATATTAGACTGAGCTTGTGACATCATCTGCTGGTTTAATTGGTTCGGATTAAAACTCCCTCCAGATGACCCTCCAGAAGATCCACCACTAGATCCTCCACTCTGGGAACCGCCTGAAGTTCCTCCTCCCGAACCCATTTGCGACCCTCCAGAAGATCCACCACTAGATCCTCCACTCTGGGAACCGCCAGAACTTCCTCCTCCCGAACCCATTTGCGACCCTCCAGAACTCATTTGTGACCCACCAGAGCTCATTTGGGATCCGCCTGAACCCATTTGGGAACCACCAGAACTCATTTGGGAACCACCAGAACCCATTTGGGATCCGCCTGAACCCATTTGGGAACCACCGGAACCCATTTGGGATCCGCCTGAACCCATTTGGGATCCACCAGTACCCATTTGTGAGCCACCTGAACTCATTTGTGATCCACCTGAACCAGAGCTCATTTGAGAGCCACCTGAACCAGAACTCATTTGTGATCCCCCAGAACCTCCACTAGAACTTCCACTCATCATATTTGACAAGGCGTTTGTGTTACCACTCATGAATATCGATGGGTCTATTTTGTTTTTGTCTGGACTGTTAAGCGCGTTAGGATCAAACCCACCCGAACTACCACTGGAACCACTTCCAGAACCACCACCCGAACCTCCCATAGAGCTTCCACCGCTCATAGAGCTTCCACCGCTCATAGAGCTTCCACCGCTCATAGAGCTTCCACCGCCCATAGAGCTTCCACTACCCATGGAGCTTCCACCGCTCATAGAGTTTCCACCGCTCATAGAGCTTCCACCGCCCATAGAGCTTCCACTACCCATGGAGCTTCCACCGCCCATAGAGCTTCCACTACCCATGGAGCTTCCGCCGCTCATAGAGTTTCCACCGCTCATAGAACTTCCACCGCCCATAGAGCTTCCACCACCCATGGAGCTTCCACCGCCCATAGAGCTTCCACTGCCCATAGAGCTTCCACCGCCCATAGAGCTTCCACCGCCCATAGAGCTTCCACCGCCCATAGAGCTTCCACCGCTCATAGAGTTTCCACCACCCATAGAGCTTCCACCGCCCATAGAGCTTCCACCGCCCATGGAGCTTCCACCACCCATGGAGCTTCCACCACCCATAGAGCTTCCACCGCCCATAGAGCTTCCACCACCCATGGAGCTTCCACCGCTCATAGAGTTTCCACCGCTCATAGAGTTTCCACTGTTCATAGAACTCCCACCGCTCATGGAATTTCCACTGCTCATTGAACTTCCGCCGTTCATAGAGCTTGTACCTCCCATAGAGCTTCCACCGCTCATAGAATTTCCACTTCCCATTGAACTTCCGCCATTCATAGAGCTTGTACTTCCCATAGAGTTTCCACCCGAACTTCCTCCGCCGGCTGGTTTCGACATTGCAATTTGCTTCAGATTTTGTTGTAGCATTTGATTGTTCAGAGCTGAAGGATTGAATCCACCACTGCTGCTTGATGATTGTTGTCCTGGTGAGGTTTGTTGTTGAGATCCAC
Source organism: Bathymodiolus septemdierum (assembly GCA_963383655.1). Classification (NCBI taxonomy): domain Eukaryota; kingdom Metazoa; phylum Mollusca; class Bivalvia; order Mytilida; family Modiolidae; genus Bathymodiolus; species Bathymodiolus septemdierum. The sequence goes on along the minus strand of OY726519.1, from coordinate 12,724,773 downwards.
TAGAGCTTTGTTGTTGAGATCCACTAGAGCTTTGTTGTTGTCCACTACCACTTTGTTGCTGTTGAGGCATTTGGCTATTAAGAGTGTTAGGATTAAATGTACTACCGCTTGATCCACCGCTAGATTGTTGTCCTCCAGAGCTCTGTTGTCCCCCACTTGCGCTCTGTTGTTGTGGTGGTATTTGGCTGTTTAGAGCATTGGGATCAAACGTCCCGCTTGATCCACCGCTAGATTGTTGTCCTCCAGAGCTCTGTTGTCCCCCACTTGCGCTCTGTTGTTGTGGTGGTATTTGGCTGTTTAGAGCATTGGGATCAAACGTCCCGCTTGATCCACTGCTTGATTGCTGACCATTCATGCTTTGTGGTGATCTTTGTTGTTGTGTCATTGAGTTAACAGATTTGGGATCAAAGGTTGCACTCCCTCCATTTGATTGCTGTCCCGCCGAACCACTTGATGACTGTTGGGAACCACTTGTCTGTGGGTTAGTGCTTGCCAGTGACTGACTTGTTTGTTGGGCTTGTTGTTGATATAAAGCATTTGGATCGAAATTTCCAACATTAGATGCACGTTTCACATGATCTGAAAAGATGAAAATAACAAAAATGAGCAGCTACTATTAATTCCTGTTTTTATCACCACCCTAGTAGTCAGCATCTCGACAATAACATGAAATTAAGAAAGTTTGAAGATACAAAGGGGTGAGAAGCTGTAAATAAAAGGACAGACAATACAATGGCCAAATGAAAAAGGACAAAAAGACAAACAACGATCTACAAAACATTACACAAAAAACTAAAGATTGAGCAACACGAACCCCATTGAAGTTATTTCAGAAATTAAATGTAATGTTTATAGCTCGAAATAACTCAACAAACGTTAAAGGTAGAGCTAAACTTAAAAGTGGGGTTGTTTTGAGAATTTACATCGAACTCTTTATTAAGAAAAAGTTTAAACAGTGATGGTCAACAATTCCACCATCAAAACGTGCAATCACCTCTCATCACAAAGGATTGAACATAAAAAACGACGTATGAGGATTGATATCCATGTCCTGGCTTGGAACAGGCACAAACATGTGGCGGAGTTAAACTGGTTAATGGGACCCCAACCGCCCCCTATTTGATAATTGGAGAGTTACTTGCTAGAAACAATTCATGAACTCTAAGAGGCGATAATTCTGTTCTGGGACGTGAAAGCATAAGTTTGTTCTGTGTTGATCGAAAGAACAAGATGATTCCGAAAAGGACACAATACCAGTGGAAGGTTCATTGAAAGTCATTGTTCGTCAAAACAAATAAATCAAAAATTGTACACAATGAGGCTTTTCACTGGTGGTCTTCTAAACATTTTCCCTGACATAAGTTAAATGGTCAAATTCAAGGTCACATCCTAGATTCTGAAGTCCATTAAATAGTTAAAAATAAGTATGGATATTGTTTGGGACATGATACCGTAACTTTGCTAACCACTGACTGGTGTTCTTCGACTCCTAAAGTAGAATTAATAGATGTTGTTACTGCTCAAAACTCAATAGCGATCAGTAACAGATATAGCATATTGACAAGGGATAAAACATCGAGGTTTAGATCACGTCCCAGATAGTGACATCAAACTTCTAATCTAACTAACTAAGAAATACAGAAACAAATAATATTCATAAACAATGTTGGGGATATGCTACATCAACTTTGTAGAGTTGACCGTTATTGGCAAAAACTGAACAACTGTAAGCCATAGATTCATATGATTCACTGTTTTAGGGTGTCAATTGAAGGTTATACCATACAATTGCTGTGGACAGGAAACCGAAATCAATGTACATCATATTTCTATTTTGTAACCCCAATGTTTGTCGTTTTATAACCAGAGATTTGACTCACTTTGTATCACACAAAGAACTTTCAATGAGATTTGACTCACTTTGTATCACACAAAGACCTTTCAATTGCTCTTGAACAAAACAGGTTTTTCTTAAATTATGTCTATATCAATTTGTAAATATTTGTGAAAATACTTTTTGTATACATTACTGTTATTCAAGTCATCACATAGACTACTGGTAGTTACAATGTACTTGTATATTAAGAAAGCAAAGTCAGAAATACAAAATATATTTGCACCTAAGAATTTAAGATGTACAAGTGGTTCATCATAACTCTCGCCACTTCTTTTTCAAAATTTTCAAATTCTTTGCCTCTAGGAGGGACATTGGTTATCATTAGATCTTATTGTTAATGAACTTGTAAAGGAGTCATATCTGGTCGCTAGTTTTCGAACCATGCACTAGATGCATACATCATTAAATAGTTCAATATATAGAACGATGTAACTAATTTCATCTTTTTTGTCCTGTCCAATATGGTACTGCTTTGACAACTATTTTACCTATTTTGTTCCTGTATTTAAATACTGTTATAGTGACAGCCGGAACCTTTGAACCGTAATGAGAGCGGGAGGTTTGGCGCTTTAAAATCTGATTCAACCCACCATTTCTTTAGAAATGCCTTTACCAAGTCAGGGTCATTACGGTTTTCACAGTTTTCCGGTTGTTGACTGATTTTGTCTGTTTATATAATTATGAGTTTTTACTTTCCCTTTGTAAGATTGTTCGGAGTTCGGTAATTTTGTTATTACCCTTATTTATCCAATGCACACCTCCTTTAGTTTAATTTAGTTCTACTTTTGAAAAGAAAGGTAGACATTCTTACCTCTGGAAACTGGTGACCCACCGACAATAGTCAGAGTTACAAGTAGAGCGGTTACGATCTTCATGTTGTAGAAAGAGGCTGTTTAATGTCAAACTTCTTCCTTAAACAACAATGATAACGGGTACAGCTGTCAACCCACGACTTCCCAAAACATCTCAAGTGTCCATTGTAATCTTGGCAAGTGTGACACTTCCACAGATAATTGATAACGACCTAAGATGTCCGAAAATCATTCGTCTTGTGTCTGGTCAAATGAATTAAAGTTACTTCTTTTTCATGAAAAATAGGCGAGACCTTGAGCACGTTGTTATCTGCACAAATAAGATTCGTAAGGTTTTGGCTGGACAAATGGGAAAGAGGTTTAATGAAATAAAGTAACTTGGCATTTAGTTTGCTCAGAAAGCAAAGCACATTTTACCAAATTATTGGGGGTGTTCCACTGATATTGACAGCTTTTTCTGTCTAGAGAGCTCATGTGTGTTTCGTTTATTATACACCTTTCACGACGGAATCGTGCACAATAGCTGTAATATGATAACAAATCTCTTTAGAAAAAATTATCTCTGAAATAATTCAGAGAAATGTTTGTTTATATTCCTATGCCACTTTATTGAAATGCGATCACAATTATTTAACCAGATGCTAAAATTGTATTAGCACCCTTTCTGTCTAAATAAGGGTAATAACAAAATTACCGAACTCCGACCAATCTTACAAAGGGAAAGTCAAAACTCATAATTATATAAACAGACAAAATCAGTCAACAATCGGAAAACTGAAAACCGTAATGACCCTGACTTGGTACAGGCATTTCTAAAGAAATGGTGGGTTAAATCAGATTTCTAATTTATTGAAAATAATTGTTAAAATTCTTAATTCTTAAAACCTCAAGAGTTCACGGTATTTTATTTTAATCTTTACTATGTAGTATTTTGTATTAGTGTACTTGTATGATCTTATCCGTCTTTTATGTTAGTCACAATACACATGAAATTATATACATATAAGTTGTTTTAATCATTCAATTTGATTCAATCAAATGATATAGACGTTGATATTGTACAATAACATATCATATAACTTTTACGTCTTAATATCCTCTATGTAAACATTTATTTAGAATGTTCATTCAGAAAAACGAAAATATCATTGACATTCAATTACAGTATTATATGTTTATTGGATGTGACGTTAGTGTATCGCTCCCCCTCCGAAAGATTGATAATACAACATCTAATTACCATGAAGTTGACTGGGATTTTGATGCGAATCTAGTGTCGTTGTGTATCTATGGTCCATTTTTTATTTAAAAAGGTGATTATTTGTTATTTTTGGCGTTTCGTATCCTCTTGAAAGCTAGTATAAAAAAAATAGAAGTAATCATATATTGTTTTTTTAATTGATCATTTTTAATATATTTACTTAATAAAAGTTAAAGAGTATCGAAGGGGCAACATGGACAATCCAGAGAAACTGACAACATGTAGTGTACATAAGACGAAGAAAAACATAACAAAAACACAACACAATATGTGTTGGAGACCACTAGACGCAAACAAACACAACTTGACGTAAATAAGACATGAGCCCTCCTACAAACAACTGGAGGTAAAGACGAACCGAACATCGTTTTTATGCGGAAATCGTATTGGACATCACAACACGGAATTCCGAACGGAAAGACACATATCTAGGATTATCGGCTCTCTTTTATAGAAATATCGTATTCATATAACAACCTTTGCGTCACGAAGAAAAAATAAATTAGGTATAAAGATCAAGATTAAATAAACTAAAAATAGTCGAAAATACCAATAAAACAAATGAAAAAATCTAAATAAAACGTCTATGGCTAAGACTATGGAACCCTTCAGAGATTCAGAGACCTCTCCGGGTCGATGTACCGGCTGAACACCCCTCACATAAGCCCTGTTGAGCGGTAATGTTTTGCTCTTGCAACTGTATAGTTTGTGTGTTCATTTAAGGATATTGTGTGGTCGCCGTCTCAATTCCCGGTGGACAATGATATTATTGTCGTTTGTTTATTGATAGAATTTATATTTGTTTACATTTTAATATTGTCCTTTTTGTGTTATGGTATCCAGTGGCCAATATGTTATTCTAGCTCTTTTCTCCCATCTTCGTTCTTATATTTAATAAAACATGGCTGTTTCATCCATAGAAAATAAATGTGAAACCTGGTGCTATAAAGTCCTACTGCGGCGGCGCACATGTCATTATGACAATAATATCAGATTGGCGCAGAAATTGTATAACCACAATACATGCTCAACAAATAAAACAAACAGATGGTACCATATTAGAGTGAAATATTACGTCATCACATAACTACATTCAAAGAAGGACGAATATAAAAGTAAAGCAGAAAAAACTTTAAAAATACAACAATTTTATACATATCCCTTTGGCTGTTTTTCGTGAGTAGAATAAATGTAAAATACTAATATCTCTTTGTTTCTGATAACCGGTTGAAATGAATAGTAAAAATTCACAATCAGGTGAGACAGAACAACACCAGTTAAGCATAAAATATCAATTAGATAGTACAGTATGACAGCAATAAAAGCCAAATGCAAAAATAAATATCATTACTAACGTTGTGAGTTCGAATCCCGCTTAAGGTGATGTATGCTCGATACAACATTATGTGATAAAGTTTGTCAGTGACTTGCGGCAGATCGGTGGTTGTCTCCGAGTACTCCAGTTTCCTCCACCAATATAACTGACAGCCACGATAACATATTGTTGTTCAAGTGGCGTTAAACACCAGAACCATGACCTCCTAAGCCCCCAAAATAAATAAGCAAAATAACAGCTCAAAAGAAAGGAAATATAACAACTGCCCAATAAAGCAATACTGAAGTGTGCCTAGATGCTTTGAAATGCTAAACATCTTGTGCTATGCATGCGAAAAATAAAAACATTGATGATAACGTTTAATTATATCTATTTCTTCCCATAAGTACTAGGGTTAAAGTTTGCAGATGGTGCCTTGTTTGGATCAAATGTTCCTGCTCCCATGGAATTTGGTTTGAATGATCCCGCTCCCATAGAATTTGGGTTAAAAGATCCTGCTCCTAGTGAGTTTGGGTCGAATTTGCCAGCACTAAGACTGTTAGGGTCAAAAGTTCCCGCTCCAGAATTAGGACTAAATTGACCTGCCGGCATCTTATTAGGGTTAAAGCTTGATGTTCCATTGACGTTAAACATGTTGAGGCTTGCTGCAAAAGAACAGAAAGTCCAGTGTTTAATAATCTGTACACATGCACAATAACCAGAAGGATCAAACTCGCTTAAAATGGTATCTACATCCACTATATTTCCATTTAAATACTTTTCGGACACGATATAACTGAAATATTGTTGAAAGTGGCGTTAAACACCATAATCCCTACTTTTCGGAGATCGTATTAAGACGTCATAGAAATGTTGTGAAATGCAGAACAATCAGAAAAGCGCCAAACTTACATCTTGATTGCATTACATGAGTTTGAGATAATAATAAATCATAAAGGTAAAACGTTGACGCTGGAATGAGGCTATATATGTCTAGATTGATAACGGGAGAATGATGGATATGATTAGGAAAGGTGTAACAGGCCACTCTGAATAAATGATTGCTCTTTAGAAGCTGCTACAAGTTGTCTTTTACGTATAATGTGGGTGAACATTCTCCGAATACCCCGGGCACTTGCTTGCCTCCTTAAGGCGGGGGATGTGCATTGGATTCGTCACTCCTAATCTGTTTAATTCAGTGATCGAAATTGAAACATTTGTGTGTATACAATGTCTTGTCTATTCCGAAATCTATGACATAGCTAACCGATAAAAAAAGACTGTTCAAAAATATTAAAATCATTGCGCGCATGGATTTTGTTCATCAATTTTCATATTTTATAAAATTTGCTAAATAACAATTCCAGTGCCTAAAAAGTCATGTCCTTTAAAACATACATCTTTATTCTCTATATCTGTGAAATTAAAATAATTGGCTTGAAAAATATATGGACATACCACATAGACAAACTGGTGCAAACACCGCTAATATTATCAGGATCTTCATCTTGCCAGACTTTCGGCAAACTGTTCTTACGACATCTGTCGATATGAATATAGGCTAGATAAGACCCTCATTATATAATATATACAGATAATAATATCAATGTTTCACCTTAAATATAAACTTACACCGAAAATGTTCTCAATTTAATGAATTTCTTACGGAACACTTTATTAATATAAAACTTGTACACGGCCTCTGGCTCGGGATAAAATACTAATATCCGCCAACCCATGTTAAAACTCCCAACACATTCTGGCTTCCATGATTTATTTCTTATTTAATCCTACATGTATAAACAAAAAACTTAGATCGACAAAACTGGACAAGTGGAGCTTCAAATTGAAATATTATAAAATAACACAAGATCGTACAACATAAAAAAAAGGTGTAGTATACACAGAATAATAAATTTTAGAAAGTGGAGAAAATGAAAAATTATACCCGACAAAACATAGTATGTTGATAAAAAAAAACCCATAGGTATCTAATTTAGTGCACATGACGCGTTTCTGGAATAACCTTCATCAGGTACCCTCAAGGTCAAAAGAATAGGAAGCTGGAATAACCTTCATCAGGTACCCTCAAGGTCAAAAGAATAGGAAGCTGGAATAACCTTCATCAGGTACCCTCAAGGTCAAAAGAATAGGAAGCCAAATGACCTTCATCAGGTACCCTCGAGGTCAAAAGAATAGGAAGCCAAATAATTTCTGGAATAACCTTCATCAGGTACCCTCAAAGTCAAAAGAATAGGAAGCCAAATAATTTCTGGAAAAACCTTCATCAGGTACCCTCAAGGTCAAAAGAATAGGAAGCCAAATAATTTCTGGAATAACTTCATCAGGTACCCTCAAGTTCAAAAGAATAGGAAGCCAAATAATTTCTGGAATAACCTTCATCAAGTACCCTCAAAATCAAAAGATTAGGAAGCCAAATAATTTCTGGAATAACCTTCATCAGGTATCCTCAAGGACAAAAGATTAGGAAGCCAAATAATTTCTGGAATAACCTTCATCAGGTACTCTCAAGGTCAAAAGAATAGGAAGCCAGATAATTTCTGGAATAACCTTAATCAGGTACCCTCAAGGTCAAAAGAATAGGAAGCCAAATAATTTCTGGAATAACCTTCATCAGGTACCATCAAGGTCAAAAGAATAGGAAGCCAAATAATTTCTGGAATAACCTTCAGCAGGTACCCTCAAAGTTAAAAGAATAGGAAGCCAAATAATTTCTGGAATAACCTTCATCAGGTACCCTCAAGGTCAAAAGAATAGGAAGCCAAATAATTTCTGGAATAAGCTTCATCAGGTACCCTCAAGGTCAAAAGATTAGGAAGCCAAATAATTTAGAAATCTTTGGGAGAAAGAAACCCAAAGGAATTAAACAGAAAAATCGGCAGTCATATATGCTTGACAGAGAACCTTTTAATAATGATTACATTAAAAAAGAAAAAAAAGCATGAGCAGAATAGTACCCTGTAGACATATCAAAGCATCATACAAACTATGACTTTCACGAATTATTTCGATTCTAACTTATTTTTTGTGTAATTTTGAAAATGCATGTCATAACTACATCCACTAACCCTCGTCTTTACAGTTGTTTTACTATGTAAACAACGATATATTCTGAAGCAATTAAGTTTCTGAAAATTTCCAATTTGATGGCATTTTGATTAACAGGTTGAAGCAAGCAAAATGCTAATAAATCGTATATTATACAGGAACCAAGTGCCAATATCACTAGCGTTTAACAACTCCACTGAAAGTAACAAAAGTCAAAGCTGATCATCGTTATATATACTAGTAGTTATTTATTATTTTTCTTCGGAAAAATGAATATGTAAAACATTTCAAGGGGAATTCTATTGTATATATGTATTATGGTTCTGTATAGATACACGATATCAATCAAGATTGATGGTCGCCATTTGTATGATAATCTGCATGTGCAATAAAAATATATATTGGGAGTACTCTCTTGGCATTGGCAATGAAGAATGTCGTAATATAGTATCTTTTAAAACATAGCATGATCAGGGTGTTACCTCTTAAAGACATGATATGAACGGAATACTATTCTGTGCTTAAAGACATGGCATGTACAGAATGAAAAGTCATACAGGGCAATAGAAATGTGGCATGTACAGAATGAAGTCATACAGGGCAATAGAAATGTGGCATGTACAGAATGAAGTCATACAGGGCAATAGAAATGTGGCATGTACAGAATGAAAAGTCATACAGGGCAATAGAAATGTGGCATGTACAGAATGAAGTCATACAGGGCAATAGAAATGTGGCATGTACAGAATGAAGTCATACAGGGCAATAGAAATGTGGCATGTACAGAATGAAGTCATACAGGGCAATAGAAATGTGGCATGTACAGAATGAAGTCATACAGGGCAATAGAAATGTGGCATGTACAGAATGAAAAGTCATACAGGGCAATAGAAATGTGGCATGTACAGAATGAAAAGTCATACAGGGCAATAGAAATGGTCGAATCAAACTCTCAGTTGAACTGGATTTGGGTTAACGCAGCTATTTTTGTAACTGTATTTTCAAAATTACAACAATACCATTGGCTTTAACTACGGATATGTTCTACTTGTCGTAAGCACTTACCGGTCCTTTCATAATTCATGACTTATCACGGGCTTTGTAACTAGAGTAACACAACGGGTGTCACTAGTGAAGGTGGAACTGCTTACCCTCCTGGAGAACTTGAGTTAACCCCCGGGTTTTAGTGGGGTTCGTGTTGCTCGATCTTTTTCTTTCTGTGTAGTGTTTTGTAGATTGATGTGTTGTTTGTACTTTTTCTTTTGGCCATTGTGTTGTCTGTCCTTCGATTTACGGAATCTGATTACCCCTTTGGTATTTTCAAACTCTTCTTGACTGTACACCTCATATTCATTGTCACAAATGCAGCTATGAATGCATCCACAAAGTCCCCATATGCTCAGAATTACGAAAGACACTTGTCTACTTGTTGCTATAGAATTTATGATGATACCCTGATAATCTTCCGCTATTCATAAAAATGTTCAAAATTGGTCAATTGAAGGGTGGTTTTCGCATTGTAAAAATAACTTGCTTATTCTGGTGAGTCTGTCTCTATATTTTTTAGTGGGAAAGGTATCAGCACTCCTTTCCCCCCTGTTTCTCAAATTGATCCGATATTCCAGAGGTTCTAATTCTTATGAGCAATATTTTTAACAGCGTTATTATTTATTGTCTGGCAAATACTCAGATTACAAGAAACCTCAGTGTAAGTCAGAATAAGAGAATAACTCTATATCCAGTTTCTCCACTTAATACAGACATGTTTCAGTATGAACTGTGTACTGACCATTAGAGTTACGACTTCACTTCGAGTGGCAGGAAAACCATTTATTATTTTGGTTTATTTATTTTATTTTTCGTTAATTTTGATATTGGCAAGTGTTGTTTTCTTGTTGTACTATTAAAAGAATGATAAACACGAAAATCTTTATCAATACTTTATTAATTTTTCATCAAATCTATCCAGTTGCGAAACTATTTGGATCAAATTTTCCACTGGTACCTGTACCACCACTTCCAAAGTTGTTAAACTGTTTGTTTGGATCAAATGTTCCTGTACCACTTGTCCCACCACTACCAAAACCAGTGCCTGAATTAGTGCCTGAACTAGTGCCTGAACCAGACCCACTAGTTCCTGATCCACTACCAAAACCAGATCCAGATCCAAATCCACCAGTTCCCGATCCACTACCAAAACCGGATCCAGATCCAAATCCACCAGTGCCTGAACTAGTGCCTGAACCAGACCCACTAGTTCCTGATCCACTACCAAACCCAGATCCAGATCCAAATCCACCAGTTCCCGATCCACTACCAAAACCGGATCCAGATCCAAATCCACCAGTGCCTGAACCAGACCCACCAGTTCCCGATCCACTACCAAAACCGGATCCAGATCCAGATCCAAATCCTCCAGTTCCCCCAAAGTTGTTCAGTTTGTTGGGATCAAATGTTCCACTTGATCCACCAGAGCTAGGAGCAGAAGTACTTCCACCTGCTCCTCCAAAGTTCTGATTAAGAGCATTTGGATTAAACTCACCACTGGTTACCCCTGCACCAAATCCACTTCCACTAAATCCACCAGAACCAAAATCTTTATTCAACGAATTTGGATCAAATGTCCCGTCTGTAACATAAATGATATAAAATATCAAGAGCTGTAATATGCCCATGTCGCACACCCACTTGTCTCGATCAACACATTTTAACTATTTTAATACACAGATCTGTATATTCTTGTGCATAGTAAAGATACGTTGAACGAGTCAAATGCATATGTCAATGTCGTCAGCAGGTTATTTGTCACCTAGTTTGCGCTGACTATATTCTTGCAAGTTAGTTATAATGTTGATTAACGTTAAGTGTGCAGCTGTATTCATGACGATAATACATCATGTCGGTAAATAATGGCGTATTGATGGGCCATTCGATGGATGTTTTGATTGTTGGAAAGAAAAGGGAGATAATGGATAGGATTGGATAATAATGCCTAGTAACGGGTTACCAACGACAACAGATAAACTATTATTCATTAGAAGCTGATGCAAGTTGTTCTTACGTTGACAAGAGCGTGGCACGCTCCAAACACGATACCTTCATGGTTCACCCGAGGAGATTATTTTTTTAAATAAGCTCCTAATCATAAGACATGAGCATAATTAGAGTTATATTGTTGATCTACAGCACAAAAGTAAGCATTATTATAATATCAAATGACCACTAGATCGGCCTCGGTGTTTTGTTACCATTCTCTTCAAACAAGATCAAATTTATTTGTTAATATAAGATTTTTGAAGTTTTGCTTGATATTTTTTTTAATTAAATTTATAATCAAATGGAGATATACATACTTACCTGAAAGTGGCGCGGAAAGACAGAAAGGTAGAATACAAAGAAGGATAGCTCCCTTCATCTTGACAGCTGGTATAGATCTGAAGAAGCTACATGTAGATAAACCTACCTGAATGTCACGCAGACGATAATATACTGTACAGATAAGTCATACTGATTAATGAACATTATAACTAATATATTATTTTGAAAGAGTGGTTGTTTTTTGGGCATTTTGGAATAGAACAATTAATTTTTTTAAATCTGTACAGCTTGGTTTTCTTGTTATGTTATTTCGTCAAAACTTTCTTTTATGTTAAACACACGATCAATTTTATACCAAAGTAGTTCGTGTGCGTAAAAATTTCTACTTTTTGAGAAAGCTCTAGCTATTCAAAAGTAGAAATTTCGACTGGTGTAGTTCTTTAGTCTTGTACTTTGTAATGTATGTATAATCTGATAAATATATAAAGATTAAATAGTGACTTTTTGCATGTCAGGTTAGTCATCATCCAGAGACCCCTATATCGGCCCAATGCGATATGGGCCGATGAATAACCCGGTGGATGTGGAAAAGGTCATGTTTTAATGTATTGCAGATTATATACTTACAATTGACTGATCTGAAAATATGGAACAGGCTGATATTGTGCTGTGGCTCCGGTTGAACTGATAACGCTATATCAGCCTGGGTATGCCGTTATAGATAATCTACTTTCCCATTTATTGCATGTGTAGTACTAATATAATTTAAATATATTCACAAGTTAATATAGAATCAGTAGGTCTGCAATCAGTTGAAACAAGAACTTACTGTATGTAATGTTCTACACGAGTGTAGCTCTTGGTGAAATGTAATGTTCTACACGAGTGTAGCTCTTGGTGAAATGTAATGTTCTACACGAGTGTAGCTCTTGGTGAAATCATAAACATGAAATGAAGAACAGGCTCAATAATGAATTCTCAGTATTCAGATACAAATACATTCAACATAAAAAATATCAATTATTTGGCAAAACATAAAGTTGAAGTTGATATAGTACGATCGCAGAAAATATTAAATCATGATATTTAAGAGAAATAAAACTACTCAGATACAAAAAGAAACACAACGACAATTCACATACAATGGAAATACAATGAAAAAGCAACAAACCGTGAGAACACGTTCAAAACTTATAGATACAGAGGCAAGAACGATAACCCTCATAGAACACTCTCCTAGCTTGGTCCAGACACTTCAATAAAAAGTGGCGGCGGGGTTTAATTTATGGGCTCAAATCCCGCTTCCAACGAAACGATGTGACCACTCAAGCTCTTACGATGCGAGTAAAACGCACCCACAAATAACTTTAAGATGATAAAGTAAAGTTTATTTACGCGGATTATGATTTTTTTGCATTGTTCCCTGTGATAGGTAGGTTACATATATTTAATAGAATATAAAAAAGTCTGAAACACTGTTAGTGATATATTCTAAATTTAAAAAAATAGTTCTTTGGTTAATAACATAGCTTAGGAACCTCTTGTGGAGTTTGTGATATAATCTATAGCAAAAATATTAAAATATAATATCAATGGATTATATGTGCAACCACAGTTACGTACTGTGTATGTCAGAGTTATGATTACTACTTTTTATCGCCACCTTAAACAATATGTCAACCACAGTTACGTACTGTGTATGTCAGAGTTATGATTACTAGTCTTTATCGCCACTTTAAACAATATGTCAACCACAGTTACGTACTATGTATGTCAGAGTTATGATTACTAGTCTTTATCGCCACTTTAAACAATATGTCAACCACAGTTACGTACTATGTATGTCAGAGTTATGATTACTAGTCTTTATCGCCACTTTAAACAATATGTCAACCACAGTGACGTACTATGTATGTCAGAGTTATGATTACTACTTTTTATCGCCACCTTAAACAATATGTCAACCACAGTTACGTACTATGTATGTCAGAGTTATGATTACTAGTCTTTATCGCTACTTTAAACAATATGTCAACCACAGTGACGTACTGTGTATGTCAGAGTTATGATTACTAGTCTTTATCGCCACTTTAAACAATATGTCAACCACAGTGACGTACTATGTATGTCAGAGTTATGATTACTAGTCTTTATCGCCACTTTAAACAATATGTCAACCACAGTTACGTACTATGTATGTCAGAGTTATGATTACTAGTCTTTATCGCCACTTTAAACAATATGTCAACCACAGTTACGTACTGTGTATGTCAGAGTTATGATTACTAGTCTTTATCGCCACTTTAAACAATATGTCAACCACAGTTACGTACTGTGTATGTCAGAGTTATGATTACTAGTTTTTATCGCCACTTTAAACAATATGTCAACCACAGTGACGTACTATGTATGTCAGAGTTATGATTACTAGTCTTTATCGCTACTTTAAACAATATGTCAACCACAGTGACGTACTATGTATGTCAGAGTTATGATTACTAGTCTTTATCGCCACTTTAAACAATGTGTCAACCACAGTGACGTACTATGTATGTCAGAGTTATGATTACTAGTCTTTATCGCCACTTTAAACAATATGTCAACCACAGTTACGTACTATGTATGTCAGAGTTATGATTACTAGTTTTTATCGCCACTTTAAACAATATGTCAACCACAGTGACGTACTGTGTATGTCAGAATTATGATTACTAGTCTTTATCGCCACTTTAAACAATATGTCAACCACAGTTACGTACTGTGTATGTCAGAGTTATGATTACTAGTTTTTATCGCCACTTTAAGTAATATGTCAACCACAGTGACGTACTGTGTATGTCAGAGTTATGATTACTAGTCTTTATCGCCACCTTAAACAATATGTCAACCACAGTGACGTACTGTGTATGTCAGAGTTATGATTACTAGTCTTTATCGCCACTTTAAACAATATGTCAACCACAGTGACGTACTGTGTATGTCAGAGTTATGATTACTAGTCTTTATCGCCACTTTAAACAATATGTCAACCACAGTGACGTACTGTGTATGTCAGAGTTATGATTACTAGTCTTTATCGCCACTTTAAACAATATGTCAACCACAGTGACGTACTATGTATGTCAGAGTTATGATTACTAGTCTTTTTCGCCACTTTAAACAATATGTCAACCACAGTTACGTACTATGTATGTCAGAGTTATGATTACTAGTCTTTATCGCCACCTTAAACAATATGTCAACCACAGTGACGTACTATGTATGTCAGAGTTATGATTACTAGTCTTTATCGCCACTTTAAACAATATGTCAACCACAGTTACGTACTATGTATGTCAGAGTTATGATTACTAGTCTTTATCGCCACTTTAAACAATATGTCAACCACAGTGACGTACTGTGTATGTCAGAGTTATGATTACTAGTCTTTATCGCCACTTTAAACAATATGTCAACCACAGTGACGTACTGTGTATGTCAGAGTTATGATTACTAGTCTTTATCGCCACTTTAAACAATATGTCAACCACAGTGACGTACTGTGTATGTCAGAGTTATGATTACTAGTCTGTATCGCCACTTTAAACAATATGTCAACCACAGTTACATACTATGTATGTCAGAGTTATGATTACTAGTTTTTATCGCTACTTTAAACAATATGTCAACCACAGTGACGTACTGTGTATGTCAGAGTTATGATTCCTAGTTTTTATCGCCACTTTAAGTAATATGTCAACTGTGACTACCATCATATAAGCCGGCACATTTATATAGTCACCTAGTCATTGGTATGTATCTGGACATCTTAACGCTCCAGTTGTGTATATGGGCGTGAACCCAAACTCTTGTCGTCAGGGGTCAATGACATTTTCCACTCGGCCATGCATAACCCTTTTATTTATTTCAGTATTTTTTCTATAATAGTTTATTCAGTGAAACCTGTCAAATCCGAACCTGCTGGGAACCAACTTTTGAGTTCAGAATAGACATGTGTTCGGTTTATACAGGTTAAATTAACAAAGATTTCCTACTTTGGAACTTTATTCATAATTTTGTTTATGCAATATTGCGGTTAGTTCAGGGTTGGGTTTAGACAGATTTACAGTATTAAATACTACCGCTCACTTTGTCAGTTTTATTTTATTGTAGTTTTGTCCATTTGCCGCTTTTTCCTTTGAGTGACAAGATTCAGGAGGAATTTAAATCTATAACTTTTAGAAATCCTTTTGAACTTGGTGTACCGGGTCTGTTCTTCGTCGAAAGATAATCTCACGAATAAATTATAAAAGTTATAAAAATATTGGATTAAAAAGCAAAATAAGAATTATGACAGACAAAACAAATATTTATATAAATATGTCATTTTATGCTTCGTAATTGATAAACAGACAGTAAGAATGACTATAAAAAGCCGGTTCATATTGTAACAGATACTATAG
The DNA here is from genome assembly GCA_963383655.1 of Bathymodiolus septemdierum. NCBI lineage: Eukaryota > Metazoa > Mollusca > Bivalvia > Mytilida > Modiolidae > Bathymodiolus > Bathymodiolus septemdierum. The sequence continues at coordinate 12,708,659 of OY726519.1, read as the reverse complement.
TAGTTTTGAAGGTAGTTAAGCAACATGAGGACAATATTTACAAGTTAACATAATATTGTTACAAGATACAAAGCCATCGGATACTCTTAAGAATGATCACTTACTGATTAGAGAAAAGATTACACCTCCGACAATTACAGTCATATATGATAATGATTACAGGTAGATTAGGTATTTTTAAACTTCCTGTAGGTAATACATACGGATAACATATATTTCTCCAACAATATTGGTATTTAAAAGTATGACAAATCGAAAAATACCACACTGTCAGAACATTTCCAAAGTCCAATAGGAAAATCACAGAAATATGCAAAATGGGTACCACTGACACATATATATATAACCGCAGTGGTATTATTCTGGGTCTCCTCATTCTGCACATACGGTCGGATACAAAATGTTAACATTCTGGGTCCCCCCATTCTACACATACGGCCGGATACAAAATGTTAACATTCTGGGTCACTCCATTCTACACATACGGCCGGATACAAAATGTTAACATTCTGGGTCTCCCAATTCTACACATACGGCCGGATACAAAATGTTAACATTCTGGGTCTCCCCATTCTACACATACGGCCGGATACAAAATGTTAACATTCTGGGTCTCCCCATTCTACACATACGGCCGGATACAAAATGTTAACATTCTGGGTCTCTCCATTCTACACATACGGCCGGATGCAAAATGTTAACATTCTGGGTCTCCCCATTCTACACATACGGCCGGATACAAAATGTTAACATTCTGGGTCTCCCCATTCCACACATACGACCGGATACAAAATGTTATCATTTTGGATCTCCCCATTCTACACATACGGCCGGATACAAAATGTTAACATTCTGGGTCTCCCCATTCTACACATACGACCGGATACAAAATGTTAACATTCTGGGTCTCCCCATTCTACACATACGGCCGGATACAAAATGTTAACATTCTGGGTCTCCCAATTCTACACATACGGCCGGACACAAAATGTTAACATTCTGGGTCTCCCCATTCTACACATACGGTCGGATGCAAAATGTTAACATTCTGGGTCTCCCCATTCTACACATACGGCCGGATACAAAATTATAACATTCTGGGTCTCCCCATTCTACACATACGGCTGGATACAAAATGTTAACATTCTGGGTCTCTCCATTCTACACATACGGCCGGATACAAAATGTTAACATTCTGGGTCTCCCCATTCTACACATACGGCCGGATACAAAATGTTAACATTCTGGGTCTCCCCATTCTACACATACGACCGGATACAAAATGTTATCATTTTGGGTCTCCCCATTCTACACATACGGCCGGATACAAAATGTTAACATTCTGGGTCTCCCCATTCTACACATACGACCGGAAACAAAATGTTATCATTTTGGGTCTCCCCATTCTACACATACGACCGGATACGTAGAGTGAACATCAAAGTCATTACTTTCACCAAAGACCGATTTGTGATACCTCAGAAATAATGTAAGAAATGGGAACAATTCATACCTATGAAATGCGTGTACTAACAACACACTGATTACAGAGGTAGATGTAAATGGAGACTACGGTAATAACAACACACTGATTACAGAGGTAGATGTAAATGGAGACTACGGTAATAATAACACACTGATTACAGAGGTAGATGTAAATGGAGACTACGGTAATAACGACACACTGATTACAGAGGTAGATGTAAATGGAGACTACGGTAATAACAACACACTGATTACAGAGGTAGATGTAAATGAAGACTACGGTAATAACAACACACTGATTACAGAGGTAGATGTAAATGGAGACTACGGTAATAACGACACACTGATTACAGAAGTAGATGTAAATGGAGACTACGGTAATAACAACACACTGATTACAGAGGTAGATGTAAATGGAGACTACGGTAATAACAACACACTGATTACAGAGGTAGATGTAAATGGAGACTACGGTAATAATAACACACTGATTACAGAGGTAGATGTAAATGGAGACTACGGTAATAACGACACACTGATTACAGAGGTAGATGTAAATGGAGACTACGGTAATAACGACACCCTGATTACAGAGGTAGATGTAAATGGAGACTGCGGTAATAACAACACACTGATTACAGAGGTAGATGTAAATGGAGACTACGGTAATAACAACACACTGATTACAGAGGTAGATGTAAATGGAGACTACGGTAATAACAACACACTGATTACAGAGGTAGATGTAAATGGAGACTACGGTAATAACGACACACTGATTACAGAGGTAGATGTAAATGGAGACTACGGTAATAACGACACACTGATTACAGAGGTAGATGTAAATGGAGACTACGGTAATAACAACACACTGATTACAGAGGTAGATGTAAATGGAGACTACGGTAATAACAACACACTGATTACAGAGGTAGATGTAAATGGAGACTACGGTAATAACAACACACTGATTACAGAGGTAGATGTAAATGGAGACTACGGTAATAACAACACACTGATTACAGAGGTAGATGTAAATGGAGACTACGGTAATAACAACACACTGATTACAGAGGTAGATGTAAATGGAGACTACGGTAATAACAACACACTGATTACAGAGGTAGATGTAAATGGAGACTACGGTAATAACAACACACTGATTACAGAGGTAGATGTAAATGGAGACTACGGTAATAACAACACACTGATTACAGAGGTAGATGTAAATGGAGACTACGGTAATAACAACACACTGATTACAGAGGTAGATGTAAATGGAGACTACGGTAATAACAACACACTGATTACAGAGGTAGATGTAAATGGAGACTACGGTAATAACAACACACTGATTACAGAGGTAGATGTAAATGGAGACTACGGTAATAACAACACACTGATTACAGAGGTAGATGTAAATGGAGACTACGGTAATAACAACACACTGATTACAGAGGTAGATGTAAATGGAGATTACGGTAATAACAACACACTGATTACAGAGGTAGATGTAAATGGAGACTACGGTAATAACAACACACTGATTACAGAGGTAGATGTAAATAGAGACTACGGTAATAACAACACACTGATTACAGAGGTAGATGTAAATGGAGACTACGGTAAAAACAACACATTGATTACAGAAGTAGATGTAAATGGAGACTACGGTAATAACAACACACTGATTACAGAGGTAGATGTAAATGGAGACTACGGTAATAACAACACACTGATTACAGAGGTAGATGTAAATGGAGACTACGGTAATAACAACACACTGATTACAGAGGTAGATGTAAATGGAGACTACGGTAATAACAACACACTGATTTCAGAGGTAGATGTAAATGGAGACTACGGTAATAACAACACACTGATTACAGAGGTAGATGTAAATGGAGACTACGGTAATAACAACACACTGATTACAGAGGTAGATGTAAATGGAGACTACGGTAATAACGACACACTGATTACAGAGGTAGATGTAAATGGAGACTACGGTAATAACGACACACTGATTACAGAGGTAGATGTAAATGGAGACTACGGTAATAACAACACACTGATTACAGAGGTAGATGTAAATGGAGACTACGGTAATAACAACACACTGATTACAGAGGTAGATGTAAATGGAGACTACGGTAATAACAACACACTGATTACAGAGGTAGATGTAAATGGAGACTACGGTAATAACAACACACTGATTACAGAGGTAGATGTAAATGGAGACTACGGTAATAACAACACACTGATTACAGAGGTAGATGTAAATGGAGACTACGGTAATAACAACACACTGATTACAGAGGTAGATGTAAATGGAGACTACGGTAATTTCAACACACTGATTACAGAGGTAGATGTAAATGGAGACTACGGTAATAACAACACACTGATTACAGAGGTAGATGTAAATGGAGACTACGGTAATAACAACACACTGATTACAGAGGTAGATGTAAATGGAGACTACGGTAATAACAACACACTGATTACAGAGGTAGATGTAAATGGAGACTACGGTAATAACAACACACTGATTACAGAGGTAGATGTAAATGGAGACTACGGTAATAACAACACACTGATTACAGAGGTAGATGTAAATGGAGACTACGGTAATAACAACACACTGATTACAGAGGTAGATGTAAATGGAGACTACGGTAATAACAACACACTGATTACAGAGGTAGATGTAAATGGAGATTACGGTAATAACAACACACTGATTACAGAGGTAGATGTAAATGGAGACTACGGTAATAACAACACACTGATTACAGAGGTAGATGTAAATAGAGACTACGGTAATAACAACACACTGATTACAGAGGTAGATGTAAATGGAGACTACGGTAAAAACAACACATTGATTACAGAAGTAGATGTAAATGGAGACTACGGTAATAACAACACACTGATTACAGAGGTAGATGTAAATGGAGACTACGGTAATAACAACACACTGATTACAGAGGTAGATGTAAATGGAGACTACGGTAATAACAACACACTGATTACAGAGGTAGATGTAAATGGAGACTACGGTAATAACAACACACTGATTTCAGAGGTAGATGTAAATGGAGATTACGGTAATAACAACACACTGATTTCAGAGGTAGATGTAAATGGAGACTACGGTAATAACAACACACTGATTACAGAGGTAGATGTAAATGGAGACTACGGTAATAACGACACACTGATTACAGAGGTAGATGTAAATGGAAACTACGGTAATAACAACACACTGATTACAGAGGTAGATGTAAATGGAGACTGTGGTAATAACAACACACTGATTACAGAGGTAGATGTAAATGGAGACTACGGTAATAACAACACACTGATTTCAGAGGTAGATGTAAATGGAGATTACGGTAATAACAACACACTGATTACAGAGGTAGATGTAAATGGAGGCTACGGTAATAACAACACACTGATTACAGAGGTAGATGTAAATGGAGATTACGGTAATAACAACACACTGATTACAGAGGTAGATGTAAATGGAGACTACGGTAATAACAACACACTGATTACAGAGGTAGATGTAAATGGAGATTACGGTAATAACAACACACTGATTACAGAGGTAGATGTAAATGGAGACTACGGTAATAACGACACACTGATTACAGAGGTAGATGTAAATGGAGACTACGGTAATAACGACACACTGATTACAGAGGTAGATGTAAATGGAGACTACGGTAATAACGACACACTGATTACAGAGGGAGATGTAAATGGAGACTACGGTAATAACAACACACTGATTACAGAGGTAGATGTAAATGGAGACTACGGTAATAACAACACACTGATTACAGAGGTAGATGTAAATGGAGACTACGGTAATAACAACACACTGATTACAGAGGTAGATGTAAATGGAGACTACGGTAATAACAACACACTGATTACAGAGGTAGATGTAAATGGAGATTACGGTAATAACAACACACTGATTACAGAGGTAGATGTAAATGGAGACTACGGTAATAACGACACACTGATTACAGAGGTAGATGTAAATGGAGACTACGGTAATAACGACACACTGATTACAGAGGTAGATGTAAATGGAGACTACGGTAATAACGACACACTGATTACAGAGGGAGATGTAAATGGAGACTACGGTAATAACAACACACTGATTACAGAGGTAGATGTAAATGGAGACTACGGTAATAACAACACACTGATTACAGAGGTAGATGTAAATGGAGACTACGGTAATAACGACACACTGATTACAGAGGTAGATGTAAATGGAGACTACGGTAATAACGACACACTGATTACAGAGGTAGATGTAAATGGAGACTGCGGTAATAACAACACACTGATTACAGAGGTAGATGTAAATGGAGACTGCGGTAATAACAACACACTGATTACAGAGGTAGATGTAAATGGAGACTACGGTAATAACAACACACTGATTACAGAGGTAGATGTAAATGGAGACTACGGTAATAACAACACACTGATTTCAGAGGTGGATGTAAATGGAGATTACGGTAATAACAACACACTGATTACAGAGGTAGATGTAAATGGAGACTACGGTAATAACAACACACTGATTACAGAGGTAGATGTAAATGAAGACTACGGTAATAACAACACACTGATTACAGAGGTAGATGTAAATGGAGACTACGGTAATAACAACACACTGATTACAGAGGTAGATGTAAATGGAGACTACGGTAATAACAACACACTGATTACAGAGGTAGATGTAAATGGAGACTACGGTAATAACGACACACTGATTACAGAGGTAGATGTAAATGGAGACTACGGTAATAACGACACACTGATTACAGAGGTAGATGTAAATGGAGACTACGGTAATAACAACACACTGATTACAGAGGTAGATGTAAATAGAGACTACGGTAATAACAACACACTGATTTCAGAGGTAGATGTAAATGGAGATTACGGTAATAACAACACACTGATTACAGAGGTAGATGTAAATGGAGATTACGGTAATAACAACACACTGATTACAGAGGTAGATGTTAATGGAGACTACGGTAATAACAACACACTGATTACAGAGGTAGATGTAAATGGAGGCTACGGTAATAACAACACACTGATTACAGAGGTAGATGTAAATGGAGACTACGGTAATAACAACACACTGATTACAGAGGTAGATGTAAATGGAGATTACGGTAATAACAACACACTGATTACAGAGGTAGATGTAAATGGAGACTACGGTAATAACAACACACTGATTACAGAGGTAGATGTAAATGGAGGCTACGGTAATAACAACACACTGATTACAGAGGTAGATGTAAATGGAGACTACGGTAATAACAACACACTGATTACAGAGGTAGATGTAAATGGAGATTACGGTAATAACAACACACTGATTACAGAGGTAGATGTAAATGGAGACTACGGTAATAACAACACACTGATTACAGAGGTAGATGTAAATGGAGACTACGGTAATAACAACACACTGATTACAGAGGTAGATGTAAATGGAGATTACGGTAATAACAACACACTGATTACAGAGGTAGATGTAAATGGAGATTACGGTAATAACAACACACTGATTACAGAGGTAGATGTAAATGGAGACTACGGTAATAACAACACACTGATTTCAGAGGTAGATGTAAATGGAGACTACGGTAATAACAACACACTGATTACAGAGATAGATGTAAATGGAGATTACGGTAATAACAACACACTGATTACAGAGGTAGATGTAAATGGAGACTACGGTAATAACAACATACTGATTACAGAGGTAGATGTAAATGGAGATTACGGTAATAACAACACACTGATTACAGAGGTAGATGTAAATGGAGACTACGGTAATAACAACACACTGATTACAGAGGTAGATGTAAATGGAGACTACGGTAATAACAACACACTGATTACAGAGGGAGATGTAAATGGAGACTACGGTAATAACAACACACTGATTACAGAGGTAGATGTAAATGGAGACTACGGTAATAACAACACACTGATTATAGAGGGAGATGTAAATGGAGACTACGGTAATAACAACACACTGATTACAGAGGTAGATGTAAATGGAGACTACGGTAATAACAACACACTGATAATAGAGGTAGATGTAAATGGAGACTACGGTAATAACAACACACTGATTACAGAGGTAGATGTAAATGGAGACTACGGTAATAACAACACACTGATTACAGAGGTAGATGTAAATGGAGACTACGGTAATAACAACACACTGATTACAGAGGTAGATGTAAATGGAGACTACGGTAATAACAACACACTGATTACAGAGGTAGATGTAAATAGAGACTACGGTAATAACGACACACTGATTACAGAGGTAGATGTAAATGGAGACTACGGTAATAACAACACACTGATTACAGAGGTAGATGTAAATGGAGACTACGGTAATAACAACACACTGATTACAGAGGTAGATGTAAATGGAGACTACGGTAATAACAACACACTGATTACAGAGGTAGATGTAAATGGAGACTACGGTAATAACAACACACTGATTACAGAGGTAGATGTAAATGGAGACTACGGTAATAACAACACACTGATTACAGAGGTAGATGTAAATGGAGACTACGGTAATAACAACACACTGATTACAGAGGTAGATGTAAATGGAGACTACGGTAATAACAACACACTGATTACAGAGGTAGATGTAAATGGAGACTACGGTATTAACAACACACTGATTACAGAGGTAGATGTAAATGGAGATTACGGTAATAACAACACACTGATTACAGAGGTAGATGTAAATGGAGACTACGGTAATAACAACACACTGATTACAGAGGTAGATGTAAATGGAGACTACGGTAATAACAACACACTGATTACAGAGGGAGATGTAAATGGAGACTACGGTAATAACAACACACTGATTACAGAGGGAGATGTAAATGGAGACTACGGTAATAACAACACACTGATTACAGAGGGAGATGTAAATGGAGACTACGGTAATAACAACACACTGATTACAGAGGGAGATGTAAATGGAGACTACGGTAATAACAACACACTGATAATAGAGGTAGATGTAAATGGAGACTACGGTAATAACAACACACTGATTACAGAGGTAGATGTAAATGGAGACTACGGTAATAACAACACACTGATTACAGAGGTAGATGTAAATGGAGACTACGGTAATAACAACACACTGATTACAGAGGTAGATGTAAATAGAGCCTACGGTAATAACAACACACTGATTACAGAGGTAGATGTAAATGGAGACTACGGTAATAACAACACACTGATTACAGAGGTAGATGTAAATGGAGACTACGGTAATAACGACACACTGATTACAGAGGTAGATGTAAATGGAGACTGCGGTAATAACAACACACTGATTACAGAGGTAGATGTAAATGGAGACTGCGGTAATAACAACACACTGATTACAGAGGTAGATGTAAATGGAGACTACGGTAATAACAACACACTGATTACAGAGGTAGATGTAAATGGAGGCTACGGTAATAACAACACACTGATTTCAGAGGTAGATGTAAATGGAGATTACGGTAAAAACAACACACTGATTACAGAGGTAGATGTAAATGGAGACTGCGGTAATAACAACACACTGATTACAGAGGTAGATGTAAATGGAGACTGCGGTAATAACAACACACTGATTACAGAGGTAGATGTAAATGGAGACTACGGTAATAACAACACACTGATTACAGAGGTAGATGTAAATGGAGACTACGGTAATAACAACACACTGATTACAGAGGTAGATGTAAATGGAGACTACGGTAAAAACAACACACTGATTACAGAGGTAGATGTAAATGGAGACTACGGTAATAACAACACACTGATTACAGAGGTAGATGTAAATGGAGACTACGGTAATAACAACACACTGATTTCAGAGGTAGATGTAAATGGAGATTACGGTAAAAACAACACACTGATTACAGAGGTAGATGTAAATGGAGACTACGGTAATAACAACACACTGATTACAGAGGTAGATGTAAATGGAGACTACGGTAATAACAACACACTGATTACAGAGGTAGATGTAAATGGAGACTACGGTAATAACAACACACTGATTACAGAGGTAGATGTAAATGGAGGCTACGGTAATAACAACACACTGATTACAGAGGTAGATGTAAATGGAGACTACGGTAATAACAAAACACTGATTACAGAGGTAGATGGAAATGGAGATTACGGTAATAACAACACACTGATTACAGAGGTAGATGTAAATGGAGACTACGGTAATAACAACACACTGATTACAGAGGTAGATGTAAATGGAGACTACGGTAATAACAACACACTGATTACAGAGATAGATGTAAATGGAGACTACGGTAATAACAACACACTGATTACAGAGGTAGATGTAAATGGAGACTACGGTAATAACAACACACTGATTACAGAGGTAGATGTAAATGGAGATTACGGTAATAACAACACACTGATTACAGAGGTAGATGTAAATGGAGAATACGGTAATAACAACACACTGATTACAGAGGTAGATGTAAATGGAGACTACGGTAATAACAACACACTGATTACAGAGGGAGATGTAAATGGAGACTACGGTAATAACAACACACTGATTACAGAGGGAGATGTAAATGGAGACTACGGTAATAACAACACACTGATTATAGAGGGAGATGTAAATGGAGAATACGGTAATAACAACACACTGATAATAGAGGTAGATGTAAATGGAGACTACGGTAATAACAACACACTGATTACAGAGGTAGATGTAAATGGAGACTACGGTAATAACAACACACTGATTACAGAGGTAGATGTAAATGGAGACTACGGTAATAACAACACACTGATTACAGAGGTAGATGTAAATAGAGACTACGGTAATAACGACACACTGATTACAGAGGTAGATGTAAATGGAGACTACGGTAATAAGAACACACTGATTACAGAGGTAGATGTAAATGGAGACTACGGTAATAACAACACACTGATTACAGAGGTAGATGTAAATGGAGACTACGGTAATAACAACACACTGATTACAGAGGTAGATGTAAATGGAGACTACGGTAATAACGATACACTGATTACAGAAGTAGATGTAAATGGAGACTGCGGTAATAACAACACACTGATTACAGAGGTAGATGTAAATGGAGACTGCGGTAATAACAACACACTGATTACAGAGGTAGATGTAAATGGAGACTACGGTAATAACAACACACTGATTACAGAGGTAGATGTAAATGGAGACTACGGTAATAACAACACACTGATTTCAGAGGTAGATGTAAATGGAGATTACGGTAATAACAACACACTGATTACAGAGGTAGATGTAAATGGAGACTACGGTAATAACAACACACTGATTACAGAGGTAGATGTAAATGGAGACTACGGTAATAACAACACACTGATTACAGAGGTAGATGTAAATGGAGACTGCGGTAATAACAACACACTGATTACAGAGGTAGATGTAAATGGAGACTACGGTAATAACAACACACTGATTACAGAGGTAGATGTAAATGGAGGCTACGGTAATAACAACACACTGATTTCAGAGGTAGATGTAAATGGAGATTACGGTAAAAACAACACACTGATTACAGAGGTAGATGTAAATGGAGACTGCGGTAATAACAACACACTGATTACAGAGGTAGATGTAAATGGAGACTGCGGTAATAACAACACACTGATTACAGAGGTAGATGTAAATGGAGACTACGGTAATAACAACACACTGATTACAGAGGTAGATGTAAATGGAGACTACGGTAATAACAACACACTGATTACAGAGGTAGATGTAAATGGAGACTACGGTAAAAACAACACACTGATTACAGAGGTAGATGTAAATGGAGACTACGGTAATAACAACACACTGATTACAGAGGTAGATGTAAATGGAGACTACGGTAATAACAACACACTGATTTCAGAGGTAGATGTAAATGGAGATTACGGTAAAAACAACACACTGATTACAGAGGTAGATGTAAATGGAGACTACGGTAATAACAACACACTGATTACAGAGGTAGATGTAAATGGAGACTACGGTAATAACAACACACTGATTACAGAGGTAGATGTAAATGGAGACTACGGTAATAACAACACACTGATTACAGAGGTAGATGTAAATGGAGGCTACGGTAATAACAACACACTGATTACAGAGGTAGATGTAAATGGAGACTACGGTAATAACAAAACACTGATTACAGAGGTAGATGGAAATGGAGATTACGGTAATAACAACACACTGATTACAGAGGTAGATGTAAATGGAGACTACGGTAATAACAACACACTGATTACAGAGGTAGATGTAAATGGAGACTACGGTAATAACAACACACTGATTACAGAGATAGATGTAAATGGAGACTACGGTAATAACAACACACTGATTACAGAGGTAGATGTAAATGGAGACTACGGTAATAACAACACACTGATTACAGAGGTAGATGTAAATGGAGATTACGGTAATAACAACACACTGATTACAGAGGTAGATGTAAATGGAGAATACGGTAATAACAACACACTGATTACAGAGGTAGATGTAAATGGAGACTACGGTAATAACAACACACTGATTACAGAGGGAGATGTAAATGGAGACTACGGTAATAACAACACACTGATTACAGAGGGAGATGTAAATGGAGACTACGGTAATAACAACACACTGATTATAGAGGGAGATGTAAATGGAGAATACGGTAATAACAACACACTGATAATAGAGGTAGATGTAAATGGAGACTACGGTAATAACAACACACTGATTACAGAGGTAGATGTAAATGGAGACTACGGTAATAACAACACACTGATTACAGAGGTAGATGTAAATGGAGACTACGGTAATAACAACACACTGATTACAGAGGTAGATGTAAATAGAGACTACGGTAATAACGACACACTGATTACAGAGGTAGATGTAAATGGAGACTACGGTAATAAGAACACACTGATTACAGAGGTAGATGTAAATGGAGACTACGGTAATAACAACACACTGATTACAGAGGTAGATGTAAATGGAGACTACGGTAATAACAACACACTGATTACAGAGGTAGATGTAAATGGAGACTACGGTAATAACGATACACTGATTACAGAAGTAGATGTAAATGGAGACTGCGGTAATAACAACACACTGATTACAGAGGTAGATGTAAATGGAGACTGCGGTAATAACAACACACTGATTACAGAGGTAGATGTAAATGGAGACTACGGTAATAACAACACACTGATTACAGAGGTAGATGTAAATGGAGACTACGGTAATAACAACACACTGATTTCAGAGGTAGATGTAAATGGAGATTACGGTAATAACAACACACTGATTACAGAGGTAGATGTAAATGGAGACTACGGTAATAACAACACACTGATTACAGAGGTAGATGTAAATGGAGACTACGGTAATAACAACACACTGATTACAGAGGTAGATGTAAATGGAGACTACGGTAATAACAACACACTGATTACAGAGGTAGATGTAAATGGAGACTACGGTAATAACAACACACTGATTACAGAGGTAGATGTAAATGGAGACTACGGTAATAACAACACACTGATTACAGAGGGAGATGTAAATGGAGACTACGGTAATAACAACACACTGATTACAGAGGTAGATGTAAATAGAGACTGCTGTAATAACAACACACTGATTACAGAGGTAGATGTAAATGGAGACTACGGTAATAACAACACACTGATTACAGAGGTAGATGTAAATGGAGACTACGGTAATAACAACACACTGATTTCAGAGGTAGATGTAAATGGAGATTACGGTAATAACAACACACTGATTACAGAGGTAGATGTAAATGGAGACTACGGTAATAACAACACACTGATTACAGAGGTAGATGTAAATGGAGACTACGGTAATAACAACACACTGATTACAGAGGTAGATGTAAATGGAGACTACGGTAATAACGACACACTGATTACAGAGGTAGATGTAATTGGAGACTACGGTAATAACAACACACTGATTACAGAGGTAGATGTAAATAGAGACTGCGGTAATAACGACACACTGATTACAGAGGTAGATGTAAATGGAGACTACGGTAATAACAACACACTGATTACAGAGGTAGATGTAAATGGAGACTACGGTAATAACAACACACTGATTACAGAGGTAGATGTAAATGGAGACTACGGTAATAACAACACACTGATTACAGAGGTAGATGTAAATAGAGACTACGGTAATAACGACACACTGATTACAGAGGTAGATGTAAATGGAGACTACGGTAATAACAACACACTGATTACAGAGGTAGATGTAAATGGAGACTACGGTAATAACAACACACTGATTACAGAGGTAGATGTAAATGGAGACTACGGTAATAACAACACACTGATTACAGAGGTAGATGTAAATGGAGACTACGGTAATAACGATACACTGATTACAGAAGTAGATGTAAATGGAGACTGCGGTAATAACAACACACTGATTACAGAGGTAGATGTAAATGGAGACTGCGGTAATAACAACACACTGATTACAGAGGTAGATGTAAATGGAGACTACGGTAATAACAACACACTGATTACAGAGGTAGATGTAAATGGAGACTACGGTAATAACAACACACTGATTTCAGAGGTAGATGTAAATGGAGATTACGGTAATAACAACACACTGATTACAGAGGTAGATGTAAATGGAGACTACGGTAATAACAACACACTGATTACAGAGGTAGATGTAAATGGAGACTACGGTAATAACAACACACTGATTACAGAGGTAGATGTAAATGGAGACTACGGTAATAACAACACACTGATTACAGAGGTAGATGTAAATGGAGACTACGGTAATAACAACACACTGATTACAGAGGGAGATGTAAATGGAGACTAAGGTAATAACAACACACTGATTACAGAGGTAGATGTAAATAGAGACTGCTGTAATAACAACACACTGATTACAGAGGTAGATGTAAATGGAGACTACGGTAATAACAACACACTGATTACAGAGGTAGATGTAAATGGAGACTACGGTAATAACAACACACTGATTTCAGAGGTAGATGTAAATGGAGATTACGGTAATAACAACACACTGATTACAGAGGTAGATGTAAATGGAGACTACGGTAATAACAACACACTGATTACAGAGGTAGATGTAAATGGAGACTACGGTAATAACAACACACTGATTACAGAGGTAGATGTAAATGGAGACTACGGTAATAACGACACACTGATTACAGAGGTAGATGTAATTGGAGACTACGGTAATAACAACACACTGATTACAGAGGTAGATGTAAATAGAGACTGCGGTAATAACGACACACTGATTACAGAGGTAGATGTAAATGGAGATTACGGTAATAACAACACACTGATTACAGAGGTAGATGTAAATGGAGACTACGGTAATAACAACACACTGATTACAGAGGTAGATGTAAATGGAGACTACGGTAATAACAACACACTGATTACAGAGGTAGATGTAAATGGAGACTACGGTAATAACAACACACTGATTACAGAGGTAGATGTAAATGGAGACTACGGTAATAACAACACACTGATTACAGAGGTAGATGTAAATGGAGACTACGGTAATAACAACACACTGATTACAGAGGTAGATGTAAATGGAGACTACGGTAATAACAACACACTGATTACAGAGGTAGATGTAAATGGAGACTACGGTAATAACGACACACTGATTACAGAGGTAGATGTAAATGGAGACTACGGTAATAACAACACACTGATTACAGAGGTAGATGTAAATAGAGACTACGGTAATAACAACACACTGATTTCAGAGGTAGATGTAAATGGAGATTACGGTAATAACAACACACTGATTACAGAGGTAGATGTAAATGGAGGCTACGGTAATAACAACACACTGATTACAGAGGTAGATGTAAATGGAGACTACGGTAATAACAACACACTGATTACAGAGGTAGATGTAAATGGAGATTACGGTAATAACAACACACTGATTACAGAGGTAGATGTAAATGGAGACTACGGTAATAACAACACACTGATTACAGAGGTAGATGTAAATGGAGACTACGGTAATAACAACACACTGATTACAGAGATAGATGTAAATGGAGACTACGGTAATAACAACACACTGATTACAGAGGTAGATGTAAATGGAGACTACGGTAATAACAACACACTGATTACAGAGGTAGATGTAAATGGAGACTACGGTAATAACAACACACTGATTACAGAGGTAGATGTAAATGGAGATTACGGTAATAACAACACACTGATTACAGAGGTAGATGTAAATGGAGACTACGGTAATAACAACACACTGATTACAGAGGGAGATGTAAATGGAGACTACGGTAATAACAACACACTGATTACAGAGGGAGATGTAAATGGAGACTACGGTAATAACAACACACTGATTATAGAGGGAGATGTAAATGGAGACTACGGTAAAAACAACACACTGATAATAGAGGTAGATGTAAATGGAGACTACGGTAATAACAACACACTGATTACAGAGGTAGATGTAAATAGAGACTACGGTAATAACGACACACTGATTACAGAGGTAGATGTAAATGGAGACTGCGGTAATAACAACACACTGACTACGGTAATAACAACACACTAATTACAGAGGTAGATGTAAATGGAGACTACGGTAATAACAACACACTGATTACAGAGGTAGATGTAAATGGAGACTACGGTAATAACAACACACTGATTACAGAGGTAGATGTAAATGGAGACTACGGTAATAACAACACACTGATTACAGAGGTAGATGTAAATGGAGACTACGGTAATAACAACACACTGATTACAGAGGTAGATGTAAATGGAGACTACGGTAATAACAACACACTGATTACAGAGGTAGATGTAAATAGAGACTACGGTAATAACAACACACTGATTTCAGAGGTAGATGTAAATGGAGACTGCGGTAATAACAACACACTGATTACAGAGGTAGATGTAAATGGAGACTACGGTAATAACGACACACTGATTACAGAGGTAGATGTAAATAGAGACTACGGTAATAACGACACACTGATTACAGAGGTAGATGTAAATGGAGACTACGGTAATAACAACACACTGATTACAGAGGTAGATGTAAATGGAGACTACGGTAATAACAACACACTGATTACAGAGGTAGATGTAAATGGAGACTACGGTAATAACAACACACTGATTACAGAGGTAGATGTAAATGGAGACTACGGTAATAACAACACACTGATTACAGAGGTAGATGTAAATGGAGACTACGGTAATAACAACACACTGATTACAGAGGTAGATGTAAATGGAGATTACGGTAATAACAACACACTGATTACAGAGGTAGATGTAAATGGAGACTACGGTAATAACAACACACTGATTACAGCGGTAGATGTAAATGGAGATTACGGTAATAACAACACACTGATTACAGAGGTAGATGTAAATGGAGACTACGGTAATAACAACACACTGATTACAGAGGTAGATGTAAATGGAGATTACGGTAATAAGAAGACACTGATTACAGAGGTAGATGTAAATGGAGACTACGGTAATAACAACACACTGATTACAGAGGTAGATGTAAATGGAGATTACGGTAATAACAACACACTGATTCCAGATGTAGATGTAAATGGAGACTACGGTAAAAACAACACACTGATTACAGAGGTAGATGTAAATGGAGACTACGGTAAAAACAACACACTGATTACAGAGGTAGATGTAAATGGAGACTACGGTAATAATAACACACTGATTACAGAGGTAGATGTAAATGGAGACTACGGTAATAATAACACACTGATTACAGAGGTAGATGTAAATGGAGACTACGGTAATAACAACACACTGATTACAGAGGTAGATGTAAATGGAGACTACGGTAATAACAACACACTGATTACAGAGGTAGATGTAAATGGAGAATACGGTAATAACAACACACTGATTACAGAGGTAGATGTAAATGGAGACTACGGTAATAACAACACACTGATTACAGAGGTAGATGTAAATGGAGACTACGGTAATAACAACACACTGATTACAGAGGGAGATGTAAATGGAGACTACGGTAATAACAACACACTGATTACAGAGGTAGATGCAAATAGAGACTGCGGTAATAACAACACACTGATTACAGAGGTAGATGTAAATGGAGACTACGGTAATAACAACACACTGATTACAGAGGTAGATGTAAATGGAGACTACGGTAATAACAACACACTGATTTCAGAGGTAGATGTAAATGGAGATTACGGTAATAACAACACACTGATTACAGAGGTACATGTAAATGGAGACTACGGTAATAACAACACACTGATTACAGAGGTAGATGTAAATGGAGACTACGGTAATAACAACACACTGATTACAGAGGTAGATGTAAATGGAGACTACGGTAATAACGACACACTGATTACAGAGGTAGATGTAAATGGAGACTACGGTAATAACCACACACTGATTACAGAGGTAGATGTAAATAGAGACTGCGGTAATAACAACACACTGATTACAGAGGTAGATGTAAATGGAGACTACGGTAATAACAACACACTGATTACAGAGGTAGATGTAAATGGAGACTACGGTAATAACAACACACTGATTACAGAGGTAGATGTAAATGGAGACTACGGTAATAACAACACACTGATTACAGAGGTAGATGTAAATGGAGACTACGGTAATAACAACACACTGATTACAGAGGTAGATGTAAATGGAGACTACGGTAATAACAACACACTGATTACAGAGGTAGATGTAAATGGAGACTACGGTAATAACAACACACTGATTACAGAGGTAGATGTAAATGGAGACTACGGTAATAACAACACACTGATTACAGAGGTAGATGTAAATGGAGACTACGGTAATAACAACACACTGATTACAGAGGTAGATGTAAATGGAGACTACGGTAATAACGACACACTGATTACAGAGGTAGATGTAAATGGAGACTACGGTAATAACAACACACTGATTACAGAGGTAGATGTAAATAGAGACTACGGTAATAACAACACACTGATTTCAGAGGTAGATGTAAATGGAGATTACGGTAATAACAACACACTGATTACAGAGGTAGATGTAAATGGAGGCTACGGTAATAACAACACACTGATTACAGAGGTAGATGTAAATGGAGACTACGGTAATAACAACACACTGATTACAGAGGTAGATGTAAATGGAGATTACGGTAATAACAACACACTGATTACAGAGGTAGATGTAAATGGAGACTACGGTAATAACAACACACTGATTACAGAGGTAGATGTAAATGGAGACTACGGTAATAACAACACACTGATTACAGAGGTAGATGTAAATGGAGACTACGGTAATAACGACACACTGATTACAGAGGTAGATGTAAATGGAGACTACGGTAATAACAACACACTGATTACAGAGGTAGATGTAAATAGAGACTACGGTAATAACAACACACTGATTTCAGAGGTAGATGTAAATGGAGATTACGGTAATAACAACACACTGATTACAGAGGTAGATGTAAATGGAGGCTACGGTAATAACAACACACTGATTACAGAGGTAGATGTAAATGGAGACTACGGTAATAACAACACACTGATTACAGAGGTAGATGTAAATGGAGATTACGGTAATAACAACACACTGATTACAGAGGTAGATGTAAATGGAGACTACGGTAATAACAACACACTGATTACAGAGGTAGATGTAAATGGAGACTACGGTAATAACAACACACTGATTACAGAGATAGATGTAAATGGAGACTACGGTAATAACAACACACTGATTACAGAGGTAGATGTAAATGGAGACTACGGTAATAACAACACACTGATTACAGAGGTAGATGTAAATGGAGACTACGGTAATAACAACACACTGATTACAGAGGTAGATGTAAATGGAGATTACGGTAATAACAACACACTGATTACAGAGGTAGATGTAAATGGAGACTACGGTAATAACAACACACTGATTACAGAGGGAGATGTAAATGGAGACTACGGTAATAACAACACACTGATTACAGAGGGAGATGTAAATGGAGACTACGGTAATAACAACACACTGATTATAGAGGGAGATGTAAATGGAGACTACGGTAAAAACAACACACTGATAATAGAGGTAGATGTAAATGGAGACTACGGTAATAACAACACACTGATTACAGAGGTAGATGTAAATAGAGACTACGGTAATAACGACACACTGATTACAGAGGTAGATGTAAATGGAGACTGCGGTAATAACAACACACTGACTACGGTAATAACAACACACTAATTACAGAGGTAGATGTAAATGGAGACTACGGTAATAACAACACACTGATTACAGAGGTAGATGTAAATGGAGACTACGGTAATAACAACACACTGATTACAGAGGTAGATGTAAATGGAGACTACGGTAATAACAACACACTGATTACAGAGGTAGATGTAAATGGAGACTACGGTAATAACAACACACTGATTACAGAGGTAGATGTAAATGGAGACTACGGTAATAACAACACACTGATTACAGAGGTAGATGTAAATAGAGACTACGGTAATAACAACACACTGATTTCAGAGGTAGATGTAAATGGAGACTGCGGTAATAACAACACACTGATTACAGAGGTAGATGTAAATGGAGACTACGGTAATAACGACACACTGATTACAGAGGTAGATGTAAATAGAGACTACGGTAATAACGACACACTGATTACAGAGGTAGATGTAAATGGAGACTACGGTAATAACAACACACTGATTACAGAGGTAGATGTAAATGGAGACTACGGTAATAACAACACACTGATTACAGAGGTAGATGTAAATGGAGACTACGGTAATAACAACACACTGATTACAGAGGTAGATGTAAATGGAGACTACGGTAATAACAACACACTGATTACAGAGGTAGATGTAAATGGAGACTACGGTAATAACAACACACTGATTACAGAGGTAGATGTAAATGGAGATTACGGTAATAACAACACACTGATTACAGAGGTAGATGTAAATGGAGACTACGGTAATAACAACACACTGATTACAGCGGTAGATGTAAATGGAGATTACGGTAATAACAACACACTGATTACAGAGGTAGATGTAAATGGAGACTACGGTAATAACAACACACTGATTACAGAGGTAGATGTAAATGGAGATTACGGTAATAAGAAGACACTGATTACAGAGGTAGATGTAAATGGAGACTACGGTAATAACAACACACTGATTACAGAGGTAGATGTAAATGGAGATTACGGTAATAACAACACACTGATTCCAGATGTAGATGTAAATGGAGACTACGGTAAAAACAACACACTGATTACAGAGGTAGATGTAAATGGAGACTACGGTAAAAACAACACACTGATTACAGAGGTAGATGTAAATGGAGACTACGGTAATAATAACACACTGATTACAGAGGTAGATGTAAATGGAGACTACGGTAATAATAACACACTGATTACAGAGGTAGATGTAAATGGAGACTACGGTAATAACAACACACTGATTACAGAGGTAGATGTAAATGGAGACTACGGTAATAACAACACACTGATTACAGAGGTAGATGTAAATGGAGAATACGGTAATAACAACACACTGATTACAGAGGTAGATGTAAATGGAGACTACGGTAATAACAACACACTGATTACAGAGGTAGATGTAAATGGAGACTACGGTAATAACAACACACTGATTACAGAGGGAGATGTAAATGGAGACTACGGTAATAACAACACACTGATTACAGAGGTAGATGCAAATAGAGACTGCGGTAATAACAACACACTGATTACAGAGGTAGATGTAAATGGAGACTACGGTAATAACAACACACTGATTACAGAGGTAGATGTAAATGGAGACTACGGTAATAACAACACACTGATTTCAGAGGTAGATGTAAATGGAGATTACGGTAATAACAACACACTGATTACAGAGGTACATGTAAATGGAGACTACGGTAATAACAACACACTGATTACAGAGGTAGATGTAAATGGAGACTACGGTAATAACAACACACTGATTACAGAGGTAGATGTAAATGGAGACTACGGTAATAACGACACACTGATTACAGAGGTAGATGTAAATGGAGACTACGGTAATAACCACACACTGATTACAGAGGTAGATGTAAATAGAGACTGCGGTAATAACAACACACTGATTACAGAGGTAGATGTAAATGGAGACTACGGTAATAACAACACACTGATTACAGAGGTAGATGTAAATGGAGACTACGGTAATAACAACACACTGATTACAGAGGTAGATGTAAATGGAGACTACGGTAATAACAACACACTGATTACAGAGGTAGATGTAAATGGAGACTACGGTAATAACAACACACTGATTACAGAGGTA
This sequence comes from Bathymodiolus septemdierum, assembly GCA_963383655.1. Classification (NCBI taxonomy): domain Eukaryota; kingdom Metazoa; phylum Mollusca; class Bivalvia; order Mytilida; family Modiolidae; genus Bathymodiolus; species Bathymodiolus septemdierum. Next base: position 12,686,514 of record OY726519.1, on the reverse strand, counting down.
GATGTAAATGGAGACTACGGTAATAACAACACACTGATTACAGAGGTAGATGTAAATGGAGACTACGGTAATAACAACACACTGATTACAGAGGTAGATGTAAATGGAGACTACGGTAATAACAACACACTGATTACAGAGGTAGATGTAAATGGAGACTACGGTAATAACAACACACTGATTACAGAGGTAGATGTAAATGGAGACTACGGTAATAACGACACACTGATTACAGAGGTAGATGTAAATGGAGACTACGGTAATAACAACACACTGATTACAGAGGTAGATGTAAATAGAGACTACGGTAATAACAACACACTGATTTCAGAGGTAGATGTAAATGGAGATTACGGTAATAACAACACACTGATTACAGAGGTAGATGTAAATGGAGGCTACGGTAATAACAACACACTGATTACAGAGGTAGATGTAAATGGAGACTACGGTAATAACAACACACTGATTACAGAGGTAGATGTAAATGGAGATTACGGTAATAACAACACACTGATTACAGAGGTAGATGTAAATGGAGACTACGGTAATAACAACACACTGATTACAGAGGTAGATGTAAATGGAGATTACGGTAATAACATCACACTAATTACAGAGATAGATGTAAATGGAGACTACGGTAATAACAACACACTGATTACAGAGGTAGATGTAAATGGAGACTACGGTAATAACAACACACTGATTACAGAGGTAGATGTAAATGGAGATTACGGTAATAACAACACACTGATTACAGAGGTAGATGTAAATGGAGACTACGGTAATAACAACACACTGATTACAGAGGTAGATGTAAATGGAGACTACGGTAATAACAACACACTGATTACAGAGGTAGATGTAAATGGAGATTACGGTAATAACAACACACTGATTACAGAGGTAGATGTAAATGGAGACTACGGTAATAACAACACACTGATTACAGAGGTAGATGTAAATGGAGACTACGGTAATAACAACACACTGATTACAGAGGGAGATGTAAATGGAGACTACGGTAATAACAACACACTGATTACAGAGGGAGATGTAAATGGAGACTACGGTAATAACAACACACTGATTATAGAGGGAGATGTAAATGGAGACTACGGTAATAACAACACACTGATAATAGAGGTAGATGTAAATGGAGACTACGGTAATAACAACACACTGATTACAGAGGTAGATGTAAATGGAGACTACGGTAATAACAACACACTGATTACAGAGGTAGATGTAAATGGAGACTGCGGTAATAACAACACACTGATTACAGAGGTAGATGTAAATGGAGACTACGGTAATAACAACACACTGATTACAGAGGTAGATGTAAATAGAGACTACGGTAATAACGACACACTGATTACAGAGGTAGATGTAAATGGAGACTGCGGTAATAACAACACACTGACTACGGTAATAACAACACACTAATTACAGAGGTAGATGTAAATGGAGACTACGGTAATAACAACACACTGATTACAGAGGTAGATGTAAATGGAGACTACGGTAATAACAACACACTGATTACAGAGGTAGATGTAAATGGAGACTACGGTAATAACAACACACTGATTACAGAGGTAGATGTAAATGGAGACTACGGTAATAACAACACACTGATTACAGAGGTAGATGTAAATGGAGACTACGGTAATAACAACACACTGATTACAGAGGTAGATGTAAATAGAGACTACGGTAATAACAACACACTGATTTCAGAGGTAGATGTAAATGGAGACTGCGGTAATAACAACACACTGATTACAGAGGTAGATGTAAATGGAGACTACGGTAATAACGACACACTGATTACAGAAGTAGATGTAAATAGAGACTACGGTAATAACGACACACTGATTACAGAGGTAGATGTAAATGGAGACTACGGTAATAACAACACACTGATTACAGAGGTAGATGTAAATGGAGACTACGGTAATAACAACACACTGATTACAGAGGTAGATGTAAATGGAGACTACGGTAATAACAACACACTGATTACAGAGGTAGATGTAAATGGAGACTACGGTAATAACAACACACTGATTACAGAGGTAGATGTAAATGGAGACTACGGTAATAACAACACACTGATTACAGAGGTAGAGGTAAATGGAGACTACGGTAATAACAACACACTGATTACAGAGGTAGATGTAAATGGAGACTACGGTAATAACAACACACTGATTACAGAGGTAGATGTAAATGGAGACTACGGTAATAACAACACACTGATTACAGAGGTAGAGGTAAATGGAGACTACGGTAATAACGACAAACTGATTACAGAGGTAGATGTAAATGGAGACTACGGTAATAACGACACACTGATTACAGAGGTAGATGTAAATGGAGACTACGGTAATAACAACACACTGATTACAGAGGTAGATGTAAATGGAGACTACGGTAATAACAACACACTGATTACAGAGGTAGATGTAAATGGAGACTACGGTAATAACAACACACTGATTACAGAGGTAGATGTAAATGGAGACTACGGTAATAACAACACACTGATTACAGAGGTAGATGTAAATGGAGATTACGGTAATAACAACACACTGATTACAGAGGTAGATGTAAATGGAGACTACGGTAATAACAACACACTGATTACAGAGGTAGATGTAAATGGAGATTACGGTAATAACAAGACACTGATTACAGAGGTAGATGTAAATGGAGACTACGGTAATAACAACACACTGATTACAGAGGTAGATGTAAATGGAGATTACGGTAATAACAACACACTGATTACAGATGTAGATGTAAATGGAGACTACGGTAAAAACAACACACTGATTACAGAGGTAGATGTAAATGGAAACTACGGTAAAAACAACACACTGATTACAGAGGTAGATGTAAATGGAGACTACGGTAATAATAACACACTGATTACAGAGGTAGATGTAAATAGAGACTACGGTAATAACGACACACTGATTACAGAGGTAGATGTAAATGGAGACTACGGTAATAACAACACACTGATTACAGAGGTAGATGTAAATGGAGACTACGGTAATAATAACACACTGATTACAGAGGTAGATGTAAATGGAGACTACGGTAATAACAACACACTGATTACAGAGGTAGATGTAAATGGAGACTACGGTAATAACAACACACTGATTACAGAGGTAGATGTAAATAGAGACTACGGTAATAACAACACACTGATTACAGAGGTAGATGTAAATGGAGACTACGGTAATAACAACACACTGATTACAGAGGTAGATGTAAATGGAGACTACGGTAATAACAACACACTGATTACAGAGGTAGAGGTAAATGGAGACTACGGTAATAACAACACACTGATTACAGAGGTAGATGTAAATAGAGACTACGGTAAAAACAACACACTGATTACAGAGGTAGATGTAAATGGAGACTACGGTAATAACAACACACTGATTACAGAGGTAGAGGTAAATGGAGACTACGGTAATAACAACACACTGATTACAGAGGTAGATGTAAATGGAGACTACGGTAATAACAACACACTGATTACAGAGGGAGATGTAAATGGAGACTACGGTAATAACAACACACTGATTACAGAGGTAGATGTAAATGGAGACTACGGTAATAACAACACACTGATTACAGAGGTAGATGTAAATGGAGATTACGGTAATAACAACACACTGATTACAGAGGTAGATGTAAATGGAGACTACGGTAATAACAACACACTGATTACAGAGGTAGATGTAAATGGAGACTACGGTAATAACAACACACTGATTACAGAGGTAGATGTAAATGGAGACTACGGTAATAACAACACACTGATTACAGAGGTAGATGTAAATGGAGACTACGGTAATAACAACACACTGATTACAGAGGGAGATGTAAATGGAGACTACGGTAAAAACAACACACTGATTACAGAGGTAGATGTAAATGGAGACTATGGTAATAACAACACACAGATTACAGAGGTAGATGTAAATGGAGACTACGGTAATAACAACACACTGATTACAGAGGTAGATGTAAATGGAGACTACGGTAATAACAACACACTGATTACAGAGGTAGATGTAAATGGAGACTACGGTAATAACGACACACTGATTACAGAGGTAGATGTAAATGGAGACTACGGTAATAACGACACACTGATTACAGAGGTAGATGTAAATGGAGACTACGGTAATAACAACACACTGATTACAGAGGTAGATGTAAATGGAGACTACGGTAATAACAACACACTGATTACAGAGGTAGATGTAAATGGAGACTACGGTAATAACAACACACTGATTACAGAGGTAGATGTAAATGGAGACTACGGTAATAACAACACACTGATTACAGAGGTAGATGTAAATGGAGACTACGGTAATAACGACACACTGATTACAGAGGTAGATGTAAATGGAGACTACGGTAATAACGACACACTGATTACAGAGGTAGATGTAAATGGAGACTGCGGTAATAACAACACACAGATTACAGAGGTAGATGTAAATGGAGACTACGGTAATAACAACACACTGATTACAGAGGTAGATGTAAATGGAGACTACGGTAATAACAACACACTGATTACAGAGGTAGATGTAAATGGAGACTACGGTAATAACAACACACTGATTACAGAGGTAGATGTAAATGGAGACTACGGTAATAACAACACACTGATTACAGAGGTAGATGTAAATGGAGACTACGGTAATAACAACACACTGATTACAGAGGTAGATGTAAATGGAGACTACGGTAATAACGACACACTGATTACAGAGGTAGATGTAAATGGAGACTACGGTAATAACAACACACTGATTACAGAGGTAGATGTAAATGGAGACTACCATTTGATAGCTACCACTCATCATTATTATGCAGAAATAAATATATACAATTTAAATGTACGTAAATCTAAAATGGCCTTAATGCAGGATGACCTACAAAACTGTTTCAGATTGATAGTCAATAGTAATCATACATATGCATATATATAGGCTCGAATTCTGTCCTATTAAGAACAAAAATTATTAAATTTCTTCCACAATTAAAATGTCCATGATAGGTCTTTAATATTGTGAAGTATAGTCTCGTTCACTGCACTGTTCGTTTGTCATACTGAAGTAAGTAAACGGTTTGGATATAGGGGCTTTAGATGGAAGTAAAAAGCATCCAATCAAAAAATGGTGCTATTTATTTCTCATGAATAATGGCTCACCACGAAATGATTTATATTTACAGAAAATATCATTATAATCTAACTGTCCAGCGTATACAATCGTGATATATTTAACCATGGATAGATAATGTTGTTACTATCCCTCGGCAGATGTTTGATATTTTACCCGACTCTTGAAAAACAATAGGAAAACAGACTGATGAGAAAATGAGAGTTTTTGTCATCCTTGTTGAGATTCTTATATCAGGTGAGTACCCCAATGCTATGATTTTTTTTATACAATTTTAAAATGAAAATAATTATAATCTTTAAGATCATATATGTGTTTTTCACAAATATTTCAACATTGAACATGATTGTAATTGAAAACATACATAAAAAAAACAATTAAATATTCCTAATTCAGATTCCTACTGAACGAACACCTGAACACTTGGAATCCCTCATAATTAAAAAAAAAAGGTATTTATGATATGCATGACCTCGTGCACGATGCATAAAAACACGAAATGATGTTCGGGGTATGTTCTGCTTCTAACTATTTCCGGGAAGTGCTTGGCAAGTTCACATTTATTGTATTTTTATTATGTGTTGTGTTCAACATGATTTCCTAGATTTTTGGGTTTTTTGTTGTTGACGCTGTTCAGTGTTCGATATTTAGTTCCTTTTATTTTGTTATTGTCCTTGCATGTAATTAAGCCTTGATGTCGGCATTTTTCATTAATTTAACTGAAGGACGAACATACAATATATAGATCTGAGGGAATAATTGAGTAAAAGGATTATCTAGAAATAAACAGGACAAACACAGAGGGAAATACATTACAAGAACAAAGGCTCGAGCAATACGAACTTCCGAAAACAAAAACCAGATGAGTCCTGGTGTTCCAGGAGGGTTAACTTCTCCTGTTCCACTTATAGCACCCGTCAACATTACGAATCATAATCATATGAAATAGAATGTAAACGTTATCTATACTTTTGAATATCTTTATGCTTACTTTATTGACTGAAACCGCTATTAGGTTACCGTTGACATGAACACCTTATTTTTATTTGGAGTAATTTAAAAACAGCTGTTACATACTTTGTATATTTCCTTTGGGTGTGTAATGTTTTCACAGCTTGACAATTTTCCATTGGTTTTTGTCTACCTTTATCTGATTAACAATAATATAATTTATATTCAGTTACTTTGACTAAAGACTCGCTAACTTTGTTCGTATCAAAAGTATTTTCGGTAAAACTTAATTTTAGTATTGACTATTTTTTTTTCTTTTTCTTTTGCTATTAGAGTGTTAGGGTTATGGTGTTTAACGCCACTTCCAACAGTATTTGGTATTAGGGGCTTCCTTTACTCGTAAATATCTTCTGACTAAGTACTCTAATTTGGTCTGACATTACTCAATATATTAACTAGCTTATTTCACTAGCATCATATCTATTTAACATCACAATGAAAATAAAAGCATACAAGGTATATAACAGACAAAATTGGTAACAAAACTCTAATATTTTACTTGTCTGAATCAGCTTAAAACTTTCTGTGAATTTCCGTAGACAGCCTGAAGATACTAAAAGGGGTACTAAGAACCCATATATCGAAGGACACACATTACAATGATCAAAGGAAAAAGGGCAAAAAGACAAACAATGCTAGACAAAACACTAAACAGAAAACTATAGATTGAGCAACACGAACATCACAAGAAACCTTGGGTCAACTGAGGAATTTTGGAAGAGTGAGCAGTTTCATTTGATATGGAACAACTTGATATTGAACCAATAAATACAAAGACCATGAACCCCACACAAAACACAAACAAGCATACCATGAACCCCACACAAAACACAAAACAAGTATACCATGAACCCCACGCAAAACACAAAACAAGTATACCATGAAGCCCACACAAAACACAAAACAAGCATACCATGAACCCCACACAAAACACAAACAAGTATACCATGTACCCCACACAAAACACAAACAAGCATACCATGAACCCCACACAAAACACAAACAAGTATACCATGAACTCCACACAAAACACAAACAAGCATACCATGAACCCCACACAAAACACAAACAAGCATACGATGAACCCCACACAAAACACAAACAAGTATACCATGAACCCCACACAAAGCACAAAACAAGTATACCATGAATCCCACACAAAACACAAACCAAGTATACCATGAACCCCACACAAAACACAAACAAGTATACCATGTATCCCACACAAAACACAAACAAGCATACCATGAACCCCACACAAAGCACAAACAAGTATACCATGAACCCCACAAAAAACACAAACAAGGATACCATGAACCCCACACAAAACACAAACAAGTATACCATGAACCCCACACAAAACACAAACAAGCATACCATGAACCCCACACAAAACACAAACAAGTATACCATGAACCCCACACAAAGCACAAACAAGTATACCATGAACCCCACACAAAACACAAACAAGTATACCATGAACCCACACAAAACACAAACAAGTATACCATGAATCCCACACAAAACACAAACAAGTATACCATGAACCCCACACAAAGCACAAAACAAGTATACCATGAACCCCACACAAAACACAAAACAAGTATACCATGAACCCCACACAAAACACAAACAAGTATATCATGTACCCCACACAAAACACAAACAAGCATACCATGAACTCCACACAAAACACAAACAAGAATATCATGAACCCCACACAAAACACAAACAAGTATACCATGAACCCCACACAAAGCACAAAACAAGTATACCATGAACCCCACACAAAACACAAAACAAGTATACCATGAACCCCACACAAAACACAAACAAGTATACCATGTACCCCACACAAAACACAAACAAGCATACCATGAACCCCACACAAAACACAAACAAGCATACCATGAACCCCACACAAAACACAAAACAAGTATACCATGAACTCCACAAAAAACACAAACAAGTATACCATGAACCCACACAAAACACAAACAAGTATACCATGAACCCCACACAAAACACAAACAAGTATACCATGAACCCCACACAAAACACAAACAAGCATACCATGAACCCCACACAAAACACAAACATGTTACCATGAACCCCACACAAAGCACAAACAAGTATACCATGAACCCCACACAAAACACAAACAAGTATACCATGAACCCACACAAAACACAAACGAGTATACCATGAACCCCACACAAAACACAAACAAGTATACCATGAACCCCACACAAAACACAAACAAGTATACCATGAACCCCACACAAAACACAAAACAAGTATACCATGAACCCCACACAAAACACAAAACAAGTATACCATGAACCCCACACAAAACACAAACAAGTATACCATGTACCCCACACAAAACGCAAACAAGCATACCATGAACTCCACACAAAACACAAACAAGTATACCATGAACCCCACACAAAACACAAACAAGTATACCATGAACCTCACACAAAACACAAAACAAGTATACCATGAACCCCACACAAAACACAAAACAAGCATACCATGAACCCCACACAAAACACAAAACAAGCATACCATGAACCCCACACAAAACACAAACAAGTATACCATGTACCCCACACAAAACACAAATAAGCATACCATGAACCCCACACAAAACACAAACAAGTATACCATGAACTCCACACAAAACACAAACAAGTATACCATGAACCCCACACAAAACACAAACAAGTATACCATGAACCTCACACAAAACACAAACAAGCATACCATGAACCCCACACAAAACACAAACAAGAATACCATGAATTCCACACAAAACACAAACAAGCATACCATGAACCCCACACAAAACACAAACAAGCATACCATGAACCCCACACAAAGCACAAACAAGTATACCATGAACCCCACACAAAACACAAACAAGTATACCATGAACCCCACACAAAACACAATTAAGTCAAGACAAACCGAACATTATGTTTACGCGGAATTGCAATGCACGACACATTATAGGACTAAAAAGGGGAAGACATATAATTTGACAAAATGAATAACACGAACCTCACCAAAAATCGGAGTCGACTTTAGTTGCACCGGAAGGGTGATACGTTTCAACTCCACTAGTGACACAAATAGGGTAATACAGGTTCATTGGCATTTACCCACGGGAATAATGCTAACAACACAGACACCCAATGGTCCCAATATTGGTAAGATTAATTTATATGATACTATGATGACATAAACGTGTTCTCCTACTTACATCAAGAAAATGAAAAAATTTGCAATCTGATCTTAGTGAAATGTGTACATAGCAAATTATGATACAACTCCAAATTTTAGTTGGAATAAAACAAATATGTTGACTTGTATTTCTCTCTGTCAATTGTTTTTTGTACACAAAACAATAAATCACTATTGTTCATTTACATCCAATGAAATAAAAACGTAGATATCAAATTTAGTGCGCACGGCGTGTTTCTGGAATAACATTCATCAGGTAAACTGAAAATTGAAAGATTGGAAAGCTAAATAATTTAAATTTTTAGGAGCAATAAACTAACGGGCATAAGCAGAATAGCCAAAATCGGCTGAGGTCTTTTATGTCTGAAGGATGAGAACCTTAGTTTTATTAATAAATACATTTTTGGGAACTGTAAATTTCCTAAATAATATAAACGTTGTGATCTCAAATATCTGTACTTATTATTGTGAATTTAATTTGTAGGTTGTTTTTGTACATCACTGCCAGGTCTTCACAATCATCAAAACGACGATGACTTTAACAAGATATTTGGAATAGTACCAAGTGAAAACATACACCGAAAGACAGATCATGCAAAAATGACAACAAATAGCAATGAAGAGAGACTACCGATAAAACATCGTCTGCCATCTAGAGAAAAAACTGTCATTTCAGGGACACGTGACAACTTAGAAACAGCTATAAGTAAACTGTCCAGCATGTCGGCCATTCAATTATTAAAAGTTCTGGGAATTCAATTCCCCGCTAACCTACCCACAACATACAACAACAATAACAACAACAATCAACAGATACCATCACAACAAAGAAGTAAACAAACAAATGTTGCAAGAGTTCCCCATGTTGTTGGGCAGTCACAACAGCAGACTGTCCAAACTCTATCTAATTCTGAAGAGAAAAATAATAAGAAAGAACAATTGCATGTGGACGGATCTAAATTAGGTCAGAGTGTATCAGGGTCAAATAATAAAATTCAATCAAATAGCAATGGCGACGAGTTCAACACACAACAACAGATAAGTCCTCTTTATATGCTGACAGCTGGTATGGGTGGACAACGATTTTCTAAAATATCTACCAATCAACAGCCACAGACTTCAAACCAAGGGAAAATATTTAACCCTGATGCACTAATGCAACATATGATGATGTCGTCTGCTTCGTCACTTGACACGGGAAAGTATAATTTAAAACAAAACATTGTGTCTTCCCAAAGCTGGGCAGGACAACAAACAGGAAGTAAGCCAAATACGTTTAACTCAATGTTTGGGCAAAAATCTACCAAATACAACCCCACTTCTTTTAGCAAAGCCAAGATGAACTTTAACCCCAATTCTCTGTTACTTTCGACAAATAAAGAAACACCCAAACTGAACGTCATGTATAACCCTGATTCGTTCAACAACGCACAGATGAATTTTAAACCTGATACTTCAAAAATGAGTGCAAAATTGTCGTATGATCCAGACAAATTGAATGACTATAGCGGTATGTTCAAACCAGGACAGATGTTCCCTGTAGTCAGTATGAATACACCACGTGCTTCACACCTAATGTTTAATGCAGATATATTAAATAAAAAGTTAATGGATGAAAAATTACCAAACCCACAAACTTCGGATGTCCAATTTTCAGCTAATGAAAATTCGAAAGATAAGTTCGTGTCAAACTCGGATGTAACTCCAACATTTGTAGATGATAATTTTGTCCCCGGCTTGCTATATCCTGGGTTTAACCCAGAAGCCATACAAATAGAGAATCACTTCTCTGATTTGACAACAACAAATGACATCGAACCAAAATTTCCTTCAGACGCTAATCGTATAGAACCAAGGTTTCCTATTGAGGATTTATTAATGAATTTGTCACTAGATTCAGAGAACAGTACGTTGAGCACAGAGACTAACATAACAACCACACCAGAAACAAGAACAGCCTGGACAACACATGACATGACAGCAACACCCCAACCACAGAGTACAGTTGAGACTACAAAGCCGACAATTGTAAATGAGAAAGGTAAAGAAAATGGAGTACCTAATGGCGGGTTTATCCCAGAACAAACTGGATTTATACCTGGATCGTTAACAGGAGATGGACGATCTTTACAGATGCTGGTAAACAGTGGAATGTTTGATCCAAACAAACTTAATCAACATGCATTTCATTCAGGAAGTAATCAAATTTCTGGATCGTTTGATAACAGTGATAAAAACAAGACAACACTACAGAAAATAAATGGCTTTAATACTGCAGCGAATTTTGACCCATCATCAGTCAACCAAGCGAAAATGAGTTTTAACACGAATCAGCAAATGGGAATGGATGGATCCAGTGGTTCTATTGGAACAAATTACAATTCCTTTTATGATGCAAATAGAGTAAATCAAAATTCTTTCATGAATCCTCTTGGCAAAGTACAAACGAATAACAATAACAAATCAACAGGAATGTTTGATAATTCTCAGTTTCTTGGACATTTTGATCCAAACAACGTAAACATTGAATCGATAAGTAACTCAGGAAACAAATCACAAAGCGGCATGGAATACACCGGATTTGGGGGAAGTTTTAACCCAGTAGAGGTTAATAAAGCTTACTTTAACCCAAATGAGGTGAATAAAGAACGTATGAATTTTAATCCATCGGAAATGTTAGGGAAAAATCCGGGATACAATAAAGACACAGCAGAAAGTTACAATTTTGATGCGAACAAAGTAAATGATATTCATATGAACTTTATCCCGCCTTTTGTCCAATACAATAAGACCAATATTAAAAGTAACAGCACTAGACCAAGATTTATCCCCGGTCTTCTGTCTGGAGGTGGAGCTGATAGCAATGTATTTAATCCGAGTGAAATAAAAGCTGGGATGTTGTCTAATCTCTTGAAAATATTTGAACGTCCAGGGACCAGTAACTCTACAAAACAAGTTTGGGATGGCAGCACTGGAGGTGGAACTGGAGCGATGTTTAATCCATCAGCTATGATGAAAGATATGAATGGTTTCACATTTGGAAATAAGTTTGATCCAAATACATTAAATAAAGTGAACATTCAGTCTAATCCAGCAGAAATGATGGAACACCTTCTGGAGAACACTGAGACTTCAACTGAAAACAATAGCAATGATAAACATCCGGTAATAGGACATGGAAATCACAAATAAAATTATGTTCATTAACACTATGATAACAAAATATATGTTGATCTTCTGTAGATGTGTTGCATATAAGATTTTCAATTAAAGTGCATTTACAACTTATTCAAAATGTGACACGTACTGCTAGGGAACAGTCGTCCACTGAATTTTATTATTATTTGTCACCTTTTTATGATTTTTTTATTGTAAGTTTATCATGAAAAGTTGAGTACAAGAAAGTTAACACTCGGTTGTATATATTACACACTAATTAGTATTTATCTCGACGAAGTGATTTTTTTAGGAAGGTTTCATCTCATTAGTCAAAATACAAATTTGTCTAAATGAGGATCATTTAGTTTTTAATTCGTTAAACGAACAAAAATATGCAAAAGGAAAATAACAAACCTTCAAAGCAATCCCAGAAACCAATTAAAATAAAATAAAAAGATTGATATATACCAAAAGTTAAAACGTATCTAGTTGCTCGCTATAAACACCTTATGGTGGAACTCGTTTTACGAATCCAAATCCCGCATTAACAGTATTGTTCAGTAATTTCCGACGGACAAAACATATGTCGCGATCCAGATAATAAGAAAGTATACATTTTTGACACTTCGGGAAACTGAGTGGTGAAAATTTTCGGACAAAACAAAGATACCAAAGGGGTAATCAGAAGCCATATATCGAAGGACATACAATGCAATGGTCACAAGAAAAGGGACAAACAATGATCTATAAAACACTTCATAGACAACTGTCTAAGCTAAACGAATCCAACAATAAACCGGTGCTGTCACTACTTTATGAAAGAAAATGTAAATCAAAATAGAAAAACCTAACACGTAATCAAAGAATAAAAGAGACGAATACAAAACATACAAATAAAACTAAAGATCGAGTAACACGAACCCCACTACAAAATAGGGGTGAACTCATGTGCTCCGGAAAGGCAAGCAGTTCCTGCTCGACTAGTGACACCCGCCGTGTTAATCTAGTTACAAACCCGATGATAAATCATGAATGAGAAAAGGACCGGGAAGTGTAAACAACAAGTGGAACATATCCGTGGTCATTTGTGACACAGATATTTCATAAAAGTCAACCAAGACATGATACTAACCGTAAAACTTTCGAAGTGATGACTTCAGCTTAGCCAATAGGAACCCTGGATTCAGTAGCGTCCTTGCTAGCAGCAACCCTCTATCAAGGAAATCCTGATAGGAACAACCAGCTCTGGAATATCGTATCAACTGAAAGATATATACTCCATATGCAGGTGCTGCTGGAATGTTGCTACATATAAATGGAAAGTTCACAATGGGAAAATTGATATCATCTCTTTTGTCGTAAAGTTTCGCTCTGAACTAATGTGCTCCGAAAGAGTTAACAGTTATTGCTCCACGTATGGCACCCACTCTCCAGTAATATGTGTCAAATGTTCAAAAAAGACTTCAACCGGCACATCAAAGACGATTTTTACGTCACTTTTTTGACACCATATGTCCTGTTGTTTGAAAAGAGTACCAAACCTTTATTCTTCGTCAATGATAATTGTTTTAAATTTCAGAAGGATCGGTCAACTAGAACAAAAGTCATTGCATGGAAACAAATGTTTCTACAGACGGACGACGATCTCGACAAACCCTTACCAGAATACCTCGAATATGTTTTTCGGTCGTGTAAAAAGTAAAAACACAGAAGAAAGCTTTTTGCATAACCTCTTTTTGTGCTTAAGCGAAGAAGAGAATATCAAGCTGGTGACGATCAGTACATAAACACATCAGCAGTTCACAAACACAGACGTAAAAGAAAATAAAACAACAAAATTTCAGACACCAACTTCCACAAAATACGGAAGTGACACCAGATGATTCGGAAAGCTTAGCATGTCTTGCTCCAAATATGACATCCCTTATGAAAGTACTAAGTACTAAATATAGTTAAGAAAAGAGTGAAAACTATGTTTGAATGAAGCAGAGCGTTTTCGAGTTTGAATAAAATGTTAGCTGAAATGATCCGATATTGAATGTCGTTAGATTTAGTCTCTAGATATTTTTGATAAAATGAAAACGATAAATACCACACTGTCGAAACAGTCCTAAAATCTAATAAAAAAAATCAAGGAAAGATCGATTTTATTCAGATGTAAAATTTATTAAATGTGTTCCATAGTCCAAAACATCTTTACAAGTTCTGCTAAAACGACAAATTAGAGTAATAAAAACTCCATAGCAAGAACTTCCTACCAAAGAGCGTGAACACAAATTAGAGTAATAGACACTTCATAGCAAGAACTCCCTCCCAAAGAGCGTGAACACAAATTAGAGTAATAGACACTTCATAGCAAGAACTCCCTCCCAAAGAGCGTGAACACAAATTAGAGTAATAGACACTTCATAGCAAGAACTCCCTCCCAAAGAGCGTGAACACAAATTAGAGTAATAGACACTTCATAGCAAGAACTCCCTCCCAAAGAGCGTGAACACAAATTAGAGTAATAGACACTTCATAGCAAGAACTCCCTACCAAAGAGCGTGAACACTAATTAGAGTAATAGACACTTCATAGCAAGAACTCCCTACCAAAGAGCGTGAACACTAATTAGAGTAATAGACACTTCATAGCAAGAACTCCCTCCCAAAGAGCATGAACACTTTTGTTATGGACTACATTTACCAGAAAAGAACAGGAGATACTGTTGTTGGTACCTTAGATTGGAGCAAGTTGTTAAGAATAAATATATTTTCACTAACAACAATAGGCCAACTTATAGACTTAGTGGTAGTATTAATAACTGACTTTGGAAATACATATCTAGTCTCCAAGAAATCCCGCCATAACTGATGATCCTTGAATCTTGATTCTTGATTGCACTTTCGAATTTCTCTAGCGTTTATTAACACTTGAAGCAATTTTAAAATCTATTGGCTTTGAGCGTAACCAATGAAAGTTATTCCAGAAACGCCTTATGCAGATAGCTATGGTTTTATTACTGTGACGATATCTCTGCTGGTGGACTATTAGTCCCTGGGGTTATCCCTGCCAGGTAGTCAGTCCTTCGGCCTTGACATTGTTTATTAGATATATCAACATTTACAGTTCCTAAATGATGTAATATATTATTAAAACTAAGGATCTCCTCCCTCAGGTGACCTTAGCCAATATTTGGTTTTCTTGATCACAAAGATTTTATAATTATTTAGATTTTCAACCTTCTGGTTTTGAGTATACCTGATGAGGATTATTCCAGAAGCGTGTCGTGCGCACTAAATTTGTTAATAACGATTTTATTTAGATGTTGACAAATAAATAACCAAGAAATGCCACACAAGAGAGTCACGTATTAAACAAATGTGTGACCTAAATACAATGTATATGGGAACGCTATGTGATGCCCCGTTAAGAAAGACATGAGACTGACAAAAGGACCATTGCTACTCCTATTACCAATGATAGTTTTAGCACTAGTAAGAAGTCACAAGATACTTTTAAACACTGATATTCATATCATGACCAAATCAAAACAGGTTGACCATAAGAGAGATACAACATGGCTATTAGTTTACATGACCCGATAACCCGTATGTAGAGTAATAGATTAAATGGATAAAATTCGACCATGTCCAGCTGCCAGTAGGTGTTATCTGAGACATGAACTATTGCCCCACCTGCAGCCTTCAAGATGTGCCATAAATAAAACTAAAAGGAATAATATCAATATCTTACTCCGAATATGTGGTGGACATCAGTGTTATTGGTGGCTTTACTAGTCACCCGTGGTTTCACCTTAAATGGTAACACCTTTTTTTAATTTGTTTTTTATTTATATTGAATAACAGTGCATTTCACGAAAATAAATTATATAATAATTTCAAAATGTTTAAGTTATTTTTGATTAAGCTTCTTACCATTTTTTCTTTAATTATTTCATTTCTAGTGAGTTTACAATGTTAGATTTATGATGTAGGCTCAATTTAATATACATTAGAAAGAGAAGATAAATATAAAATACAATCAACAGACGACATTCAAATATTTGGTAAGCACCAATTATATACGAGAAAAACTTTATATAAATGTAAAGTACATGCTATTTACAGTGAGACAAGCAAACAGTACATCTGGGGGAAGTTCCGGGGGATCTTCCAGTGGAGGTTCCGGGGGATCCTCCAGTGGAAGTTCCGGGGGATCTTCTGGTGGTAGTTCCAGTGGACCGTCTGGTGGAACTTCGGGAGGGATGCCTGGTGGAAGTTCAGGAGGGAGTTCTGGTGGAAGTTCAGGAGGGCCGTCTAGTGGAAGCTCCGGGGGTACTTCTGGTGGTGGTTCTAGTGGTAGCTCCAGTGGGTCACAATCACAGAATATGCAGCCGCCATCATTCATGTTAAATCCATCTCAGTTTCTGGGAGGCGGGAGTCAACAAAGGTAAATAAAACATATGTATTTATTTTTCATTATCGTTATTTTATTGGTCCAGATATTCATGTGCGATAGTCTGAACTTTTGGTCTTGTTTTCTCTTACTTTTATAAGTTTACTGTGTTTGTGTGCCATTCAGATTATACCTTTATAGATTTGTTGTGACATCTATCAACTAACGACACCATTGATGTACCTGATAGATACCGGTATGTTTGTCACATACCTCCATGCTGCGTTCGAATTAGTTGTAACACATAAATCGAGGTTCTCATAAGATAAGTGCTTCTTCGATGTAGGTCTGTATAAACGCAAAATAGATCGGAATGTGAATAACAGAAGATACAATTATATCTACGTTTTTATTCACAAAGAAATAAATAAAATAAAGTGTTTTATTGTCGTTCTTTGTCTCACATTCACGGGAGGGTCTTCAATAATAGGACTAATTGATTCATTAGCGTAAACATGAAAAAATCTCCTTACATCTAGGTGCAATTCATCCCTTTGATCAACTGACAACATACAAAGTTTACATCAAAATGAACATTGATTGACTGTTTAATTGTCAGCTAATATAACCACATTTGACAGTACTTACTCAATTTTTATTTTGACAATTTTCACAGTACAAATGGTGGGTCTAGCAGTGGAGGTAGTAGTTCCGGGGGAAGTAGCGGCGGAGGGAGTAGTTCCGGGGGAAGTAGTGGTGGAAGTAACGGAGGAGGGAGTAGTTCAATGGGCAGCGGTGGGGGAAGTAGCGGTGGAGGAAGTAGTTCCGGTGGCGGAAGTAGCGGTGGAGGAAGTAGTTCCGGTGGCGGAAGTAGCGGAGGCGGACAAATTCCGAAGTTTGATCCAAATAAAGTTAACCAGATACAAGCCAGTTTTCTAGACCCATCTAAGCTTAAGCTTGGATCAGGAGGCGGTGGTTCAAGTGGATTCAACCCTGATCAATTCAACAGCATGTCATTTAATTTCTTCAATCCAAGTTCTATGTCGGGAGGCAGACGTACGTATAAATAAATTATTTTTTAAAATCAATTCTTATCCTTATGTTCGTTAATGTTTAAATACGAATACACACATATAACGCAGGTCGATAGATAATCAAGTGCATTAATAATTCTCGCCAATAAAGTAAAATAACATTTTTTTTCTTAAACAAGTAGAACACCAAAATATCTCGCCTATCTCCTATATACACCGTAATAACATTCTAGAATGACAAAATAAAACCGGTTTATTTTTAGGTAGACGACAAGCGAGTCAAGGAAGTTCCGGCGGAAGCAGTGGTGGGAGTGGAAGTCAACCACCAAAGTTTGATCCGAACAAAGTGAATCAAGTTCAGTCTAGTATGCTTGATCCTTCAAACTCACAGCTGGGGTCTGGAGGTGGTGGAAGCTCAATGTTTAATCCTGATCAGTTTAATACAATGAAGTTTAACTTTTTTAATCCACAATCACAATCCGGAGGTGGTGGTGGTGGTGGTAGCAGTGGAGCAGGAGGTGGTGGCAGCGGAGGAGCAGGAAGCAGTGGCAGCGGAGGAGCAGGAAGCAGTGGCAGCGGAGGATCAGGAAGCGGTGGCAGCGGAGGAGCAGGAAGCAGTGGCAGCGGAGGAGCAGGAAGCAGTGGCAGCGGAGGAGCAGGAAGCAGTGGCAGCGGAGGAGCAGGAAGCAGTGGCAGCGGAGGAGGGTCTCAACTACCAAAGTTTGATGCAAATAAAGTCAATCAACTTCAGTCTAATATGTTAGATCCCTCATCATCAAAACTTGGAGCAAGTGGTGGTGCAGGAGGAGGGTTTGATCCAGATCAATTCAACTCTAAACAGTTTAATTTCTTTAACCCTCAAAATCAACTTGGAAAGAGGGGTAAGTTCTTTAATATTTATCATAAAAAAAATATATTTCTTAGAAATTATCTATATAGTTATTTGATGCCAATACTTTCGGACCCAAAAATCACCTTTTCCATATTTTGAGTCCTTGGTATAAACATATTTTATTGGTATAGCTGACAGATATAAACAAAACAATAGCAATTGTACAATAGGATTCAGAAACAAGCAAAGGCTTTTCTTAAATCTGTTTCCCATGAAGAACTTACAAATATGACAAAAAAATATATATGCATGCTGATTTGAATTTAAAGGAAAAGGCCAGTCAGTTGAACAATTGTTATAATTCGATACATTGTAACTTTTTCTTTGTAAATAACTAATTATTAAACAAAAAACACCGTTATTAACATTAATATGTCCAATTGAAAATATGAATATTTGGAATTTCCTGTCGTAGTGTAAGCGGCCATGACACCTCTTCATGTGACGTCACACAGTCCGTTCACAATATTTGAATAAATAATCTATCTGACTTCCCAACATCGTGCCCTTTTGGTTATGTTTTAATATCAGATCAACTGCAATACAATGTTTACAATTGCATATCGTCCTAATTTTTTTCTTAATATTCCCATCCCATGTTACATTTTCATAAAACAAATGTGTTTTAACTTATTTTATGAGTACACATGCTTTTTTCTTTTTTGTCGCCAATGCTATCGTACTTTCCCGTGTTTTTCGTGGTCACTGGTCGATGTGTCGACAAGGATAGTCCTGACCGGTAATTACACAAAAAAAATCTTCTCACACTTTCCCTTTTCGTGCTTTAGTGTAATAAAATGCTTGACATGAAGCCATAATGATATTGTAAATATCAAAAGATAAATATACGACGCTATTTTACGATTTACATAGTTTTTAATGAAAAAATTGCACCTGATCAATGCTGATATATTATACCATATCGATTGTACGACGTCACGGGCAGGATAAATCCGAGAATGGATTATGCCTTTTGTCTCCTCCACATTGAAGAGTTTTGAAAAATGGCGATCCCCATTATTTGGTGCTACAGGCAACTTCAATCACCAAATTATACCCTACGGTATACTATTTTTAACATTCATTAGCACAAATGTCTTTTACTTACTGTCATTTAAATTTTCACGCTAATGCATTATGCCGCTTCCACACACGTTCATTTATTCTGCATTCCGACGTACGTTTCATGATGCGAATTGAATGCGCATCCAACATGGTTAATGCCTTCACACGCACGCCAAAACATTTGCGATTTCCATTATTTACGTGAAAATATTTACATTTTCTCTACATTGTAAAACATAGTATTTTTTTTTTATTACAGTCGTAATTTATGCCAACTGAAAACTCCTTGTCATAGGTGTGAAGCTCTTAGAGCATGCGATGCGCATTGAATGGGCATTAAATGTACATGTGAAGGAGGCATTCATCGGTTTACAATGTATCTAAAACGTATTAGAAAACGCAATACGGTTGAACAGCATAAGGTAGTGTCTCTCCGGTCACAAATTGTGGGAGTTTAGACGTGATACTCCCGACAACAACCGAATTTTGCTTAAAATTAAATCTTTATTATTTAATTTTAGCCCCCCTCCTGGAGTTTATGGAATTTTTTTATTGTATTAATCATAATGTACGGCAATGGCATTTTTTTTCTCCAGATCCAGGATCAAACTAGATTAGTTCACTCACAATGGCTCTGTATCCTAAATGCAACCGTTAATGTCAGAACAAACCTTTATAATTAATTCATGCACATCTACATATGGTGTACTCCTTTGTGTAAAGTTTAATAAAAAAAAAATACTTTGAACGGTTTTGAAGGGTTACAAGGATTATGGACGGACGGGGGCGGGGGCTGGGATTTTCGTCCGGACAGATTTTTTTTTCGGTAAAAATCAGGGCAAGAAATTAAAAAAAAAAATCTCCCCCCCCCCCCCTCCAATAATTTTTGTGTCGTCTCGCGTAACGGTGGCGGTGTAAACTTTTCATGATTAAATCAAAAATGTAGAAGTGTTAGACCATCCGAAATTGGTACTGATATTTCTCATGTCGTCATGATGTAAGGAATCTGCTAGCACCATGACATTTGACTTTGACCCCATATTTACCTTTTTGTTTAATACAGAAACAATCCGCCCAATGAGTATAAAGATTAAAGTCAGTCTTCCGTTAGGTATAGAAGAAAAACAACAGGTTTTAAGATAATTATACTACTTTTGACCATTTTTGACGGAATAATGGGTTGTCGGAGAAATGGGCTGTCGGAGCAATGGGCTGTCGGAATAATGGGCCGTCGGAACAATGGGCTGTCGGAATAATGACCTGACCCCGTATTATGGGTATGTCGAGTACCTACAGTTTTTGGAATTAATTCAGCTAAATATTGGGGTGTTTTATTGTAATTCATTTTATGAAAGTGAACAAGTTTGTGATTATTTCTTCTATCTTTTAGTTTCTCCCATTTTGTTTCTTCATACAAGCTGTCATGTGATGTTAATCTGGTCCCCCCAGTTACTATTCTTGCTGCATCTAATTGAATATTCTCTAATTTATTTATTAAATTTTGTTTTTGATTATCCCATATATGATCAGCGTACTCCATTAAAAGTGTTATGAAAGAAATATAAATTTTTTCTAAAGAGTATCTATCAAGGAATGTTCTAGATTTTCTCATTATATTTAATCTGTTGTAGGTTTTTTTAACAATGTAATC
Source organism: Bathymodiolus septemdierum (assembly GCA_963383655.1). Lineage (NCBI taxonomy): Eukaryota > Metazoa > Mollusca > Bivalvia > Mytilida > Modiolidae > Bathymodiolus > Bathymodiolus septemdierum. The sequence continues at coordinate 12,664,842 of OY726519.1, read as the reverse complement.
AATATGATCATTCCATTGGCCATTATCTGAAATTATTACACCTAAGTGTTTGTGAGAGAGTTAACTACGTGGAGATCTTGATCATTCATTTGTAAAGGGGGGTGATATGGTTTGTTTCTCTTACTGGAAATAACCATAGTTTCAGTTTTATTCGGGTTGAATTTCACGAGCCATTTTTCCGACCAACGTTGTATTTGATTGAGATCTTGGTTCAGGGGGAAAACCGTGTAGCTGGGGTTGTCAACAATGAGATATAAACTGGTGTCATCAGCAAACAGTTTAATTTCAGCATTGATCTTTTTTACGATATCATTTATAAAAATAATAAATAAAAGAGGTCCAGGTATGGAACTTTGAGGAACCCCTGCCCTTATCGGTAACCAGTTAGAGTTTGAGCCATTAATAAGCACCCTTTGTTCCCTCCCACAGAGATAATTTTGAAACCACTTGAGTAAATTGCCTGAAATGCCTGATTGTTTTAGTTTGTGAATTAAACCTTTATGCCAAACTCTATCAAAAGCTTTACTGATATCGCAGAAAACGACACGAACTTCTTTACCACTATCTAAGGCTTTGCCAAAATCGTTTGTTATATTGATTAGTTGATTAACTGCAGAATCCTCTTTTGTGAATCCGGATTGACAAGTAGTTAGAATATCGTTATCCAATAGATGATTGTGAATAGGTTTATATACACAACGCTCCATACATTTTGAAATTACACTAAGTAGGGATATGGGTCTATAATGTTTTACGTCGTTTTGTTTATTATTCTTAAAAACAGGCGTTATATTTGCTCTTTTCCATTGGCTTAGATAGGAAGCTTCCCGTAAAGAGAGATTGAATAATGTACAAAGGGGGTGTTTAATAATAGGTGCTGCCTCCTTCAACAGTCTAGGGTTAATCAAATCAGGACCAGGTGCTATTGTAGGATTTATCACTTTTAGAACATCTTCGACTTCATTTTCACATAATTTTATTTCACTTATTTGGTTTGCAACATGTGATAAATTAGGGATATTGCTGTTAGAGCCGTCAATTTCGGATTGTTTTGAAAAATATATATTAAATAAGCTTGCTCTTTCGATGTCATCAAATATTAAGTTATCATTGTGGAGAATTGGGGGGATACTCATATCAGATCCTTTTATACCAGAAATCTGTTTACTATGTTCCACCAGTTTTTGCAAGAAGAATTCATGTTTGTAATTTTTTTTTATTAAATCATTATTAGATTTATCTTTGGTGTTCCTTACTAAGCTTGTAACTTCATTTCTGATTTTCCTATATTTATTCCAATGCATGGGGTTATTAAAATGTTTTGCCTTTCTGTGAATTCTATTTTTCTGCCTTATCATTTTACGTATTTTACAAGATAACCACTTGGGCCCCCCTTTTCTGATAGTAACAATTTTACTCGGGATAGAAGATTCAGCGGCACTTAAAATAGCGTTAATAATCTCGTTTGTTATCAATTCTATATCATCAGTAAGAAAAAGTGAGTCCCAGTTTATGATGAACAAATTCTGTCTTAGCTTTTCATAATCTGCATGTTCATACAACCATATTTTACGTTTAAACGGTTTCGTCGGGGTCTTAGGATAATTTATGAAACCTATTACAGGACAATGATATCGTATTTGGTCTGTGAGTGCAGGAACTACTCCAGTTAATATCAACCTATTAACATTATTTGTCAATATAAGATCAATTAATGATGATGAGTGCTCAGTGAAATGTGTCGGTTCGTCAATCATTTGTAAAAGACTATATTTAGTTAAAAGGCAGCTAATTTTAGTGCGTGAGTAGTCCAGTTGATTGTCGTTAAAATCACCCGTTATAATGACATCATCAATAGCAGTATCATTTATGGCCATTTCTATTAATGATTCCAATTTTCTCCATATATCTTGGGTACTTTTAGGGAGGATATAAAAAATTCCAAATAAAATCTTTTTGCCATTTATTTTTATTTGAACCCAAATGCCTTCAAGATCATCGAAATCAAGATCGTCACGTCTGCTTACATTAATATTATCCTTTACATACAAAATAACCCCACCCCCCGATTTGTTAGGACCTCTATTTTTTCGAAATGGAGTTTGATAATTCGATAGTTTTAATGACTCATCCGTTTAACCATGATTCTGAAAAAGATAGTACATGTATGTCAAAATCAGCGTATTCTGCTGAAATAAGGTCTAGTTTTGGAACTAAACTTTGAATGTTTAAATGAAGAAATGAGATCGACGAGGAAAACATCGCACTAATACTAGAAGTGATTGACAAATCACTCATGCTAGACTGCACATCAGTAATCGAATCAGTGGGTGGATTTGGACCTGGGTTAGTTTCTACCTCGACAATTATTAAGAGGAAAACAATTGCAGCTTTAAAGAAAATATTTAAAAACTGATGAAAACAAAATCGATTTTCATTAATGATATAAGAAAGTACATTTGTATTTTGTTTGGGAAAATCATCTACCTTACACGTAGAGACAATGAGGTTATTTTCTACTTTAAATTCAGTCAGACAACTTATTAATACAACGGTTAAAAGTGCTACTTGTTGTTTTTGGTATATATAATCAACCCAATACATAAGACTTCGTATAGATTTAAATAACATTTGGATTGTTGTCGGTTTGGTTTGAAGAGGCCTACTTTCATTCTATACTGATCAATTCCAATCGTCATTTGTCAATTTTAGGTTACACCAGATTGATCTTGAAGAAAATGAGAGTGGCCTAAACATTGTTTTAAATCAGTTAAGCTTTTGCAAGCGACAAATAATAATGAGGTCCTAGTATGAGACATTACTTTACAAGGAGTTTCACCCTTTTCAATCTTTTTTGTAGAACAAAAAAAATAAAAAAATGAATTGTAAACAAATATACATTAAAGATAAACAAATAAAATATGTACATTGGCAAAATAAACATAAAGGAGAAGAAAATGGAGGCGAATTATAATGGAAACAAAATCATCTAGACTCATACAAAATATGTACATAATAATAATAAAGAAAACTAACTAATGAGAAAAATAAATGCATATGAAATCTTACATATATACGACCATACATGTGTGTACTATATCTAATTCATGTAGACAGAGACACTGGTTAGGTATGCACCAAATGAACGCGTCTAATTCATGTAGACAGAGACACTGGTTAGGTATGCACCAAATGAATGCGTCTAATTCATGTAGACAGAGACACTGGTTAGGTATGCACCAAATGAACGCGTCTAATTCATGTAGACAGAGACACTGGTTAGGTATGCACCAAATGAACGCGTCTAATTCATGTAGACAGAGACACTGGTTAGGTATGCACCAAATGAACGCGTCTAATTCATGTAGACAGAGACACTGGTTAGGTATGCACCAAATGAACGCGTCTAATTCATGTAGACAGAGACACTGGTTAGGTATGCACCAAATGAACGCGTCTAATTCATGTAGACAGAGACACTGGTTAGGTATGCACCAAATGAACGCGTCTAATTCATGTAGACAGAGACACTGGTTAGGTATGCACCAAATGAACGCGTCTAATTCATGTAGACAGAGACACTGGTTAGGTATGCACCAAATGAACGCGTCTAATTCATGTAGACAGAGACACTGGTTAGGTATGCACCAAATGAACGCTTCTCCGTTATTGTACTATTACAAATGTAAGTTGTAATCATCACAGTTAAATTCGACAATAGAGAAATTAAAATGACGTATAGGAGAATGTCCAAGTAACTCCATTCTTTAAAAATAATGGAGCCGAGGCCCATTGTTTTTAAGGAATGGAGAGATACGAGGACATTCTCCAACTTAAAATCCACCCATTGTACTTTATTAATTTTATTAATTATTAATCTTGTAACAAAAAAAAGTCTGTGTATAGTATCTGTTATATTAAAGTACAAAGAGAACAATAACTCTCCATTCCTTAAAAATAATGGAGAGTTTTGACAATAGATTTACATCACAGGTGGATTTTAAACCGAATTAAAGTCTTGTGTAAGAACAATACAATAACATCGATTATACTTTCAAGATTGAGCATGCGCAAAATACAGCTGGTTGAGTAAACGAGTCTCCCAAAAAAATGGGAATTATAGATGGATAACTTAAATATTTAATCCTGAGTCTATATGATATTATATAACTACCTATATTAATGTGAAATATCAATACAAAGACTGATTTATACAGTAACTACCGAACTAATTAACATTTCACTAAACCTGTTACGATCTTGTTTACATAATCCAAGATGTCTGCGCCCAGTAGAGTCAACAGTGATGACAGTATTTCTTGTTCTCAGCCAAATATATCCACTTCAACTCCTATTACTAATAAAAGAGCTTCACCTGACAGTCCCGATGACCTCCCAGCAACAGAAAAACAAGAAAAAAGACAAATCAGGCGACGAAACTCAATTTCTGATCTAACCGACATCATTCCCAAAAAGGCCCCCAGTACCAGGAAAACTATTACGGACAAAGTATTAGAGGCTCTCACTAGCCCTGACATTCTCAACAAAATCATTCCAATCCTTTCTGAGAAAATATGTGAAACAATAGAAGCAACCATAAAAGATATTGTTGATGATAAAATCAAAACACATGTTGATGCTCATGTAAATCCATTAATAGAAACTGTCAACAAGCAACAAAAAACAATAACTGAGCAGGCACAAACACTTTCAAAGCAAGCAGCTATTATTACTACTCTCCAAACAACAGCTAAAGACCATACATTGGCTTTGAAAGAACATTCAACTGAAGTTGATGCATTGTACAACAAAATTATAGAGCTTGAATCCAGGATAGAAGGTCAGGAACAATATTCAAGGCGTACCAGCCTTCGTTTCCACAACATTAAGGTGCCTGTTGATGAAAGGGGAAATGTCAAGCACCCTGTTAATACAGATGAGCTTATTCTCAATGTGTGTAATGACAAACTTGGGCTTGATATAAACTTACATGACATTGGAAGGTCACATATTATTGGGAAGGTAAAAGATGGAAAATCTCAAGTAATTGTGAGATTCATTTCATACAGAACACGTAACAAAGTGTATAGTAATAAAAAGGGCTTGAAAAACCACCCAGATAAAATCTTCATCACTGAAAACCTTACCAAATACCGAACCGAACTTGTAAAGCAGCTTGCAGAACTAAAATATAATGGCCTACTATACACATACTGGACGTCTGATGGTCGTATATTTCTTAAGCAGAACACAACAAGCCGTAAAATACTGATAAACAACCGTGATGATATCCTGGACTTCATCCACAGCACTGAACATGACACATCCACTTAGACATATACAATATCACAACACCTGTTATTTTGAATACAATTTTGATTTTAATTTATTTTGTTCATTGCACACACATTTTGTTATATTTTTTCTAGGTTTACTCGAATAATCTCCATTATTAATAATACTATTTGCCATGTCATTTATCTCAAATTCAGTAAATATTTGGTTTTCTTTTTAAGTATATCATTACACAATGTACGTTAAATGATAAAATAAGCCAAACATAAATATATTACTGTGAGTCCAGTACCATGATATCATTTAAAAAAAAAAATAATGTTATTGTTTTTTTCCCCTACCTCTTATGACCTTTGTGTATTGTAACATGTGATTTATAAATAGTATGGAGGGTTTGTCTCAAAGTACAAATTATGCCAAAAAATGTATACATTCAAAAGTTATTTGTTTATAAACTGAAAGAAATTTCCACACACCAAACATGACAAACTTGGCTATCATCCAATTCACTATACTCATGACACTGATTATCAAATTCAATCTAGGAATAAAATTGAATTACGACAACAATCGTCCAAATATTCAGTAATTTATCATTCACTATTACTATTTGTGATATGATTTGGTGGTTCTTTACAGTATATGCCGTATATTTCTAACAGCTAGGTATACTGGTTCTATATTCATATCTTTGGGGGCCTGATATTTCTAATAAGATTATAAATAGCTAATTTGAATTCAAAGTATGTTTTATTGTTATACGATGTGCATTTTTTTCATGTTTTCCAATACTGTACAGACGTACCAAGATAACATTCTCTATCACCCACATGTTTTTAATGTTATTGTTTTTTTGCTACCTTTAGGGACCTTTGTGTAACGTAACATTTGACTGTTAAATAGAATGGAGGGTATGTCTCAAAGGACAAATTATGCTATAAAAATGTACACATTCAAAAGTTATTTGTTTATTGATGGAAAGAAATTTCCACACACCAAATATGACAAACTTGGTTATCATCCAATACACTATATTCATGACACTGATTATTGAATCTAATTTAGGAATAAAACTGAATACGAAATGGTCAAAATATTAAATAAATTATCATTCACTGTTTTTTTTTGGTTTTTTTTTAAATAAGAAACACTGGTCGTTAATATAATTATTTAGTATGTGTCGTATACCTCTAACAGCTGGTTTTATTGTAATATGATGTGTCCCTTTTCATGTTTTCTCAAAACTGTACCGACATTATCGGTGTGTTCGTTTCCTCACACATTTGACTGAAACTAGCATACTTGTCATTCACTTATGTATGTTGTAAACAATTGGATTTTTGTGTATTTAATAACATGTTATGAAATTTTAAGCTTATACAGTATTTTGTCGGTAATTGGAGTTAGAATTTGATATTATAATAAAGCTTTAGTTTTCAACAAACATCATGTTTTTCGAACTGGATAAAATATTAATCCATGAATAATTCTTTTAAATTACCGACGGGACATGTAGTGACATTTTTTTTCTCAAATGGGTCTATCATCTCATATATGCGGGGACGCATAAGTCACCCATGATGTGGGGGGATGGATTCATTCCCGATATAAAGGATGTCATATAGATTTAATTATGACTATTATGTAACATTCCCATTTTATTTTTTCGAAACTTTTCATTCAATGACATTTCAATTACATGTACATTTTCCAAACTGTTTATATGTAGTATCTATGTTTGTGATCTTACTTTTTTCTAGATCACAAGTGTTTAATTTTCTAATATCTTTAATACACAAGGAGATGTGTTTGGTTCTGGGTCGGCGAAACATCTGCATAGCCAGGAAGCAAATGATAAAACCATTTTTTTTTAAACCAAATGGGTAACAACTTAGATGCTTATAGAGCGGCTATCGGACTGTTTCATGCCTGTAAAATGAGTCTTAATATCGGCTATGATTCTCACTCTGACACCTTTCATGATATCTTAATTACTAACTTACGATGTTCCTTCCTATTTGCTTCACTTTTAATCCTTCAAAGTCTAAATCCAAAAGTTAATGTTGCCTTCATCCTTTTTGTTTTACATTTTTTATTACTGGTTGGCAATATTGAATCCAATCCTGGACCTGAATCTGCTTACATATCGAGTACACCGTTGAGTGCGGTAGATATTTTGTCTGATAAATCCATATCCATATGCAATATCAATATTAGAAGTATAAGAAATAAAATAAATTTTCTCCAAAATTTTGTTGATGAATTCGATATTATTGTTTTAACTGAAACACATCTTGACAACAGCATTGAAAACAGAGATATCGAACTCGATTCATTTGATAAAAATCCTCAACGAAAAGATCGTACTAATTCTGGTGGCGGGTTACTTATTTACTCAAAGGAAGACATCGGCATTTGCAGGAAACACGAACTTGAAAATGACATAGATGAAACGATTTGGGTTGAAGTTCATGCCAAAGGTCACTCTTTTCTTTTGTGTAATACATATCGACCTGAATGGACCGACTCTGAATATTGGGCACGCTTAAATCATGCTATAGGTTTAGCATATCAAGTCAACGAAAATATTGTGATCTCTGGAGATCTGAACTCTGACCTTATGTCTTTAAACAATAACAAATTGATTGATATGATGAGGCTTTTTAACTTTAAAAATGTAATAGAGAAACCAACAAGGGTAACAAATCATAGTAGAACATTATTAGATCCCATTATAGTAAGTGACACAATTAATTATGTATTTTCTGATGTTTTTAAATTACCTGATAATATTAGTGATCATGATGCCTCAGTCGTAATTCTTCAATGTTCAAAAAATATCTCACGATCATTTAAAAGAGAAATTTGGCAGTATCAAAATATTAATTACGAAAAGTTTGAAGAAAAATTAAATGAAATTAACTGGAATGAAAAACTTGACCACTTGAATGACGTTGATGAAATGTGCGAAAAATTTACAAAGTGTTTCCTAAAAATAGCACAGGAATGTATCCCGACAAAAATAATAACTATTCGGAATAATGATAGGCCGTGGTTTAACAACGAAATACGAAAAGAAATTCGCATAAGGGACCGATTTAGAAAAACTGTTTTGAAATATCACAGGGAAAGGGATATTAAACTATATAAAAAACAGAGAAATAAAGTAAATAACATGAAAAAAATTGCAAAAGAAAATTTTTAAAATAATTTAGATCACATTCTTTTAGAAAACTCGTCCAATCCAAAAACATACTGGAAAATTATGAAAATGCTTATCAAATCAAATAAGGGAAACAACTGTATTCCTCCTCTTAGAAACTCTATAAATGATGAAAACTTCGACGATATTGTGTATGGAGATGAAGACAAGTGTGATTTATTAAATAAATACTTTAGTCTTATATCGAAGTTGGAGGAGGAGAACGTGTCTCTTCCAGACTTTGATATAAAAACTAATAATGTAATAAATGAGATTTTTGTAACCATAAGTGAAATTGTAGATATTTTAAAAATTATTGATCCATACAAAGCTTCTGGACCCGACAAAATTAGTCACAAAATGTTAAAAATTTCCCCTGAAAAGATAGCCATCCCACTACAAATTATTTTTAACAAATCTCTCCGCCAATGTAAATATCCCTCTAGTTGGAAAAATGCGCATGTCATAGCGATTTTTAAAAAAGGTGATACATCTTTACCTTCTAATTACCGCCCAATATCACTGATTAGCTGTGTCGGAAAAGTAATGGAAAGGATTATATACAAACACGTATATAACCATTTAATTCAAAACAAGCTTATCTATCAGTATCAATCTGGTTTTTTGCCTAAGCATTCCTCAGTCCACCAATTAATAGAACTATATAATACTATCTTAAACTCTCTTGAAAAAAAAGAACTATGTTGCTTCGTTTTCTGTGATTTCTCAAAGGCTTTCGATAAAGTTTGGCACAAAGGTTTGATACATAAAATGAATTGTTATGGAATAAAAGGGAATTTATTAAAATGGTTTGAAAATTATTTATATTGTAGACACCAAAAAGTAGTAAACAGAGATTCGTCGTCCTCATATGTGTCTGTGTCCGCTGGGGTCCCCCAAGGATCTGTCCTGGGTCCTCTGTTATTTCTGGTTTATATTAATGATATTGGTGATAAGCTTCTTTCCTTAAGCCGTTTGTTTGCTGATGATACTTCCCTTGGCTATGCAAGCCAAGATGAAGATCAAATAAAATATGTCATAAATCATGATCTACATGAACTTGGTGACTGGTCAAAGAGATGGTTGATGTCTTTCAACCCAGACAAAACTGAAATCATGCTTTTTAAAAATGTAGAAAACTCAACAAATTTTAATTTTTATTTTGATGGAAAATTAATTCCACTTAAATCAAACCATAAACATTTGGGGATAACATTTAGCGAGGAAGCAAAATGGAATAAACATGTAGCAAATTTAATAAAAAGTGTCTCTAAACACATATGTGTTTTGCGTAAATTGAAATATAAATTAAATAGAAAAAATTTAGAGAAATTATACTTAGTTTACATTCGACCAATATTTGAGTATGCATGTGAGGTCTGGGACAACTGTGGTGTCTCTAATTCGTGCAACTTGGAGAGGCTACAGTTGGAGGCAGCTAGAATTATCACCGGACTTCCAATCTTTACCAACACAGAATATCTATATAGAGAAACTGGCTGGGAGAGATTGGAAGAAAGAAGAACTAGGAGAAAGCTCCAATTATTATATAATATCCAAACGGTAGCACACCCTCTTATTTACTCGATCTTATTCCCCCAACAATCCAAAGTACGACTATTTATCCCCTTCGAAATGGCAACGATATTATTGTTCCATTCTGTAGACTATCTTTAACTAGAGATTCTTTCGTCTCAGCTACAGTAAGGGAATGGAATAACCTTAATCTTTCAGTGCGTAATCTTGACACACTATCTAAATTTAAAAAGGCAATCCGCAGTTCAATCTCAATGCCAATTCCGAGACACTATTCTTATGGTTCTAGAAAACTAAATATAATTCTAACACAGCTTCGCTGCAATGCATCCTTCTTGAATTACGATTTATGTAAAGTAAAAATTTTATCAAATGCTTCCTGTAACTGTGGCGCACCATGTGAAAATTCTCACCATTTCTTTTTTGATTGTGACAAATATACAGATAATAGGGAAATAATATTTAATAGTCTTAACTGGCTACCTTCTAACATTAATATTGATGTAAATCTACTGACAAAAGGAAGTGATCTCCTAACATATGAAGAAAATATAACCATTTTTAAACATGCTTTTAAATATATTAAAGACTCCAAAAGATTTACAATTGTCTAAATGATCTAAAGAACCAACACACATCTCCAAAAGTATTTATTCTCTTTTCTTTTTTCTTTATTTTTTTTTTTCTTTTTTCGTATATTGTCTATAATTATGTTTTTGTATATAGTCATTCTTTGTATATTTAACTCTATGCTATTATATACATATTATATCATTTCATTGCGCATGCTAATCCATATTGTAAATTATTGTATTCGGGAGAAGACTTCATAAGTTGGAAAAACTTGTGTCCGATCCATATTTGTTATATTTAGCAAATAAAAATATGTTTAAGCTAAAAAAAAAAACTTAAGAAATCACATGACATGTGTAAGAACGAATCATATAAGTACACCGTACATTTAGGAATGTTTGATTGGTCGTTGTAATCAATGAAAGACATTGACTTGGTTTGGAGTCCTTGTATTTACAATCCTCTATTGTTGATTTTCTTTTCTTTCTATGCAGGGTTATAGATTTTACAAATGTAAGTAAACTAGATAGTAGATGCATGAATTTTTGGATGTGGGTATATTGTACGTGGTAGTTGTGTTCGTGGGCGCATGTCTAAACTCTAGCATACATACTAGTAGTTGGTTCCTATATATGCTATTTATAATACTTGTGCTGTTTTTGAATCATAGTATTGTCTTTTCTTTATGTCTCGTATTTATTTTAAATTAGTCTCACAAACTCACAATATCTGGTCTATTGCATTTGACACCTCTACTTGTAAGGTAGAGCATAATTAAATAATTATCACAAATTGTATCAAAATGTTCTTCAGTAATGCCATGCAATGTGCCTGTAGAGGTTTCCGTTATTCCAGGGATTTTTATCTTTCCTATTAAGGCATTGTATGTAACAGTTAGGAAGTAAATTATTAATATCCAGCAGTTTCTAAGAAATATTTCAAATATTTGTTTATAACGGGCCATAATACAGCATTGTAAAATGAAATAATAAATAAAGGCACCGGAGCTAATTGTGTTCACAACATATGATTGTTAAGGTTTTCATAATAAGAAAGTGTAACAATATAGAATACTATCATGTCGTAATATTTCGCTTATATTTTTGGTATTTATATATTTTGAACCGGTAAGAGAAGAAATATTTCAAATAGTTTTGTTTTTATTATAAGGGCATATACTCCTTCAAATTATATAACAATGCACAGGCGCATGGGGCATGGATTTCGTTTCCTCCTCCCCCTTTTCTCTACCACCCTTTTTTCAAAATTTTCATATAAATCATTCCTTTTTCAAAATTTTCATAATCGTTCGTTTTTTCTTCATTTGACAATATCAGTAGACGTCATACATCATGAATAATACGTGTATTCTGTGTTCACAGTTTTTCGACTGATACAGTATAAGAGAGAAGGTATGCAACTTCATTTTCATATTTCGCGTCACATCGCTCACCTCGGTTGGGAAACCCCCGTGTTTTTTACACTTTTTACCTTGTCTACATATGGCACTGTCGTATCAAACTGTTTCTAAGACACTTACCTAATTGCCCATGTTCGAATTTCAGTCGGTACGTCGATCTTTTCCAAGAAATATCGCCGAGAATAGCGAAGCAGCTTCGTTTCTAGGTCAAACTACATCATATTAGACGGAAGTGCAAGAACGGGAACCCTGGTTTTTTTACGAATGGATTACCTGCAATGAAAAACCCAGATGCGCTCCGAATATTTTTCCCCGGAATGTTTTGGCGGGAAATATAAACCACTGAAAAAACATAACATCAGGCAGATTATTTCGTAAAAATGGCACAACGACCATCTGAATATGGAAACATTGAAATAATTTGATGGTAAATAGCTGTTCAAAAAGAAATTCAAACTGAGAAATAGATATGATTGAATGGTTAGAACTGAAGTCAAAATTTCAATGAAAAAGAAATAATCAGCTTGCCTCTACTTCAAATTATTAAAATCATACCCAAACAAATACATATACAACTAATAAAAAAAATAATAATAAATAAATAAAAAAAAACAAAGGAAGAAGAAGCTGAGAACAGCTATTGAATGGGACTATGACATTTTACCCCCTTCCTCAATAAAAGGGCTCCCAACTGATAAAAATGTGTAAGGGAGCCGGAGGGACCATTTAACTAAGGGGACTATTTCTTTTTCAGGGGTAAAAAATAAATAACTTGTGTAACTATTTGAACGTGAAAAAATAATTCGTGAACTTCATTTTTCGCGCATTTAACATCCTCGCGAAGAAAGCGAAAATTAAATACCCACCAAAATAACCACGTATACGGTAAAATAGGAATTTTTTTCTGGATTTCAACACTGATTTCTGTCACTGCTGAAAAGTGGAGTTACACAAGTTATTTATTTGTTACCCCTGTAAGACAGGAAATAGCCCCCTTAGTTAAATGGTCTCTCCGGCTCCCTTACACATTTTTATCAGTTGGGAGCCCTTTTATTGAGGAAGGGGGTAAAATGCCATAGTCCCATTCAATAGCTGTTCTCAGCTTCTTCTTCCTTTGTTTTTTTTTATTATTATTTTTTTTTTTTAGTTGTATAAATAATTTGAAGTAGAGGCAAGCTGAATATTTCTTTTTCATTGAAATTTTGACTTCAGTTCTAACCATTCAATCATATCTATTTCTCAGTTTGAATTTCTTTTTGAACAGCTATTTACCATCAAATTATTTCAATGTTTCCATATTCAGATGGTCGTTGTGCCATTTTTACGAAATAATCTGTCTGATGTTATGTTTTTTCAGTGGTTTATATTTCCTGCCAAAGCATTCCGGGAAAAATTATTCGGAGCGCATCTGGGTTTTTCATTGCAGGTAATCCATTCGTAAAAAACCCAGGGTTCCCGTTCTTGCACTTCCGTCTAATATGATGTAGTTTGACCTAGAAACGAAGCTGCTTCGCTATTCTCGGCGATATTTCTTGGAAAAGATCGACGTACCGACTGAAATTCGAACATGGGCAATTAGGTAAGTGTCTTAGAAACAGTTTGATACGACAGTGCCATATGTAGACAAGGTAAAAAGTGTAAAAAACATGGGGATTTCCCAACCAAGGTGAGCGATATGGCGCGAAATATGAAAATGGAGTTGCTTACCTTTTCTCTTATACTGTATCAGTAAAAAAACTGTGGACACAGAATACACGTATCATTCATGATGTATGACGTCTACTGATATTGTCAAATGAAGAAAAAATGAATGATTATGAAAATTTTGAAAAAGGAATAATTTATATGAAAATTTCGAAAAAGGGGGGGGGGTAGAGAAAAGGGGGAGGAGGAAACGAATTCCATGCCCCATGCGCCTGTGTAACAATGAAGTTATATAGAGAAAGTCTATATAATCATATAACATGGACTTTGGTATCGGAACCTGACTACCAGTTTTTAATGAGGAGCATCTATACCGGAGTGATTGGCCCTTAATTGTATTTGGAATCCCTCATTAGGTTTCGGCAACTAAAAGTAGACGGTCGAAATGTGTTAATTCTTCATAGAAAATGTTCATATGTTAATAAACCGAGGCATTCAAATAAGACCTCCTCATTTTGTTGCATTAGTAGGGAAAAACTACAACATAGAAATGTCATGGAATTGTACGGAAGCATATTGGGGTCATTTTTCTTCTTCTTTCAAAATGTCAACTTTTATCTTGGCAATTCCAACTTTATTCTTGGTAATACCAAATTAATTCAGAAAAAAAATATATTCACAGATGTTTAAACTGAACAAATATAAATTACAAATGATAAACAACAGCTTACATTTTGAAGACACGAAATGCTTTCTTTTACAGATCAAAGAGAAGAAAACAAAGAAACAAATTTTATACAATAAAAGAACTATTAAAATGTTTTGATACATATTATAGTGATTCAATGATTAGTACTAAAATACTCATTATGACAACCTCTTTGTAGACAGTGAAGCAGTACAATACGTAAGAGTGTGAAATATAAATAAACGTTAGAGAGAACCGAAAGGACAATTACGAATGGACAGTATAGAAACCGTGCTAACATTGGGCACACAAGACACAGGCCAAAGACAAACAAAACAGAAAAAACCCCACATACAAATGAATGAGCAACGCGGACCCCACCAACACACAGGGGGTGAACCCAGGTGCTAGCGATGTATAAGCAGTTCCTGCCTCTTATACGACACGGCCATGTTACTCATATATTCGTAGGGCGCCATTATACGCAAGCAACACAAAAAAGACAAGACTCCTCCTACAAACAACTGGAAGTAAAGACGCATATCGTTTCTTTCTTGTAGAAATCATAACGGACATCACAACACGCAACTAAGAACGTAAAGACACAAAATAGGACAAAATGTTGTACATCACTGTACGTAATTAGACACAAATATCAATAAGTCATGAACCCTCCTACAAACAACTGGAAGTAAAGACGCATATCGTTTCTTTCTTGTAGAAATCATAACGGACATCACAACACGCAACTAAGAACGTAAAGACACATAATAGGACAAAATGTTGTACATCACTGTACGTAATTAGACACAAATATCAATAAGTCATGAACCCTCCTACAAACAACTGGAAGTAAAGACGCATATCGTTTCTTTCTTGTAGAAATCATAACGGACATCACAACACGCAACTAAGAACGTAAAGACACAAAATAGGACAAAATGTTGTACATCACTGTACGTAATTAGACACAAATATCAATAAGTCATGAACCCTCCTACAAACAACTGGAAGTAAAGACGCATATCGTTTCTTTCTTGTAGAAATCATAACGGACATCACAACACGCAACTAAGAACGTAAAGACACAAAATAGGACAAAATGTTGTACATCACTGTACGTAATTAGACACAAATATCAATAAGTCATGAACCCTCCTACAAACAACTGGGAGTGAAGACGAACCGAATATCGATTATTATACAGAAATCGTACCGGACATCACAGCAAACACGGAACTAAGAACGTAAAGACACATATCAGGACAAAATGAGTAACCCGAACCCCACTACTAAAAAACAGGGGCGAACTCAAGAGACACAAGACACAGACCGAAAAGAAACTAAGCAAAAGCACAACACATCAAGTTAAAAACACAAACAACATGGACTCCACCAATATCCGGTGTGAACCCAGGTGCTCGTGAAGGGTAAGCAGTTCCTGCTTCTTATAAGACACCCACCATGTAACTCATATGTAGCGATTACTTCAACCTAGGATCCTTGTTTGAGTAGCTTTTGCGTCAGTAGCTGACCTCTGTCCAGAAAATCATTGTACTGCGTACAAGCCCGTGAATAACATGAGTTGTTAAATGGAAATTCATAACCCAGGTGAATATTGCAAATAATGAAAGAGATGTTGACTATTGGAAATGTGAAGTCATCACGTTTGTCGTAGGGGTTTGTTTTTAATTTTCATCGGTCGGTTGTCGATTTCAAGGTGAGGATCAAGGTAAGAAGCAGACTTTTAAGTGTCAGTAGTATCCTTTATTTCAAGTTCATTTAGATGAGATGAAGATAGATGTTGGTTCAAAGTTGACAATTGCTTCCCTGTTATGCTTTACGATGACATTGCGTACTATCTAAAATTTATTTCATGGTTAAGGCTCTCTTTTGTAGAACTAGTATTATACGTATCCATCTTCTTTGTCATGAAGAATAAATATATTATACATAAGATTAGGACTCGCCGTTCTTTACTGACTTGATTTCATTATGAATGTGGTTTGGGCCCATAAAACTAGTGTAACCCCGCCACTTTTTATTGAGGTGTCTATGCTAAGCCATGACAGTGAGCGGTCATGTATATATGTTGGAGATATTGATTTTACCTCTGTTTCTAAGATTTCTCTATTTGATTAAGGACTTGTTCGGACAATGCGGTGTTCAGACAATGTGGTGTTCGGACAATGTGGCGTTCGGACAATGTGGGTTTTTTTTCTATTGGATTAACGACTTGTTCGGACAATGTGGTGTTTTTTTTCTATTGGATTAAGGACTTGTTCGGACAATGTGGTGTTCAGTCAATGTGGTGTTCGGACAATGTGGTGTTCAGACAATGTGGTGTTCAGACAGTGTGGTGTTCAGACAATGTGGTGTTCAGACAATGTGGTGTTCAGACAATGTGGTGTCCAGACAGTGTGATGTTCAGACAATGTGGTGTTCAGACAATGTGGTGTTCAGACAATGTGGTGTTCAGACAGTGTGGTGTTCAGAAAATGTGGTGTTCAGACAATGTGGTGTTCAGACAATGTGGTGTTCAGACAATGTGGTGTTCAGACAATGTGATGTTCAGACAATGTGGTGTTCGGATAGTGTGGTGTTCAGACTGTGGTGTTCAGACAGGGTGGTGTTCAGACTGTGGTGTTCAGACAGTGTGGTGCTCAGACAATGTGGTGTTCAGACAATGTGGTGTTCAGAGAGTGTGGTGTTCAGAAAATGTGGTGTTCAGACAGTGTGGTGTTCAGACAATGTGGTGTTCAGACAATGTGGTGTTCAGACAATGTGATGTTCAGACAATGTGGTGTTCGGATAGTGTGGTGTTCAGACTGTGGTGTTCAGACAGGGTGGTGTTCAAACTGTGGTGTTCAGACAGTGTGGTGTTCAGACAATGTGGTGTTCAGACAATGTGGTGTTCAGAGAGTGTGGTGTTCAAACAATGTGGTGTTCAGACAGTGTGGTGTTCAGACATTGTGGTGTTCAGATAATGTGGTGTTCATACAATGTGGTGTTCAGACAATGTGGTGTTTTTTGTTTTTCATTTTATTACATTAATATTATGTGAATCTCTTATGAAGAAATTCATAAAGAAAAGATATATCAGTGTGCAGCCTAATCAAACAATGTGGGCAGCAATGTTAGCGTGACAAATTAAGGTTGCTTAAAATAACAAATGGAAGAATATAAGCGCAAACATAACGCAAAATACACCAATCATGCCAATTTTTTGTCAATATTCATAGGTACTATTTTCATTAAATGAATGCAGTAAAGATATCTAAGGGGTAATCGAAAGCCGTAAATCGAAGAATGACAGACAATACAATGGTCAAAATAAAAAGATTGACAGACAATACAATGGTCAAAATAAAAAGATTGACAGACAATACAATGGTCAAAATAAAAAGATTGACAGATAATACAATGGTCAAAATAAAAAGATTGACAGACAATACAATGGTCAAAATAAAAAGATCGACAGACAATACAATGGTCAAAATAAAAAGAATGACAGACAATACAATGGTCAAAATAAAAAGATTGACAGACAATACAATGGTCAAAATAAAAAGAATGACAGACAATACAATGGTCAAAATAAAAAGATTGACAGACATTACAATGGTCAAAATAAAAAGAATGACAGACAATACAATGATCAAAATAAAAAGAATGACAGACAATACAATGGTCAAAATAAAAAGATTGACAGACAATACAATGGTCAAAATAAAAAGATTGACAGATAATACAATGGTCAAAATAAAAAGATTGACAGATAATACAATGGTCAAAATAAAAAGATTGACAGACAATACAATGATCAAAATAAAAAGAATGACAGACAATACAATTGTCAAAATAAAAAGATTGACAGACAATAAAATGGTCAAAATAAAAAGAATGACAGACAATACAATGGTCAAAATAAAAAGATTGACAGACAATAAAATGGTCAAAATAAAAAGAATGACAGACATTACAATGATCAAAATAAAAAGAATGACAGACAATACAATGGTCAAAATAAAAAGAATGACAGACAATACAATGGTCAAAATAAAAAGATTGGCAGACGTAATGTCTGCCAATCTTTTTATTTTCAAAATAAAAAGAATGACAGACAATACAATGATCAAAATAAAAAGAATGACAGACAATACAATGGTCAAAATAAAAAGAATGACAGACAATACAATGGTCAAAATAAAAAGATTGACAGACAATACAATGGTCAAAATAAAAAGAATGACAGACAATACAATGGTCAAAATAAAAAGATTGGCAGACATTACAATGGTCAAAATAAAAAGAATGACAGACAATACAATGATCAAAATAAAAAGAATGACAGACAATACAATGGTCAAAATAAAAAGAATGACAGACAATACAATGGTCAAAATAAAAAGAATGACAGACAATACAATGGTCAAAATAAAAAGATTGACAGACAATAAAATGGTCAAAATAAAAAGAATGACAGACATTACAATGATCAAAATAAAAAGAATGACAGACAATACAATGGTCAAAATAAAAAGAATGACAGACAATACAATGGTCAAAATAAAAAGATTGGCAGACATTACAATGGTCAAAATAAAAAGAATGACAGACAATACAATGATCAAAATAAAAAGAATGACAGACAATACAATGGTCAAAATAAAAAGAATGACAGACAATACAATGGTCAAAATAAAAAGATTGACAGACAATACAATGGTCAAAATAAAAAGAATGACAGACAATACAATGGTCAAAATAAAAAGATTGGCAGACATTACAATGGTCAAAATAAAAAGAATGACAGACAATACAATGATCAAAATAAAAAGAATGACAGACAATACAATGGTCAAAATAAAAAGAATGACAGACAATACAATGGTCAAAATAAAAAGAATGACAGACAATACAATGGTCAAAATAAAAAGATTGGCAGACATTACAATGGTCAAAATAAAAAGAATGACAGACAATACAATGATCAAAATAAAAAGAATGACAGACAATACAATGGTCAAAATAAAAAGATTGACAGATAATACAATTGTCAAAATAAAAAGATTGACAGACAATACAATGGTCAAAATAAAAAGATTGACAGACATTACAATGGTCAAAATAAAAAGATTGACAGACATTACAATGGTCAAAATAAAAAGAATGACAGACAATACAATGATCAAAATAAAAAGAATGACAGACAATACAATGGTCAAAATAAAAAGAATGACAGACAATACAATGGTCAAAATAAAAAGAATGACAGACAATACAATGGTCAAAATAAAAAGAATGACAGACAATACAATGGTCAAAATAAAAAGATTGACAGATAATACAATTGTCAAAATAAAAAGATTGACAGACAATACAATGGTCAAAATAAAAATATTGACAGACATTACAATGGTCAAAATAAAAAGATTCACAGACATTACAATGGTCAAAATAAAAAGAATGACAGACAATACAATGGTCAAAATAAAAAGAATGACAGACAATACAATTGTCAAAATAAAAAGAATGACAGACAATACAATGGTCAAAATAAAAAGAATGACAGACAATACAATTGTCAAAATAAAAAGAATGACAGACAATACAATTGTCAAAATAAAAAGAATGACAGACAATACAATGGTCAAAATAAAAAGAATGACAGACAATACAATTGTCAAAATAAAAAGAATGACAGACAATACAATGGTCAAAATAAAAAGAATGACAGACAATGCAATGGTCAAAATAAAAAGAATGACAGACAATACAATGGTCAAAATAAAAAGAATGACAGACAATACAATGGTCAAAATAAAAAGAATGACAGACAATACAATGGTCAAAATAAAAAGAATGACAGACAATACAATTATCAAAATAAAAAGAATGACAGACAATACAATTGTCAAAATAAAAAGAATGACAGACAATGCAATGGTCAAAATAAAAAGAATGACAGACAATGCAATGGTCAAAATAAAAAGAATGACAGACAATACAATGGTCAAAATAAAAAGAATGACAGACAATACAATTGTCAAAATAAAAAGAATGACAGACAATACAATGGTCAAAATAAAAAGAATGACAGACAATGCAATGGTCAAAATAAAAAGAATGACAGACAATGCAATGGTCAAAATAAAAAGAATGACAGACAATACAATGGTCAAAATAAAAAGAATGACAGACAATACAATGGTCAAAATAAAAAGAATGACAGACAATACAATTATCAAAATAAAAAGAATGACAGACAATACAATTGTCAAAATAAAAAGAATGACAGACAATGCAATGGTCAAAATAAAAAGAATGACAGACAATGCAATGGTCAAAATAAAAAGAATGACAGACAATACAATGGTCAAAATAAAAAGAATGACAGACAATACAATTGTCAAAATAAAAAGAATGACAGACAATACAATGGTCAAAATAAAAAGAATGACAGATAATACAATTGTCAAAATAAAAAGAATGACAGACAATGCAATGGTCAAAATAAAAAGAATGACAGACAATACAATGGTCAAAATAAAAAGAATGACAGACAATACAATGGTCAAAATAAAAAGAATGACAGACAATACAATGGTCAAAATAAAAAGAATGACAGACAATACAATTATCAAAATAAAAAGAATGACAGACAATACAATTGTCAAAATAAAAAGAATGACAGACAATGCAATGGTCAAAATAAAAAGAATGACAGACAATGCAATGGTCAAAATAAAAAGAATGACAGACAATACAATGGTCAAAATAAAAAGAATGACAGACAATACAATTGTCAAAATAAAAAGAATGACAGACAATACAATGGTCAAAATAAAAAGAATGACAGACAATGCAATGGTCAAAATAAAAAGAATGACAGACAATGCAATGGTCAAAATAAAAAGAATGACAGACAATACAATGGTCAAAATAAAAAGAATGACAGACAATACAATGGTCAAAATAAAAAGAATGACAGACAATACAATTATCAAAATAAAAAGAATGACAGACAATACAATTGTCAAAATAAAAAGAATGACAGACAATGCAATGGTCAAAATAAAAAGAATGACAGACAATGCAATGGTCAAAATAAAAAGAATGACAGACAATACAATGGTCAAAATAAAAAGAATGACAGACAATACAATTGTCAAAATAAAAAGAATGACAGACAATACAATGGTCAAAATAAAAAGAATGACAGATAATACAATTGTCAAAATAAAAAGAATGACAGACAATGCAATGGTCAAAATAAAAAGAATGACAACACAATTGTCAAAATAAAAAGACAGAAAAACAATGATCCACTAAACACTACACAGTAAAGTAATAACTGAACAAAACGAACCCCACTACAATGCGTGCTCGTCTCGAGTGCGGTGGGTTCGAGTCGGTAGTGTCGAACCAAAGACTATAAAATTGATGTCTGTTGATTTTCCGCTAATCACGCAGCATTAAAGAGAAAGAGCTAAGTCTGGTTTACTCGGAATCAGAATAATGTGTCCGAGTGGAGCGACATGTCTACCCGCAGACTCCTTTCAGTGAGCTAGCAGTATAAAAATCCAATTAAGCTTGTTGGTCTAGTCCAAAACGGATATCATTTTAATCTGATCGAATGTAACACTTGTTCTCGCCATGATATAGCTGACAGTCGCATATTGTTAATTTGGTGTTAAACAATAATCTCTAGGAAAAAATATACATATGAGTGATATATATTATTATAAGTTGTATCTTAAGATCGAGTTAAATGAAAAAACAGCATCTAGATTCCGAAATGTTAAATTTAGGATTAGGGCGAAGATTAACACAGAACAACATAGTTAGAGAGGGCATTATTGTAAAGCGACAAACCAGATAAAAATAGGGATGTTTGATATAAAAAAGAGAAAGAAAAACAAACAGAGTAAACAAAACCAATCGAAAGTTCGCAATTGAAAGATTATGATACTTCATACTGAGTAATGGTCAACAACCACATCGTCGGTAATGACAACATCATACAGAAATAACGAAGGACACAGATTCACAGGTTAATATTTGAAATATACCTATAGTTTTGACAGGCATTGAAAATTCGTCTGGATGATCCAATTCAACCATATAAAATAAGTGATGCTATTGGGAAATCGAATTTGTTATGTTAATCATAAATCTTGAATTTTAATTGTCGATATACAAGTATAAGTAAAAATAAGAGGTTGATATACAACGGTTACATGTTATATGTAATGTCCAGTCTGTTAGATATGTAATCAGTGGTTGCTGAAACTAGAATAAATAGAATGAAAAAAATATCGAAACATGAAAGTTTGTTTGATATTTATCTTATTTTTTGCTTTTTAGGAGCGTTTTGGCAAAGCAAAGGTTTGAAGATACCAAACAGGTAACCAGAAACCAAAATAAGTATTCCTTATAAGAGAACAAAAGTCAAATGGATCAAAGTTTGATCATATTGAATTTCCAATTATCTATAATTTTCAGTCAAATTTGACCAATATGTTGCCGATCAAATACTTTGCCAATATAATTTTCAGTGTACTCTAAATTGCGTGCTTTTATCAACATGATGCATTTGATAAGCCAGATGCGGTTTCAATTTTGCGTTACAGAGAGAAACACTTGATTTTTGTCGAAGTTAGAATGAGTGATTGTTGTTAAGATAAGTGAGGATGTTGCTGCTATATTATGACGAGAACAGCTGTTTGTAATGAGATGGTATTATGACGAGAACAGCTGTTTGTAATGAGATGGTATTATGACGAGAACAGCTGTTTGTAATGAGATGGTATTATGACGAGAACAGCTGTTTGTAATGAGATGGTATTATGACGAGAACAGCTGTTTGTAATGAGATGGTATTATGACGAGAACAGCTGTTTGTAATGAGATGGTATTATGACGAGAACAGCTGTTTGTAATGAGATGGTATTATGACGAGAACAGCTGTTTGTAATGAGATGGTATTATGACGAGAACAGCTGTTTGTAATGAGATGGTATTATGACGAGAACAGCTGTTTGTAATGAGATGGTATTATGACGAGAACAGCTGTTTGCAATGAGATGGTATTGTGACGAGAACAGCTGTTTGCAATGAGATGGTATTGTGACGAGAACAGCTGTTTGTAATGAGATGGTATTGTGACGAGAACAGCTGTTTGTAATGAGATGGTATTGTGACGAGAACAGCTGTTTGTAATGAGATGGTATTATGACGAGAACAGCTGTTTGTAATGAGATGGTATTATGACGAGAACAGTTGTTTGTAATGAGATGGTATTATGACGAGAACAGCTGTTTGTAATGAGATGGTATTATGACGAGAACAGCTGTTTGTAATGAGATGGTATTATGACGAGAACAGCTGTTTGTAATGAGATGGTATTATGACGAGAACAGCTGTTTGTAATGAGATGGTATTATGACGAGAACAGCTGTTTGTAATGAGATGGTATTGTGACGAGAACAGCTGTTTGTAATGAGATGGTATTGTGACGAGAACAGCTGTTTGTAATGAGATGGTATTGTGACGAGAACAGCTGTTTGTAATGAGGTGGTATTGTGACGAGAACAGCTGTTTGTAATGAGATGGTATTATGACGAGAACAGCTGTTTGTAATGAGATGGTATTATGACGAGAACAGCTGTTTGCAATGAGATGGTATTATGACGAGAACAGCTGTTTATAATGAGATGGTATTATGACGAGAACAACTGTTTGTAATGAGATGGTATTATGACGAGAATAGCTGTTTGTAATGAGATGGTATTATGACGAGAACAGCTGTTTGTAATGAGATGGTATTGTGACGAGAACAGCTGTTTGTAATGAGATGGTATTGTGACGAGAACAGCTGTTTGTAATGAGATGGTATTGTGACGAGAACAGCTGTTTGTAATGAGATGGTATTATGACGAGAACAGCTGTTTGTAATGAGATGGTATTATGACGAGAACAGCTGTTTGTAATGAGATGGTATTATGACGAGAACAGTTGTTTGTAATGAGATGGTATTATGACGAGAACAGCTGTTTGTAATGAGATGGTATTATGACGAGAACAGCTGTTTGTAATGAGATGGTATTATGACGAGAACAACTGTTTGTAATGAGATGGTATTATGACGAGAACAGCTGTTTGTAATGAGATGGTATTATGACGAGAACAGCTGTTTGTAATGAGATGGTATTATGACGAGAACAGCTGTTTGTAATGAGATGGTATTGTGACGAGAACAGCTGTTTGTAATGAGATGGTATTGTGACGAGAACAGCTGTTTGTAATGAGGTGGTATTGTGACGAGAACAGCTGTTTGTAATGAGATGGTATTATGACGAGAACAGCTGTTTGTAATGAGATGGTATTATGACGAGAACAGCTGTTTGCAATGAGATGGTATTATGACGAGAAGAGCTGTTTATAATGAGATGGTATTATGACGAGAACAGCTGTTTGTAATGAGATGGTATTATGACGAGAATAGCTGTTTGTAATGAGATGGTATTATGACGAGAACAGCTGTTTGTAATGAGATGGTATTATGACGAGAACAGCTGTTTGTAATGAGATGGTATTCGTGGCTGCATGTACTTGATCAACACCTTGAACCAAAGTCTTATAGTGTTAGCTAACTGAAACAATAGTCCGCAAGTGACAAGTCCATCCAATATGACCTACCAAGTCTTACAAATACTTATTAATAGAACATGCTTTACAGAGAAGCAGCAAATGACTTTTTGAACTATTTAGTTTGATTTCATCAGGTATCTTCACTACTCGAGTCGTCTGTAGTTTAATTTCATCAGGTATCCTCACTACTCGAGTCGTCTGTAGTTTGATGGATAACATACTGGCCTCGGGTAGGGAAGAACTTGGTGAAACCAAACAAAATATTTCAAAATGGCACATTTGCTGCTTCTCCGTTACGCATCCTGTATTAAGAAGTATTTCAAAGCGTTCTATATGTAGCACTGTATACATTACGTTGTGTGTAGTCGTAATATTATAGGTCATATTTGTTTACATATTCAAATGTTTATATTTCAATTTGCGACTTAATTATGACACCGTGACTGATTTCAAATTTGAGGATATTAGACAATGAATGTGGTCGCATTACTTATCTCTAACTGATAAAATGGAAACGTGTGGAAGTGAAACAAATTTACTTCAAAATGGAGTTAATGTATGTAACAATATTTCTACTTGTTTGTTTCTCCTATTTGACGACGGGTAAACCCAATGGTAAGAACTCATTACTTCTTTACAGTATATAAACCTTTAATGGAATAATGTGTATTCATTTATTTATTGTCCTGTTAATATTTATTATGTAACATTGAAGTAAGAGACATGATTATAATTATTATATTGGTTACATAGGTCAGGGCCAAGACCATAATACTGTCATCAGTCATTGTTCTGACACAAACGCGAGAACAATTCTTAAGATCATCTCTAAACTACAGGGAATAATGTAAAATAATTTTCATAGAGAAATGTCATAGAAAATTACCGACATTGTTAATCCCTTATATTTAACTCATCCTTTTCTTAATTATAAAATATTAAATCACCCCCTTTATGTGTACTTCTTTACCTCAAGACAAATGTACTAGTTGAAATAAAATCATTAGAGAACGTTAGATAAAACCGGAGTGACAATCAGGAATGGTCAATTCAGAGACACGAGCAACATTGGGTCCAAGAAACAAAGCAAAACAACGAAAACAAAACAAAATAAAACACAAAACAAAACACAACACAACACAACACAGAAAGCTAAAAAGATTAACAACACAAAGATTAACAACACGAACCTTGTGATTTCTAAGACCACAACATCATATATGGTATGACGGAAATATTGTTTATAAATAAACGTTAAAGAATATAGAAGAGGTAATCAACAATGGACAATCCAGAGAAACTGGCAACATTAGGGTACACAAGACAAAGATAAGCAAAACAAAAAACACAACACAATATGTGTTGGACACCACTATACCCAAATAAACACAAATAACGCAAATAAGACTGAGCCCTCCTACAAACATCTAAAAAACCAAGAAATTGTAAACTAAATTTTATGTTGGATGTGTAATTGTCATTTTAGTCCGACAAAGTTTCAACCCGAATGCCATGATGGGTGGCTTTCTTGGAGGTGGATCATCCTCGTCTTCTTCGTCATCAACTGGAGGCGGTAAAACGAATTATTTTGGCAGCTTTAATCCAAATCAGATGATGTCACAATATACAGGTGGTGGCAGTGGTGGGATGAGCATGTTTAATCCTAATGCGATGATGGGAGGAAATCAACAACAACAGCAATCCCAAACTGGGGTACAAAGTTCACAACAAAACAGCCAGACATCAAAACAAAGTCAAACTTCGCAGCAAGGAGGCGGCACACAACAAAGTCAAACTTCACAATCACAATCAGGAGGCTCTAGTCAAAATGTTGGTTCAAACTTCGATCCAAATAAACAATCATCAGGAGGCTCTAGTCAAAATGTTGGTTCAAACTTCGATCCAAATAAACAATCATCAGGAGGTCAATCTGGTAGCCAAACTATTAGCAACACACAATCCGGAGGCGGAAGTTCTTCAACTGGAGGCACAAGTGGTTTTGATCCAAACAAAATGAACGCCCAATTATCAGGCAGTGGATCAAACAACTTCAATCCAAATCAAATGTCAGGTGGTAGTCAATCTGGATCCGGACAATTTGGAGGAATGTCAAGTAGTATGATGTCCGGAAGCTCACAACAGAACAATGGTGGCGGTAGTAGCGCAGTAACTAACCCAAAATACGATCCAAACAACATAGTTAACACTGGTGCAAAGTATGATCCTAATGCTGCTAACTCTGGTATGGGAGGCTCATCTGGTGGTGCAAAACCTTCTTTTGCCAATGGTATGGGCTTTAATGCTCAGCAACAGCTGCCACCAGGGGGTTCTTCGGGAGGTGGAACATCAAGTAATCAACAGACACCAGGACAGCAGAGTCAACAATCATCTAGCCAGAACTCACAATCGTCAGCTGCTAGTTTTGGTCAGCCTTCCGGACAACAATCCCAGTCCTCTGCGACAAGCTCGGGTCAACCTTCTGGACAATCATCGCAGTCGTCAGCAACGAGCTTTGGACAATCATCTGGTCAACAGGGACAATCTGGAACTGGGCAACAATCTGCACAATCTAGTAATCAGAAGAATTGCGGAGGGTCATCATTTGATCCAGTCGCCGCCAACACTGGTGGGACTTCTGGGTTTAATCCACTTAGTCCTGTATTAGGTAATTTCATTGCTTTACTAACCCTTCAATGCCCGTATTACACTTTCTTAATATCTTCATAAATCATATAGCTTGGTTTCATATAAATGAACTGATATAAATTTCAGATAATATTCTTTGTACAAACTTTCAATAAATTTACATCACTGAAATTATGCATTCTCACATAAAATTATGCATTCTTTCAAAGTGATATTTAGACTTATTGTTAAAATGTGGCATTTTAATACTAGTACTAAATATTACAGCGACTATTTATATGATTTTATTTGAATACGTATATTAATATCTGTTTGGATTATGATTCAGTTGTTATATTGTTATATTGTCATTTGTGTTTTCTCTACTGTTGTTATATCATTGTTAATTCACCCTTTATATCTTTTACAGGTAATGTAGACAAATTCATGGGTCCTAGTACAGGATGTAAGTATTTTCGTTCCTTGTTTGATCGATTACGTTGTTTTTGAATCATGTTCTTGAAATTCTCGTCTGACATTACAACTCTGTGTTAATCTGGTAGAGAGGTCAACGAGTACTCCATGTTATTCATTTCCGTGTGTTGTTGTTAATCTTTAATCTGAAAGAAGATAAGACAACGATAAAATACCAATATAAAATACTGAATATGGGGACCACTGCTCAATTTGAATGCCCCGTCCCGTGCTTTGACAAAGAGTATGCAATTTATGTAAAACATTTCTTATTCATACTGAAAAATCGATCATGTTGGGCGAGTTTAGTACGAAATTTTACGGCTCGAGGGATGATTTCTATTTTCCCATTCTGATCTTTCCAACAGCACCTGCATATGGAGTATACATCTTTCAGTTGATACGGTATTCCAGAGATTGTGTATCATATCATTGCCTATTTCCTTGATAGAGTGTTGCTGCTATGGTTCCTAGTAGTAAAGTTGTAAGCATCACTTCGAAAGTTTTACGTTCGCCATCATGACATGGTTCATTGCTACAGATTGTATGAGTGCCACTAGTAAAGCAGAAACTGCTTACCATACTGGAGGTCATCCCCTTTTTGTATTGCGGCTCATGTTGCTCAATATATAGTTTTCTGTATAGTATTTTGTAAGCCACTGTTTGTCTTTTGTCCTGTTACCTGTTGTATTGAATCCTTCCACACTTAATGACTTCTGATTACCCTTTTGATATCCTCAGAGTTTTAAGGAAGAGTATGTTCTATTATGAACATGTTAAATATCTAACGGTTTTAGTCCAGATCCCAAACATCGAATACATAACAGGCAAGAGATTCATGCAAAAGTAATATTTGCTGCAAAGTGAAAGTAGAACTATAATCTATGTCATTATAAATAATCCATACACACCTTAATAGTAATATGTCAACCGCTCCCATGGATGGATTTAATCTTCACAAGCATATACTGTTTGCTTCACTTTAAAATACTGGATCTTTCCGTCAAGAGGGGAAAATCTTTAAAATTAATTTACAAAAATTCCTGCTGTTCTCGTTTTTGTTGGTGTCTTGCTAACTTCTGCTTTGTAATGATTGGTTGTTCTCGTTTTGTTTGTTTTGTTTTTCTTGTTTTTGTTCTTATTTTTCTGTCGTTTATTTTTTTTCTATTCGTATCGTATCGTCTCTTGATGAGAGAACACTAGAGTCCAAGGACATAATATTATGTCCTTGGACTCTAGTGCTCTGTGCTCGTCGTCATCATAGTCTCTATAAATATTTTGTAAACATTAAGTTGAGTAGTTTAGGGGCAGGGATAATCGGTTGTATTACCTTACATATTGGTTTAGGTACATCGGAAGTGGTATTATTATGAATAGAATAAAATATACAACCGAAATGGGTATATCTACATTGCAAATGATTTGTAACAATAACATTAGTGAATTACATTAATTTGTTTTGAAGGCAACGAGCATTAACGATTCTCTATGTGTAGAATTTAAACATGTATATTGCATAAAGTTTGTTTCTTTAGCAATTGAGAGTGATTTTTTGTTTTTGCTATATATAGGTAATAAAGGAAGCGGATTTGATCCTGGTTCTGTGAATATGCAGCAAGCAAACCTTGGTACAAGTCTGAACATGTTTGGAGGAGCGAAAGGTGGCGATCCTAATAAAATGGATGCTAATTCATTAATGGGTGGATCTTCTGGTATGATGGCCGGTGCTAATGCTATGATGGGAACAGGAGGTAGCAGTAGTGGAGGAGGGATGAATATGAACCCTGGTGCCATGATGGGAGGTGGAAGTGGGAGTGGTGGTATGAATCCTATGAATATGATGAGCGCAATGGGCGGATCTAGTTCAGGTGGAACAAGAACTGCAAGTATGTAAACGACATTGTTGCACTTAAATTTAAATATTCACAGCATTAAAGTTTCAGGTTTGGATTATAAATTTGGAACAAAATATGTATTGAAGTTAACGTAACATCTAAATAGAGGAGACCCCAGAGGATGGTTCTCGATTCTATATAGGGGCGAGACCTCAAGGGATGGTTCTCGTTTCTAAATAGGGACGAGACATCAGAGGATTGTTCTCGTTTCTAAATAAGAGCGAGACCTCAGAGGGTGTTTCTCGTTTCTAAATAGGGGAGAGACCGCAGAAGATTGTTCTCGCTTCTACGTAGGGGCGAGACCTCAGGGAATGGTTCTCTATATAAAAATATCTTGAATTAATGAAATTAAATGGAAAGTAGTTTACAACTTTATTTCCAGCAGTAATTCGGACGTTATTTTCGAGTAAAGGTACTACTGGTACCCACATGTAAAAACAACAGAAGTACACACACAAAGGTAACACAAAACAAACTAAAAAGTGTCCTTCATCGTTTTCTAATGCTTTAATATAGGTAATGGAGGCCACCATTTGTTGATATTCTAGTTTCATGAATACGCTTTAAGCTTGCTTGCATGTGGCTATGCTTTGTGGCTTCTTGTAAGCGTCTATTTATAGGTCGTACATCTGGTAGTACACATTCAGCAGGAGGAAACCCCTTAGATCCACTAGGAGCTATGACTGGTAAGTTATTGTAATACACATAGCTACTACCGAACACGACATCACACTCAGCTTCTTCTCCTTCTCTATAGGGGTTGGGGGGTGTCCTTGTTGTAATGCACATAGCTACTACCGAACACGACATCACACTCAGTTTCTTCTCCTTCGCTATAGGGGTTGGGGGGTGTCCTTGTTGTAATACACATAGCTACTACCGAATACGACATCACACTCAGTTTCTTCTCCTTCTCTATAGGGGTTTGGGGGGGGGGGGGGGTGTCCTTGTTGTAATACACATAGCTACTACCGAACACGACATCACACTCAGTTTCTTCTCCTTCTCTATAGGGGTTGGGGGGTGTTCTTGTTGTAATACACATAGCTACTACCGAACACGACATCACACTCAGTTTCTTCTCCTCTATAGAGGTTGGGGGGGGGGGGTGTCCTTGTTGTAATACACATAGCTACTACCGAACACGATATCACACTCAGTTTCTTCTCCTTCGCTATAGGGGTTGGGGGGTGTTCTTGTTGTAATACACATAGCTACTACCGAACACGACATCACACTCAGTTTCGTCTCCTCTATAGGGGTTGGGGGGGGGGGGGGTGTCCTTGTTGTAATACACATAGCTACTACCGAACACGACATCACACTCAGTTTCGTCTCCTCTATAGGGGTTGGGGGGGGGGGTCCTTGTTGTAATACACATAGCTACTACCGAACACGACATCACACTCAGTTTCGTCTCCTCTATAGGGGTTGGGGGGGGGGGTGTCCTTGTTGTAATACACATAGCTACTACCGAACACGACATCACACTCAGTTTCTTCTCCTTCTCTATAGGGGTTGGGGTGTTCTTGCTATCTTTGTAAATATATTTACATCTGTTTCGGTAAAGGTAGTATTTGAGGTTTTATGCTTTAGTTATATTATGTTACGCAATGGTGTGTCAAATAGGGCAATCATTCTTTCAAAAATGGTCCGAACAAACTGCCGTAGCGATATTCAAATCAAATATTCTTATCAGCAAGCATGCAAAGTTGCACATAAAAACTTTTTAATGAAATATTCTAACTCAAAAAAGGCAATAACTCCTTCATAATTGATCCAATCAAAAAGCAGAAAGATATGTAAATGAATCGTTATATGATAATAAGCAAACATGCAACGTTTTGAAGAATTCCTGTTTAAAATGTAGGAGACATTGTGCGTACAAACATTTTTGACGGACAGACAGACAGAATGAACATGTTAAATATAGCTGAAATACTGATCCCTGGGCATTAAAGAACAACCAATCACTCATGATTGCACGACATTTCAGTGCTATGCATAACATACCAGTTTAAACGAGGAATATGTCACACTACATAATGTGGAATATTAAATCAAACGATTGAGTGCTACTGTCTGTAACATTTTATATTGACATAATAAGAATGAAATCTATCAGCAAGGTGAACTTGAATTTGTAGGTATACAATATATGTGTAAATGAATAACAACTTCGATGTTTTCTATTATATTTAATTATAACTAAGCTAAGGACAGACATGGCTGTACCAAGTAGAACGACTTGTGTCCTAATCGTGTTGTGTACCGTATATTGGGATATGTTGGCCGTAGTTTTATTTTGGTTTATTTGGTGCCTCTCTTGAAAGTGCCAAAATTAAACACGCCAAAAAATAACGTCCGCTAAAATAAGAAATACCAATATTTTATAAAAGTTCTGGTACGATATTGATCTTACTCAAACTAATCAATCTTAAAATTTTCAATAGTATTCACGACTCAAGTATTTATGTTTCCTCTGAAAGTTGTGAGTAGATATCACAATGTTCACAAGAAACTAAATGTTAATTGTCAATTTAGCTCTAGGGTCTTAATCATTGACATTTTTATTGTGTGATTAGTATACCGGCAGTCGTCAGTCAAATAAATGGTTACGGATTTCACACCTGTTGTAAAAACACCTATTGACAAACGTTAATTAAGGTATCCTATGCTGGTAGACCATTACGGACCAGTGGTTTGATAACGGTATCGTTATGGTAAAGAAAAGAAAATTCATTATAATTTGATTAAATTTGAAATAAACATTTGATTTTAGGTGTCATGGCTGGATCTCTTAGTGGTGACATCCTCCCTCCTCGTATTAGCTAATAAATATTTTATCACTATTTATTAATTTTCATCCACAGATAATGCCATCCGGGAAAAGTATTTGTATTTCGCCCGTATCCAATTTCTTAGTTACTTTTTTAAACAAACTTCCGGTGAGATACCGGTGGTATT
This sequence comes from Bathymodiolus septemdierum, assembly GCA_963383655.1. Lineage (NCBI taxonomy): Eukaryota > Metazoa > Mollusca > Bivalvia > Mytilida > Modiolidae > Bathymodiolus > Bathymodiolus septemdierum. Next base: position 12,631,867 of record OY726519.1, on the reverse strand, counting down.
TGACTTCAAGTTTTTGATCTACGATAAAAAAATTAAGAAAACATTGGTCACGAGCATTTATTTTTTTCTAACCATTCGAAAAGCACCAAAATAAAACAATCATCTTTTGGAAAGCACCAAAAATTAAACATCCATATTTTTACAGAGAAACCGCCAAAATATCCCAATTTACGGTATGTTGTACCATTCTGTCACTATGGTATTATGTACATACTGTTGAATATGAATACTTGTAACTTCAGTCTTACCAAAGCTATGTTATTTATTCGGTTTATATATGTAGGAGGTATTCAACGGTTTTCTGGAGGAAACAACTTGATTGATCCTATGGGATTTATGAATGGTATTGTTACTCGGCATTGATTCGCTTTGCTTTGCTTTATGTTGCCGTTGATTTGTTATGCTTGTGTTTATACCAATTGGCTATCAGATAAGTTCATCTTATATAATATACCCTCGTATATCTTGAAATCTAAATCTTTGAATTGCTAATATCATAGAATTGAAATGTTGGCCTCATTAAAACAGTTCATTATAAAATTAAGATTATGTATAAGAATTTCCTTATTTGAATTGCAATTATGTAGTATATGTGTTTATAAGCAATATTTCATTATATTGTAATAGTGAATTTCGTGGTAGAGGAAACCAGATTACTGACGGAAGCGACCGAACTAACGTAAATAACAGGTTAACTTTACCCGATAATATTGTTACGCCTTAAACGGGAAAACAAACTAACAAGCTTTAATGGTGTTATTCGTTGCACAAAGACGCCTCTCAATTTGAACATATTCTTCCAGTATGAGAAATTAACAATAATGTGTGATAATTGATATAACAATTTATCTTGCAACGAAAGTCTGCCACATAGAAATCATCAAAAACGTATTCACAAAAACTAAAATCTTTTTGTTAGATTTAAAGGATTCTACTTTAATATATATGTCTGTTGTAGGAGGTGGACAAACCGGAACATTTGGAAATCAATTTTCAGTTCCAATAACAGGTATGAGTACTTCTCTAAATCTTACATAACATTATAAAACAGTACAATACATTCAACAGAGTTAATAAGTTTGGGAATGTTTTGATCTTCATTCTATATACTAGATATACAATAGCTCATCGACGTGGTATCACTTGACCTTGTTTAATACTAAACATTTAATCACCTGAAAACTTATATTGATTTAATAAAGCATAGATATCTAATTTAACAAACTAACACAGGCAACACAATAAGACATGAACCCTCCTATAAACAAATGATAGAAACGACGGACCGAACATCGTTTTTATGAAGAAATCGTAACGGATATCACAACACAGAACGTAAAGACACATGACAGGACACAATGCTGGATATCACTCGACGTAAGCAAACACACACAACACAATAACGCACGAGTCCTTCTACATACAACTGGGGGATACGACAGAACATCGTTTTTATGTGGAAGTCTTAACAGACATCACAACAATAATACATGAGTCCTTCTACATACAACTGGGGGATACGACAGAACATCGTTTTTATGTGGAAGTCTTAACAGACATCACAACAATAATACATGAGTCCTTCTACAAATAAATGAGGGTTACGACAGAACATTGTTTTTATGCGGAAGTCTTAACGGACATCACAACAATAATACACATAATATGACAACACAAAAAGCTAAATACTTTTTCTGTTGAACTTTCCAAAATTTGTATACCTCGCCCACATTAAAAAAACAACGGCAGAACTTAATAAAATATAAAATTAAAACAGGAGTGAAACAGGTTTTTGAAATAGCAAGCTTCTTCATCCTCGTCTTTTCTGTTAACACCCGTGTAATATCTACCGTGTAATATCTACCGTGTAATATCTCAATTCGATCATGAAGATATTTTTGAAACCGCCATAGTCTGACACAATATCTGCAAGCAACTGGTAACAACTATTGAAGAGAGTGGAGATATACAGTTAACAACAATCAACCGTTCCTAAAGAGATATACAGTTAACAACAATCAACCGTTCCTAAAGAGATATACAGTTAACAACAATCAACCGTTCCTAAAGAGATATACAGTTAACAACAATCAACCGTTCCTAAAGAGATATACAGTTAACAACAATCAACCGTTCCTAAAGAGATATACAGTTAACAACAATCAACCGTTCCTAAAGAGATATACAGTTAACAACAATCAACCGTTCCTAAAGAAATATTGTTTTACATAATATAGCTTTGGAAGAAAACCATTATTTTGTTTGGAAACACATGTATTCTAGATAAAAGTACATGAAATGAGGGTTTCTTGGATTCATAAAATATTTAGCTGAATTTTAATGGGCAAAAACTTGTTGACCGTTGTTGTACTCCTTAAAAGATTTCATGAAAAAAAAACTTCCCAAAGACTACCATGATAACACAAATATACACTGGCCTGGTCCTTATATTCCGTATAGGGTATACATATTCCACTCGATAAGTATGATATCAGAACTGATAAGATATGACAATGTGGTGAACGACGTCACAACAGCAGGTGCTTGTTACAGTAAACGATGTCGTCTGCATTGTTATATTGTATAGTTTTTCTTATTTTAGGAAGATCATTGGAATCCACTGCCGGTAAGGAAATACTTAATGTCTTATATCTTAATTATCATCAGTTATAAGAATGAGTTTATTTATTACAAATAGCCACCCAGCTAATCCCAGCCTCCTTTCCCAAACTATCACCTGATCTAAAACTGAAAAACGTGCAATAATTCAAATATAAAAGATAGAAGGAAATATCGTTTGTTATATAATGATTTATATAGTATGTTGTGTAGAGTTATAATCCTACTTATTGTCGGCACTTACCTCAGAACATTTACGTCCTACAAATAATTGTTGAAATATATATTATAGTGTTGTTATTGATTGAAACTATTGACATGTAGATTTATTGTAAGAAACTATTGACATGTAGATTTATTGTAAGAAACTATTGACATGTAGATTTATTGTAAGAAACTATTGACATGTAGATTTATTGTAAGAAACTATTGACATGTAGATTTATTGTAAGAAACTATTGACATGTAGATTTATTGTAAGAAACTATTGACATGTAGATTTCCTATGTTGTATACTAGAACTTAGGCTTTGTTATACAAATATGTTAAGAATAACAATCATTCACGAATGCTGCTTATTTTGTGCTTTGTTTTGGTAAGAAATACAACGTTTCATCATATATAGCTAAGAAGAGCTTGAAGATACCAAAGAGGTAATCAGAATCCGTAAATCGAAGAATGACACACATCACAATGGCCAAAACATTGAAGAATGACACACAACACAATGGCCAAAACATTGAAGCATGACACACATCACAATGGCCAAAACATTGAAGAATGACACACAACACAATGGCCAAAACATTGAAGAATGACACACAACACAATGGCCAAAACATCGAAGAATGACACACATCACAATGGCCAAAACATTGAAGAATGACACACATCACAATGGCCAAAACATTGAAGAATGACACACAACACAATGGCTAAAACATTAAAAATGACACACAACACAATGGCCAAAACATCGAAGAATGACACACATCACAATGGCCAAAACATTGAAGAATGACACACATCACAATGGCCAAAACATTGAAGAATAACACACAACACAATGGCCAAAACATTGAAGAATGACACACAACACAATGGCTAAAACATTAAAAATGACACACAACACATTGGCCAAAACATCGAAGAATGACGCACATCACAATGGCCAAAACATTGAAGAATGACACACATCACAATGACCAAAACATTGAAGAATGACACACATCACAATGGCCAAAAAATTGAAGAATGACACACAACACAATGGGCAAAACATTGAAGAATGACACACATCACAATGGCCAAAACATTGAAGAATGACACACAACACAATGGCCAAAACATTGATTGTAGACAATTACATTAACCATTAAACAAGAACCACTCGCCCAGATCTCCTCAAAATTTACAATAGTAGTAAAACAAATTAAGAAAATGACATTTAGTCAAGTTAGTTTGGATGATCCTTATTTTATTATAAAGGAAATACATGATATAATATCATGTTAATATAGAAAGACATCATAGAACAAGACATTGCTTTCCATTCTAGATAAGAGGGGTTCGAACTTGTTGTCACGAATACTTCCATATTCTGACTTGCAGCAAGCGACAGGAAATAGACGATACCTTGTGTAGCAGCTGGTCGATAATAAAATATTTAAAACACCAATTGTATTATTTTGTTATAAGATTGTTGGGTCGAATTTCAGTAGATTTTGGATTCGAGCAACAATTGGTAGACTTGATTTCTGGTTGATATTACTTATTATCATTCTTAGAACCAAAGTTGTGTAAAACTTAATTTTGATAAAACATCCATTGTACACACATTATTTTTTGGTGCAGGACGTCATCTTTTGTGAAGGGTTTACACCATCGTATTTTTCTATATGAAACCCCATTATCAAGAGGGTATAAGTATATGGAATAGCTTAAGCATATGATGAGACAGATTTATATTCCCACAATAACTTACCATTGATATATTTGGGTTTATATATGTTGTACCATAATTTGATCCAGGCATCCTTGATGTCTAAGCCATCAACACAATCTACGTATAATAGTTTAATTAATCGTCACTTTCCTGTCTGAAACATAATATATAAGATATATATTGCATAACTGAACAAATACCAAAGTATTGGGGGGGTTTTCCTGAGGAAATACAAAATTCAGACGCATACGGTACAGTCAATTCAGATTAGTTATCTAATGAATCGGGTCTAAAATAATTGTATGATGTGGAAGACAGTCATTTAATGAGACGGTGTCTTTCATTGTTAGTAAAATGTTAACCTATGAAATTTTTTTAATCGTCGTCTATATACATAATTAAATAAACGTGAGAGAAAATCGAAAGGATAATCATGAATGAACAACCCAGAGATACAAGCGCCAAGGACAATCAGAAATGAACAACTCGGAGATACAAGCGCCAAGGACAATCAGAAATGAACAACTCGGAGATACAAGCGCCAAGGACAATCAAGAATCAACAACCCAGAGATACAAGGAATGAACAACCCAGAGATACAAGGAATGAACAACCCAGAGATACAAGTAATGAACAACCCAGAGATACAAGTAATGAACAACCCAGAGATACAAGGAATGAACAACCCAGAGATACAAGGAATGAACAACCCAGAGATACAAGTAATGAACAACCCAGAGATACAAGTAATGAACAACCCAGAGATACAAGGAATGAACAACCCAGAGATACAAGGAATGAACAACCCAGAGATACAAGGAATGAACAACCCAGAGATACAAGGAATGAACAACCCAGAGATACAAGGAATGAACAACCCAGAGATACAAGGAATGAACAACCCAGAGATACAAGGAATGAACAACCCAGAGATACAAGTAATGAACAACCCAGAGATACAAGGAATGAACAACCCAGAGATACAAGGAATGAACAACCCAGAGATACAAGCGCTATTGTGCACAAAACTCAGAATGAACTCAAACAAAGCAAAACACACAACACAGAATACTAAAAAGACGATCCACCAAAAACCAGGAGATGAACCAGGGTGCTCGACAAGGTTAAGCAGTCCCAGAAAACCGGAGATGAACCATGGAGCTCCACAAGGTTAAGTAGTCCCAGAAAACCGGAGATGAACCAGGGCGCTCTACAAGGTTAGGCATCCCCAGAAAACCAGGAGATGAACCAGGGTGCTCCACAAGGTTAAGCAGTCCCAGAAAACCAGAAATGAACCAGGGTGCTCGACAAGGTTACGTAGTCCCAGAAAACTGGAGATGAACTAGGGTGTTCCACAAGGTTCAGTAGTCCCAGAAAACCGGAGATGAACCAGGGTGCTCGACAGGGTTAAGTAGTCAGAGAAAACCGGAATGAACCAGGGTGCTCGACAAGGTTAAGCAGTCCCAGAAAACTGGAGATGAACCAGGGTGCTCGACAAGGTTAAGCAGCCCCAGGGAGATGAACCAGGGTGCTCGACAAGGCTAAGCAGCCCCAGGGAGATAAACCAGAGTGCTCGACAAGGTTAAGTAGTCCCAGGAAGATGAACCAGAGTGCTCGACATGGTTAAGCAACCCCGGGGAGATGAACCAAGGAGATGAACCAGGGTGCTCGACAAGGTTAAGCAGCCCTAGGGAGATGAACCAGGGTGCTCGACAAGGTTAAGTAGTCCCAGGAAGATGAACCAGAGTGCTCGACATGGTTAAGCAGCCCCAGGGAGATGAACCAAGGAGATGAACCAGGGTGCTCGACAAGGTTAAGTAGTCCCAGGAAGATGAACCAGAGTGCTCGACATGGTTAAGCAGCCCCAGGGAGATGAACCAAGGAGATGAACCAGGGTGCTCGACAAGGTTAAGCAGCCCTAGGGAGATGAACCAGGGTGCTCGACAAGGTTAAGTAGTCCCAGTGTCCTATAAGACACCGCCTACTCATAGTCAAATCTGGTAAAAGTTGTGTTGGTGATGGAGGAAAGAAAAAATCTACTTAAATTGGAAAAGATCCATTGCCATCGGAGATATATTGCCATCAGAGATACATTGCCATCAGAGATATATTGCCATCAATGATATATTGTAAAGATCAACTAGTTCGTGCCGATGAGCGTAGACTTTTTTCATAGATGACTTGTAGCCTTGTTTGAGTAGTTTTGGCGTCAGCAGCTGAACTCTGTCCAGAAAATTACTGTATTGGGCTCAAGATAATTATAGAATTAGATTGTATGTACCTATTTAAAACAGCTGTGCAATCATGTTTTCAAGAGTAGATGTCTCTCGTGTTTGGCAATACATACATATTAGTATACGTCACTGTCAATTCATATACATATACATGTAGGATATTTAATAAGACAAGTTCATGTTTTTGTCTAAAACAAATGTGGGAAAAGTTGCATGATAATCCATTTTGGGAAAGAACAGAGGCCATTTGTATGACTTATCCATGTGGTTAATATAAAATTCCGAACAAAACAATTACTCGTAATGTGTAATTATACATCCAAATTGGCAGTTCATATCTGCAACTATTAAACAGTTTCGTGATAATAATTGTTATTTTTATGTTAGAAGAAATTATCTCTATGTTCATTATACTACTAGAACAGTACAGTTACGTTATAACAAATACTACACAACACTCAAAACACAACTGTAACGTTACGTTATAACAAGTACTACACAACACTCAAAGCACAACTGTAACGTTACGTTATAACAAGTACTACACAATACTCAAAACACAACTGTAACGTTACGTTATAACAAGTACTACACATCACTCAAAACACAACTGTAACGTTACGTTATAACAAGTACTACACAACACTCAAAACACAACTGTAACGTTATGATATAACAAGTACTACACAACACTCAAAACACAACTGTACCGTTACGTTATAACAAGTACTACACAACTCTCAAAGCACACCTGTACCGTTACGTTATAACAAGTACTACACAACACTCAAAACACAACTGTAACGTTACGTTATAACAAGTACTACACAACTCTCAAAGCACAACTGTAACTTTACGTTATAACAAGTACTACACAACACTCAAAACACAACTGTAACGTTACGTTATAACAAGTACTACACAACACTCAAAACACAACTGTAACGTTACGTTATAACAAGTACTACACAACACTCAAAACACAACTGTACCGTTACGTTATAACAAGTACTACACAACACTCAAAACACAACTGTACCGTTACGTTATAACAAGTACTACACAACACTCAAAACACAACTGTAACGTTACGTTATAACAAGTACTACACAACACTCAACACACAACTGTAGCGTTACGTTATGACAAGTACTACACAACACTCAAAACACAATTGTACCGTTACGTTATAACAAGTACTACACAACACTCAAAACACAACTGTAACGTTACGTTATAACAAGTACTACACAACAATCAACACACAACTGTAGCGTTACGTTATAACAAGTACTACACAACACTCAAAACACAATTGTACCGTTACGTTATAACAAGTACTACACAACACTCAAAACACAACTGTATCTTTACGCTATAACAAGTACTACACAATACTCAAAACACAACAGTACCGTTACGTTTTAACAAGTACTACACAACACTCAAAACACAACTGGAACGTTACGTTATAACAAGTACTACACAACACTCAAAACACAACTGTAGCGTTACGTTATAACAAGTACTACACAACACTCAAAACACAACTGTAACGTTACGCTATAACAAGTACTACACAACACTCAAAACACAACTGTAACGTTACGTTATAACAAGTACTACACAACACTCAAAACACAACTGTAACGTTACGTTATAGCAAGCACTACACAACACTCAAAACACAACTGTATCTTTACGCTATAACAAGTACTACACAATACTCAAAACATAACAGTACCGTTACGTTAAAACAAGTACTACACAACACTCAAAACACAACTGGGACGTTACGCTATAACAAGTACTACACAACACTCAAAACACAACTGTACCGTTACGTTATAACAAGTACTATACAACACTCAAAACACAACTGTACCGTTACTTTATAACAAGTACTACACAACACTCAAAACACAACTGTAACGTTACGTTATAACAAGTACTACACAATACTCAAAACACAACTGTAACGTTACGCTATAACAAGTACTACACAACACTCAAAACACAACTGTAACGTTACGTTATAACAAGTACTACACAACACTCAAAACACAACTGTAGCGTTACGTTATAACAAGTACTACACAACACTCAAAACACAACTGTATCTTTACGCTATAACAAGTACTACACAATACTCAAAACACAACAGTACCGTTACGTTATAACAAGTACTACACAACACTCAAAACACAACTGGAACGCTACGTTATAACAAATACTACACAACACTCAAAACACAACTGTAACGTTACGTTATAACAAGTACTACACAACACTCAAAACACAACTGTAACGTTACGTTATAACAAGTACTACACAACACTCAAAACACAACTGTAGCGTTACGTTATAACAAGTACTACACAACACTCAAAACACAACTGTACCGTTACGTTATAACAAGTACTACACAACACTCAAAACAAAACTGAACCGCTACGTTATAACAAGTACTACACAACACTCAAAACACAACTGTACCGTTACGTTATAACAAGTACTATACAACACTCAAAGAACACCTGTAACGTTACCTTATAACAAGTACTACACACCACTCAAAACACAACAGTACCGTTACGTTTTAACAAGTACTACACAACACTCAAAACACAACAGTAACGTTACGTTATAACAAGCACTACACAACACTCAAAACACAACTGTAGCGTTACGTTATAACAAGTACTACACAACACTCAAAACACAACTGTACCGTTACGTAATAACAAGTACTACACAACACTCAAAACACAACTGTACCGTTACGTTATAACAAGTACTACACAACACTCAAAGCACAACTGGAACGATACGTTATAACAAGTACTACTCAACACTCAAAACACACCTGTACCGTTACGTTATAACAAGTACTACACAACACTTAAAACACAACTGTACCGTTACGTTATAACAAGTACTACACAACACTCAAAACACAACTGTAACGCTACTTTATAACAAGTACTACACAACACTCAAAACACAACTGGAACGTTACGTTATAACAAGTACTACACAACACTCAAAACACAACTGTACCGTTACTTTATAACAAGTACTACACAACACTCAAAACACAACTGTACCGTTACGTTATAACAAGTACTACACAACACTCAAAACACAGCTGTACCGTTACGTTATAACAAGTACTACACAACACTCAAAACACAACTGTACCGTTACGTTATAACAAGTACTAAACAACACTTAAAACACAACTGTACCGTTACGTAATAACAAGTACTACACAACACTCAAAACACAACTGGAACGCTACGTTATAACAAATACTACACAACACTCAAAACACAACTGTAACGTTACGTTATAACAAGTACTACACAACACTCAAAACACAACTGTAGCGTTACGTTATAACAAGTACTACACAACACTCAAAACACAACTGTAACGTTACGTTATAACAAGTACTACACAACACTCAAAACACAACTGTAGCGTTACGTTATAACAAGTACTACACAACACTCAAAACGCAACTGAACCGCTACGTTATAACAAGTACTACACAACACTCAAAACACAACTGTACCGTTACGTTATAACAAGTACTATACAACACTCAAAGCACAACTGTAACGTTACCTTATAACAAGTACTACACACCACTCAAAACACAACAGTACCGTTACGTTTTAACAAGTACTACACAACACTCAAAACACAACAGTAACGTTACGTTATAACAAGTACTACACAACACTCAAAACACAACTGTAGCGTTACGTTATAACAAGTACTACACAACACTCAAAACACAACTGTACCGTTACGTAATAACAAGTACTACACAACACTCAAAACACAACTGTAGCGTTACGTTATAACAAGTACTACACAACACTCAAAGCACAACTGGAACGTTACGTTATAACAAGTACTACTCAACACTCAAAACACACCTGTACCGTTACGTTATAACAAGTACTACACAACACTTAAAACACAACTGTACCGTTACGTTATAACAAGTACTACACAACACTCAAAACACAACTGTAACGCTACTTTATAACAAGTACTACACAACACTCAAAACACAACTGGAACGTTACGTTATAACAAGTACTACACAACACTCAAAACACAACTGTACCGTTACTTTATAACAAGTACTACACATCACTCAAAACATAACTGTAACGTTACGTTATAACAAGTACTACACAACACTCAAAACACAACTGTAACGTTATGATATAACAAGTACTACACAACACTCAAAACACAACTGTACCGTTACGTTATAACAAGTACTACACAACTCTCAAAGCACAACTGTAACGTTACGTTATAACAAGTACTACACAACACTCAAAACAAAACTGTAACGTTACGTTATAACAAGTACTACACAACTCTCAAAGCACAACTGTAACGTTACGTAATAACAAGTACTACACAACACTCAAAACACAACTGTACCGTTACGTTATAACAAGTACTACACAACACTCAAAACACAACTGTAACGTTACGTTATAACAAGTACTACACAACACTCAAAACACAACTGTATCTTTACGCTATAACAAGTACTACACAATACTCAAAACACAACAGTACCGTTACGTTATAACAAGTACTACACAACACTCAAAACACAACTGTAACGTTATGATATAACAAGTACTACACAACACTCAAAACACAACTGTACCGTTACGTTATAACAAGTACTACACAACTCTCAAAGCACAACTGTAACGTTACGTTATAACAAGTACTACACAACACTCAAAACACAACTGTAACGTTACGTTATAACAAGTACTACACAACTCTCAAAGCACAACTGTAGCGTTACGTTATAACAAGTACTACACAACACTCAAAACACAACTGTAACGTTACGTTATAACAAGTACTACACAACACTCAAAACACAACTGTATCTTTACGCTATAACAAGTACTACACAATACTCAAAACACAACAGTACCGTTACGTTAAAACAAGTACTACACAACACTCAAAACACAACTGGGACGTTACGCTATAACAAGTACTACACAACACTAAAAACACAACTGTACCGTTACGTTATAAAAAGTACTATACAACACTCAAAACACAACTGTACCGTTACGTTATAACAAGTACTACACAACACTCAAAACACAATTGTAACGTTACGTTATAACAAGTACTACACAACACTCAAAACACAACTGTACCGTTACGTTATAACAAGTACTACACAACACTCAAAACACAACTGAACCGCTACGTTATAACAAGTACTACACAACACTCAAAACACAACTGTACCGTTACGTTATAACAAGTACTATACAACACTCAAAGCACAACTGTAACGTTACCTTATAACAAGTACTACACACCACTCAAAACACAACAGTACCGTTACGTTATAACAAGTACTACACAACACTCAAAACACAACTGTAACGTTACGTTATAACAAGTACTACACAACACTCAAAACACAACTGTAGCGTTACGTTATAACAAGTACTACACAACACTCAAAACACAACTGTACCGTTACGTAATAACAAGTACTACACAACACTCAAAACACAACTGTACCGTTACGCTATAACAAGTACTACACAACACTCAAAGCACAACTGAAACGTTACGTTATAACAAGTACTACTCAACACACTAAACACACCTGTACCGTTACGTTATAACAAGTACTACACAACACTGAAAACACAACTGTACCGTTACGTTATAACAAGTACTACACAACACTCAAAACACAACTGTAACGCTACTTTATAACAAGTACTACACAACACTCAAAACACAACTGGAACGTTACGTTATAACAAGTACTACACAACACTCAAAACACAACTGTACCGTTACTTTATAACAAGTACTACACAACACTCAAAACACAACTGTAACGTTACGTTATTACAAGTACTACACAACACTCAAAACACAGCTGTACCGTTACGTTATAACAAGTACTACACAACACTCAAAACACAACTGTACCGTTACGTTATAACAAGTACTACACAACACTTAAAACACAACTGTACCGTTACGTAATAACAAGTACTACACAACACTTAAAACACAACTGTACCGTTACGTTATAACAAGTACTACACAACACTCAAAACACAACTGTACCGTTACGTTATAACAAGTACTACACAACACTCAAAACACAACTGTACCGATACGTTATAACAAGTACTACACAATACTCAAAACACAACTGTACCGTTACGTTATAAAAAGTACTACACAACACTCAAAACACAACTGTAGCGTTACGTAATAACAAGTACTACACAACACTCAAAACACAACTGTAGCGTTACTTTATAACAAGTACTACACAACACTCAAAGCACAACTGGAACGTTACGTTATAACAAGTACTACTCAACACTCAAAACACACCTGTACCGTTACGTTATAACAAGTACTACACAACACTTAAAACACAACTGTACCGTTACGTTATAACAAGTACTACACAACACTCAAAACACAACTGTAACGCTACTTTATAACAAGTACTACACAACACTCAAAACACAACTGGAACGTTACGTTATAACAAGTACTACACAACACTCAAAACACAACTGTACCGTTACTTTATAACAATTACTACACATCACTCAAAACATAACTGTAACGTTACGTTATAACAAGTACTACACAACACTCAAAACACAACTGTAACGTTATGATATAACAAGTACTACACAACACTCAAAACACAACTGTACCGTTACGTTATAACAAGTACTACACAACTCTCAAAGCACAACTGTAACGTTACGTTATAACAAGTACTACACAACACTCAAAACAAAACTGTAACGTTACGTTATAACAAGTACTACACAACTCTCAAAGCACAACTGTAACGTTACGTTATAACAAGTACTACACAACACTCAAAACACAACTGTACCGTTACGTTATAACAAGTACTACACAACACTCAAAACACAACTGTAACGTTACGTTATTACAAGTACTACACAACACTCAAAACACAACTGTATCTTTACGCTATAACAAGTACTACACAATACTCAAAACACAACAGTACCGTTACGTTATAACAAGTACTACACAACACTCAAAACACAACTGTAACGTTATGATATAACAAGTACTACACAACACTCAAAACACAACTGTACCGTTACGTTATAACAAGTACTACACAACTCTCAAAGCACAACTGTAACGTTACGTTATAACAAGTACTACACAACACTCAAAACACAACTGTACCGTTACGTTATAACAAGTACTACACAACTCTCAAAGCACAACTGTAGCGTTACGTTATAACAAGTACTACACAACACTCAAAACACAACTGTAACGTTACGTTATAACAAGTACTACACAACACTCAAAACACAACTGTATCTTTACGCTATAACAAGTACTACACAATACTCAAAACACAACAGTACCGTTACGTTAAAACAAGTACTACACAACACTCAAAACACAACTGGGACGTTACGCTATAACAAGTACTACACAACACTCAAAACACAACTGTACCGTTACGTTATAAAAAGTACTATACAACACTCAAAACACAACTGTAACGTTACGTTATAACAAGTACTACACAACACTCAAAACACAATTGTAACGTTACGTTATAACAAGTACTACACAACACTGAAAACACAACTGTACCGTTACGTTATAACAAGTACTACACAACACTCAAAACACAACTGAACCGCTACGTTATAACAAGTACTACACAACACTCAAAACACAACTGTACCGTTACGTTATAACAAGTACTATACAACACTCAAAGCACAACTGTAACGTTACCTTATAACAAGTACTACACACCACTCAAAACACAACAGTACCGTTACGTTATAACAAGTACTACACAACACTCAAAACACAACAGTAACGTTACGTTATAACAAGTACTACACAACACTCAAAACACAACTGTAGCGTTACGTTATAACAAGTACTACACAACACTCAAAACACAACTGTACCGTTACGTAATAACAAGTACTACACAACACTCAAAACACAACTGTACCGTTACGCTATAACAAGTACTACACAACACTCAAAGCACAACTGAAACGTTACGTTATAACAAGTACTACTCAACACTCTAAACACACCTGTACCGTTACGTTATAACAAGTACTACACAACACTGAAAACACAACTGTACCGTTACGTTATAACAAGTACTACACAACACTCAAAACACAACTGTAACGCTACTTTATAACAAGTACTACACAACACTCAAAACACAACTGGAACGTTACGTTATAACAAGTACTACACAACACTCAAAACACAACTGTACCGTTACTTTATAACAAGTACTACACAACACTCAAAACACAACTGTAACGTTACGTTATTACAAGTACTACACAACACTCAAAACACAGCTGTACCGTTACGTTATAACAAGTACTACACAACACTCAAAACACAACTGTACCGTTACGTTATAACAAGTACTACACAACACTTAAAACACAACTGTACCGTTACGTAATAACAAGTACTACACAACACTTAAAACACAACTGTACCGTTACGTTATAACAAGTACTACACAACACTCAAAACACAACTGTACCGTTACGTTATAACAAGTACTACACAACACTCAAAACACAACTGTACCGATACGTTATAACAAGTACTACACAATACTCAAAACACAATTGTACCGTTACGTTATAAAAAGTACTACACAACACTCAAAACACAACTGTAGCGTTACGTTATAACAAATACTACACAACACTCAAAACACAACTGTACCGTTACGTTATAACAAGCACTACACAACACTCAAAACCAAATATAACGTTACGTTATAACAAGTACTACACAACACTCAAAACACAACTGTAACGTTACGTTATAACAAGTACTACACAACACTCAAAACACAACTGTAACGTTACGTCATAACAAATACTACACAACACTCAAAACACAACTGTAACGTTACGTTATGACAAGTACTACACAACACTCAAAACACAACTGTAGCGTTATGATATAACAAGTACTACACAACACTCAAAACACAACTGTAGCGTTACATTAAAACAAATACTACAGAACACTTAAAACACAACTGTAACGTTACGTTATAACAAATACTACACAACACTCAAAACACAACTGTACCGTTACGTTAAAACGAATACTACACAACACTTAAAACACAACTGTAACGTTACGTTTTAACAAGTACTACACAACACTCAAAACACAACTGTAACGTTACGTTATACCAAGTACTACACAACACTGAAAACACAACTGTAACGTTACGTTATAACAAATACTACACAACACTCAAAACACAACTGTAACGTTATGATATAACAAGTACTACACAACACTCAAAACACAACTGGAACGTTACGTTATAACAAGTACTACACAACACTCAAAACACAACTGTAACGTTATGATATAACAAGTACTACACAACACTCAAAACACAACTGTACCGTTACGTTATAACAAGTACTACACAACACTCAAAACACAACTGTACCGTTACGTTATAACAAGTACTACACAACACTCAAAACACAACTGTAAAGTTACGTTATAACAAGTACTACACAACACTTAAAACACAACTGTAACGTTATGATATAACAAGTACTACACAATACTGAAAACACAACTGTAACGTTATGCTATAACAAGTACTACACAACACTCAAAACACAACTGTAACGTTACGTTATAACAAGTACTACACAACACTCAAAACACAACTGTAACGTTACGTTATAACAAATACTACACAATACTCAAAACACAACTGTAACGTTACGTTATAACAAGTACTACACAACACTCAAAACACAACTGTACCGTTACGTTATAACAAGTACTACACAATACTCAAAACACAACTGTACCGTTACGTTATAACAAGTACTACACAACACTCAAAACACAACTGTAACGTTACGTTATAACAAGTACTACACAACACTCAAAACACAACTGTAGCGTTACTTTATAACAAGTACTACACAACACTCAAAACACAACTGTACCGTTACGTTATAACAAGTACTACACAACACTCAAAACACAACTGTAACGTTACGTAATAACAAGTACTACACAACACTCAAAACACAACTGTACCGTTACGTTATAACAAGTACTACACAACACTCAAAACACAACTGTAACGTTACGTTATAACAAATACTACACAACACTCAAAACACAACTGTACCGTTACGTTATAACAAGTACTACACAACACTCAAAACACAACTGTAACGTTACGCTATAACAAATACTACACAACACTCAACACACAACTGTAGCGTTACGCTTTAACAAGTACTACACAACACTCAAAACACAACTGTACCGTTACGTTATAACAAGTACTACACAACACTCAAAACACAACTGTAACGTTACGTAATAACAAGTACTACACAACACTCAAAACACAACTGTAACGTTACGTTATAACAAGTACTACACAACACTCAAAACACAACTGTAACGTTACGTTATAACAAATACTACACAACACTCAAAACACAACTGTACCGTTACGTTATAACAAGTACTACACAACACTCAAAACACAACTGTAACGTTACGCTATAACAAATACTACACAACACTCAACACACAACTGTAGCGTTACGCTTTAACAAGTACTACACAACACTCAAAACACAACTGTACCGTTACGTTAAAACAAGTACTACACAACACTCAAAACACAACTGTAGCGTTACGCTTTAACAAGTACTACACAACACTCAAAACACAACTGTAGCGTTACGTTATAACAAATACTACACAACACTCAAAACACAACTGTACCGTTACGTTATAACAAGTACTACACAACACTCAAAGCACAACTGTAACGTTACGTTATAACAAGTACTACACAACACTCAAAACACAACTGTAACGTTACGTTTTAACAAGTACTACACAACACTCAAAACACAACTGTACCGTTACGTTATAACAAGTACTACACAACACTCAAAACACAACTGTAGCGTTACGCTTTAACAAGTACTACACAACACTCAAAGCACAACTGTAGCGTTACGTTATAACAAGTACTACACAACACTTAAAACACAACTGTAACGTTACGTTATAACAAGTACTACACAACACTTAAAACACAACTGTACCGTTACGTTATAACAAGTACTACACAACACTGAAAACACAACTGTAACGTTATGATATAACAAGTACTACACAACACTCAAAACACAACTGGAACGTCATGAAGCACCAAACATAACACACAAATTAAAAACAAAAGCCGTAGCTGGGCACGTTTAGATGAAGACTTGTGAAATCCCCCTTGCTATATCTATCTCGATACAATTCCTCTGTTGGTACTTGTTTCCTAACAAGAAGAGTTTGAAGATACCAAAGGGGTAATCAGAATCCGTAAATCAAAGAAGGACAGACAACCCAATGGCCAAAAGAAAAATGACAAATGGACAAACAACGATTTACAAAACATACATATACAACTAAAGATCGAGTAACACGAACCTCACTAAAAACCGGGGGTGAACTTAGGTGCTCCGGAAGGATAAGCAGTTCCTGCTCCACAAATGACAATCCTGGTTTTTTTCAAATGCTACTACAATCCAATGTATATACATTTGGTCTTCATACCACTATATCTGAGACTTAATTCGGAAAAAAACAGATAAGGAACATGGGTGCAAATAATTTCAACTCGATCATTCTAGAAATGAAAGACATTTTCGCAATTGACAATGTTCTATTACTCAGTGACAGTACTCTATATTGCTTTTTGTCGGTTTCACATTGGTGATATTACCATTACCAAAAGGTCGGAAAGTCGCATCGTCTAAACCACAAACGAAATTAAGCACAGCATATGTTGTCAAGCTTCATTAGTGGGCGATTTCAGATTTGGGTTTATAAGTACCATCAGACATCAAACATATAGTCACAATTTCTTCAAGAACGATATCATACTACTATAGTCTTAACTACACTCAACTGTTTAATACAGTCACTCACATTTACCACACACAACACCATACTAGTGTAATTCTAGTACCATCATCCATCATATGTCACACTTCAGCCATAGATGACTTTATACCAATGTATGTTAAATGCCGCCACCCACCCAACACATATTCACAACTCATCCATAGATGAATCACACAGATTTACCAATAGTCATACTTCAGCAATGATTAAACATATATCATTGTAGATATAGATACCTTTTGTCACACACAATACATAGTCACACTTTAGCCATGGACGACCCATGACCCAAGCAACACTTCAGCCATTGACGATCCCATATCTTTGTAGAACTATATTCTCCAGTCATACGATACATAGTCACACTTTAGCCATGGACGACCCATGACCCAAGCAACACTTCAGCCATTGACGATCCCATATCTTTGTAGAACTATATTCTCCAGCCATACGATACATAGTCACACTTTAGCCATGGACGACCCATGACCCAAGCAACACTTCAGCCATTGACGATCCCATATCTTTGTAGAACTATATTCTCCAGCCATACGATACATAGTCACACTTTAGCCATGGACGACCCATGACCCAAGCAACACTTCAGCCATTGACGATCCCATATCTTTGTAGAACTATATTCTCCAGCCATACGATGCATAGTTATACTTCAGTAAAATTTACTCTCAACCATACAATGTATAATCAACGAAACTGACCTCACGACAAAACAATAGACATACCATACCCAGTCACAGCATACTTTTCTATGTATGCCAACTTTAATCAGTCAGTATTTTCTCTTTGGGACATTGATCACATCTTATGAATGCTGTAAATATGAATAGAATGAAAAACAAAAAATATCATACAGTCGAAACAATTCCAAAATACCACACTGTCGGAACAATTCCAAAATAAAATATCAAAATCTTAGAAAGAGGTAAAATCGATACCCTTAACAGAAACATATATGATCGCTCACATCCCTGACTTGGTACAGGCACTTCAATGAATAATGGTGGGGTTAAACTAGTCTTATGGACCTTAACCTCCTCTCTTAGTGAAGTGATGCGGTCATGCATGTGCTTTCTACATGTGAGTAAAATGTCAACCCTCACATATAACAGGGCGAATATCGTTATTAAAATATCAACCATCACATATAACCGGGCGAATATCATTATTATAAAGAACGTTATTATCTTGAACATTTTACATGATATATTAAATCTTCGTGATACAGAAGTCTATAATATTATATTAAAGAGAGCTGATGGCACTAACCATTATCTAAATATTAGAATGTATACAAAGTATATATATTATTAATAGAAACACAAAAATAGTTTTATCTTAATAATATTTTGCAGGATTTATACCTGGAGACCTAGCATTCTTAGGTTCATATGATCCTAACCAATATTCCTTGAAAAGTAAGTATCCGATTTGTCAATATACATATATTATGTAAATTCTTTTTTGCAAATTGAAAATCAAGATCATCGCTAGAAATCATGTCTATTATCTCAATTCCTAATTTTTTACAGAGAAGTCTGAAATGAGGTTGGGTCCTAACTAACTTATAGGTGAGTCTTTCAGTTATATCTATCTTTAACATGACATTATTACTAGTCAACGTTATTTCATAACGTTACACCTTAAAATGCCCGATATAGTGATAACATGTAAGGATGTTGTTAAGCTACTATTGACTTTTAACTCTCCCTATCAGAAGGAACAGGTGAACTAAAATCTAGATTACTCAAAGGTGCTTACAAATGAATATGCCCTATTCTGACTAATTTATTTTAAAAAATTTCTAAATACTGGAGTTATTCCTTACAATTGGAAAACAGCCAAAAAATAATAAAGGCCTTGCATACAATTCTGAACATTACAGGCCAATTTATCGGATCTGCATTTGCTGCAAGCTACTAGATCACATTATTGCCAGTAATGTAATGACACATACAAATAGATATCACATTCTTAACTCTTTTCAATATGGGTTTTGCAAGTTGAAGTGGTGACATTTAATTTGTTCGTGCAATGCCGTTGATATCTATATTCGTATGCGATTGTCCATTGATAAACGAATATTTTCGTTTTATTTATTTATCCGAATGACTATGGCTGGACATACATGTACGTGATGAGTATATTTCCATATTTAAGAGCATAATAGTATATGCTTTTCTTTTGTTTGATAGATGTGTTCATGTCATCGGTCGATATGTATTTAAGTGTCTTTCACTTTTTTAATTGTTATTAGGGAAGAAAACCAAAGTCAAATCGGTTCTGCTAAATGGTCTAATATTATTTTATTTGTAGATTCCAACAAGGCATGGAAACAGACATGGGATGGATCTTGGCCAAGTAAAGGTAGTCTATTCCGTCTGATTTATTGTGTGTGGGGTGGTTGCGTGCGTGCGTGATTCGCAGCCTAATGTTAAGATGGTCGTAATTTGAAAATTGAAATCTTTTCATTTCTAAGATATAATGATTATACCAAGGCAATCTTAAATACATTTTTAAGGTCACCCACAAAATATTCTCTGAAACTAACATTATCAAGATTCTCGCGTTTTTTATTGACAATATATTTGTTGTGTTACGTGAGCGTGTTTTGCAATAGACAGTCGGCATTCCTATGAGTACCAAATGTGCTCCTGAACAAAAACGAGAAGAAGCTAGCCCGATCCTTTAATTTTACATTCCATTATGTGATGTCTTTTTACTAAATGATTCTATGTTAGGTGGTTTTGTTGATCACATCTATCACATTGCACTTGAAACAAAGAATACTACATATACTGCTAGGTCTGTCTCATGCCTTGATCTACACATAGAAATTGAAATTGCTTGCCAGTGTGTTGTCTGTTCTTCTTCGATTTGCGGATTACGATTGCCCCTTTGGTATCTTCAAACTATTCTTACGGTTGCCATCGTAACCAAGTTAACCGTTATGGAATATCTGTACCACCGATGACCACGAATATGTTCCGTTTGTCATAGTTAATATCACGTTCTCCCTGGCTCGTTTATCACTCTTTTATATCACTGGATTTTTATCAAGAGTTAAACACGTCGGGTGCCACTAGTGGAACAGAACTGTTGAATCGTATTTTTTCCATTGTATTGTCTGATCTTTGAGTTATGTCTTCTGAATACCCCTTCAGGCGTTTCTCATTAACAATATAATTATGTCAATTTTAAATAGATATAAACAAGAACAACGGCAAAGGTGATAGTACACAGATTGAACCTCATCAGAACCCGGCAATGACATCACTTTTTGGAAACACAGCGACAAAACACCAAGGGACGTTTGACGAAACGCATGGCAGCAAGAAACAAGAAGGTAAAGTAGATATGGTCTTTTAAGAATAAAGAGTTCAGATCAGAATTACGTTCACAGGATCATGCTGATCAATTATTATGCCAAAAATACAAATCATTTAATTTCTGACTCCTTATTATTTGCTCAATATTAAAACGAAAATACAATACAATGTATAGGATACAGTACTATTGAAACAAAAGAAGCGGACCGTATTGGATATAACGGGTTTCTTTTTCCGCATGAGTACTCAGGTGAAGGCCGAGGTGTGCACCTCGGCCTTCACCTGAGTACTCATGCGGAAAAAGAAACCTGTTATATCCAATACGGGCAAATTCTTTTGTTTCAATAATAATGTATCCAACTTGTACAATAATAGTGTTGTTGCAAAAATATATGTTATGGCATATATTTAATTTCTGACTCCTTGGTATTTTGTCGCTGTGTTTCCAAAAAGTGATGTCATTGCCGGGTTCTGATGAGGTTCAATCTGTGTACTATCACCTTTGCCGTTGTTCTTGTTTATATCTATTTAAAATTAACATAATTATATTGTTAATGAGAAACGTTGCTATGACATATATTTTTACACTTTTAATGTTTAGAAAGCCAAATAAGACAACAATTAACAAAAATAAAACGACAAATTGTTATCGGTCAACGTCCCTTCGATTCTCGTTTATATTTAGATATTTCAAGGTCTTTCAAGTGAAAAGAATCGTTTATATTTAGATATTGCAAGGTCTTTCAAGTGTCCCAAATCTTCACCTGTGGTCTGTCTGATTTGTTATTACTTGCGGTCGGTTCGTTAGTTGTTTTTGTATTGCGAGAATACATTTTAAAAGTTCACATATTCGTCAGTTCTGAACATAAATTATGCCAGATCTGAAATACTTGTATATTGCTTTTTTAAACAAATTGTTGATATTTTTTTACAAATCTTGCTATCAAGAGTCAAATATACTAATTACATGTATAGCGTATATAGTAGTGTGGTCACCGTAGCCGAGTGGTTAGATGGAAAATAGACTTTGAAAGCCCAGCAGTGGTTCGATACCCGGAAGTCCCAAAATATGTTTAACACGCTTTTTAGCCTGAAACAGTAAAAGGTTAAAGTTCATATATTCAGTTTAGCGGCCTGTATCATCGGCCTGTATATGATATCAGAGGCCGCATTTACAATAGCGTTGCTGGGGGTATTATTTTACAATGTATATTTACAATTTACCCGTTTATTTTGTCCACAGAATCTAACAAGAACGACAGCTGGAAACCTACATGGAATGGATTATGGCCGGGTATGTAGACATTTAATGTATCTCAATATAAAACGATGACTTAATAACCTTCTTTACAACCCCGGTAGTAGAAGTACAATATATAAGTAGGAGATCGTATCCAAATCAGAGGGGATTTTCAATATTAGAATTCAGATATGAATAATAACAGTACAAAAAAAACCCAGAAGAATAAAGGCTCGGATATAACTTCGGTGGAAAACAGAAGTAAGACAACGTGCTCCAGAAAGGTTAGCATCTCCTGTCTCATTAATAATACAATCCTGAAGTCCTCAATTCCAGAGTAATTTAAGGTTTACAAGTGGTGTATGTCAAAAGTTTAACAACAAAAAGGTAATGAATAAGGAAAATAGATATATATTTTACCAATATTTCACCTTCTACTTACATTTCTAACCACAATCGCATGAAAATGATAATAAATTTTACATTTTACAGATATTTCAACTATTTAATTGTTTTTCTTTCTTATCATATTACAGGAAAGTCCTCCTCGAGTGGTGATACAGCAAAATCTTGGACAGGTGCTTGGAAAGAAAAGTGGCCGGGTATATCTATTTATTATTTTTTCATCAAACAAGACATGACATGTCAACAAAGTGTCTTCATTTAGGAATCACTTCCAAAAAAAGAAGAAGATTAACATTAGAAATAAATGTTCTTCTTCTGCTTGGTGGACGTGTTTTCCCCAACACAGTCGGTATTCCTATTACTGAACCAAGGATTCCTATTACTGAACCAATGATTCCTATTACTGAACCAATGATTCCTATTACTGAACCAAGGATTCATATTACTGAACCAAGGATTCATATTACTGAACCAAGGATTCATATTACTGAACCAAGGATTCATATTACTGAACCAAGGATTCATATTACTGAACCAAGGATTCATATTACTGAACCAAGGATTCATATTACTGAACCAAGGATTCATATTACTGAACCAAGGATTCATATTACTGAACCAAGGATTCCTATTACTGAACCAAGGATTCATATTACTGAACCAAGGATTCCTATTACTGAACCAAGGATTCATATTACTGAACCAAGGATTCATATTACTGAACCAAGGATTCATATTACTGAACCAAGGATTCATATTACTGAACCAAGGATTCATATTACTGAACCAAGGATTCATATTACTGAACCAAGGATTCATATTACTGAACCAAGGATTCATATTACTGAAACAAGGATTCCTATTACTGAACCAAGGATTCCTATTACTGAACCAAGGATTCCTATTACTGAACCAAGGATTCCTATTACTGAACCAAGGATTCCTATTACTGAACCAAGGATTCATATTACTGAACCAAGGATTCATATTACTGAACCAAGGATTCATATTACTGAACCAATGATTCCTATTACTGAACCAATGATTCCTATTACTGAACCAAGGATTCCTATTACTGAACCAAGGATTCATATTGCTGAACCAAGGATTCATATTACTGAATCAATGATTCCTATTACTGAACCAAGGATTCCTATTACTGAACCAAGGATTCCTATTACTGAACCAAGGATTCCTATTACTGAACCAAGGATTCCTATTACTGAACCAAGGATTCATATTGCTGAACCAAGGATTCCTATTACTGAACCAATGATTCCTATTACTGAACCAAGGATTCCTATTACTGAACCAAGGATTCCTATTACTGAACCAAGGATTCCTATTACTGAACCAAGGATTCCTATTGCTGAACCAAGGATTCATATTACTGAACCAATGATTCCTATTACTGAACCAAGGATTCCTATTACTGAACCAAGGATTCCTATTACTGAACCAAGGATTCATATTGCTGAACCAAGGATTCCTATTACTGAACCAATGATTCCTATTACTGAACCAAGGATTCCTATTACTGAACCAAGGATTCCTATTACTGAACCAAGGATTCCTATTACTGAACCAAGGATTCCTATTACTGAACCAAGGATTCCTATTACTGAACCAAGGATTCCTATTACTGAACCAATGATTCCTATTACTGAACCAAGGATTCCTATTACTGAACCAAGGATTCCTATTACTGAACCAAGGATTCCTATTACTGAACCAAGGATTCCTATTACTGAACCAAGGATTCATATTGCTGAACCAAGGATTCCTATTACTGAACCAAGGATTCCTATTGATGAACCAAGGATTCCTATTACTGAACCAAGGATTCCTATTACTGAACCAAGGATTCATATTGCTGAACCAAGGATTCATATTACTGAACCAAGGATTCATATTACTGAACCAAGGATTCCTATTACTGAACCAAGGATTCCTATTACTGAACCAAGGATTCCTATTGGTAAAGCTGAACTCGTCATTTTGAAAGTTGTATTGTCGTCATTGTGACATGGTTAACCGTTACGGAATATTTGCGTCAAATGACCATGGATATGTTTCATTTGTCGTAGTCGCAACCCTCTCCTGTTTAACAAAGAGTAGCACTACGCTTGTTCCTATTGGAACAGGATCTACATACCTTTCCGGAGCACCTGGGTTCATCGTCGCTTTAAACGTCTTTCGTATTGTGCTCATTCCTTAGTTTTCTGTGTAATACTTTGTGGATCATTATTTTGTATTTTTGCATCTTTTTGTCATTGTCTTGTCTGTTCTCATTACCCCTTTAGTATATTAAAACACACAAAAACACGTTTTGTAAAGTGTCATCCAAGTAAAAGCTTTCAAATTGTTCAATGGTTTCAGAGAATATTTTTAAACTATTTTATTATAGGGTCAAATGTTCAACTTTGTCCTACAGTTTGGGCCATCTAGAATTTCAGATCTTCAAAACAATATTAACTTTCCTACCAAATAATAATTCCATAAAAAATGCGGTTTCTGACCTTTGTTAAGGGTGAGCTATACAACATATATTGTTTGAAGCTAAACTTTAGTGACAAGTAAATTATTGTTATGACATCACAATTGTGTTGTAGTATTTACACTGTATGTACCATTTAATATTATTACAGGAAAATCAACTTCCAATGGTGGTACAGCCAAGTCTTGGACGGGTGCTTGGAAAGAAAATTGGCCAGGTACATACATGTACATGTATATTATTTTCATCAATTTATACATAACATTGCAACAAGATATCTTCGTTTTTGTCAAAACAAATTTTTAATTATTACTAGAAAAAAAAAAATAAAAAATAACTAGAGAATCATCCGATTCTGTATTGTTCACCTAGTTGTAAATGATGGCTTTATTATTCAAATATAATTTATGGACATTGTGTGTTAAATCAGGCGTGTATGTTCTGAGAATATATCTGTAACATTTCTCAATTAGATCATTTCACATCTTTCCTATAGCGGTGTTATTTCTGATCACCATGAAAGGCGTTGTTTATAAACATCTTGGATGTTTATACATTGTCTAGAGAAACATTCCAGAAGGTTCCTTGTTTCAGACAAAACAAACACTGCTTAAAGTTTACAGGGTTATAAAAGGAACGTTCCTACTAAGAAACAATTCCATTGCATACGTTGTTTCTGATAGCCTTGAAATTCCGAATGAAACCAAAAATCATCCAAAAAGTTGAGGACCAATAACATTTCAACCAAGTTTAATTCCAATAGGTCCAAGGGGTTGTGGGGGAAAGATTGAAACGTGAAAAGCTAATGTACGCAGACAATGACGACGAGGACGGAGGCAAAGCGATAACAATATCTCACATGGACCTTTGGTACAAGTGAGCTTAAAAAGAATACTAAGTATATAAGCCTCTGATATATTGAAACACATATCCATTAAGTAATAAAATTCAATTACTCAATTAAAAAGAATCGTAAAATGTGCTTAAAAACATTTGTTTTTATAGGAGTACCAGATAGTAAAGCTTCCATTACAGATAGTGTTAACACAGACAACACAGAAACAGGTATGTTGATTGATTATTGCTAAATGTCCAATTAGCAGTATTTCAGTTGTATTCAATAATAAATAAAAACTATATAGAAATGAGGGATGGGTCAACCGGGTCCACTTAGTACTAGACCAACACGCTTTGTACTAGACCAACACGCATTGTACTATACCAACACGCTTAGTACTAGACCAACACGCTTTGTACTAGACCAACACGCTTAGTACTAGACCAACACGCTTTGTACTAGACCAACACGCCTTGTACTGGACCAACACGCTTAGTACTAGACCAACACGCTTTGTACTAGACCAACACGCTTAGTACTAGACCAACACGTTTTGTACTAGACCAACATGTTTAGTACTAGACCAGCACGCTTAGTACTAGACCAACACGCCTTGTACTAGACCAACACGCTTTGCACTAGACCAACACGCTTAGTTGGATTTGTATAGTGCTAGTTCATTGAAACAACAGTTCTTGGATAGACATGTCACCCCATTATCCTGATTTCGAGCCAACCAGTCTGTGTTCTTTCTCCTTAATGCCGCGTGCTTAGCAGAGAAGCAACAAATGCCAATTTTATAGTCTGTTGTTTGACCGATCGGGGATCGAACCCACGATCTACCGTACTCGAGGAGAGCACGCTAACCATTACACCAACGATGCAGTTACTGGCAATGTTAAAAGTGGATACACATAATAATGAAATTAAGACAGGTGTTATTCTGCACTATAAAGTTCAACTTCATTTAATGATAATGAAAAAGAAATAGATAGGTTATTCCTAGTACAAGACGTCAAGTTTCCAGTACTGACAATGTATTGTAAACAGGCATGTTATTCTGCAGTACTCGAAAGTTAAGTTTGATAAATGTTCTGTTGTAGCAGAATTAAAACTTCATTCAGAACTGTTGTATAAAATACATGCATTTAAATTCTTTCTTTTACAGATAAAGATAGCTTTTCACATTCCTCGAAAATTCTGTCAAACATGATTGAAATGCTGGAAAAGCTCAAAGAAACAGGACACTAATTTTTAGCTTAAAGGACCTTTATTCTGCCACAGTATATGTTCAACATTTGAGAACTGAAACCACCAATATATCATGTCAGATTTCTCCATATTTTTGTCCTATCTTTTCAAGCAACTATTGAAAGGTTTGGCAATTACCTGCTGTATTCTATTGTTAAATATGTGTTTTTTTCTATTTCTTGAGCAGTAAAATTCCACCAAATATCTCCCGTTTAAAAGCATGGTTGCTTTACTTGTGTCAAATTGTAGTCTCTCATGTTCATTTACATTCATAACCTTTCTTATTAATTTTCTCACGATGCAATCCTATTTATATTTTCCAAAGTATTGTTATTTCAAATATCTACACAATACTTTGGTGAGTGAAGTTGTTTAATGCATGTAGAAAGCAATTATTCAGCCTAATCATGGAATTAGTTACATTTCGATGAGATGATGGATTTTTATAGAACCATCTCACAAATACAACACTCCACATATAAGACATATCCACTCAAGACACATTAATGCGATTACCAGCTAACCAGTCTTTGCTCTTACTTCCAAATGCTGAACCGAGAAGCAGCAAATACCAATGTTAGTCTTTAGTTTGACCCCAACAAGTTCAAACCACTGCACTCAAGGAGAACACACTTATACTCACCCTACCCATACAGTTAACATGAATTGCTATTGTATCATTAAACACCAGTTACAATGTCTCAATGACTCTTCAATATAAATGTACTTGTATTTTCAACAATCTCTTTACTGGTCAACTGTCTTGTTAATGTAATGTCAACACCAATCTTATTCAAATTAGATGTTTGTTGTATATATATCTTATAATTTTCTTTGGAGATACACCCAGGGCTAATGAGAGGGTGGTTCAGCCAGTACATTGGACTGGGGCCTTGAGAGCCACAAAGAGGCCTGTGAATCTCTGAAGGGCCCATAGCCATAAGCTATAGATGTTTTATTTTGATATTTTCAACTATTTTTAGCTTATTTAGAAAAATTGAACCTCAAATCCTCAATTTTGAGAGGAGAAGTCTCAGTCTGTCTCCGGAGCCCCAAAGCAGTCTTGCTCCACCTAGAAAATATCTCTTGGAGGCTATGGATACACCAACATCCTGTTTGCAGTCATCATGTAACCTTTCATTCATCTTTCAGCATCCATTCATATGCAAGACAGTAATATACCGACCATTCGGTCAACAGCTCTTAGTGTATACTCTAGTATTGATACCTAGATTTATTCAGTGCTTTCTGTTTAAGGCTAAATGAGCAATTTTTCAGCCATATCCTGGCGAGAACAAGTTACATTAGATGAAATGATGTCTGCTTTGTACTAGAACAACACGCTTAGTTGGATCTTTATAGTGTTAGCTCACTGACACAACAGTCTGTGGGTAGACGTCGCTCAACTCAGATAAATTAATCTGATTCTCATCCAGCAAGTCTTTGCTCTTATTCCTTAATGCTGTATGCTTAATGCAGAAGCAGCCAATACCAATGTCAGTCTGGTTTGACAATGGCTTGAACCCACAATCTACCACATTCGAGGCAAGCAAGACCACAACACCACCGATGATGTTCCAAAGTTGAAAAACTGCTAAATAGCAACTGAATCGTGAGCAAGAGAAAAAAATTCTCTGGATTTAGTGAAGCAATAACAATAGGTATTCTCAGCAGAACCAACAACTGTGTTAGGGTTTTGGTGTTAAACACCAATTTCAACAATATTTCAGATATATGTGTCAGTCAGTTTTATTGGTGGAGTAAACCAGAGTACCCTGAGATAACCACTGATCTGTCGCAAGTCAATGACAAACTTTATCACATAATGTTGTATTGAGTACACCTCGCCATTAACAGGGTTCAAACTCACAACATTAGTGGTGATAGGCACTGATTGCACAGGTAGTTGTAAATCCAACCAGCATACAATCACAACCATGATGAGGTAAAGTCTATAAACTTGTACATGAAAGTGGAAAATAATTTATGAAAGAATCAATAAAAGAATAGTCAATGTATAAAATTTAATTTTCTGTCATACATTAAACTCGGGTACATTTATATTCTTCTATACAGACTTACACTCACTCATCCATACAGATCATTGACAGCTGATTATATCAGCATAGCTGCCTTTATAATACAAATATCCTCATATCCACACTGTATCATACATTCATCACACTTCAACAATAATTGTCTTTGTCATTCTGATGATAATTACATGATATAAATAATGAGAATGATCGAATGATTGCACTAAATTTCTTGTCATTGTTACTTTACAAGTCCCAATTTCTTAGCCTCTGTTTCATATACTAACAGTCTCCACATTTTAACTATAAATACTTCTGCCTCTTCATCTAAAACCTGAAATAAAATATTGAAAATTACTATATTTAATTAAAACTAGATAAACGATGTGTTCACTGTAAATAAACCATTTGATTCTTTGGAGTCATTTCTTAACAATATCATGAAATCAGTTGTTGAGATAGGCAGCAAAGGAGCTAGAAAAAGGCACTAGATGTCAGCATAAGTAAATGGAATGAAAGTTGGGAATAACCACCACAAGCTTGGGATAATTCTTTGTCATCATGCCCAAATTCTATTTTGGTTATGTTAATAGTGTTATTGTGACTTTCAGCAATGTTTCACTATAACACAGCTACCAGACTTATCGAGGAAGAAAGTTCAGATATAACAAACTATCCACTAGTTTTGTATACGTCACTTTCAGCAATGTTTCACTATAACACAGCTACCAGACTTATCAAGGAAGAAAGTTCAGATATAACAAACTATCCACTAGTTTTGTATAGAAGTATTTCACTGATTTCTTGATTACATTATAACACTTACCATGGCAACATCGTTGAGTATACTTTGTGGAGTACTTCTAGCCATGACTTTTTGACATATAAAGTCTGTGAGTGTAGGCTCTTCTTCACCAATGTATTCTATAATCTTTTTATTTACCCATGGTTTAATTCTTTTGTCCATTAGACTCTGAAGTAAATAAAAAAATCAATTAATAATTGTTCAGTTTGGTGTGATCTCCAACCTTTCACCTCAAAACCATAGAAAATTTCCAGTGATTCTAACTATTATTTATCTCGCTTACAATGGTTTTCAGAAATAGTAAACAATTCTTGCAGTTATTATAATACTGTAGAAATAATTTTCACTTTTGTTAAATGTACAAGAGCATAACTTTTTGACATCTGGTTTCTCACAAAGACCAGTAATTTCTTTAGCTGTAAGACTTTTACATCTGGTTTCTCACAAAGACCAGTAATTTCTTTAGCTGTAAGACTAATTGGTATTATATCTATTAGTATCTATGTTGATTCTTTTTTATCACTACAGTAATGATCTACAAGCAACATTGTATCTATTATTCACTGTCCCAGCTTTTGTACTGTCTAAATGTTTAAGTTGTCATTTCTGTGAAAGCGTGTAATCTTCTGAGTAAAAGAACATGTGTATTTTTTTTTTATATTGTTTATAACAATCTGACCACTGTACATCTCACTATCAAGCAGGAAGGATTGCCTGAGTTCGGTACCACATGTTTGTCTGTCTTAAACCTGGTTGATTTCAATAGGCTCCTGTGTTTTTGGTTTGGAAGAGTAGTGGTTCATGTTAGTTTGTTTGTATTGTTGATATTTGACATTGAAAGAATCCTATAGTAAGGACAGATAACCATACATAAAACTTTTATCATTGATACATAATTTTACAATGTAGATAAATCTTTATGGGGAACAGGACAAAAAGCCCCCCATAATGAAATAATCATACAATCTTATTACATTTTTTTTTATATTGATGGTGATATAAAAGATATCTTAAAGATCAAAACTCATCTCTATTAAAAAGAAGAGGTGGGGGAATTAATACAAAATATAAAATACTTTAAGAACATATTTTTTCCACATTTTGTTCATTGTAATGATCATTTATGGAGTGTAAATTAAAAAAAAATCCTTAATTGTTTCAACTGAAATTAACCAGGTAAAGTTAATCAAGAATTGTTTTTATTGATAAACAATTGATAATTACCTTTATAACCTTTGAAGTTATTAAAAGTTATAAGTGAGTTATTTCTCATCCTGTTTGATATCCTATAATAATTTTTTTTAAGATAAAACAACTTTATTTTTGTTTTTACTTTCTTTAACAAGGGTTATTATAATTCTTAAACAAAAGCTTCAATGGTTTATGATATCTTCAAAAATAACTTATCATGAAAAATGATATTCAAAAATAATGTTAATTCATATATAGCAGTGTGCCAGTACAATAAGTTCAAAATGTATGCAAAGATACAAATATATAAACATGGTTCAAGTTAAAAAAAAACAGAGGTATAATGAATAAAAAAATAC
The DNA here is from genome assembly GCA_963383655.1 of Bathymodiolus septemdierum. Lineage (NCBI taxonomy): Eukaryota > Metazoa > Mollusca > Bivalvia > Mytilida > Modiolidae > Bathymodiolus > Bathymodiolus septemdierum. Next base: position 12,599,010 of record OY726519.1, on the reverse strand, counting down.
AGAGGTAAAAAAGTCTAATCATGTTAGAAAATACAGAGAAATTTTGACATATCTGAACAGTTAAACAGAGACACAGAAGTATTTGACACAAAAAACATTAACTTATACTTTTCATTTTTGGGGGGCTTTTTGTCCAGGGGCTTATGTCCTAGAACCATCTTTATGACAAATATTCATATGTATATAAATATAGATTCTTATAGTTCCTACCTGGTCTACTATGTTCCAATCAAGTGGATAGATAAATAATTCGTCTTTCGCTGTAGGAATATTTTCGATTAAATGTTTTATTTTTGCACGTTTTTCCTCGGCAGTAGCTGCCTGTTTTTTGTCATTTTTATCATCGTCATAATCTAATGGAACAAGTTTACGCTTTTTAGCACCATCTGCCGAGTCCTCATCATCTTGATTAAACACATCACCGACTGTTAATTTTTTACGTTTATTTGAGTTTCCTTCTGTTGGGCTTGTAGCACCTGAAATAATAACAAAATACTACAGCATGCCATACAGTTTTAACATAGTACAAATATAGGCATGAAATTATAGTTTTAATATCTGTTTAATAAAAACATTATTACTATGAAATGAGTGAAAGAAATTTGCTCATCTTCACCAAAATATGACTTGTTTCACGAGAATGTAGATGTTATATTTTGAATGTAAAAAAAACAAAAACAACAAAGTTGCCATTGCACCCCTCAAACATTTCTCACCATTTTCTCTTTCGAGGTAACAGCTATACCTTTGACCTTTTGATCTTTTCAAGGACACATATGTAGGTGATCACTGTAGAATACCCTACGATTCTGTGATTATCGGTCCGAGTTATTGACGTAGTCATCATATATTTTCTGGCAAAAGATAATAAATTTTGCAATAATAAAGTTCAATTCTGAACTTTATGACAATATTTTCAACCTTTAAGCATAGTGTATGTGATAACTAGTTTTCTCCATAGTTACAAATTTTCTGGACCTCAAGTCTGAACCAATATTTGATACCAAGCTGTCAACTACTATTTGTTAAAATCTATTTTATCTAATACATAAAGCATAGTAAATTGCCATTCATACCAAATTTTAAAGCACTAAATCCTAATTTAGTATCTAGTGAAGTTTCATCTGGAGGTAGATTACTGTCTTCGTCTGTCAATGGACTAACATTATTTGATACAGGTCTTAATGTAGGTTTCATGTTGGGCAGTGGCTTAACCTCTTCCTCCTCTTCTGATTCCTCCTTTACCTCTTCTTTCTTTGGAGGTTGAGGTGGTGGTGATGGTGATTCTGCCTCATTTATTTGTAAACGTGGCTTTAAATGTTCTTCTCTTTCTTTTTCAATCTAAAAAGATAAACACATAGGTACTGTAAGCATTGATTACAAAGTAATATCCCCCACCATATCATACCACTATTGTAATATTTTCTTTGTAACAAACGTATATATCAGACATTTAGATTTAAGAGATAAGACCAAAATTGTGCCTTGCGTTGGTTGTCTGTATATTGGATAATGTACAAATGTATAAAAGGTCTGTAAAGATGAAAAAAGTTCTGTGAAAAAATAAAATAAAAGAAGCACATCTATAGTGATAAAACATGCCTTGGACAGTTTTGTTTATAACAAACATATTTCTAAATGTTTTGAAGTTTTAAAAGTAGATACACATGAGAAGTTGTTTCAATTGTTAATTTAACTTAGCTACGTATAACATGGAGTGCCCATCAATATGGAATGTTCACATCTGTATTGCAGAAAAATAAAACTTTAATCAAATTTCATCCAGGGGTGCAGGAGTTGTTGTGTTATCTATGTAGTAGTTATTAACTGATTATAAGACATGTAATATATGGTGTATGGATGCAAAACATATAAAAAAAACTATTACAATAAAATGGGAGGTATGTGGTTCATATAATTTGTACGATTCAATTCTGAAGTTTTAAGAGTTACTGGCATCAGGTCAGGCTACCTTTATTGGGAGGGGGTATTACATATCACCTTACCAAGTAACTATGATCACCTCTACATTAGGGTGTTTATCATTGGTGCATCTGGTCTTGTCTACAATTAACAAATTCTCAAATATATTTCCTAACCTTAGCTAACTCTGCCTCTGGATCAGGATGTCCTTCTTCCATTAATCTTCTTTTTATTTCTTCCAATTCTTCTTTTTCTCTCTGTCTGTCTCTAGCATCAGCTTCTCTTTCCTTTTCTCTTTCTTTCATTCTTCTCATTAGTGCACTACCCCTAATAAAAACATTTCCATGTTTTTTAACACTGTACATATATCAATTATTTTACAGTAAAAACAATATAAACTAATGCTTTTTCAAAACTACACTTGGGATAATCAAATTAAAATTAAAACCATTTTGTTGTGATACACTAACATCTACCATCCTTCTTGTTAGTGCACTACCCCTAATGAAGACATTTCTATGGTTACAATCACTGTACATATTGTATTATTTTACAGTAAATATATTAAAAACATATAGTCACAATAGTGTCATGGTTGTGATTGTATGGTAGTTTGATTTACAACTACCATGCAATCAGTGCCTATCACCACCAGGTACTCCTGTTTCCTCCACCAATAAAACTGACCACCATGATATAACTGAAATAGTGTTGAAGGTGGTGTTAACCACCACAACCCTAACCTTATATCTTATAGTCACAATAGCTGTATTGCAACAAGGTTAATGTATTGTTTCCACCATTAATTATGTATAACTTACTTGTAATATTTTGGGTCATCTCTTTCATCATCATAATCTTCTAAAAATTCTTTTAATCTTCTGGCTTCTCTAATCTAAAAATGATCAACAGTGAATACTAGTAATTTGTGTCATATTTGAACCTCAATGTGTTGAACGTGACTTCCCTTCTCTCTAGTACAGCTGATGAGAATTAAGGAAGGAATCCCATAATTGAAGATGCAAGTTTCCATTGTATTATCCAGTTCTTTTAATATTTTTTGGAGATATAACTAACAAAATCAAATCACCTTCAATTAAATTCACTTTTATTAAATACCTTTAGACCACAGAAATATCTTGTTTTTCAATAAATCTTAATTGACACCAAGTTCTTCCTAAATGACACACTTTGAAGTTTCAATTAAATGTAATACTGTAAATTGGGACATCTTGGTGAATGGATTTTGTGGTTTTTGCAAAAAACAGTGTGCTTCAATTTTGGTGGGTATAATTTTGATAGTTTGCAGGACAGGTTTGACTTTTGCTGAACAATTCATATTTGTGCATCTCCATGATTCATATTTATTTTTTAAATGTAGTATTAATTGTGAATGAAAATCCATCTACAAAGATACATTTTTCTATTTGTCTCAGTTAATCTTGTATCTAATCCTTCTGTCTAACATCATATCCATTTCCAGTTCTAGTGGACAAGTTAAATGTATTTTCAATATTAAATACAAAAATCAAAATAAATTCACCTGATAAAACAACTTTAAAATTGGTCAAATCAGTCAAATAAATGTTTTTTTTATTAAGATAAAATTTGTGGAAGCCATTTTTTGTTGTGAATTTTAACATGAGTTGGCAGGATATTAGTATTTTAGCCTGAGTGGCGACAATCATACTACAAGTACCAACCTCTTCCTGTTTTCTGTCTTCTTCTCTCTCTCTTTCTTTTTCATATTCTCTGGCTTTTTTTCTTTCTCTTGCCTCCCAGTTTTTTAATCTCTAAAAAATACAAATACAGACATTAAAATAAAATAGTTTTAAAAGAAAATACATCAACAGGCAATTTTAAGTATGTAAATATATGAAGTCACATGAATTATTTTAAATAGCAACTTCTTTAAACTTTACCCCATTTCATTTGTGATCATCGATAAAGTGTCTTGTCTTTCAACTGAAGTTTTTGATATACAAGAACTTTTTTTTAAATTAAAATCATACAAAATGCTTCACAAAATCAGAACTTACCTCCTGGTAAGCAGCCTCTTTTTCCCTTAATTTCTTCTCCAATTTTCTTCTTTCATGTGCTTCCTCTTCTTCCTCTATATCACGATCTCGTTCCTTCCTTCGTTCTCTAAAATATTCCATGATTTCATTTTAAAATACAATTTTTAAGCTTTATTTACAACAGATACTGCTATATAATATTAATTATAAATGAGTGAAATCTGGATCAGTTTTGCAATATGTAAAGTGCAGATATGATTGTGGAAAGGCAAAGAAAAAACTGGAAATAACTCTGAAAAAATAAATTTAAATGAGGGAACTTTCTGTTCAAATGACTGAGCCGATTATTTCACATTTCAGTTAAAAGGAACTACATTGCCAAGTGGTAGCCATTATATACGAGAGATTGGTACAAAATGAGATTTTTAGGGGCATCCATAGATAATGCCTGTATATATTTTCATTTTGGTAAAGGATAAGTAATAAACAAACCACAATGATACATTATTTATTGAGGATTTGTCTTTAAAACACTTTTTCATCAGGTGTGTTCCTTTTATCTTGGGTATTTAATGAAAGACCATTTAACACTAACCTGTCCCATGACCTTGACCTTGATCTTGCTCGTCGTGTAATTCTTGTAAGTGATGGTGATCTTGAACGACTTCTAGTCCTTCTTCTGTCATATCTTTCCTTTTCATAGCGTTCACGTTCCCTGGTTTCTCTTTCTAATTCTCTTTCCCGTTCCCTCTCTCTAGCTCTTTCTCGGTCTCTACGTTTCTTCTCTTCTTGAATTCTTTTTTCCCTTTCTCGTTCTTTTTCTCTTTCTCTCTCTTTTTCCATTTCTTTTTCTGGGTCATCTTCACCCTATAAAACAAGAAGGCAGATTTTCTCTTAGAAATAAATTAATAAGAGCTTGATTTAAGCAAATTTTATAGTTCAGCAATGAACACATGTATCGACCATGAAGTAAAGGAAAAATCATTTAATAAAGAACAGTGTATCTGTGTAATGATGCTCTATGTCTGCCATCTCTTTTAAACATTTTGCAGTCAATATTTTAATCTTTTCCAAAACCTTCTTTATTATGCCTAAAGATTCTGCTGATCACATAGTATGTGGTGTTTTAAGGTTGTTAGAGAAAACTCCTGTAAGACAATGCCTGTAGCTCTGCCAAATATACAATTAAACAAGAGGCTCACCTGAGCCTGAATCACTCATCTGAACAAAGCTTTATCTAAAGATGATAATTGTACATTTCATTATGGGTTTAATGACCAGCTCCTAATTATGTTCTAACAGTTACAATGTCAGCAGATTCTGGCTTGAAATAAAGACAAGTTTGGAAAATTTCAGAATTTTCTATTTTTAGTGATGGCAGCCATTTAACACCTAGAACTATTCATGTCAAGATAGGTTCAAATTGGCTGAATAGTTTCAGAGATTTTTAAAATGATTTTCTTTGCTAAAATATGTCTTATTTCTGTACTTGGCAAGAGTAAACTTGACAAAAAACCTGAAATATATGTTAAAGAGATCCTGATTATGCCCTTAACCTTAATATTTTAGTTGATTCTGGCTTCAAATAAACCTGCTTTAGTCCATTTAAGAATTTTCAATTTTTAGTTACTGTGGCCATCATGGATACAATTTAGAATGGGGATCACCCAAGGTTGGTTCATACTGATTTAAAGAGGAAAAGATTGAAACATGAAAAGCTAACAAATGGACGCTGGATGCTGCATGATGACAAAAGCTAACACTGTCAGGTGAGCTTCAAATTTCATGTAGTTTTCTCAAGTAATGAAATTGCATAAAATTAAGTGGACCCAAAATTAAGCATCTTAGAATACGAGTTAATTATCTAATATAATACACAGGTTAAAAAAAATGTCTTATAAATATCAGACACAAATCAATTTACAAAGGAAACAAAGTTCCATAAATGTGCTGCTGACAATTCTGGTGAAAGTTTTTATGAAGGAAATTATTTGTTCGCTTTTTAATGACATGATTCTTTTATTTAGTTCAACAAAGCAATGGATCAATTGTTAAATATTTCAAAAATATTCTTGTTAATTATTTCTTACTTACATGTGTTCTAATAGATCAAACATAGTCGTTAAAGGGAGGTAAGTATTATTAGAAGCAATGTATATATAATACAACAACCACAATACACTACAGCATCAATAACAATAATTAATTCTTATCAAATATGTGACTTAACATTCCTTCCTTGTGTAAACTTCTCCTCTGTGTTCTTCTTCATCAGCTTGGAACAAAATCGTGGCTTACCCAGAAATTTTATCACTGTTAACAGAAAAATTAGCTATACACTCCTAGATGGTTCTGTATAGACAGAACTCAAATTACAAAACATACAACACCAAAATCAATGCTTAATATCTTGGTATTGAAATGGAATCAGTGATCTATACATGGCAGCAACTGTTAAGTTATAGTGTTTCATTTGTCATATGTTAAAAATGCATAAGTCTTTTTATTTGTTATTACCGATTCATAATTTCCAAGATTTTTTCAATATTATGTATGTACTTAAGATGGCAACTTGTTTTGTTTTACTTACATCAAAAGCAGACATTTTGAATAAAGCAATAATTCCTCCCTTGATATTTACCTTACAAACCATGAAACAAAAGACTTCGAAATATAGAATGTTTGGGATATCACATGAAATAAAATGGCTAAAAAATACTACACGTGTTGTAAAAGCATTTGGAATGGTTACTTCAAACACTTTCTTACTGATGCAAACCTACCTTTTCTAAAAGGAAAAATCTATAATTCTATAAACAAACATTATATACATATACAAATGTGTTCAATCAAAAAGTAAGTAAATTGCACATACTTGTATGCCCATAGAAACAAAGAGTACTGAGCTTTGTATAGTAAAGTAGGTTCACTAACCTTGTAGTTTCATTTGGTCAGTGACTTCTTGTAGTCATATTATCTCCCCTGTATTATTAACATGAAGATTTTTTTTATCTCCGTAAAAGAATATGATCTTTCATTTACATTTTAAAAGTTAATGGGACCAGTAATTTGTTTCTTTTACACTTAAAATTTTGAATAACAAAAAAAAAGGGGGAAATTCTATAGTGTTGGTTGTCAACAAAAGCTTTCCAGAAAAGCCAAAAATGGTTAGAAATAAACACAAACAATATAACATTGTTGTGTACATTTAAAAAAAAAAACTATATTGGCAAGTTTTGAAATGACTTCCCCAAATTTCTAAATTTAGAATATAATGTGAAGAACATACCTTGACCTAGTCGCTATCCCATCATGGAGAGAGAGTTCTGATAATAAAATCTATCAATAACAAACACTTACCCTGAGGGTCTCTACAATATTTTAGTTTTCTGCTGATATGATGCTTTGGGGCATCCACAGAATCTATAGGATGTTTTAAGTAATGAAATATAACCCATTATTGTCAGGCATTCACACAACATCAATAAACCACAAAATTTACAGTTGTAATTGTTGGTGTTTGAAATTTTGAAACAAAGCAATGAGTATCTCACAAAAAAATCAACTCAAATTTGTAAGGAAAAAAATCTAATACCGTTTAATATCAAATGATTTGATTGATGAATTTTGTTGAGGTAATTTCTTTTATATCAAAGGTGGTATTATATTTTTCCCTTTAAAATATACAATGTTGTACTACTTCCTAAAACTATAAATAAAATAACTATCAAAGTACATTAAAGATGGGAAGTGTAATTATTTAAAAAAAAGACAACATTTTCACCCAATACATATCTTAAGTGTGAATGACTGCTTTCCAGCATAAAAATATATCCTGTATTATTCATACATCTGGTTTTTTCATTTAATTTCTATGAATTGTTGAAAAATAAACAAAAAGTTATTTCCAAGCACAACCAAATTTCCTCAAGTTGTCATAAAAACAGACCAATAACAATATATTCAAATCCCCCACAATATAAAAATTATGACTTCTTCAGCTATCTGAAATACATAAAATCCCATTAGACATGGTCGTACCTTATGTAAATCTCGGAAAAACTTGATCTCACGATTAATGATGTCCTTCTTATCTCCTTCTAAATCCATATCATCCAAACCCTACAAAAACAATGTATTTCTACTTAATTTTGTCACAACAAATCAATGCACAATTTTTCATCTATACATTTTTCACTACCAACAACTGAAACGTTAAAAGAACATTTTATAAAAACGTTTTTTAAGTTAGATAAACTTACAAACAAATTAGAATTGTTTATTCTGAGGATTATTTCATTCAATTGTCTGTATATTTTCAGTGTTATATATTTGATTTGACTTACAGTATCTCTAATGGGCATGTCTTTTGGCTTTGGTAATGGTTTAGGTTCAACTTCCTTAACTTCTTTCTCTATAAATATAAATATTTCACATTGTAGAAAATTTAATTACAAAAGATCCTTGTTACTAAACAGAAACAGACTCATATTAAACCAAGAATCAGAATGTGCTAGCTATTATAAATCATTTCAGATAACTGTCAATGAATTCTGTGATCCACTAGAATCAGCAATTAAAATAAAATTTAAGTCTAGTTCTCAGAATCACAATTAAAATCACATTTAAGTCTGGTTCTCAGAATCAGCGATTATAATTGCATTTAAGTCTGGTACTCAGAATCAGCGATTATAATCACATTTAAATCTGGTTCTCAGAATCACAATAATAATCACATTTAAGTCTGGTTCTCAGAATCAGCGATTATAATCACATTTAAGTCTGGTGCTCAGAATCACAATTAAAATCACATATTAGTCTGGTTTTCAGAATCACAATTATAATCACATTTAAGTCTGGTTCTCAGAATCAGTGATTATAATCACATTTAAGTCTGGTTCTCAGAATCAGTGATTATAATCACATTTAAGTCTGATTTTCAGAATCAGTGATTATAATCACATTTAAGTCTGATTTTCAGAATCAACGATTATAATCACATTTAAGCACAGGGTTCATACACCTTTTTTGTGAGAAAATTCCATGACTTTTCAAGGACTTTTCCAGGATTTTTTTAATTTTTCCAGGACCAACTTTAAGCAAACTGTCAACGAGTATCAGTGAAATTTTGAGTAATCACATTATTTATCATGTTCTAACCTTTGTATATGAGTATTAAGAAATTATCCATCATAAACAGCACACTTGGTAGCCATTTATGCCAACGTGACCTGAACTACCATCAAAATGGAAGTGGCACGTTGGACAATGAGACAATTACAACCCTTTCAGTTTTCTATTTAAATTTTTAACTTAATTCTAGTATACAATGTAGCTTGGATGTCCAGCTGTTTTTTTTTTTAAATTGTTGAATTAGAGATTCATCTTAATAAAAGAACATATATATCTTCTTTTTTATCTTTCTTTTGATTGATTCAATCAAATATGGACAGATTCCAAAGACTGCCAAAGAGCATGCTTCGGTTCTCCAAGGGCCATTTGTTTGCTATCATATCGTCCGAGAACATACTCTGAAAAACCTGTACAATGTCTGTATAACTTATGAAAGAAAAGTGGCTTTTTACCATGTTTAATGTCAAAATTATATCTCCACTTTTATCAAATCTTTTGTTGCCACAGACTCCTCCAATAATTTTTTTGTAGGCTGGACACTGGCTGGTTCCACTTGATTATTAATAGGGAGGTCAGACATTTTTCAATTTTATTTACACAATGGCAAATTCTGTAATTCTGTCTTACATTTGAAGACAGCTGCAGTGACAATGCACTAGAACACTATTATTTAAAGTGAATTATTTAAAAGGTGACATGTTGAAATAAATAAATAATGCCCATGTTTGGAGAAAATTCTTCATATGTCACAATTTTTTTATATTTAAACTGGACAGAAGCGACCAAAATTGAATGGAAACTTTAAAAATGGCACTGCTATTTTGAATCTATTTCTTCCCTTAAACACATGTTGCTGACCAGTTAGACTGAAAGTAAAACTCTTCAGTAGTGGATAGTAGGCTAGGTTTTAATAATCTCATACAGTTTGATGAGAAAATTCAAAATTTTTATTTATACATTCAATTTTATGGGTAAAATTTATCCAATTTTGGTGCCGTTTTCAATTTTCCCATTGAAATGCATGGTAAAAAATAATTTTAAAAATGTGTTTGGAAACACATGTTGCTGATGAAACAAAGACTACAACTATGCAATTTCTTTTAGAACAATGTCTAAACTACATTTATCAAGTACAGTTTCATTAGATTTCATTATTGTTTTCAAATAATTTCTGATATTCTATTTCTTGGTAAAGACAGATAAAATTCAAAATGGCCACCATTATAAAATATAAGTGGTCATTTTCCGAACTTCAAATTGTCACAACTTTTGAACCGCTTAACAGATTTTAAAAAACTAAACACCACTGTAAATATCTTCAGAAGATCTGATCAATGATGTGTACTTTAAGATATTTTAACACATTTTCAAAAAAAGTCTGACCCTCCTATTATTAACCCACACTGACAGGTCTCAAACTGCTTTTTTTATAGGTTCAGAGTGTTTTGTTGACTAAATGTGACTTTTATGTCCACTCTTCTTCCTATATTACTGATGTTAATATCCTTTATACACACATTACATGATGCAGCTTTAAATTTGTTCTGTATTTGAGACAGACACTTATATTCTGGCTTTTCAAGCCATTTAATGTTAAAAGAAAAGTTTTCAGCCATTTTGTGGCAAAAACTACAACATTCTGTATTTGTATGTGGAAGCTGTCATTTATAAAATATGGAAATACACACCTCATAAGCGAACTATATTATAAAATTGGTAGATGATTTATTTTTAGAAAAATCATAATGTTTAGTGTTCCTCTGGGCTCTTCTTCAAGGGCAGTTTCACCCATATTTGAAAAATAAAATTGCTTTTGACCAAATGAGCCTTTTGCTTTGCTCTGACTATTTCCCACATCCAGCCATCTTTTTATATTCAGGGTTATCTAACCACTTGATCTGAAAATGGCAGTTGCCTGACATTTTAAAAGCCAAAAATACGTTTTCCAATATCTGGTTTCCTACTGCAATACCGTTTAATGCAGGAAACTGTAGTACATTAGGAAACCAGTCTATACATCTGGTTGCATATTTTTACAAATAATTTTAAAGAAACGAACTTAAAATCCTTATTTTACATTTACCGCAACTGGTGCCTTGTTTCAAGTACGTCTAAAGGAAACAGTTACGACAGAAATCGGGAGAATACATTTAATAAAGATTACAGCTCAAATAATAATTTTCCATGACTATTCAAGGACTTTTCGATAAAATACAGTTTTCCATGACTTTTAAAGGCCTTTATTTTACAAAATAAAAATCCATGACTTTTCCACGATTCCATGACCCGTACAAACCCTGTAAGCATATTTCTCAGAATCAGCGATTATAATCACATTTAAGTCTAGTTCTCAGAATCAGCGTGATTAAAATCACATTTAAGAATAGTTCTCAAGTATCAAAAAGTTTATATTTTTTCCCTGTTAGCTTCAGTAATTACCTGGAGTATTTGACTTGGCCAGTTCTGTAGAATATTCCCTCATGATAGCATCTAAACCAGCTTTAGCCACTCTATCCTCTCTCTTTGTAAATTCATCTAAATCATCCTTTTTATCATTTTCATCTTTCTTTTCTTCGTTTTCTTCACCTTCCTCAACATCTGATTTTTCCTCACCATTTTCCTTCGACTCTTTACTTTCTTTGTTTTCTTTTTTCTCTTCTTCTTTCATTGTTTCCTTCTTTTTTGCCCTAAATTCATCTAACAATGTTTTTGTCTTGGCATCAACCTTTACAACAAGTTTCTTTGATGCAATATTCCATTCATTTAACAATCTCATACATCTTAAAGTTGCCTCAGGATCTTCATATTCACAGAAACCAAAAGCTGAAAAAAATTTAAACATTTTATCTACTATCTCCAACTCAACGTAAAAACCTGTCAAACTGATGTTTTTTATCATAAATTCATGATGCCAAAAAGGTGTGTTTCCAAAATTAGAGTCGGTATCGGTATGGATTTTTTTGGGCAAGAGATTCTTATGGCTATCATCCCATCATCATGGCATAGAAAATAGGTATCTAACTTTTCAAAGGCATTGGATAGCCAGCAGAATTTGAAAGTTCTCCGATGAATGCTCACATTTTAATTCTTTCCAAATGAAGAAGACTGTTTATATTCTATTTCCATTGCCCAGCGATCTTCCACAATAACCCAATGGATTTAATATCATACTCCATTAAACAAAGAAAATCACAAATCTGAATCAATCAAAAAACTAGGAAGAACTGTTTTAGATACCTAAAACTTATGTCTCCCCTAAATGCGACCATCTGTACAACAACCTATCTCAAAAGATAAAAATGTTATGGCCCGGGCAAGAAAATACTACTTAAAAAACAATTATTTGACCTTGAGGTCAAAGGTCAAGATCCCACGAAGGTCATAATGGTACGTGACACACCGCATTATGGTCATGCACCCACATACCAAATATCATTGACCTATCTCGAAAGACAAAAATGTTATGGCCCAGACAAGAAAATACTATTTAAAAAACAATTATTTGACCTTGAAGTCAAAGGTTAAGGTCCCATGAAGTTCATTACGGTATGTGACACCGCCTTATGGTCATGCACCCACATACCAAATAAATACTATTTAAAAAACAATTATTTGACCTTGAGGTCAAAGTCCCACAAAGGTCATTATGGTACACGACACACCACCTTATGGTCATGCACCCACATACCAATTATCATTGACCTATCTCGAAAGAAAAAATGTTATGGCCCGGACAAGAAAATACTATTTAAAAAACAATTATTTGATCTTGAGGTCAAAGGTCCCACGAAGGTCATTACGGTACGCAACACACCGCCTTATGGTCATGCACCCACATACCAAATATAATTGACCCATTTCGAAAGACAAAAATGTTATGGCCTGGACAAGAAAATACTATTTAAAAAACAATTATTTGACCTTGAAGTCAAAGGTTAAGGTCCCATGAAGGTCATTACGGTATGTGACACCGCCTTATGGTCATGCACCCACATACCAAATAAATACTATTTAAAAAACAATTATTTGACCTTGAGGTCCAAGTCCCACAAAGGTCATTATGGTACGCGACACACCACCTTATGGTCATGCACCCACATACCAATTATCATTGACCTATCTTGAAAGAAAAAATGTTATGGCCCGGACAAGAAAATACTATTTAAAAAACAATTATTTGATCTTGAGGTCAAAGGTCCCACGAAGGTCATTACGGTACGCAACACACCGCCTTATGGTCATGCACCCACATACCAAATATAATTGACCTATTTCGAAAGACAAAAATGTTATGGCCTGGACAAGAAAATACTATTTAAAAAACAATTATTTGACCTTGAGGTCAAAGGTCAAGGTCCCACGAAGGTCATTATGGTATGTGACACACCGCCTTATGGTCTTGCACACACATACCAAATATAATTGACCGATCTGGAAAGACAAAAAAGTTATGGTCCGGACAAGCTTCGCTGAGAAGAAGTGGAAGCAGAAGAAAAATCAGACTAAAACAATACGTCTCCCTTCATTTGAAGGGGAGACATAATTATCAGAAAGAGTCTAATAGTCAATTGTCTTGTTGATACCAGAAAGCAAACACGGACAGAGAACCAAATTTTCTGGATTTCCACAGTTTTATTTTACCATAAAAAATATTTTAAAGTCTGTCATCAGATCAGAAAAAAATCATTTTTTGGGGGGCTTAACATCAAGATTTAACTAAAATTGTGTATTATGTTATATCAAAATAAATAACCTGTTTTCTGGGAAAACAATGTTAGATTTTCACATTTTGTGTTTTTCAGGGCATATGGTCAATCTTGATTTGATAATTTATGTAGGAATCACACTTAAAATTTACCTTGTAATTTACCACTGGCACCTTGGACTCGCTTCCAACTTAATACATTTCCACATCTCTGAAAAATAAAATATTAATTGTAACATCTATTAAACACAATACGTAAAACTTCCATAAAAACACTTCTCTGGAACAATAATATCCATCACGTAAAAATTTATCTAAAAATACTTCTGTGAAACAATAATATCAATCACGTAAAAAATTACATAAAAATACTTTTCTGGAACAATAATATCCATCACTTTACCTTTAAGTATTATAAACAAACAAAATAGGACTACAATTTGTTGCATTTTGGTATAATATACATACCTGCAGCATTTGTCTAACCATTGCATCTGGTGCTCTATCACTTATATTTCCTACAAATACAGTTGTCACAGGAGGTTTCTCTTCCTTTTCATCCTAAAATATAAATAATCATGTTAGAGGGTGACTAGGGCGAAGAAGTCGCCTTGTGAAGGTTGACTTCGCTTTCTCGTTGGTCAAAAGCGAAGTTCAAGTTGCCTTGTAATTTTGAAGAGTCGCCCTGTGTCGCCCGCGTCATTTATGAAAATGTCGATATCGTGTTTATTGAAATCTATCGTATCCGTTAAGTATTTTGAACGTGATTTTCTTGAAAACATTTACATCTACATTATACAATGCTCCGTTAATTGTGACGATTATGCATCGGCGTGAACAGACCATATATTAATGTAAAGTTAAAAAATATTTTAATTTCGTTCAATAACAAACAACATTGGCGCCATTGTAAAGGGGACACAACCCGACACTGTGCTATGGGAAATGTTGACTGAACTTTTTGTCCGAAGCTCCTTTCAACAAAACGAGGTTTTGATTTAACTTTTTCTCATTTCTGTGACATAAATCATAGTTCTCATGTTTAATATGTTCATATTTGCAAAGATTGGCCATTCAAAATTCGCTGGAATGCACGGGGACGCTTCATATTTTTATCTATCCACATTGGGATTTTATACTCGACACCGGGTTAGCCGGTTAATATTACGATTGATCGAACTGCTTATTTATATATAGACATAACACATGTGTAAACGTTAATGCCTATGCAATTAAACTAGAGGCTCCCAGGAGCCTGTAATCGCTCACTTGGTTTTCAATTTGACAGAAAATGGGGGTGTTGCACGTAATTTGGAAAGTGGGCCACCCAAAGATCATTTCAACTCAAATTTCAGAGCAAAAGATTTTTTAGATGTGATTTTTATCTCATAATATTCCTAAACGGAATAAACTGGCTGAAAAAATCTCACGGAAAAACCCAGAATATATGTTAAACTACTCCTTGCCATGTAGCTGCAGCTAAAATTTGAGCTCATTTTGACTTATACTAAAGCAGCAATGGACAATTGAAGAAATTTCTATTTTTGGTAACAGCAGCCATCTTGAATGGAGGGCGGGGCTGTCAGACACAATATTGAAAGGGGACCACCCAAGGACCATCCCAGCCAAATTTGTTTTAATTTGGTTCAGCGGTTTCAGAGGAGAAGATTTAAATGTGATCTTTTATCAAAATATGCCTAATTTGCATAATCGGTATAAATCGGCTGAAAGAAAAATTTCACAGAAAAACCCGGAATATATGTTAAACTACTCCTTGCCATGTAGCTGCAGTTAAAATTTGAACTCATTTTGACTTGTACTAAACCAGAAATGGACAATTGAAGAAATTTCTATTTTTAGTAACAGCAGCCATCTTGAATGGAGGGTGGGGCTGTCAGACGCAAATTTGAAAGGAACCCATCCAGGGTCCATCCCTGCCAGGTTTGGTTTAATTTGGTTCAGCGGTTTCAGAGGAGAATATTTAAATGTGATCTTTTACCAAAATATTCCCAATTTGCATAATCGGTATAAATCGGCTGAAAGGAAAATTTCACAGAAAAAAATCGGAATATATGTTAAACTGCTCCTTGCCATGTAGCTGCAGTTACAATTTGAGAGCATTTTGACTTATACTAAGCAGCAATGGACAATTGAAGAAATTTCTATTTTTAGTAACAGCAGCCATCTTGAATGGAGGGTGGGGCTGTCGGACACAATTTTGAAAGGGACCCACCCAAGGACCATCCCAGCCAAATTTGTTTTAATTTGGTTCAGCGGTTTCAGAGGAGAAGATTTAAATGTGATCTTTTATCAAAATATGCCTAATTTGCATAATCGGTATAAATCGGCTGAAAGAAAAATTTCACAGAAAAACCCGAAATATATGTTAAACTGCTCCTTGCCATGTAGCTGCAGTTACAATTTGAGCTCATTTTGACTTATACAAAAGCAGCAATGGACAATTGAAGAAATTTCTATTTTTAGTAACAGCAGCCATCTTGAATGGAGGGCAGGGCTGTCGGACACAATTTTGAAAGGGACCCACTCAAGGACTATCCCTGCCAGGTTTGGTTTAATTTGGTTCAGCAGTTTCAGAGGAGAAGATTTAAATGTGATCTTTTATCAAAATATGCCTAATTTGCATAATCGGCATAAATCGGCTGAAAGAAAAATTTCACAGAAAAACCCAGAATATATGTTAAACTACTCTTTGCCATGTAGCTGCAGTTAAAATTTGAGCTCATTTTGACTTATACTAAAGCAGCAATGGACAATTGAAGAAATTTCTATTTTTAGTAACAGCAGCCATCTTGAATGGAGGGCAGGGCTGTCGGACACAATTTTGAAAGGGACCCACCCAAGGACTATCCCTGCCAGGTTTGGTTTAATTTGGTTCAGCAGTTTCAGAGGAGAAGATTTAAATGTGATCTTTTATCAAAATATGCCTAATTTGCATAATTGGCATAAATCGGCTGAAAGAAAAATTTCACAGAAAAACCCAGAATATATGTTAAACTACTCTTTGCCATGTAGCTGCAGTTAAAATTTGAGCTCATTTTGACTTATACTAAAGCAGCAATGGACAATTGAAGAAATTTCTATTTTTAGTAACAGCAGCCATCTTGAATGGAGGGCAGGGCTGTCGGACACAATTTTGAAAGGGACCCACCCAAGGACTATCCCTGCCAGGTTTGGTTTAATTTGGTTCAGCAGTTTCAGAGGAGAAGATTTAAATGTGATCTTTTATCAAAATATGCCTAATTTGCATAATCGGCATAAATCGGCTGAAAGAAAAATTTCACAGAAAAACCCAGAATATATGTTAAACTACTCTTTGCCATGTAGCTGCAGTTAAAATTTGAGCTCATTTTGACTTATACTAAAGCAGCAATGGACAATTGAAGAAATTTCTATTTTTAGTAACAGCAGCCATCTTGAATGGAGGGCAGGGCTGTCGGACACAATTTTGAAAGGGACCCACCCAAGGACTATCCCTGCCAGGTTTGGTTTAATTTGGTTCAGCAGTTTCAGAGGAGAAGATTTAAATGTGATCTTTTATCAAAATATGCCTAATTTGCATAATCGGCATAAATCGGCTGAAAGAAAAATTTCACAGAAAAACCCAGAATATATGTTAAACTACTCTTTGCCATGTAGCTGCAGTTAAAATTTGAGCTCATTTTGACTTATACTAAAGCAGCAATGGACAATTGAAGAAATTTCTATTTTTAGTAACAGCAGCCATCTTGAATGGAGGGCAGGGCTGTCGGACACAATTTTGAAAGGGACCCACCCAAGGACTATCCCTGCCAGGTTTGGTTTAATTTGGTTCAGCAGTTTCAGAGGAGAAGATTTAAATGTGATCTTTTATCAAAATATGCCTAATTTGCATAATTGGCATAAATCGGCTGAAAGAAAAATTTCACAGAAAAACCCAGAATATATGTTAAACTACTCTTTGCCATGTAGCTGCAGTTAAAATTTGAGCTCATTTTGACTTATACTAAAGCAGCAATGGACAATTGAAGAAATTTCTATTTTTAGTAACAGCAGCCATCTTGAATGGAGGGCAGGGCTGTCGGACACAATTTTGAAAGGGACCCACCCAAGGACTATCCCTGCCAGGTTTGGTTTAATTTGGTTCAGCAGTTTCAGAGGAGAAGATTTAAATGTGATCTTTTATCAAAATATGCCTAATTTGCATAATCGGCATAAATCGGCTGAAAGAAAAATTTCACAGAAAAACCCAGAATATATGTTAAACTACTCTTTGCCATGTAGCTGCAGTTAAAATTTGAGCTCATTTTGACTTATACTAAAGCAGCAATGGACAATTGAAGAAATTTCTATTTTTAGTAACAGCAGCCATCTTGAATGGAGGGCAGGGCTGTCGGACACAATTTTGAAAGGGACCCACCCAAGGACTATCCCTGCCAGGTTTGGTTTAATTTGGTTCAGCAGTTTCAGAGGAGAAGATTTAAATGTGATCTTTTATCAAAATATGCCTAATTTGCATAATCGGCATAAATCGGCTGAAAGAAAAATTTCACAGAAAAACCCAGAATATATGTTAAACTACTCTTTGCCATGTAGCTGCAGTTAAAATTTGAGCTCATTTTGACTTATACTAAAGCAGCAATGGACAATTAAAATTTCATCCCCCCTTTTTTTAATTTTTAGCTTGGCGGCCATCTTGGTTGGAAGTCATGATCACCGGACACAATTTTGGAAGGGGGCCATCCAAGGACCATTCCACCAAAGTTTGGTTCAAATTGGCCCAGTGGCTTCAGAGGAGTTGATTAAAATGTGAAAAGTTAACGGACGGATGCTCAGTGGTGACAATAGCTCACATGACCCTTTGGGTCAGGTGAGCTAAAAATAGACTGAATTACAGTAGCTTTATTCCATTGTTGCGATCTGATTTAAGGTATGACAAATAACTACATTTTTGACTGCCAGTGTCCATGACAATATACGTTTGTGCTAAATTTTCTTTATCTACCTATATATAATTAGATCATTGAACTATTTGGCAGAGACATCTTTCTTCTGCTGAAGATTACACAAATACCAGTTATTGCAATTTGTGTGGTATTAAACTACAGCACTGTAATATTTCTAAAGGAAAAAAGGGGGGGGGTACTTATATTAAAAATCACATGTATGCAAGACTCCAATAGTCAAGATAGACAGAAATAAATATTTGACATTGAATAGATGTCCTTTAGGTAATTATGAATAATAAGAACAGAACAAATCAGATCAGACAGCTTTAAAACTATTTACTAAATTCAGAGAGGTCGCGAAACAATGTTTCAATTGATCGCAATTAACTTCTCCCAGAAGTCTCCCTACTTCTCTCTGTTGTCTTCCACTTCTCCCTGTGAGCTCTCTGAAAGAGAAGTCACTTCTCCTTCTAATTTGAAAGTAGTGAGAGCCCTGCTTCCATAGACAATGAAATATTTCATAAAAAAATTAATCAAGATATACCGACTATATTTACATTAGAGAAAAGATACCAAATATTCGCCCCTATAGGAATTAAAGTTGTAGAAAATAAACCTAGTTTCTATGCAATCCGGGACAGCCTTCTGTAAGGAACATCTGCTGGTTGAGGCAAAAAGAGAGTCTCATATTTAGGAAATGACATACTTCTCGTGGCAATCGATAATTTAATTTTTATTGTAAATAAGTATTATCAATATGTTTTTTTTTTGGCAAATATGTTCAAAAAGATTGAACTTGTATTACAATCTTGTTTATTTAACACTATGAACTCCTAGAGGAATCTGCATCACTCACTTGATAGGCAATTAGCTCCAAAGATGCTTATTTGAAAACCATTTCAGTCTAATCATTATAATATAAGAGATAGAGAGAGAGAAAGATGTTCCAGATATTATTTTAAATTTTTGTAAGATTTAAATTTTTAAAACATTTCACCTTTGTAATTTCTTGTGGCACCAATTGTTTCTTCAATGGTTTCTGAGCCATAGTAGTAGCTACAGTGGTAACAATAGGTCTCATCACCTGAAAACAAATCATTTACAGGGCAATAGTAGTAGCTACAGTGGTAACAATAGGTCTCATCACCTGAAAACAAATCATTTACAGGGCAATAGTAGTAGCTACAATGGTAACAATAGGTCTCATCACCTCAAAAACAAATCATTTACAGGGCAATAGTCGTAGCTACAGTGGTAACAATAGGTCTCATCACCTGAAAACAAATCATTTACAGGGCAATAGTAGTAGCTACAGTGGTAACAATAGGTCTCATCACCTGAAAACAAATCATTTACAGGGCAATAGTAGTAGCTACAGTGATAACAATAGGTCTCATCACCTGAAAACAAATCATTTACAGGGCAATAGTAGTAGCTACAGTGGTAACAATAGGTCTCATCACCTGAAAACAAATCATTTACAGGGCAATAGTAGTAGCTAGTGATAACAATAGGTCTCATCACCTGAAAACAAATCATTTACAGGGCAATAGTAGTAGCTACAGTGGTAACAATAGGTCTCATCACCTGAAAATAAATCATTTACAGGGCAATAGTAGTAGCTACAGTGGTAACAATAGGTCTCATCACCTGAAAACAAATCATTTACAGGGCAATAGTAGTAGCTACAGTGGTAACAATAGGTCTCATCACCTGAAAATAAATCATTTACAGGGCAATAGTAGTAGCTACAGTGGTAACAATAGGTCTCATCACCTGAGAACAAATCATTTACAGGGCAATAGTAGTAGCTACAATGGTAACAATAGGTCTCATCACCTGAAAACAAATCATTTACAGGGCAATAGTAGTAGCTACAGTGGTAACAATAGGTTTCATCACCTGAAAACAAATCATTTACAGGGCAATAGTAGTAGCTACAGTGGTAACAATAGGTCTCATCACCTGAAAACAAATCATTTACAGGGCAATAGTAGTAGCTACAGTGGTAACAATAGGTCTCATCACCTGAAAACAAATCATTTACAGGGCAATAGTAGTAGCTACAGTGGTAACAATAGGTCTCATCACCTGAAAACAAATCATTTACAGGGCAATAGTAGTAGCTACAGTGGTAACAATAGGTCTCATCACCTGAAAACAAATCATTTATAATGATAATTTACAATAGTAGTAGCTACAGTGATAACAATAGATCTCATCACATGAAAACAAATCATTTACAATGATAATTTACATGTAAAAGTAAAATATCAAATCTATCAATAACTATATACCCAGAGTTTCCTAAGGTGTTTTTACTTTTACCAGACCGAAAAAAAATTGAGTCAAAGATACTTACAAAATGTTAATAATTTTGCACTTGTGGTATTTGATCAGTTAATTCCAGTTATTCTAAGTGCAGACAAGACGATGAAGAGACAAAGAATGATTCTTTTCCCCGAAACACATTATCCTGACTCAGAACCCGCCAACCAGACTGATACCAAATCTGGAGTCTTTTTATGCAATTCAGGACTCTCGCTAAAGGGCATTTCATGCGAAGAAGTTGCCTTGGAAAGGTTGACTTCGCTTTATCGTTGGTCAAAAGCTAAGTGCAACTTGTGCATTTTTATATATTTCATAGCACCATTCTAGTTTTGAATGTATGGTACAATAGGGAAAAGTGAGGAATCTTTAGGAGAAGTAATATTATCAATGAACAAGTCAATGTCGTAATGACAGCATTCTCTGCCCCCACATATTTTATACAGAGCAGTCTTGATAGTGCAGCTGTCTTTTAGTTAACAGTTATTTACTCTATAACACTGTAAGAAAAGATTATCCAGCTCTAAAACTATACCGTATTGGCGTAATTACTCCTAATTTTGACAAAAATTTGATATGTCCAAAGGACACTATGCACCGCCAAATAATATGATCAACTACATATCATGACTGATCATCCTACTAAATACAAAAGCTATCGGACCAACGACCTCAGAGAATTTGAGTTCACAAATATACTCAAAATGCATGAAATTGTAAAGGTCCAGAACTCCTACAAATATTGTTGGAACAAAATGGTGGGATCACACATCTTGACAAGTTATTTTTTTATGGAAAAGGAGCTGCTAAATTCCCAAATTTCACATACCGGTTTTCAAACCTTTAAACTGGTTTCGATTTCGCCGCTACAAACAGGAACCCATACCGGACTGACTAACAAAAAAAACAATACCGAACATTTTGATCCGGATTTCTTTATCGGACTTTCGGTTCTCTTAGTATGCAGATCAGCATCGGACCGAGCGACTTTTTACCGGACATGTCTGACGGACCTTCGGAATCGCTGATATACCTGTACATATATATAAGAAACCAGAGGATAACCTGACCATCTATCAGTGTAGTTTCTGACCAGATTTTTTAGAACATTCCAATGGGTTATACATATAACTACACATATTAAATTGTGAAGGCTATCATGTATTTCAAAATTAACATACAAAACTGTGATCTTGTCAGAGGGGAAAAGGTAAAGGAACATGAAAAAAGTGTTAAAAAAAGATCACAGGTGATGCAACTGACAATGATAATCAGACCCTGTACATGTACATGTAGAGATAAAAATAGTTAGACATTCTTAACAAAAATACAGAATATTAAGATGTTTAATTGATCAAAAATAATAAGTAGTACTTACTGTGGTTGTTTGTACCATTCCCATATTCATCGGCATCATACCTAAAAATAGAATATCAACATATGAATTCATGTATAACATTAAAAGATAGGAATCCCTATAAAAAAATAATTCTAACTGATGCTTTTGAAATTTTTAGCTGGGAAATATAGAATACTCTCTTGTTCAACTTTTTAAATATTATATATTTATATATATCAACAACAACATTGCATGGTCAATTTTATGCAAAAAATTTAAAGTGGTAAAAGTTTGTGGCATAGATTTCCATAAATTGAATATTTTGTAATATTTCAGTTTAATTAATATTGTTTACGAAATACACCTGCAAAACAAAATGTATGCATCAAACAAATTACAAGTTTTACTTAGCAATGACTTCTGAATCCTTTTAAAATGTTATAATTGTTAACATATGGAATAGTTAATTTTGGGGGACTCCATAGGTCCTTAATAATTAATCACCTCCTTATTTCACGCTTCAGAAAATTTACACACAATAATATTAAATCTTACTTATGGGAGCATAAGCATATCCCATCCCTGGCATTCCTATGGGTGGCCTCGGTGGAAATGACATCTTCTGTAACAAAATATAATCATTTTCAATACAAATATCATGAATATCATTCATTACATTAAACATACATCAAATTTAACTAGTATTACTGTGAGCTGGCACAGCTCACTAAGATATACCCCCCCTCCCCCCACTCCCCACATATGTCAAACCTATTTCCATATTCAAAACATTACTGATTGTTCTGACCAAAAATGAAAAGGACCCTCCTCTCTTCACCGGTAAGCTGCTGATAAAATTTCAAAACATTCTGAGAAACACTACTCAAGTTATCATACGATATAGGGTAAAAATCCTATTTTCCGTCATATCAAGTCCAATAACTCTGGAACGATAAAAGTGAAAATCGTCAAAAATGAAAGGGATTCTCCTCTCTTCACCAGTAAACAGCTGATAAAATTTTAAAAGATTCTAAGAAACACAACTCAAGTTATCGTACGACAGGATTTGTCTACAGACGGACTGACATGACAAATGGACATGGTGAAACCAGTATACCCCCTTACAACTTCGTTGCGGGGGGTATAAAAATGTACCCTTTATATACAGATCAAAATGGTTTACGTAATAGTCACATGGTCTACTAAATGCAAAAACAATATATGCATTTGTATATGTAATATATTGTCAGACGTGATCAAGTTTTACTTTAACAATATAATTTTCTTACTGTATTGCCTAGAGAGTGAACCATAAATAACTAGAGGCTCACAGGAGCCTGTAATCGCTCACCTGCTTTTCAATTTGACATCTAAAGTTGAAATAGAAAATGGGGGTGTTACACATAATTTTGAAAGTGGGCCACCCACAGATCATTTCAACTCAAATTTTCTCAGCAAAAGATTTTGATCTCATAATATTCCTAAACAGAATAAACTGGCTGAAAAAATCTCACAGAAAAACCCAGAATATTTGTTAAACTACTCATTGCCATGTAGCTGCAGTTAAAATTTGAGTTAATTTTGATTTGTAATAAAACAGAAAATGACAACTAAAGAAATTTCTTTTTTTAGTAACAGCAGCCATTTTTGAATAGAGGGCGGGGCTATCGGACACACTATTGAAAGGGGACCACCCAAGGACCATCTCAGCCATATTTGCTTTAATTTGGTTAAGCGGTTTCAGTGGAGAAGATTTAAATGTCATCGTTTATCAAAATATGCCTAATTTCAATAATCTGCATAAATCAGTTGAAAGAAAAATTTCACAGAAAACTCCAGAATATATGTTAATCTACTCATCGTCATGTAGCTGCACTTAAAATTTGAGCTCATTTTGCTTTACAATAAAGCAGCAATGGACAATTGAAGAAATTTCTATTTTTAGTAACAGCAGCCATCTTGAATGGAGGGCAGGGCTGTTGGAAACAATTTTGAAAGGGACTCATCCAAGGACCATTCCTGCCAGGTTTGGTGTAATTTGGTTCAGCGGTTTCATAGGAAAAGATTTAAATGTGATCTTTTATCAAAATATGCCTAATTTGCATAATTGGTATAAATCGGCTGTAAGAAAAATTTCACAGAAAAACCTGGAATATATGTTAGACTACTCATTACCATGTAGGTGCAGTTAAAATTTGAGCTCATTTTGACTTATACTAATTTGAAAGGGACCCATCCAGGGTCCATCCCTGCCAGGTTTGCTTTAATTTGGTTCAGCGGTTTCAGAGGAGAAGATTTAAATGTGATCTTTTATCAAAATATTCCCAATTTGCATAATCGGTATAAATCGGCTGAAAGGAAAATGTCACAGAAAAACCTGGAATATATGTTAGACTACTCATTACCATGTAGGTGCAGTTAAAATTTGAGCTCATTTTGACTTATACTAATTTGAAAGGGACCCATCCAGGGTCCATCCCTGCCAGGTTTGCTTTAATTTGGTTCAGCGGTTTCAGAGGAGAAGATTTAAATGTGATCTTTTATCAAAATATTCCCAATTTGCATAATCGGTATAAATCGGCTGAAAGGAAAATGTCACAGAAAAACCCGAAATATATGTTAAACTGCTCCTTGCCATGTAGCTGCAGTTACAATTTTAGCTCATTTTGACTTATACTAAAGCAGCAATGGACAATTGAAGAAATTTCTATTTTTAGTAACAGCAGCCATCTTGAATGGAGGGCTGGACTGTCGGACATAATTGTGAAAGGGACCCTCCCAGGTTCGGTTTAATTTGGTTCAGTGGTTTCAGAGGAAAAGATTTAAATGTGATCTTTTATCAAAATATGCCTAATTTTACTTATACTAAAGCAGCAATGGACAATTAAAATTTAATCCCCCCTTTTTTCTATTTTTAGCTTGGCGACCATCTTGGTTGGAAGTCGGGATCACCGGACACAACTTTGGAAGGTGGTCATCCAAGGACCATTCCAGCAAAGTTTGGTCTAAATTGGCTGAGTGGTTTCTGAGGAGAAGATTAAAATGTGAAAAGCTAACGACAGACGACGGACGAAACCTGATGGCAAAAGTTCACATGGCCTTTGGCCAGGTGAACTAATAAAAGTTTGCCAATATGACATGCTGTCAATAGCCTGAATTTTTTTTTCAGAAGGATGAAAAATGGTGCATTCTGCTGCATTTTGGATATAAAATCTGTGTAGTCAAAACTTTAAATATAGTATGATAAAACCAGGATTGCAAAGAATGTTGATTTGCCAGGAGTTTTGTAGTAAATGAATGAAAAAGGAAAAATAACTCTTTTGACTTCTGAAAATATTAAACCATATATTTTATTTATTATTTTTAGGGTTAGGTTTGCAAATCAACACATTCTTTGCAATCCTGACCCTAAAAATAAACGACCAATCAAATCGCACTTAGGAAATCGACCTTGTACTGAGAGAGGACAGATTAGGAGATTGCAAATTCTGTGAATTATTGCAGATAGGTAAAGATGATGACAAAAAGGAATCGAAATATCAAAAATATATTTATTAAGCTTCAATTGGGTACCAATATTATGGCGAATGAGGTCAAGACACCAATACATAACTATTTTGAAAAAGTGTTGTATGAAAATTTGACATTTTAGATTCCTCCCTTGTTGTTTTTTTAGAGTACTCGAGGGAAACAAAATCGTAACAAGCCCCTGTGGTAGAAGTAGAAGGCCATTTGTTGTGTTGACATGATCAACATAAATATGGGAAACCAAATAATAGTTACATGTTCTTTTACATACACCCAAGGTCCAAAAGTATTTCCACAAAATGGCTGCCAAATTTGAAGTTTTTCATGACCATTAACTTCAGAAGGTAAAAGACATAGTACTAATACAAATTCAACCCGGATAATATTTCAGAGCTCCAGATAATTTTCAAGTCCAAAGGGTAATTACCCCCTACTTTTGAAAATGATGCGTATTTGCATATTTCCTTTGCACTGTTGTACTTTCTACTTCAGAAAAGATTGCTTACATGTACACTTTTAAAATTATGTTGGACACAAGTGTTATTCAATAAACACAGGATGCAAGTGAAATGTATATCTCTGTTTAATTTGACACGATTGGGTCATGTTTATTAATAAAATGTTGTAAATATTTTGTTTTTTGCTCGTCGACTTCGGCAGTTTTCACAGCCGTGTTGATAATGTCATCAATGATTCCTTTAACTATACTGTCACTAGACACAGATGAAACTGTCAGGAACTTTTAAAAAAGTATAAAATTTTCCGTAGCGCGCTTATTCATGTTCTTGCTCATTTTCAATGAACAACGTGTTCCCAAATTCACTTTCGTTTTAGTTCTTAACTAAACCGCATTTATTTGTAATATTGACCGCGATTGGATGATTTATCCTAAAGATCCAATCAGATCTCTTTTGACATTGATGCTTAGAAAGGCAAACATTCGGTACCCCTCGGATGTATACACTTTCTCTTTCGAAAAGTATAAAGAGAAGTAATTACGGGGAATTTCTCAAAGTCAAAAATGTATTGTTTATGTACACGATGTATTATCGTCAACAGCGTACAAGTATGCTCCGAATTTGGAAAGTTTGCTTACACAGCAATATGTATGCGTAAATGTACACTCTGATCTGATAATACATGCGTTTTTACTCGTTTTCATAGCGTAAAAAAAAGCAAATACGCAGCTTATCTGGAGCTCTGATATTTGGTTAGTATGATTTTAAGGTTTCACCCCAATTGCTGAACTAGAGTTATCGCGCTTTGATGACGTAATTTATGCATAAAATATGGGTTGAAAAGGTAGAGTTGACAACTGAACAGAAAGAATTGATCGTACGCCTGTCAGAAGATAATGTCAGTGGTCCCAAGATATCGGAAATTAATCGTTTTACTATTGCAAAATTTTTAAAGTGGTATCCAATGCATGAAAACCTAGAAAATGCTACTCGAAGTGGTAGACCAAAATTGACCGATGCCAGGACTGACAAGCAACTTTTGCGTGTTGTGAAGTTGAACCGCAGAAAAACTTTACGTGAAGTTACCTCTGTTTATAATGCACAGACACCTAGAAAATTGTCAAAATCAACTGTGAAAAGACGATTGAAGTTTTACGGTTACAAATGAAGGGTGGTAAAAATCTCGAAAATGAATCATATTCGGCGTAGGGCATGGTGCCGTTCCAAACTTCATACGACTAAATAATTATTGGAAAAAAAATATTTTCTCTAATGAGACTCAGATTGTGCTGGGCAAGAACAGTAAGGTGCACATTTGGCGCAGGGATGATGAGAAATGGGCTCCAAGATGTCTTGAAGAGCACGCTGACGCTAACCCCAATATCCGAGCTTCAGTTATGTTTTGGGGATGTATCACATATGACGGTTGTTGATGGAAATATAAACTCACAAAAGTATATTGACATCTTAAGACAATAACTTGTGGCCAGTTATTGCAAATGTTTTTCCGGCAGGGCAATGGATATGTAAGGATGACAACGCCCCACCAGGATTCTCAAAATGTGCCGGCGACCCGACGATTTCGCTGTTTACTTTCACATTTTCGCAGGTTAAATTTTTATCGAGCATGGGTCTTCCAACAATTTTTATGTTTATGTGAGTTGTCGTTATCGCGTTTTGTTGATCTATATCTTCTTATCGATTACTTTTACTATTGCAATCAACTGAACACTAACAAATCCACCATTTTCTAAATATATCTAACTCCCGGTGACATCACGGTGGGAACTCCGGACTTCGACTACACAACATTTCGGACTTCACTTGGTTCTACTATATAGATGCGCAAAGCGTTCCGAGTGGAGTATTTGGTCATGAAGGATACGCAGTCGTCACATTCCAAAAGCTGGGATATCCCTTTACGGAACGTAAAAACAAGCAAGGAAATCGATGAAGATTTAATGGTTTTTCGGTAATTTAAAGTTTTCAGATAATTTTCAAAGCGAGAACGTTACTATTTATGCTTCATAGCATCATTCCTGTGGAAGCAATGGAGGTCCAGTGAAATTTTTTATCTACACGGGACCTTTTGTCCTGCTAAAAAAAGTTAAGTTTCACTGGGACTGGATTTAAGCCAACATTCCTTGAGATTTCATTCATTATTCAACGTGAGAGTAATAGTCAGATTAAAATATGAGACTTCTAGTTATTTATAGTTATATATTACAACATTTTTCAATTCTTCTTGCAGAAGAGATATTCTGATGCTGATTTTGTCATGAAAGTTGCCTGGAAAATTGCTTTGTATAACCTTGTTTTTCACCAGCTGCCACTGATACAACATTGTAGTATATTTTACAAAAAAAAATGCCTTTCAGAGTACCAAAATTTTTAGGAGAATTCAATGACAAAATATGCTCAGAATGCATCTCCTACAATCTAGAATTTCAAAGTTTTCGGGGGAGGACACACGAGGAATACCAGATATACCACACTGAACACTGGATGAGGATAGACCTTAAATGTCTTACATGGAATAAATGGTTGGTGAAAGTTCATAATTGTCAAATACAGGACATGGAATTATCACAGGATATGTTTTATTTCCACTCAGGGGTTGGTTGTCATGTTGAATTTGGGTTCGAGAAATGTTTGGATAAATGGTAGATGTTGCGTGCTGGTATAATATTTAATGAAGTTATTGAGTACCGGAAGTTATAGTCCGTACATTGAGAACCGGAAGTTAGTCCGTGGTTGTACACTGGAAGTTATTCCGTAGTTGTTAACCGGAAGTAAGTCCGTGGTTGCAAACCGGACATTGTGAGCCGGGTGTTGTAAACCGGAAGTTATTCCATAGTTGGAAACCAGATATTGTAAATCAGAAGTTATTCCGTAGTTGGAAACCAGATATAGTGAACCGGAAGTTGAAAACCGAATTCGTAAACTGGAAGTTATAGTCTATGGTTGTGAACCGGATGTTATGGAAGTTGTATACCGGAAGTCAACAGTCGAGTATCGGAAGTGAGAGTTCTTAATTTTTATTGAATCAGAACTTAATTTTGAAGTGTATAACATTGCAAGCATATCGTTATTTATTCTATTATCTGCTCAGCTACCAAGAACATTAAATTTAATACTTGAAAATAATTTGGTTTCATTTGAATACCTGAAGGTATGCAAATTTGAAATTGATTGCTGATTTCTATTATTATTTGTGTGTGAATTTTATTTCATTTTGTGCATGTTTTGTATTTTTGGTGTCAAGAATTATGATTGTTTTATGTTCATTTTTTTTCACTTAGGTTTTTTTTCTAGTAAAATATTTAATTTTACTGATGTTTTGTTTTATTATGTTTTGGCCAACCGACAATTCCGATATCCTACGTCTTCGGGTCTCCCCCACTTGCGCCTGCAGCACTCGGTTTGTGCCTCCGGCACTCAACTCTCCCCCTACTTTATAAATTGAGACTCCTACTTCAATTCTTTTTGAGAACCCTGCCCCACCCCATGTGTCAAGACTGACGATGAACTGGAAACAAGCAAACAATATCACTACTATGATATGGCCTGCATAGAGCCCAGATGTTAATATCATTGAAAATCTTTGGAGATGGATAAAAATTTTACTGCAAAGAAGACTTCACACAATTAATTCGCGTTAAGAACTTATAGACACCGTGTTTGAAATTCCTTCACTCCAGACTTTATTCAATCATTTTATGCAAGTATACCAAGGCGTGTGCGACAAGTATTGAGGGCAAATGGATGTATTACAAAGTATTGAAGAAATGGGGCAAGTAGCATCGTGTTATTGGTTTTCGTGCTATTATCGATTTTCCGAAATAGCGATTGACAGTGTTAACCCTTCATTCATATGACGATTGGAATTTTCAAAGAATGGCTAGTTAGATATTTCTTTGTATATGTACATAAGATTGTTTTTAAAGCCATTCTTGTATTTTAATATACTCTCGATTATCTGGCAACTTTTGTTGTCAGTAAAATGGTGTCATCTGTTTTCGTGTGAAGTAAAAACAAGGCCGATATACAGGATGGAAACGAATATATAATCCAGAAATGGCTGGTTTTAAAATTTCATGGTTCTGGCCATCTACCAAACCATACTACATCTAAATAAAATAACAGAATGTTTGAAAATGACCACTTTCAAAATTGTGTTTACTTTAGATGTTTTTTTTAGTGCTGAAACCACAATGCACTGCAAAGTGACATGTATTTTGGTATTCTGGTCTACAGACTTTTTAAAATATTTGATAACAATACAGGAATTCACAATATGCTTAAATATAAGCATAATACATTTAACAGAAAAATTAAATTTTATACAAAAGCCTTTTAAAAAAATAAATGGTATGTTAAAAGAAATAAACTTCTAGATGAAAACGGCAAATTGTGAACCTATCTAAAATTCAAATGCAATTTCGGATTCGAAAATTATCTTCATATTTTACCAGATTTTAATCAAAGAAAATCTTTCACCAAATTTAGAATCAGCAACCATAAATTAAAGATTGAAACTGGCAGATATTCAAAACCTATAACAGCTTTAGAGAACCACATTTGCAAAAAATGTTTTTCAGATGAAATAGAATCTGAAGAACACCTTCTATTAAAATGTTCTTTTTACTATACTTCCAGGCGCAAGCTTCTTGAAACAATTAAGAATAACATTAATCATTCTAACTTTGAAAAATTATCATTTGGGGATAAATTTATATGGCTTTTAAACTCAGAAAGTAAAGATACTTTAATATGCATGTGTGATTTCCTGTTAAAAAGTCAGTTTCAGATAGCTGGTATCGCATATTTTAACACTAGTCATGTCTCTCATTCTTGTATTTACAATTTATATGATATTTTATGCAATCATCTTATGTTTTATTATGTTTATATGCCCCTTCCTGGGCCCTTTAATTTGGACCAATAAAATCTTATCTATCTTATAAGAAACAGGCACATTTCAGTCAGCTCTTTCGTTTACAAGTACGATCAGTGACCCCATGACTGTTACATGACAGGAAGAGCCTGTGTCTGAGAGGCAGACGACATAGTTAAATTTTATATAGCCCTTCTGGATTTTTTTTCAGCTACTTTATAAATGAAGTAAATTTTTAGCATTATCGTCACGGTATGTGTTTTCGTGCGTCATCTGTTTCCGTGGTATCCATTTTATTTTGATTTCCACAGCGCACACATTATTTTTGACGTGTCTTCCGGTTTCTATTTATGGAACATAAACAATACGAAAGCTGACATCTGTAAAAAATGATAAAGTTTACTTTTAAAGACGTAAGTACCAAAAACAGTGAACCTACCTACTGAACCATACTTTTTGTAATGCCAAAAATGTACTTCATTTATAAAGTAGCTGGAAAAAAATCCAGAAGAGCTATATAAAATTTAACTATGTCGTCTGCCTCTTAGACACCTGCTCTTCCTGTCATGTAACTATCATGGGGTCACTGATCGTATTTGTAAACAAAAGAGCCGACTGAAATGTGCCCGTTTCTTATATAAAATACATGTCACTTTGCAGTACATTGTGGTTTCAGCACTAAAAAAAACATCAAAAGTAAACACAATTTTGAAAGTGGTCATTTTCAAACATTCTGTTATTTTATTTAGATGTAGTATGATTTGGTAGATGGCCAGAACCATGAAATTTTAAAACCAGCCATTTCCGGATTTTATATTCGTTTCCATCCCGTATATCGGCCTTGTTTTTATTTGCCACGGAAACAGATGCCGCCATTTTACTGACAACAAAAGTTGCCAGGTAATCGAGAGTATATTAAAATACAAGAATGGCTTTAAAAACAATCTTATGCACAAAAAAATATTTAAATAGCCATTCTTTGAAAATTCCAATCGTCATATGAATGAAGGGTTAACACTGTTAATCGCTATATCTGAAAATCGATAACACGATGGTACAAAAAGTATGGTTCAGTAGGTAGGTTCAGTTTTTGGTACTTGCGTCTTTAAAAGCAAACATTTTTTACAGATGTCATGTTGTAGTCCTATTTACGTTCCATAAATAGAAACCGAAGGACACGTCAAAAATAATGCGTGCTCTGTGGAAATCAAAATAAAATGGATGATACGAAAACACATACCGTGACGATACCTTTTCGATTAAAAATGTAATTTGGGTTTGAAGTTTGCAATGGAATGAAAAGATGCGGCGGCCATTGTGTGGAAATACTTTTGGTCCAAGACTGTACATTATTATAGATATTGCATTGTGGTCAAAATAAAAATCTTATGAATCGCCTACCGTTCGTTCGCACCTGCTCTTAAAAATTTATGAGAACGTGATTTATGTTTTACGACACATTCGAATTTTTATATGTCGTTGCTCTGACAATCTCTAGATAGTTTATAACACAAATAAACTGTAGCCGTAAATACAAAATATCGTTATTTCAAGCAAATCATTTAAAATCAGTGTATGGTTTCATGATTTTTTTTAGGTTTTTTGTACGCTGTCGTTTCCTTACCAATTCAAAATGGCGCTGTGTTATCACGAGGCAAGGTCAAGGCAAACAAGGGAGATAATAATTTTAAACATTAATCATACCCCAGACACATTTTTCATATCGTCGAAATTGAGTCTGGGGTATGATTTTAATCAGATTGATTGAGTATAGTACCTTAAATAATTTTAGATATGTATCCAAACTCAAATTATGATTAGGGGGTCATATAATATTTCAGAGGGCATTGAAATAGAATTATGGAGGACAGTATCGCTATCGGTATATTTGACATCTTTAAATACAATACACAATTCAATTCAATATTTTAATGGAAATAGCACATTATATTGGCGTGATCCAATTCATCGCTTCTCCCGTTTGGTGACGCTGTGACTGTATATTTGTTCCACACAATATGACGTGACCGGAAGTGACGTCATAACCTCAAGTTACGTCACAGTAAGAAACGTCATTTTTCCGCGTTTTTTTCTTACTATCGTAGTAGTACAAAATGTCCCCTTGGGAGGGTGGGGTTCAAGGGTACATTTTTCTGTGACGTCACTTCCGGTTATGTTAAAACTTGTAAAAAATAGATTCTGTCACGAAAATGATTTTTTTTTTTAAAAGTACGGGAAAATCATACGCGAAAATGACGTCATGTACGCGGAAAACAAGTAACGTTGCATTTCAAACGTTGCAGCCGTTTGAAAAAGTACGGTAAAATGAAATGTCTTATGACATCATGTACGCGGAAAAACAAGTAACGTTGCAAGTCCTATTCGTTTTACAGAGTTTTAATATGTTTATATAGATTTCACTGTTCTGAGAGTAAACACCACAATATCATAGTCATGCATGGTGTATGAAGTTAGGATTTGAATCATTCTTTTATATTTCCAGAATTAGCAAAGCAGAATTAATCTTGGAACATCAGCAAACATGGACAGAAGAAAATTCTGATTTGAAAGAATCATTAGAAACAATGAAAAAAAGATATGGAACATATGGAAGAAACGTAAGTTGAATAGTGAAAAGATAGGGAAAATATGGAAGAAAAGTAAGTTGAATAGTGAAAAGATATGGAAGAAATGAAAGTTGAATAGTGATAAGATTTGGAAAGTATGGAAGAAAAATAAGTTGAATAGTGAAAAGATATGGAAAATATGGAAGAAAAGTAAGTTGAATAGTGAAATGATTTGGAAAATATGGAAGAAAGGTAAGTTGAATAGTGGAAAGGTTTGGAAAAATATGGAAGAAAAGTAAGTTGAATAGTGAAAAGATATGGAAAATATGGATGAAAAGTAAGTTGAATAGTGAAATGATATGGAAAATATGGAAGAAAAGTAAGTTGACTAGTGAAAAGATGTGGAAAATATGGAAGAAAAGAAAGTTGAATAGTGATAGGATTTGGAAAGTATGGGAGAAAAGTAAGTTGAATAGTGAAATGATTTGGAAAATATGGAAGAAAGGTAAGTTGAATAGTGGAAAGGTTTGGAAAAATATGGAAGAAAAGTAAGTTGAATAGTGAAAAGATATGGAAAATATGGAAGAAAAGTAAGTTGAATAGTGAAATGATATGGAAAATATGGAAGAAAAGTAAGTTGAATAGTGATAGGATTTGGAAAGTATGGGAGAAAAATAAGTTGAATAGTGAAAAGATGTGGAAAATATGGAAGAAAAGAAAGTTGAATAGTGATAGGATTTGGAAAGTATGGGAGAAAAGTAAGTTGAATAGTGAAATGATTTGGAAAATATGGAAGAAAGGTAAGTTGAATAGTGGAAAGGTTTGGAAAAATATGGAAGAAAAGTAAGTTGAATAGTGAAAAGATATGGAAAATATGGAAGAAAAGTAAGTTGAATAGTGAAAAGATGTGGAAAATATGGAAGAAAAGAAAGTTGAATAGTGATAGGATTTGGAAAGTATGGGAGAAAAATAAGTTGAATAGTGAAAAGATATGGAAAATATGGAAGAAAAGTCAGTTGAATAGTGAAATGATTTGGAAAATATGGAAGAAAGGTAAGTTGAATAGTGAAAAGATATGGAAAATGCGGAAGAAAAGTAGGTTGAATTGTGAAATGATATGGAAAATATGGAAGAAAAGTAAGTTGAAATGTGAAATGATATTGAAAACATGGAAGAAAGGCAAGTCATATAGTGATAAGATATGGACAATATGGAAGAAAGGCAAGTTGAATAGTGAAAAGATATGAAAAATATGGAAGAAACCCAAGTTGAATAGTGATAAGATATGGGCAATATGGAAGAAAAGGCAAGTTGAATAGTGAAAAGATTTGGAAAATACAGAAGAAAATTGTGAAATGATATGGAAAATATGGAAGAAAAGTAAGTTGAATAGTGAAAAGATATGGAAAATGTGGAAGAAAAGTAGGTTGAATTGTGAAATGATATGGAAAATATGGAAGAAAAGTAAGTTGAATAGTGAAAAGATTTGGAAAATACAGAAGAAAATAGTGAAAAGATATGGAAAAAATGGAAGAAAGGTAAGTTGAATAGTGAAAAGATATGAAAAATATGGAAGAAACCCAAGTTGAATAGTGATAAGATTTGGAAAATATAGAAGAAAATTGTGAAATGATATGGAAAATATGGAAGGAAGGCAAGTCGAATAGTGATAAGATATGGACAATATGGAAGAAAGGCAAGTTGAATAGTGAAAAGATAAGAAAAATATGGAAGAAACACAAGTTGAATAGTGAAAAGATATGGAAAATACAGAAGAAAATAGTGAAAAGATATGGAAATTATGGAAGAAAGGCAAGTCGAATAGTGAAAAGATTTGGAAAATACAGAAGAAAATTGTGAAAAGACATGAAAAATATGGAAGAAAAGTAGGTTGAATAGTGAAATGATATGGAGAATATGGAAGAAAAGTAAGTTGAAATGACAAATGTGAAATGATATGGAAAATATGGAAGAAAAGTAAGTTGAAATTGTGAAATGATATGGAAATTATGAAAGAAAGATAAGTTGAATAGTGAAAAGATTTGGAAAATACAGAAGAAAATAGTGGAATGATATGGAAAATATGGATGAAATGTGAAATGATATGGAAAATATGGAAGAAAGGTAAGTTGAAAAGTGAAAAGATATGGAGGAAAATATGGAGGAAATAAGGGTAATAACCAGTCCGACGATATGAAAATTGAGTCTGGGGTATGATTTTAATCAGACTGGGGTAATAACAAAATTACCGAATTCCGAACAATCTTACAAAGTATATAAACAGACAAAATCAGTCAACAACCGGAAAACTGTGAAAACCGTAATGACCCTGACTTGGTACAGGCATTTCTAAAGAAATGGTGGGTTGAATCAGATTTTAAAGCGCCAAACCTCCCGCTTTCAGAATTGAGAAGAATCATCCTGGAATAGTTTTTATTTGCTAGAGACTATGCAAGTAGGGATCAAATTTACCATTTCATTGACTTGACTCTTAAGTTATTTAGTAGAAATACCACAGTAAGAAGGTGATAGACTACTTGGAGTACATATAGCGAACATATCCGAAAACAACAAACTTTTGTAAGAAATGTAATTATTGAAGGAGCACCCCATGAAAATAAAAGGGGCAGATAACCAGGGGTGCGTTCAACATCGTAGCTGCTAGGTTGAGCTACGTAGAAAAATCCTATTGAACGGAGAGTTAGCCTAGCTGCTACATAGCTCTAGCTAGCTTAAAAAATGTCTGCTAGCTTCTGAATCCAAGATGGCGGCTAAAACTAAATTTAATTTCGTAAGGTAAAAATAGTGGCATTGCAGGAAGTGACAACGCTTTTAATACGGATGATAATGTATTAAGGTAACTAGACAAATGCGATTAGCTAAAATGTTCCAAGAAATTATTCTATATGATTGGCGCCATATTTGTTAGCACTGCTACGTAGCTAATCGTTCAATAACGTCATGGTTAGTTTACCTAGCAGCTAGGCTAGCTGCTACGATATTGAACGCAGCCATGCTAAATATAGGACGCGGACGTCCTAGAGAACACCCCAACTTCCAGGGGAAGCCCTATGGATGATGACGTTATTTCAGGTCAAAGGCGGATATTGCTCAACTTCCGGTTGTGCGCACACCCAAGGGAAACCCGAAGTGTCACGTGACCTTCGGTCACTACGGGTGACGCTTCATAACGTCACTTCCGGTCAAAAGGCCCCACTAGGGTGGATATTGCGCTACTTCCAGTTGCGCATGCACACACCCAAGGGAACCCCGAAGGGGTCACGTGACCTTTGGTCACTTCCGGTAGCCATGGTACGGGTACTACTACTCTAGTAAGAAAAAAGCGCGGGAAACCGAAGACTGGTGTCATTTCCGGTCAGGTGACTTCCGGTGATGTCACTTCCAGTCACCTAACTTCCGGTCAAGCATGCGCAATGGTCAGATCCTCTGGATCCTCCGCAAATGTGACTTTGTAAACCTCCTCTCTACTACTAAATTTCCTTATATAATATTTATCCAGTTCCATGGAAGATTCCTTATGGCATTGGATGAAATATTATATAAGGATAGTACCTAATGGAACTTTTTCTACATAATAAAATTTTCGAGGAACAAACTTTATGGTGGAATTTATATTCCGTCACAACGCTGCTGTTCCATAAGTGGTTACATGTGCGTTTGAATCACAAAGACGCTTGTATCTAACGTTAACCTAATGACGGCACTGAATTATAAAACTTGTACAGTGCAAACATTGAAGGTTTAACTAGTACAGCGCGGGATGGTATTACCTGTTAAAAGTATAGATTTAGTTGACGAGTATACAAAATTTTGAATGAATATATCTAGGTCTATCTATATTGAGGCAATCTTCAAATCTAAATCACACTCTTTAAAATTATTTGGTACAAAATTATACAGATAATATACAGGGGCGGATCCAGGTTTACAAGTTAGAGGGGGGAGGGGGAGGGGGAGGGGAGGGGGGGGGGGGGGTGCGCACTTAAAAAAATTGCGCCGAGCGGAGATTCGATAGGTACTGATTGCATAGGTAGTTGTAAATCCAACTACCAAGCGATTACGACCACGAAGGCCCCTTACGGACTACTGAGTTAAATATTGCAGAACTAGATGCATCTGGTAACTATCGTGATAAAACATCATATAATAAAAAAAAAACTTAATTTGGTATGTTGATACCCTAATGAAGAATTTGCTAAATTTTGAAAATGAATTTATTGAAAATAGAAAATACACAAAAAAATGTAATAAATTTGATGGTAAAAAGTGGAAAGGGAAGGGATGAGAATTTAAAAAGAATTTTATTTTGTGTGGCTTAAACTAAAAATTGAAACAAAAATGAGACTGCGATCATCTATGTAGGGAAGGTCAATTAAGTTTTTCCTTTCCTTAAACTGGATATATCATACAGATGAAGAATATTTTTTGTTGAAAATTTTGGAATATAATCATAAATGTGTTCCCTTTGGATTGTTTATTACAAACATACATTTATTATTGCTGTTAATTTATTTTTATCATTAGCCGTTTTTGGATTTATTTTGAATAAGCTCCCCTTTAAATGATATATAAAGTACCAACTATGTTACTTGAAAAGGTGTCTATATACACACAGAAATTCTATTTGTTCATTGTTACAAGTTTTTTTTTATTATTACTTGTTCTTTTTCTGTGTTTGTTGAAAATTGTTGAAAATTGTGTATTTATACTGCCTAAAGGTATAAATGAATTTGTTGTGTTCCTGTGTATTCAACAATCTTTATTCTCATAAACCATCGTAATACATTGGTATAGAGATACAATATATACAGAAAATAAATAAAAACAATAAATACAATAATAACAATAGTAATTACCCAGGAGGTAGTAAACTAGAATTAATGTTTCTGAACAACTGACAGAGTTTCCTTAATTTTGATTGTGTTTTACTACTTATTATTTCTTTAAATTTCAAAACATTAATTCTAGTTAAGTACCGCTTTTCAATGCATGATTCTCTTTTGTCATGGAAATAACTGCATCACATTATATAATGAAATTCGTCCCCAATTTGATTTTCTTGACAGAGTTGACATTTTCTATTTTCCCTTGCGATATTATTCCATCTTCCAGTTTCTATGAGTAATTTTGTATTGGTGGTTCTAAATTTGCAAAAAGTGAAAATGTCTTTATTTTCTAAAATATTAAAATAGTTTTCAAATTCGAATATTTGTTTATAAAGTCTGTAGTTCAATGCCTTTGGGGAATTTTCTAGATTGCTATTCCATTCTTGTAAAAAATGATCTCGAAGACGTAATTTTACATAAGCGATCACCTACTCAGTATTAAAGTTTATATTCTGAAATGTCCATACATTTGATAAGCCACAATTATCCAATATATCTTTTACGAATTTTACCCAAGGAGCAGATATATTTATTAAACAACCTTATTAATAAAAAAAACTGCTGAGATGTGCTAATCTGCGTCACGGGTTACTGTAATCGGGCGGCTGTATCGAGAAACAGATACGGTATTGAAAAAACTGTTGATACTCATAAAATATTGATAAATGCTATAACATTTTATGTTTGTCTTCAAGAAATATGATAGACAAAACCATGTGGGAAGTTTTATGACGAAATATCTCCGATTTCTATGTAAATTTACGAGTTGAAGTTGCGGCTGTATCGAGAAACAGATACGGTGTTGAAAAAACTGTTGATACTCATACAATATTGATAAATGCAATACAAATTTATGTTTGTCTTCAAGAAATATGATAGACAAAACCATGTGTGAAGTTTTATTACGAAATATCTCCGATTTCTATGTAAATTTACGAGTTGAAGTGGGTATTGGTTTGAGTTTGGACGGCGACTTTCTCACAGGTAATTTTAGCGATGTATTTTTATCTTGGACAAGAATAATGAGCGTCCTGATTGGATGATCAATTTAAAACACACTGACACCGCATGGTAAAAAGATGCATGTAAAAGAAATCTATGTTATATTTATTCATTTGTTTGATTCTGGAATATTGTTGATCAAGAAAAAAAAGGGGGGGGTGAATTTTATTAGTGAATTTTACAGTTAAATAAATGTTATTTTTCGACAGTTTAAAGAGAAAAATAAAAAATTGTTGCGACTAAAGCTTAAATCAGCGTTAAAAATTGAACAAATATCAGTGGTTTTGTAAATGAGATTTATTTTAAATAGAAAATCTGAATTTATAATTTATTAATTTATTATTAATGATACAATTTCATATCCCTTGGGAGGGGGAGGGGGAGGGGGGATATGATGAAAATTTGAAATAAAAACACAGGACCGGACTTTAAGCAAAAATAATAATCCAGGATAATTTTTTTATTAAAAAAATCCAGGACCCCTGTGTCCATGATTTTTTTTTTTTAAAGTTAATAATATGAAATATTGACATCCACACTTGCCTTTAGGATAATACAATTCTGTGTCCACAGTTGTTCCATTACAAAAAAAAACTATGCAAAAGTTTATAAGATATGGCCGACAGCTTGGAAGCTTTTCCAGTAAGTAATTTGCACCAATAAGATATTACTCTAGTTTTTATATCTATGTAAAGTGGAAAGCGACCAAGCTCGCCGTATATCATAAAATTTGGCGTGCTTTGCTTCAAGTGAAGTATTAATTTGCAGAATTTCAAATGAATTTTTTCAATTACATAATTATCACTAAATCCTCAAACTTCACATTCATATAGTAATATAGGTTTTACAATTTTGTCAAATAAATCTAACAAGCATTCGATTGATAGATTATGTCTTTTTCCCCTTCTGATAACTTCATACATGGCTTTTGTAGCTTTTCCAATATTTTTTTATTTTGCTAATTTAAACTTTCCATTTTTTGTAAAAGTAACACCTAAATAATTAAATTCGGTCACAGTTTCAATTTCGTTTTCATTATACAGGACGTGTACATTTTCTGCAGTTCGACTTGTGGAAAAAAACATAATTTTTGTATTGTCAATGTTTACTTTAAGTTTCCACAATTTACTGTATTCATACAAATTATTTAGTAAAGTTTGTAACCCATCAGAAGTCTCTGACATTAGAACAGTGTCGTCTGCGTATAAAAGGGCGAATTTTTTTTAATGTATTTCCAATTGTGCTTCTAGTTCGCTAGAAATACTTTCTAAACCTGTATTGTACATGTATGGTTTTGATTTTTTACCCTTTTATTCAGATTTTTATTATTGGTCATAAAGGAACAATTTTTTTCCCAGAACAAAAATTCTGCTTCAGAGTGCATTTTTTTTTCAGTTACAAAAATATAGCATCGAAATCTTTTTATAAGAGTAAAATACACCCTTTTCCCCTAATGCTAATGCAAAGAAATGAAATGTGATACACGTAACACCGTCAGGAATTTAATTAATAAACCTAATATCTAAGCTGTCGTTCTGTAGCCAACTGTTCAAGCGAAATCATGGAAATAGTTGTACATTTATAAGATACAGTACTATTAAAAAAAAAAAGAAGCGGCCCGTATTGAATATCCCGCAATACGGGAAATTTCTTTTCTTTCAATAATATAATGTAGTGTAGCGTGTAAACCCTAAGCGATCAATGGATTCGTACTGACTTAATCGGGATTCCAAATGCTAAGATACAATAATAATTCAAAATGATACCACGAAAATGGCACATATATAATAGATTCGAATTGATAACTTTTATAACGTATATACACAGTATAGGATTCAGTCTTCTGAACACTATCAAATTGCACACTCAATTTGCTATTAGCAATATGACACTTCCTACACCGTCAGGAATCTGCAATTGTATATCAGAATATCACTAATCTAAACGCACACGGCAATCCAATGGAATCAATTACACAAGAAACACAAGATATACTACAATTGCT
The DNA here is from genome assembly GCA_963383655.1 of Bathymodiolus septemdierum. Classification (NCBI taxonomy): domain Eukaryota; kingdom Metazoa; phylum Mollusca; class Bivalvia; order Mytilida; family Modiolidae; genus Bathymodiolus; species Bathymodiolus septemdierum. The sequence goes on along the minus strand of OY726519.1, from coordinate 12,557,254 downwards.
AAGTACACACTTCCAACAAATATATCCGTCACTATAGTTCCATTTGCACACATGCTTGATATATTTGAATTCCGGAATTACGGAATATTAAAGAATATTCACTATCACCATCTTTAACGTGCGGAGAGGGTGGCAATCTCTCAACACGGGACCTCGGTTTTATTTGCGTCTCATCCGCAGGACGGGTTGGTTGTGAATTTATACATCCCGCACAAGCCGAAGAAGCTCTCGGTCCCATTTCTATACCCCGGGGTTCCCGCGGGGTTGACCCCTTTTAGAGGACTAGTGCCTCTAGGGCGGAGAAACCTGGTGCCTATTCTACCCCCGACACACCCTCTATGAGGGGAGTTGTACAAATAAAAGAAACATTAAAAAGATAAAAACCATACATCTAGAACATGTTGTATAACTATATTTTTGTATATAAATCAATTTCTTTTAAAAATTGCAAAATTGTGTCGCCTGCGACGTTTGTAAATAAATTAGATAAACTGTTGGCATTGTAGAATGTCTGCCGAACATCGGCAACATCCACACAATCAATCAAGACATGTTTTAATGAAAAATTAGAATTACACGGAATACATTCCGGTCGTTCCTCGTTATTTAACAAATAACTATGAGTAAGTCTACTATGATCTATACGACATCTGGTCAAGACTACCTGTTCCTTCCGATTTTGACCGTAAGAACAAGGAGTCTTGCCAACTAGGGAATGCATTTCGTGTAATTTGTTATGAATTTGCTGGTCCCAGCTATCTTGCCAACGTTTTAAAATATATTCCACTATAAAAGGTTTAATATCTGTATAAGGAATAGAACAATTGGATACAGGATCATCCAATGCGTTCTTGGCTTCCCGGTCAACGACTGTGTTCCCATGAATACCTATATGACTAGGGATCCATGTGAAAATTACATGTTTACCAATAGCAACAAGACTTTTATAAATTTCAACAATTTTTAAAATGTAAGGGTTTTGAGTTTTACAACTCTCAATTACCAACAGGCAAGAAAGAGAATCGGAACAGATCATGAATTTACTCTTTTCAGAAGAGGCAACGAACTTCAAGGCAAGACATATTGCATTAGCTTCTGCACTGAAGATCGAACTAGCAGACGGTATTCGAGCAGAGTAGACCTGCTGTCCAAAAACAGCTGCCGACGCTACTCTATCACCATCCTTTGAACCATCAGTATATATTACAGAGTATTTAGATGTTACCGATCTAATTTCAGCAAAATGTTGCTGAATTAGTAAAGGGTTTGTTTCTGATTTTTTGTGTTGTGTTAGTTCAAAATTAAAAGTAGGTTTTGGATTTAACCATGGAGGGTTTTCAGGAATTACAATAGGTGCTATGTCATCCAAATTTATATCAGAATCCAAAAGGTTGAATTGTATTGGGTTGTTTATCGTAAACATTTTTATATAGAGGATTAAAAACACAGTCATGTGCAGAATTTGAAGGATAAGCCTTCAATTTGGTTGCATACTGCATACCAAGTTTGATACGTCTGTTTTCAAGGGAAGGCTCGTTTGCTTCAACATACAAACTCTTAACTGGAGACGTTCTGAACGCTCCAAGTGAGAGTCGTAATCCTTGATGATGGACTGTATCTAGCAACTTGATATACAATGGACGGGCTGAACCGTAAACGATACATCCGTAATCCAATTTGGATCGAATCAACGATCTATATAAATTTAATAAAACCGTGCTATCCGCACCACAGTCGGTACTGGACACAAATTTTAAAATATTAAGAGCTTTAAGGGTCTTATTTTTAAGCATTTTAATATGGGGTAGAAAGGTAAGTTTACTATCAAAAAGAAGACCTAAAAATTTAGTTTCTGAAACTATTTTAATAGGGGAATTATATAATTTTAACTCCGAGTCTGGTTGGAGTCCTCTTTTATTACAAAAGTGCATTCCTAGAGTTTTTGAGCTGGAGAATTTAAATCCATTCTCCATTGTCCATTTTTCTATCTTATTTAGACATAGTTGTAATTGTCTTTCAATGTTGTTCATATTCTTGCCCCGATAACATATCAGGAAGTTATCTATATAGAGAGAACCCTCAATGTTATCGTTTAAAACTTTAGCAAGACTGTTTATTTTAATACTGAATAATGTAACAGAGAGGATGCTTCCCTGGGGAACTCCCATCTCTTGTTCCTGAATGTTAGAATAGGTTGAATTAACTCTGACATTAAATTCTCTGTCAGATAGAAAATTTGATATGAAATTAGGTAGCTTACCTTTCAACCCCATATCAAAGAGGTCTTTTAAAATGCCATATTTCCATGTTGTGTCGTATGCTTTTTCTAAATCGAAAAAGATAGACACAGCATGTTCTTTTTTGGCAAAGGCGTTTCGAATAAAAGTTTCAAAACGAACAAGATGATCTAATGTGCTTCTACCTTGACGGAATCCACACTGTATATTGGACAAGAGTCCATTGGATTCAAGAAACCATACAAGGCGAGCATTGATCAACCTATCTATGGTTTTACACACGCAACTAGTTAGTGCAATAGGCCGATAATTCGACGGTTCGGAATGATCTTTACCAGGTTTTGGAATAGGAATGACATTAGCTAATTTCCAAATTGATGGCAAGTCGCCTGTTTCCCAAATGTCATTCATGAGATCTAAAAGAATTTGGAGTGCCGATTCCGGAAGATGCTTGAGAAGCTGGTAATGGATATCGTCGGGGCCACATGCAGTGTCATGCGCCTTATCCAACGATTTTCTCAATTCATCTAACGAAAACGGGCGATTGTATTCCTCCAAATTCTTTGATTTAAAATTCAATTTAGTTTTTTCCTTTTGCTTTTTAAATTTTTGAAATTTGGGATCGTAATTTTGGGTAGAAGAGTTTTGTGAAAATATTTGGCCTAATTTATTTGAAATGTCCTGTTCAGATGTTAATGTGTCATGTCCATCTTTTAAATGATGGACGTTTGTTTTATTATTTTTGCCTTTAATTTTTTGTACCATATTCCAAACCTTATTCATCGGTGTATGGCAATTTAATTTAGAAACAAAATTACGCCAGGAAATGCGCCGATTTTGTTTCAATGTTCTTCGAGCTTTCGCCCTGAAGATGCGAAAATTGCCGAAGTTGTCCGATGTTGGATGTTTTCCGAACCGTCGTTCGGCCTTTTTGCGATTTTTGATGGCATCTTTGCACTCATCATTAAACCATGGTTTTCCTGGGTGTTTTGGATTTGTCGAGGTTTTTGGTATAGTCTCATCAGCTATTGATACTACTGTTTCGCTAAACTTCAAAATTGGATCGGTGGAATTTCGGATCATTTCCGTTTGAAGATTTTCCCTGCACATCTGTTCGTACCGGGGCCAGTCAGCTTTGTCAAATTTATACCGTGTAGGTCTTTCACCTACAGTAGAATGTAAGCTTTCTATGATAATGGGAAAATGATCACTTCCACAGAGATCATCATGGACTTTCCATGAGAAATCTAGAAGAAGAGATGGATCAGTAACAGTAAGATCAATAGCTGAATAAGACCCATTCCCAGGATGTAAATATGTATCAGTACCGTCGTTAAAGATACATAATCCTTCCTGGGAGATAAAGTCTTCAAGTTTTTTGCCTTTGTCGGTGGTTGTTTTGCTTCCCCACAAGGGGTTATGTCCATTGAAGTCTCCCATGATGATGAACGGGGTAGGTAATTGATCAGCTAAATTTTTGAGTTGGGCTAAACCAAGTGCTGAATTTGGTGGTATGTAAACCGAACATAAGGTTATTGTTTTATCTAAAGTGATGCGTACAGCAACAGCCTGTAGATCTGTGTTGAGATTAACATAACTATGTAAAACGTTATCTCGAACGAGGATTGTTGAGCCGCCTGCAGCTCGTTCATCCTCATCTACATAAGTGCTGTACACGGAATAATTTTTAAGATTTATATTATCACTTTTTTTTAAATGTGTCTCTTCAAGACAAAATGCAACTGGTAGAAAGGCTTGAACCAGTAAAGTAATTTCAATAAAATTAACCTGTAGACCTCGACAATTCCATTGGATGATCGGAGCCATCATGGATGTCGGATCGGGGAAAAGCTTTTCTTCCGTTGGGATCCTTTCCGCCGACCGCCCTTTGGAGATCTGCTCGGAGATCTCCGCGTTTCTGATGGCGACTCATTCATGGGAGATGGTGAATCATCCGGAGGAAGATTCCATACAGATTCCTCCTCCGAATCATCAAGATGTCCATATCTATTGTGGACCTGGACAGGGTCCTTAATCAATTTGCCATGTCCCTGTGGAGGACCTTTGGAGAGTTGACTTTTTGAAGCTTTGTTGTTTACATTATTTGTTGTTGTTGAAGAAATTGAAGTTTTAACTGAAGTTTCAGTGGTAGCTGTCTGAGAAGAACTTGACGTTTTTTGTGATGTTTTTACATTTTTTTTCTTTTGGTTAACCAGTAAGTCAAGTTGTTTTTTCGGTGTTCTCAATCCAGGTAAACATTGTTTGAGTTTCAAATGAATTGAAAACACGCTTAGCGACACTGGAATACGATTTTTGTGTAGGTGAATCATTCGCTGCAGAGACGAATCTGCTCGCCACAGGGTATGAAATATTTTTTTCTGATTTTATCTTTTGGATTTCTTTTTCTCTAATGAAATGTTGACAATCTTTGGATGAAGCCATGTGAGGTTGACCACAATTGGAGCACTTCGGATTGTTCTTACAATCGAAGCCCTCGTGATCTTCCTCTCCACACTTAAAACATTTAAGTTTCCCTTTACATTGGCCCTTACCATGTCCGAATTTCTGACACTTAAAGCATCGTATTGGATTCGGGACATATGAACTGACTTTAACATTGTAAAGGTCCATGCGTATCGATGATAAGATATTGGGAAAATTAAATGTTATAAGGAAGGTACTAAGTTTTACTAGTTGACCATTTCTTTTCGTTATAAATCGTTTGACATGAATAACACCCTGAGGTGCTAGTTCATTACAGATTTCTTCATCAGATTGATTGTCCAAATCTTCGTCTCTGTAACGAATGATTCCTCGACTGGTGTTAAGTGTTCTATGAGGAGTGGAAGATATAGTTTAGTGAAAGCAGATTTAATGATTGTTGCTTTCGTTGGCACTCAATCATCAAACCACCAGATTTCAATTTGGTAACATTTTTCACTTCTCCTGCACAGCTCTTGATGCATTTTTCTGTAACAAAAGGTGATATTTTTGTCAGTGGTACACCACCTTCACTACATTTTAATACGATAAATCGTGACCAATTGTCAGAAACCTCAATCTCTTCTTCATATCTCACGTCATTTTTCCATTTTTTTTTTATCTGAAGCAACCATGTTGCCATGTATAATAGTTCACCATCCTTGTCTCCACCCACCACGGAGTGTCAACATGGGCGATACTTGAATTCCGAGGATCTCCGTCGGAAAGTATCAGGAATTCCAAGGATGGTATACTCGAACAGTATAATTTCCATCATGAATGCAAGCTTCGTACCGGGGCCGGTTCCCCAATGAAACAACCGTTCGAAATATCAACTACTCGATTGACCCATTAGCCACCGCCTTCTTTAACGATCCATTCTCTTAGCTATTTAGAAAATATCATTCATCAAGTTAATTAAAACGTATAAACAGTGTTTAGAGGATCAGTTAAAGGGCTTGACGTGACCAGCCGATTGATCGAATCGGGTCCATTCGACCTCCCGTCTAGGTGAAGTAAGAGCCAAAGAGGTGTGTTTCAACCACCAGGATCCCGTCCTCCACCATTACGGTCGCAACACACGGCAAACGTGTCGCCTCATTTAGTCTGACTTCTACGACAAGCAAGAGGGTGCTGTGGGCCTATTCGTAGTACCCCGGGCCCACACAGGGCAGATTGTTCGGAGTTCGGTAATTTTGTTATTACCCTTATTATTCCCCGGAATGGTTAGTAGTTCCTGCACCACTAGTTACGCCCGTCGTGTTAGTGTTGAGCAACACGAACATCATCTGACATGGAAATCGTGTTGACACCAGCATATATGTAAAGAAATCCAAAAACATAAATAAAACATTAAAGCTTATCTGTTACAGTTTCCGGACAGTTCTGTGCTTTTTGTTTCATGTTCTCTGGTTTCCTAAAACCGATTGACTTGATATGATATATTGTTGTTTGCAAGTCGTGTTAATTACTCATAATCCTATGTGCTTGGTAAAAACAATATTGTAGTTAAAACTGGTTGTCATCCATCCCAATAGTTAGCAAGGGTTATATGTTTTACTTTTAGTTAAATTTTAGCCTAAATATATTTTACCTTCACCTAACGTATTACCATGTGGAATTACAATATATATTAGTTCAACAGAACATAAACATGAGCATATGGCATGGTCTATATGCTCATCTGAGAAAACGAGCCAATTCTTTCAATCTTTGTGAATTTTTGTGTCCAATTGTAATGTTGAGTAGTCTCTCATGTTCATCTTCATCCATTTCTGTAGCTTGGGCCTTTAATTTAATTCTTTGATTCAAACGAAACAGGTTAGCCAACTTGGACTAAGAATGCTATTTAAAGTAACAACATTTCTTAAGGATCCATAGAGGAACATATCTGACATGTCTGATGACTTAGCATGCAGTAGTTCTGGAGAAGAAATTATATATGTCTAGGCCAATCAGAGGTCAGGACAGCATTATTAGGGGCGTAGCTACGTTAGGCTCAAGTAGGCCCGTGCTTATACATAAATTCGACAATTTGTTATAAATCAATGCTCCACTTTCCTACTGGAATACGCATGTCGATATGTTCCATGATTAAATCTATAAATATAAATATACTGAGCGAATTATCCTGTAGACAATTTTTACCCATCCGACTACTGGAAAATATCCCTATACCTTGTCTTTTTGGATCATTTAGTGGAAAAGATATCAAAGCGAGTAGTAGGCAACGAGGAGCGGTTTTTGTGTGTATGTGCATCTTATCTAACCCTGCAAGTCTTCTAAACATGACACCTGAAATAATTGATAGATTGTTCGAAGCCTATCAGACAGAATTACCAAGGAAAGTAGATTTTGTGGATGTGTGCTCTTGCAGATGATAAACCAGAGATTACTCGACACACTACATTCAATAAACCGTGACTTATACCCGCTATATACAGCATCATCTGTATCTTACTGACAATCCCGGTGTCATCGGCAACAAGCGAGAGATCTTTCAGTGCAATTAGACGCATGGAATCCTACTTAATATCGACTATTGGAGATAAATGACTGTCCAACTTATGCATATATACACAGACATGTGCAAGTCGACTTGGATGATAATTGATGACTTTTCATAAACTTATACAAGTGAAAAACAATGAATAATTCATGATGAATAAAAGTTCAGAGAGTAACCTCTATCATACATGTATATTGTTATCCCTTTCGGCATAAACGTTTCGAAAGGTATAAAGTAACGTGAGAGGTCTGTCTAGGTAGTCAAGGACGTTAAAGTTCTAGTTAGTCCGTAGTGGTATTGTCAAAAAGGGACAAAATAATCTGAATTTCATGTTTTTAAAAGCACTTCCAAAATTATCAAAAACGTCACTCTTTCTGTTGTATAACCCGTGACCTTCCTGGGGGCCCAATGAACCCCCTTGAGTAGCACAGACCCCTCGCCGAAACAGTTTGTGCATATACATGTACTTCTCCGTTATTCTGGCTACGCACTAATTTCTTCAATTTCAAATCGTTCTGAAGAGTAACATAACTTCATACAATACCTCTAGAGGAACATTTCCAGAGAGCTGGTGATTTGGAATATAGTATTTCTGCCGTAGAACAAGTAGAAAATGCTATAGCCAACCAAAGGCCGCCGCTAGAGTGGCAATCTTAGTTTAGTTTAAACAGTATTTATTTCGTGAAATTTCAACATACAATTATTCCAATAGATATACTTAAACAATGTTCAATGGGATTCAGAAACAAGTTATCAAACTTATGTAAATCTGTCTCCCTAAACTTCAGAGTAGCAATCTTGATGCCAAAATGTAACAATACATCCCCCTAGGCCGTGGACATTTCTAGCCTTTCTGGTAACTTGGCAAGCAGTAGTTCTGGAGAAGAAAAAATACAAATCTCAGCCAATCAGAGGCCGGAACAGATTCTTGTATTTAAAATATCTCTGAAAATTAACAACACTTCTTAAGAACATCTAGAGGAATGGTTAGCATGGTTAGCACACAATTGCCTCTTCTCTGCTAAGCACGCAGCATTAAGGAATAAGAGCACTGACTAGTCGGCTCGGAATAATATCTCCGAATGGAGCGACATGTCTGCGTGTAGAGTGTTGTTTCAGTGAGCTAGCATTCAAATTGCTCCAAAAAATAACTATACCCCCGAGGGAAAAATTCTAGAGATGTCTTGGCATGTATAGTAGTTGTTGATAAGAAGTAAAACATGTCAATCAGAGGCCGTGGTGGCAATCTTGGAATTTGATTTATACCGAAAAGTATGCAAAACGGCCATTTTGGATTTCGAAATTTTCCTAAATGTAACAACACTCTTGCAGAACGCCTAAAGGAACATTTCTAGCAAGTCTGTTGACATCACATCTTCACACACAAGTAGATACAACATATTTCTCTGAAACTGACACCATCAAAATGCTCGATTTTTTTTTACATTGTTGTTTGGTGGACATTACTATGGATACACCTTTTCGCCGATATGTTCCTTTATTCATATACCGGTATGACAGACTTTCAAGGAAAACGAAAATAAGCTAGCTCGATCTTTTAGTTTCACGTTCCTCTAAATAGATGATGTCCTTTCACAAAATAATGTTAAGTTTGGTGATTGTATGTCGATAGAGTTACCCATTGAGCTTGAAATAAAGGATACCACAGACACGGCTAGGTCTGCTTTATACCTCGACCTACACCTAGAAATTGACATAGCGGGCCAGTCACGAACGAAACTTTACTACAAAATAGACGATTCAATTTTGCTATTGTTAACTTTTCATTTTTTTTATCTAGACATTCCATGAACACCTGCGTATGGTGTTTATATATCTCTCAGTGCTAGTGATTCCTGTCATTATTTCTTTGATAGAGGATTGCTGCTAACAAGGTAGCGATTGAAAGAGGGTTCCTGGTGTTTAAGTTGAAGTCATCACTTCGAACGTTTTATGGTCGCCAACGTGACTTGGTTATCTATGACACAAATGACCACAGATATGTATATAGTTTTCTGTGTAGTGTTTTGTAGATCATTGTTTGTTTTTAGTGTGGTTTGTGTTGCTCAATCTTTAGTTTTCTGTGTAGTGTTTTGTAGATCATTGTTTGTTTTTAGTGAGGTTCTGTTGCTCAATCTTTAGTTTTCTGTGTAGTGTTTTGTAGATCATTGTTTGTTTTTAGTGAGGTTCTGTTGCTTAAACTTTAGTTTTCTGTGTAGTGTTTTGTAGATCATTGTTTGTTTTTAGTGAGGTTCTGTTACTTAATCTTTAGTTTTCTGTGTAGTGTTTTGTAGATCATTGTTTGTCTTTAGTGAGGTTTGTGTTACTCAATCTTTACCTTTCTGTGTAGTGCTCTGTAGATCATTGTTTGTTTTTAGTGAGGTTTGTGTTCCTCACTCTTTAGTTTTTTGTGTAGTGTTTTGTAGATCATTGTTTGCCCCCATGTTTTTCTGGTCATAGCCGTCCTTCTTCCAAAGACTTTTAAATGGGTATTTGTTGCTTCTTCGCCAAGCATGCAACATTAAGGAGCAATCATACAGTAAAGACTTGTGTCTTGGAATCAGGATAATGTGTCCGAGTAGAGCGATATGTCTATCCGCGGACTGTTGTTTCAGTGAGCTAGCACAATACAATTCCAACTAAGCCTGTTGGTCTGGTACAAAGCAGATACCACTATCATCTCATTTGAAACTAACGTGTTCTCGCCATGGTATACGGTAGCTGATAAATTGTTCACTTAGCGTTAATCAATAACCACTCACTTTAATACCACTGTGGACAAGATTTCAGTTCTATCATTGAGATCAGTTTTATTGTTAGACAAATTCAGAGTACCCAGAAAAAAACCACCAACCTACTGCAAGTCACAAACATACTTTATATAATTATCACATCATGTATCAAGTACACATGGCAAAAAACAGAATCAAACTCACAACTTTAGTTAGTGAATACTGATGGGCAATGCTTATATAGTTGGATGTAAATCATCCATCATGCAATACAGACTATATAAAACTCACAATATTGACAAGTTGGATGAACCATAAAAATCAGTACAAGTTGCATATGAATGTCAATGTCTTGTACAAATAAATACGCACAATCTTCCCAAATGGGGTCAGACCTATAATCCGACAGCCCGATATTCCGACAGCCCAGTAGTCCGATAGTCTGACAGACTAAGTACATTTAATAGCTAATCTAGGAAAATAAAATATCTGCACAAGTGGTGCACCTTTGATGGCAAATTGGCCATGGCTGATTTAAATTTTTTACATTGACTGATCTTTTAAAAACTTTACCAGGGCCTATGAAACCAGGTAAGCATTCCATGCTCCTAGGAGCCTCTGGTTTACCTGTTCTTGACATGATGTTGTCAATGGATTACGCGTTCTTTTGAGGCTTTGGTATTTTCACTTATTAGAACAATTGGAAATTTAGACCATTTCTCAATGGGAATAAATAAAAAATAAACCAAAAGCCCAGTTATGAATATGGGGAGCTTTCAATATCTACGACCAAATTTGCCCATTTTGTTTCCCATAAACACAAAAACTATGGTGAATTTCTGAAATGATTATTTATATCTTGAGGCTCTAGGGAACATGAAGCGTTTAAATTTCTGGCACTCACTTACCTCTCATACCAAACTGGAGATTTGAGCATACATTTTTTTATATCTTGATATATATGAATCATTATGATTGATGGTACGGCCGCCATATGTACCAGTTGGATCATATTGCCTCCGCTGAAGGTTCCGATACGTAAGGTTTTGTCTAGGCAATTCGTTTTAACAGTGCTAGGTGATTTTGACAGACCTGATTTTATTTAAATTTTACTTTCAGGGACTGATATATTTAGAGAGGGGGGTTAAAAATTCATGATATTAAGCAAAATTTAATTGCATTAATGTTTGGATTTCCCCCTACATCCATTATTCAAGTCAAAACGGCAACTCCCCCTTTTCATATAGTCTAGACTGTTGTCTGCATTTGATCCAGTGTTTTAAGTTTTTGACAAAACATTTTTTTGTGAATATTTCTTCGCTTTAGCGTATTTCTTCATTCTTTTAGGTTAATATTCAATACATTTCCTTTAGAGAATTCAAAGAAAAAAGGTCTGAATATATTGCCTAGATCCGGAATGGGTAGCCTTTGTCCATTGTTCTGGTAGGCTCATCTATCAGGCTGTCGGACTATAGCTACGCTCCCCTTCCAAATAGGGTGGACATACACAGATGTTTAAAACCTAATGTAATCACAACATATTTATTGTTAAGGTCACTGCAGAACTACCAGAAAAAGACAATGCAGGGTCAAATACTGGAAAATAAAGCCTATATTGTCAGGGTTATTGTCAATGTATCCTTTATTTTCCTCAATGATCACTGTTGTTTTTATCCTATAACTGCTAAAATGTAGAAAACTTGCTTCAAACATTATGTCAAGACAAAAAACAGAATGACAATGTGTTGATGCTACTTGATATTCTTATTTTTGTAATTCTCCCTATATATGCACAAGGTTTAAAATGGGTTAGTAACAAAATAAAGCTCTGGTCTAATCAGCAGGCTTTATTTGGTTATATACATATATGTTAGTAACATCATAAAATCTAACACTGTGTCTTGACTCTTTGGACAAAAGTTGCAGACAAGATAAAAGAAAAGTATAAATTTGGACTACCTTTATTATGAAATAATGGCACATCTTAATAGTGACATTAGTATATTTCCACCAGTAATAAAACTTGTATACATGTAATAACAAAAAAGTAAAATTGAAATTAGTTTAAACACAACAATAAAAATAAAAAATAAATATATAAACATTTTCCATTCATAAACAAACCCTTTCCAATATCAATTAATAGAGTACAAAATAACCTGTGTATATTTCTGTTTATAAAAACAACAACAACAAATATGGCTTTCTTTGTTTAATGGAATATACAACATTTTGATGTCGTTATCTTTTGACTGTCTTCTCTTTATCAAGCAATAGAGAAATTTCTCTTCAATCAAACTGAATTTAATCTGACTCTAAGAACTAAACACTTATAATACAAAGAAATTATAATGGTAAATAAAAGCAATAATTCCCAATAACAAATCTATACATCTCTATGTTTCATTTGAAAGTATTATAAAATTTATAAAATGCTGCCCACTGTATAAATGACTTTCAAATGGAAACTTGATGTTGCTACAACTATCTGTATCAGGAAATAATAGTTACCTTAGATGTTACAAGCCTTCTAAAAGCACAACTAGCAGGAAAGCATATTGGTACCTTAGATATTATACTGCAGAAGCAAACGCAACCAGCTGCAAAGGAACCGGTATCATAGACGCTACACTGCTGAAGTAGATGCAACTAGCAGCAAAGCAATTGGTACATTAGATATTACACTGCTAAAGTAGACGCAACTAGCAGTAATGCAACTGGTACCTAGACTTTACATTGATGAAGTAGACACAGCTAGCAGCAAAGCAACTGGTACCTTAGATGTTTCACTGCTGAAGTTGATGCAACCAGCAGCAAAGCAATTGGTACTTCAGACTATGCACTGCTAAAGTAGATGCAACTAGCAGTAAAGTAACTGGTACCTTAGATTTTACACTGATGAAGTAGACACAGCTAGCAGCATTGTAACTGGTACCTTAGACATTACACAGCAGCTGAAGTAGAAGCAACTAGCAGTAATGCACCCTATATTTTACACTGATGAAGTAGACACAACCAGCAGCAAAGCATCTGGTACCTCAGACATAACACAGCTGAAGTAGACACAACCAGCAGCAAAGCATCTGGTACCTCAGACATAACACAGCTGAAGTAGACACAACCAGCAGCAAAGCATCTGGTACCTCAGACATAACACAGCTGAAGTAGACACAACCAGCAGCAAAGCATCTGGTACCTCAGACATAACACAGCTGAAGTAGATACAACTATCAGGAAATCTATTGTTTAAATGTTACAAGCCTACTATAACCATAACTATCAGGAAATCTATTGGTAGCTAAGATGTTACACTATTGAAGTTTACAAAGGAAAACAACCACTTCCCTTTTCAGCTGCTATTGTACTGAGATAATTTAAACTTTATTTTGCATTATTGATAAATACCTATTGTCTATTTATCATCTAATGCTTTAAATGATTTCCACACAAACAAATGCATACACATGTACTCACACACACACATGATACCATGTACTGGACAAACAGACATTAGGCATTAAATAGATACTAAATAAAAACAGATGGAGACCATTTTATAAAATATAAAGGTTTATACAACAGGCCAGGATTTCTCAAAGCAAACTAATGTCTAAATCACAATATTTAATCAAATTTCACCTGGTTTGTTCTGTGCAAAACCCAGAACAGAGTCTGAGATTTTTTTTGAGAAATCAAAGCTAGATAACCTGCTCCCTTCTGAACTGTGTCTACATCAATATAAAAATTGCATAATGTTTACCATAAATTAAAGTGGAGAACATTAGCATACCAGTATATACAAACAATCAACAAATTGTTTACAAATTACTATTGATCACAAAATATATACATGTATTAAAAACTGAATCAAGGCTATAAAACTCTTTCATTGATATTCAAGTAATACACCAGTAATAAAAATGAAAGGTCCAAGCTTCATAATACAAGAGATAAAAATGTGATATGGAAACTAATTAACAAAAGAAGTGTTGTTTTTGTTGTTAAACAGTCACCAAAGACATATTCTACAAATGAAGTTGGAGCAGCATTTAAGATGTTAAAACAAAGATGAAACACCAAACAAATCAAGAATCTCTTGTTTCTGATCAGCATGACAAGTAACATTTTATTACCTATATCTATACTTTCTTCTGACTCATATGGGTAATGTATAACCCTTCCCATTTCAGATTTTTTTTTAAAAGAATGCAAAAAAATGGAACATTTTCATAACTGGATTTAAAGGCACTACTGGTAAACTATATAAATCTTCACCTGGTCTAACAATTAGTATCTTGGAGATGTAAAGTTACAGTTCATCAATAGTGATTAAAAAAATATTGGTACCATTCATTTAAAGTAGAAAAAATATAGTAAATTGAAGGACAGTGATTATAAAATTAATAATAAAGTACATCTGTTGTTCACAGGTTCTGATTAAATGTACAAAGAAAACACGTTACATGATTTTTGAAAGGGGAGATCACTATAGCAAAATGTCTGTTACAGAAAATATGTTACGATCAAAATATGAAGTGATTTAACATAATTTTTCTAATGAATACAATCAGATTCCCAAGGTAAAATAGCAAATAAATCACAGTCTACAACAATCAGTTTTTTCTTTTATATATCTTGTTTTAATAGTTCTTAAACCATACTAAAACATTTAAAATGAATGCAGTACTTCTGTTTACCAAAACATTATCCGAGTAACGAGGAAATATTTACAGGTAATTAAGATAAATATAAATGTGTTACCTGTAATAGTTGTGATGGATGCATGAAATTTTTGTTGCAATTTTTCTCCTTAGAGAAATATTAAATTGCATGAAAGCCCAGATTTAATATCACTATCACTAAATGTTCATCAGAAATTATGTTTCATCCATTCAAAGGCATGTTCATATACCAGTAACATTATGGCACCACCTGAAATAACAACATATGTTTGTATTCATGTATAGTATTATGGCACCATCTGAAATAACAACATATGTTTGTATTCATGTATAGTATTATGGCACCACCTGAAATAACAACATATGTTTGTATTACAGCACCACCTGAAATAACATTGTATGTTTGTATTCATGTATAATATTATGGCACCACCTGAAATAACAACGTATGTTTGTATTACATGTATAGTATTATAACACCACTTGAAATAACAATGTATGTTTGTATTCATATATAGTATTATGGCACCATCTGAAATAACAACATGTTTGTATTACATGTATAGTATTATAGCACCACTTGAAATAACAATGTATGTTTGTATTCATATACAGTATTATGGCACCATCTGAAATAACAATGTATGTTTGTATTCATGTATAGTATTATGGCACCATCTGAAATAACAATGTATGTTTGTATTCATGCATAGTATAAAATACGTGTAAAACTACACCAGATTATGGTCCATTATGCTAGGTGTTCCAAAACACATTGAGGGGCCATCATGGTCGTGATCGATACAACTACCTGTGCAATCAGTGGCTATCACCACTAAAGTTGTGAGTTCGAATCCCGTTCATGGCGAGATGTACTCGATACAACATTTTGTTTGTCAGTGGTTTTCTCTGGGCACTCCTGTCTCCTCCACCAATAAAACTGACTGCCACGATATATATAACTGAAATAGTGTTGAAAGTGGTGTTAAACACCACAACCCATCACCCATTCAAAACATATTGGAGAGCATTGTATTTTTTTTCTCTTTTCTTATCAATTTGATTACAAAATATGTAGAACATATTTAACTAGAGGCTCAGCACTGAGCTGAGCCTGTGCCTGTGTCGCTCACCTTTCATTCTGCTTTGAGGAAGCTTAATACAGAACCTTCCATAGGTGCTTCCCACCAAATTTCGGTTCATTTTGGCAATGCAGTTTCAAAGAAGAAGATATTTAGAAATCGACCAATCTAAAACAAGAATTGCCTGTGGCAGCCATGTTTGTTAATGGATCAAAACGAAATGAGCATATTCTATAGAGGACCTTCCATAGATGCTTCTTACCAAGTTTCATATCATTTGGCCAAGCGGTTTCAGAGGAAAAGCTGTTTTAGAAATCGACCAATAAGAAACAAGAATTGCCTATGACGGCCATATTTGTTAACGGATCAAAAACGGAATGAGCAATTCCCATAGAGGACCTTCCATAGATGCTTCCTATCACGTTTCAGTCCATTTGGCCAAGCTGTTTCAGAGTAGAAGATTTTTAGAAATTGACCAATCAGAAACAAGAATTGCCTGTGGTGGCCATGTTTGTTAATGGATCGGGGCAAAATGAGCAATCTTTATAGAGAACCTTCCATAGATGCTTCCTACCAAGTTTCGGTTCATTTGGCAAAGCGGTTTCAGAGGAGAAGATTTTTTAAAAATCAACCAATCAGAAACAAGAATTGTCTGTGGTGGCCATGTTTGTTAATGGATTGGGACAAAATGAGCAATCGCAACAGAGGACTTTCCATAGATGCTTCCTACCAAGTTTCGGTTCATTTGGCCCAACGGTTTCAGAGGAGAAGAATCTAAAAAATCAGCCAATCAGAAAAAAGAATCGCCTGTGGTGGCCATGTTTGTTAACAGATCGGGATGGAATGAGCAATCTCTATAGAGAACCTTCCATAGATGCTTCCTACCAAGATTCGGATCATTTGTCCAAGCGGTTTCAGAGGAGAAGATTTTTAGAAATCAACCAATCAGAAACAAGAATGGCCTGTGGCGGCCATGTTTGTAAATGGATCGGGACGAAATGAGCACTGTTTATAGAGGACCACCCATAGATGCTTCCTACCAAGTTTCAGTTCATTTGGCCAGGCAATTTCAGAGGAGAAGAATTTTAGAAATCGACCAATCAGAAACAAGAATTGCCTGTGGTGGCCATGTTTGTTAACCAATTGGGACAAAATGAACAATGTTTGTTAATAGATCGGGACGAAATGAGCAATATTTATAGAGGACCTTCCATAGATGCTTCCTACCAAATTTCAGTTCATTTGGGAAAGTGGTTTCAGAGGAGAAGATTTTTTAGAAATCAACCAATCAGAAACAAGAATGGCTGTTTGTTAACGGATCGGAACTAAATGAGCATTCTTGATAGAGGACCTTCCAAGGATGCTTCCTACCAAGTTTTGATTCATTTGGCTTGGCTGTTTCAGAGGAGAAGATTTTTTTAGAAATCAACAAATCAGAAACAAGAATGGCATGTGGTTCCCATGTTTGTTAACGGATCGGGATGAAATGAGCAATCTTTATAGAAGACCTTCCATAGATGCTTCCTACCAAGTTTCGGTTCATTTGGCCAAGCCATTTCAGAGGAGAAGATTTAAAAAAATTGGCCAATCAGAAACAAGAATTGCCTGTGGTGGCCATGTTTGTTAATGGATTAGGACAATATGAAACAATCTTTATAAAGGACCTTCCATAGATGCTTCCTACCAAGTTTCAGTTCATTTGGCTGAGGGGTTTCAGAGGAGAAGATTAAAATGTGAAAAGTTGACGGACGCCAGACGCCAAGTGATGGCAAAAGCTCACATTGCCTTTGGCAACGTGAGTTAAAAATGCACATTTTGACCATGTCTTTTGAGAAATCTTACTTTAGCCCACGTGCAGCTAGAGGAGTGAATTGTATTGAAAAGAGGGAAGAGATTTATCGAGTACGACATGTAGTGGTGAAAAAAAGAGAATTCTTGGAGGAAAGCACAGATCCTTGGAAAGTTCCTGATAAACTTTCTCTTCTAAGGTACATTGTGAGTACATGTCATTAAGTGCTGACTGTAAACATATACCTCTTTAATGACAGGATAGTATTCATTGCAGAAAACTAATAACATTGACCTCTAAACTACAGCACTCTCTGAATACATATTGAAAAATTCAATATTAATATTTTGCACAAGAAAAATACAAATGTATTCTTATTGAAATCACAATAAATATACTAACCTGGTCCTAAGCGTAAGACTTTTGGTAACAGTCCTTTATATAATGCAAAATAACTGTAAATAGAATGATCACATTGTAGAATAAGTCAATCATAATATAAGAATAGCAATCAAGTAGGAATATAGTTGTGTCAAAATGTAAATCTACAAACAGTGTCTTTACTTCCTATAATAATACATTGTACTTACATCAATTCCCATTAGAAAAATTAGAAAACTAAGAACATCAAAGGTTGAAGACTAAGAAAACAAAGTAGACTAACAAATACTTTACCCTTCAAAAAACTAGAAATTATTGAGAATTGTTCTAAAAAAATCTATTTGACTCCTTGTTTCATTTCATTAACAACCTATGATGCTGTGTGTTTTGAAGCATTTTGGAAAATTAGATGGAAAGTCTGTGTTTTATGCCAATAAAAGATTGTACAAAATGTTAATTCTACATAGAGGTAAACAGTAACAAATCAACAATGTTAATTCTACATAGAGGTAAACAGTAACAAATCAACAATGTTAATTCTACATAGAGGTAAACAGTAACAAATCAACAATGTTAATTCTACATAGAGGTAAACAGTAACAAATCAACAATGTTAATTCTACATAGAGGTAAACAGTAACAAATCAACAATGTTAATTCTACATAGAGGTAAACAGTAACAAATCAACAATGTTAATTCTACATAGAGGTAAACAGTAACAAATCAACAATGTTAATTCTACATAGAGGTAAACAGTAACAAATCAACAATGTTAATTCTACATAGAGGTAAACAGTAACAAATCAACAAATCAATAAATGACAAAGAAATCCTATAATAATAATAATTACCCTTCTTCTTTATAAATAGTTTTAATCGTAACAAAACATGTTCTATATTTTATTTGTCCTGGTATAGGTTGAGGTCCTTGTATACGACTCTTGGCCACATCAAAAGGAATATTAATACAAGAACCTAATACTCCAGCAGTTAAACCTATTCCAAATTTTCTAAAGAAATCTGCCGTAGGATCCTGTAAAAAATGAAATCAGAGCATTCACATGCTATATTTAACAAATAAAATGTCAAGAATAAACAGCAAAATCTTAACAATGACTTTCACACATTTTATAACGTATCGCAAATGTAAACCTCTCTGATAGGTGGATTTTTTTCATAAGTATTCATGTATGGAAGTTCATCTGGATATGACCTCTAATCGAGTTCCGTCAGATGTAACGAGATAGAAAAAATAAATGCATTATTGACAGACACCATCACAAAGCATGAAACAAACTGGTCAAAATTTACATAGTTTTGATTTTTGTACAGCATTATCAGGGCTCCAGATAAGGGATGTATGTAAAATGTTTTAAAATAAAATATCTGTTATTTAATGATTTTCTTTTCAATCTTCAGAAAATAATCACATTCATGGGTTATTAAAAAAAAAACCAGTGTATTCAAAATCACATTTTAAAACTAATATTTGATTAAGTTTTTAGATTAATAAGTAAATAAAACAAAATGAATATTCCTATTTCCAAAAGTTAAGGGGAAATAGCTCCATCAAAATAGAAAATTATCTGGAGCTCTGATCATGACCATTTCATATGTAATAACTTTATTAATGTCCAGATGGGAAAATGCCAATATAGTGTGTGTAATGTCTTGTAGTGTAAATGAATTGTAATGTCTGTATTGTATGTAAAAATGGAAAATTACACACACAAAAAAGAAAAGATGTAATGAGGGGTGTAGAGTATTATAACAGCTAATCTTAATTAAATATGATTTAAGGGGATCATGCTTGTTGTGATTATAGATTGACTGTTTGTCTTTAGCCAGGTATTGTTGAAACTGGTCACATGCTCCTCTCCAACAATGTGGTCTATTTAAGTTGAAACAAATCTCTTACTTGACATCTGTTTGGTCACTGGAGATCTAGTCATTACAATGGAAGGGTTGAGATCCTATAATCCAAGCCAGGATTTAGATTTCTGTCACCTCTGTCATTGTGGAGTGGTTCGTGTTGGTTACCGTTTACATTTTTAACGTCTGATTGACAAGAGAGAGAGAGCAATCTCCCTTTCGTGTGTTCAATTCCATAGACATCATTTGGTTTAAATTCAAGTAAGGACTTGTTGATTACAATATTTTCTACCAAATTTGATGCACACTAAATTATATACCGGTAAGTTTGCACAATTTTATAATTAGAAGCTCCCAGAGCCTATTATCACTAACCTGGTTTTCAATTTGACTTCTGAAGTTTATAGAAGATAGGGTGTCAGATATAATTTTGAAAGTGGGCCAACCACAGATCCTTTCAGCTCAAATTTCTGAGCAGAAGAATTTGATGTGATTTTTTTTAGCATAATATATCGTGAGTTTGTCAGTGACTTGCGACAAGTCAGTGGTTTTCTCCAGGCTCTCTGGTTTCCTCCACAAATAAAACTGACCACCATGATATAACTGAAATATTGTTGAAAGTGGCATTAAACACCATCAAACAAACAAACAAACCTAATCACCATATATTGGCAGAAAACAAATAACAGGAAAACCCGGAAGATATGTTGAACTAATCAATGCCATGTTGCTGCTTTTAACATTTCAGCTCATTTTGACTTATAATAAAGCAGCAACAGAGAATACCAGGTAAAAGAAAATTCTATTTTTTCATAATGGCTGCCATCTTGAATGGAGGGAGGATTGCCAGACACAATTTTGAAAGGGGACAAACCAAGGACTATATCAGCTATGTCTGTTTTAATTTGGTTCAGCGGTTTCAGAGGAGAAGATTTAAATGTGATATTTTATCAAAATATGCATAATTTGCATAATTAGTTTGAATCAGATGTAGAAAATTTTCACAGAAAAAGGAGGCATATATGTTAAACTACCTCATTTAGCAGCAGTTAAAATGTTTGTTCATTTATGACTTATAATAAAGCAGCAATAGACTAGTAAATGTCTCTCTCTCTATTTTTAGCAACGACAGCCATCTTAAATGGAGAGCGAGGAAGTTGGACACAATTTGGAAATGAGACCCCCAAGGACCTTCCCAGCCAAGTTTTACTTAAATTGGTTCATTTATTTCAGAGGAGAAGATTTACGACAGACGATGGATACCAAGTGATGACAAAAGCTCACAAAGCCTTTGGCCAGGTGAGATGAAAACTCAATCCATACCGTTTATTCAAAATGAATTAAACCTATTTTTACTACAGGGAGACAAAGTACCGGGTAAGCCTTACCTTGTATTCTGGAATGACTCCTTTCACATTATGATAAAAACCAAAATACACCATATTAAATACACCATGACGACCTAATGTTGATGTTATCCCCTTGTTTAATCCTTTCAATCCTAATCCATCTTTTTTAACTATTTCCCTTGCAGTACTGAATGTACTTGTTTGCTGAAATTAAAACCAATTTAATTTTAATATTCTTCTGATGCATCTAGAATTGATATACAAAAATGTATGTTTTCTATAATATATTATAAGAACTTTTCAGGATTCAGAAGAGTGATTATCATGTGATTCAGAAGAGTGATTATCATGTGATAAACCCTAGATATTAATTACTGGTATATCTCAAAAAACAAAGTCAGGGAAGGAGTTTAATTTTATATACCATGGATGTTTAGTAATTGGTTTGATCTAAAATTATGCTTGGTTTCCTGAAAACTTCTTAATTACATAAGACTGAACATGTGGTAGCAGGTTTTTTTTTTAGGGTCAATCATAATTCTTAATATTATCAAAGAAACCAACATTACATCAGTTAATAAACACAACTTTTTAGTGGAACATATGTTTAAAAATAAACTATATGACAATGTGATTTCTGTCTTGCCAATGATACACAATGAAGGATGTATATATTGTAAAGTTGAAGGATGTATATATTGTAAAGTTGAAAGCTGGAAATAATAAACAACTATTGACATTTTTATTTCTTATATTTCATTAATAAAAATCAGTATATCAATGATACTCATTCAAAACTTGTATCATCAACTTCATTACCTCCCCTTGATGTGAGTACAGTTGTCTGCTAATCGTATACTCCAGATAAATGAATAGTAGTCTCTGACATTTACTGTGTGAGTAAGGAAGGGGTTGATAATTAAACTTATCAAAAACAACAATTCATCATTAAATCTGATATATAAATATATAACGACATTGTTATTTACGAGAGGTTTCCTTAAGATAATTCACCTCTGCAAATTTGCTTCTCTCTGCCTGTAATTTGACCTTTACAACTTCAAAAGGGTTTATTACAAAAGCTTCTGTTAGACCTGATGACAGTCCTGCCAGCGTAAAAACCTACAATTATAAAGAATTGATCACAACAGCTTCTATCAGACAAGATGACCACAATGGTCCTAGAGGAAATGAAACATAAAGTATCAGTAGTCTAAGATGGACACACACTCACATCCATATCTTATCAAATATATACAGCTAATATACAGAGAAGTAATTTGGATATACTATGTGTTATTATCTAATATGTATTGGTTTATACTGTTTAAAATCAGTAGAACATTTCTACTTATTGAGAGGGGGTGATCCAATGCATTTTAGTGCATGCTCAAACTGTAAGTATTTAACTTTCTGTTATTGAAAGTGAAGTAATCTGATTATCCAGATCCTCGATCGCATTTGAAGTACTAGTATATTTGAACATAAGAATATATACATCAATCTGTGCTGCTAAAATGTGAGTGGTGTCTGTTATTGTTATCTCTACTTACAGATAACTTGCCCTTATAATATTTGAGATATACTGGTACACAAACTTACGATTCCTGGTGATAAGTATGAACCATAGGAATACATTGACTTGTACTGCTCAAATGTGAAGAACTTCACAGCCCTCTTTGGTGTCTCAGCTAATAATGGAGGTAAAATGCCTTTGTAAAATGACAATGCCCTGAAAAATGTATTTAGAAAATCTATATTGTCTGACACATAATCTGTAGATATAGAATAAAAGGGGCAAGGTTAAGTATGGCTTCATTCTGCCTCTGGAACTGATTATGGCATTTTTTTCTTTAATTTCTGTTAATCCTTAAATATGAAGTTAATGATCTCAAGGTATATTACTACAGAAAGGCATCATAAACAGTGTCATAGATCAATATTAACAACAAACCTTTATTCTTAATTAAAAAATTATTTTTTGAACAAAAACGTCTAGTCATTTCACAGACATTTATCAACTTATCTTATAAAAAAAGACAACACTCTATGAACTTCACATGATATTATCTTGGAATAAACCTCAGAATCAATATTTATATAAGTAACGGAATTTCTACAGCTACAAATTGTTCCGTTTTAGTACATGTTTTATATTATTTGTATGTGTATGGAGAATATATGATGAAGAAAATATGAAGATAGTAATTCAAGCTTTGATGGTCATTCTATGCCTGTTACCACTAACATTTGTGAGATTCACTGCCTTGTCTACAGTATTTAAAACAACATTATGTCATAAATGTTTGTCAGTGACTAATTAAAAAGGTAAGTGATTTTTTTTCTAGGTGCCACAGTTACCTCCATCAAAAATACTAAATTGTAAACACCACAATTTAACAGAAATATTGTTGGAATTAAATCTGTTGAACATCCAAAATAAATGAATATTATGTGCTGTAATCTTGTCGAAGTGTTCCTTTTAAAACTAGCTGGTACTTTGTAATCTGTTTAAATTGATGGATTGGAAGAATTACGACTATATCTGTGAAAACAGTAGTTATCATATAGTACATAAAAAGTTTGACATTCAACAATCAATGACACCCATTTGTTGTTTAGCATAAAAAATAATATTTATTAATGGTTACCCTTCATTCCTGTACATCTTCTTAAAGCAGTCAACTAATGATGTATATCTATTAGGATCATCAGGACCTCGTTGGATTTGAAATCGTGTCTTTATTAGATCTAATGGATGCATGATTGACACTTCTACAAAACCTATATTGAAATTAAGAAAATAATACTTTAAAAGAAAAATCAAAATTTTATGTTTTCAACAATTTGACAATATAATGTATTGCAATTGGCTTGTTCACTTGCCCTTCTTCAACATGAACAAGATCTGAATCCATGGAGTTTAATGTTTTAGAACTTTGGTGTGAATACACAGGCTAATAACAGGTAAAAATTAAATGTATACAAACAACATACATGTGTACCAGCATGTGTCACTAATGAGCACATGTGTATCAATGTGATTGACATCTGTGTCACATATTGTATGTGGGCAGAACCCCACAACAGGTCTTTTAGGAGTCTGTAAATAAGAGGAATGTGCCCAGGATCCTGAAATTAAAGTTATTAATGCAAATTCCTGCTTTCTATACATTCCCTGAGACATTTCGAGTAAGTTTGAGAAAAGTATGATTTGGGACATTTGGAAAAATATGAGAAAATTTTTGGATTAATCTTTCAATTCATTTCTTTGGTCAGTATCCAGATGAGAAAGTTTCTCATTCAAATTATTTAGTACATCAGGATTTTTAAGTTTATTACCATATTTATTAATTTCAGGTTTAATATTGTCATTTTCATTTAAACTTGGATCTCCTTGCTGTACACTAGCCAAGATGGCAATAGGTTTAACATCATTTCTGGACTCTCTTTCAAAATATTTCACGATGAGCACCAGTCCTCTGGCCAAAGACCAGTAACACTTTGTTCGGACCAGTAAATGTTTTCAGATTTTATTTAGAACTATATAAAAATATGTTCAAGAATTTGATTCCGACCAGTAATTTCAAATTTTCCTTTCGATTTTGATTTAATACTAACATCTCATTCCATAATTTGAACACCAGGACTCAAATGCAAATTATTATGGATTGTACTAAGGTGAATGTAGACAGTATTTGAACACAAAAGCAAAATAGAATATCATCTAATGAGAACAAAATAGAAATACTATCGAGAAGGTTATGCTTTGCCCTACACTCAGCGAGATACCGTACATAAAACATTTGTAAAAGGAAATACTGATATGTACACATGATGGTTGCGGGAACTGCTCTACCGTTCGTATTGAAAGTACGATTTCTAGATTCTAAAATTGTTTATAATTGGACATCACTGTATATACATATACCACAGACTTAAATGTATGCATGGGAGAATCCATAGGAATGTATATATGTTGAGGCTGGTGGAGGACACCACGCCTCACGGGACACACAACACTACCCAGTAGATGGGGTTGTCCGTAAAGGACCGAAAAAGATTTGGCATTGTTGTTGTATTGATTTTTGCTTATTATTATTTTTTTTTATTATTGCCCCATAAGTAATAAAATAACAAAACGAAAATGAATGAAAGATAACGAAAAAACTAGTTAATGCATTGTATAGAATAAGAATAAGAATAAACATTTTTTTTAATTGCCAATTAAGGTCCCACAAGGGGCACACAATTTAATACAATGATTGAAATGATTGGAGACATACAAAGATGTATATGTGTAGATGCCTAGACATGACAGGTGCAGAATAATTTGTTATAGATTTCCCCATGACCCCTATTACTACACCAAGTATGTATTTATGTTTTTGTCATGCCAAACTAGTCTGTTTCCATGCATCTATAAATCATAATTGGATTCTGTTTATATTCCCCCTGTGGAATCTTGTTAGTTGTTGGTCTTAATTGGTCAATATCCTGTATCATGTGAACAGAAACATAGAAAATCTATAAATTTTATAATATAAACCAATGACTTCTGTTTTTATTAAGTAAATGTAATACCAGCACAACCGCCAGCTAAAAACTGCATAGCTGCTAATGATGTTGGACTCCATTTTTTTGATTGACGTGCAATCGTAACTTCTGTAGATGAAGACATCGTTTGTAAAGAGTGTGTCTATGGCCATTTACAATAGGTGTACTAGTTATTAACCCTTCACCCATCCGAGAAGTTCCGAGTACATCGACACATTCTCAGTATAGTTGTTAAGTTTTATCAGTATAAAACTTTTGAAGATAAAATTAAATTTAAGATATATCAAAACAATATATTTTCTCAAGACAAGTTATTAAATAATTATCTAGGCCTATGTAATAAAACTCTCAATAAATATTTGATTCATTCATGCAGATAAATGTTCGAAAACGAATTGGTCTTTGTTAAAACTATGTTTTATTAATATTGGTGTGAAATGATACCGTAAAGCATTTCGTAGATCAAAGGAGAAACCTCTTGCGTTTCCTTCTCCGTGACTAAAATATCCCCTTGACACTTTTTAGGTAGGCATCATATTATCCCAGGGCAGGGACCACAATCACGCGCTGTGATTACAAGACAAATATGTGAGACAACATCTATAAACACCACACTTGTGTATAGTTTTAACCTAAAATGTATAAGAATAAGAATACTTTATTGACCAATTAAGGTCTAAAGACCCACAAGGCCAAGGAGCATAGCAATTACAATAAAAGCAAAAAAAGGAAATAACTTCTGAACTTTTATCTCTTCGACTTATATAAGATACGATTTTATTGTCCAATCAAGGTTCCAGCAAGGGGCAGAGTCATTACAGTGATTCATATTACAAAAAAAAAACCAACATTATATTAAATACATAAATGTAATAAACAGTATACAAACAAGCAATTTGCAGAAATTAGATTGGTACATAAGTACTAAACATATCTATGTCTCTGATGAGTATAATATTTGGAAGAGTCCACTGGGCAATTACGAAAAAAAAAAAAAAAAAAAAATATATATATTATTTGTTGATATTTAATAAGTTATTAACTTCTTCTGAACACCGAAATAGAAATAAACCCTTTTATATTTACAAGTGGCTAATTCAATGACAGACGGCAGATCCAGCGTCCTCCCCATGACCAATGTACATGCATGAGAGCAATGCCATTCATATACAGAGGTCATCAAGGGCCGGTGCCTAAAGGACATTTAGACTGGAAATGATTAAACAAAATGAAATTAAAGTCCTCCTCATGGCCAATGTACATGGAGGAAATTTGCATCATCCAGATACAGAGGCCATCAAGGGCAGGTGCATTAGGACCAATTTTTATCATTATATTCTTATATATTTTGCTGTTTATATAAATTAGACCCCACACACGTGCGGCATAGTGACATCAGTGGCCGGCACGTTATCATCAGTACAGTACCTTGGTGGAGTGCTGAACTACAGAATAGTACAGTATGTGGCCAAAAGTATTGCCACATGTAAAAAAAATTCCTATATAATCAACCAAAACCATATTTTGATTGGTTATTTGCTCATTATGTTAAAATGAGTGGTTTTTATTTGTACATAATTTAAACATAACAAATAAAAATTGACTTAGATTTTCCTATATATTTCAACTAGAAATAAATCCTAAAAATTAACAATCCTGTTTAAATTATGTACAAATAAAAACCACTCATATAAACATAATGAGCAAATAAACAATCAAAATATAGACAATTCTGAATGTTTTCGTGTGAAATTTGTTAAAATCTATCCAGAAATAACTTCACAATAATTTTTTGAAAAACTATGGTTTTGGTTGATTATATAGGGATTTTTTTTACATGTGGCAATACTTTTGACTACATGCTGTATAAAGAAGAGAAAGACAACAATATGTCGTTACAATATTAAGAGCAGGTGTGACATTAGTCTGAGATTCCTCTGCCGTCCGACGGCTTTTTGTTCGACTTGCTGGAGCCGTGGGATGTCGGAGTGCTCTCCATAAGGAAAACAGCGGATTTTCCGCTCCAACTCTTGGTCGGCACATTTCCACGTTTCGTGACTATTGGATTTTATTTTCTATCCAAAACCCTTATATAAATCGCTTCACCAATCATTTTTCTATTCATTCATAACCATCTTACCCTCAGAAAGTGGTGTTACACTTGATTACAACACGATTTTCCCTTAGACCCTATCATTTCGCCATTTGACTTTCTTTCAAACATTTGTCACGTGACTTCGAGAAAACTACGATTACCGCAATGTATCATGCTAAAATGATCTTACCTTGTCCAAAATGAGAGGGAGGGGAAAAAGTAACACATGCTCTTTCCGAAGCCTGTGGGTAACACTGCCATTGAATATTTTCTTTCCAACACATTTTGTATTATTTCCTTCTGCTCTGATTTGAGCTGTAGATGGAACTGTTTGTCCTGCAGAATACGCTTTATATCGTCTTCCATGTGATTTGTATGTTGTTGTTTACGTATGCAAATAATTTGGCACGCTGCATTAAGTAGCTCCCATCATGCAATACATTGCTGTCATCATTCAGTTAGTATCGCGAGATCACGTTTGTAGGCTCGAAAGTGAAAGTCAAATGGTGAAATGATAGAGTCTAAGGGAAAATTGTGCTGTAATCGAGTGTAGCACCACTTTCTGAGGGTAAGATGGTTATGAATGAATAGAAAAATGATTGGTGAAGTGATTTATATAAGGGTTTCGGATATAAAATAAAATCTGATAGCCACGAAACGTGGAAATGTGCCGACCCAGAGTTGGAGCGGCAAAACCGCTGTTTTCCTTATGGAGAGCGCTCTGACGTTCCACGGCTCCAGCAAGTCGAACAAAAAGCCGTCGGACGGCAGAGAAATCTCGGACTAGTGTGACATGAGAAGTGAGCGATAGATCTATAATTATACGAAGAAATTTTCTGTCTGTATCTTTATCTTGTCACAAACCCTATCAAAGGTATTCTGGAAATTCAAAATCTGACCCTGAGTGCATTCCGATGCAATTTTGGCATATACAGATTGTGTCACACCAAGTGCAGATAAGCTGTGATATATAGACACTTTTTCTAATTCAAATCTGTAAAAATATTATTTTCTTGCTTTTGCATGGCTTCATGTTACAAATCATTTATACAATGGTTTAACTCAGAAAACCATGGTATGAATATTAATAGATTTCAAAATACCAAAGCAACAGAAAACTATTAGACATTGTTCAGTATATGAATATTTACAACCAAACAGTAAAAGATTATGTGTCTTACAATCTTTGGAGCCAGGGCTACACATACATGACATGAGAAGGAAAATATTGAATGAATCAATGGTTATTTGTTTAATGCTTGATTTCTTTAAATTATTTGATTTTGTTGATTTTTTTGTAGGATGTTTCAGAATTTGTGCCAGGTACTTTCCAGAAATTTATTTTGTGCAGCACGAAATATTGTTCCAAAAGGTATGCTATTCAAAATGTTCTTGACCACCTAAATTTAGAAGCTAATATGTAAAGGTAATGCAAGCTGATTCTGTATTGTGAACAATGGTGAAAGTTATGAACTAATGTTATCAGTTTACATCCATCATCATCTGTATAGTTAGCCCTCATTCGGATTTATATTTCTGTCTTCTCTACAACCAGTGTGATAGCAACATTACAGGAATTTTCCCATCCTCAATAAAAATTCCTGACTTGAAAAAAAAAGCTTAGCATGTGTATTGTATATGATCATAGATAACCTTTATGGTAAACTTTATGTGTTTTGTGGAATCCAGAAATCACAAGATGGCCTCCATAGATAGATATAGTGTACCATATATATGACCCTGTGGGAAATGTTGTTGGAAATCCCTGAAATGATTCAATCAATAATTTGCATGAACAATGATTTGATAGATCTTTACAAACTAGGTTTCTAAGAAATGTGTTGATTCAAGATATTCCCACTATTGGACATTACAAAATCTAGTAAGCTGAAACTTACAAACACAACTAATCAATAAATAGTCCTGTACCAAGATTTTGTGGGTTTATTATATTGTTTAAGATAACTATCTACCTAAAAGGAGTGAGTGAAAGTAAAGATGATAATTTTCTCAGGATGTTCACTGACTTAATTATTGATTGTATCAGAATTTCTGTAATATTTTGAACAGGGTTAGTAATGATTAACTATCTGAATGGCTTTAAAAATTGTCTCACTTTGTATCCAATGACTTACGAAAAGTTGGCACAATCAAACTGTCAATTCATAGTTATGTTGATAAAGGGATGGATAACAATACTGCTTTAAATCACACTGATTGTCAGTTCTTAAAACACAAAGAAGACACATATATGTAATAATTGGTAGTCATGGTACATAGTCTACATGCTTAAGTAAGGAAATCAAACTTTTCCTTTCATATATGTGCAAGACTCAGATTGACGTCAAATCCTCCAATTCATGTCCGACTTTTATGTCACAAACAATCTTTACCTCAGATCTATGTCCTTTTTTTCAAATTCTTAAGTCGGTGTCCAATTCTCAAATCTATGTCCTTTTTCAAATTCTCAAATCTATGGCCGTTTCTCACTTGCTCAAATCGACATCCAATGACGTCACTGATGTATGCCCTAACCTAAACCAATAAATCGGACATAAATCTGAGAATTTGGAAAGGACGCCACTTTGAGAATAGCCTTAAGTCATACTGTAATTTGAGATGATGATGATGATGATGATGATGATGATGATGATGATGCCAGTGGATGCCGATTTGAGGAGTGGACTCTGGTTTGAGTCCGGATGCTGATCCGAGTCTATCATATATTTCAGTTTTCTGTGAAATTGTTAAATGTAATTTTTGATGTGCGGTAGAATGTTGGTACGAGTCCCTGTTGGGTCCAACCAAACACTATCAAATTT
Source organism: Bathymodiolus septemdierum (assembly GCA_963383655.1). NCBI lineage: Eukaryota > Metazoa > Mollusca > Bivalvia > Mytilida > Modiolidae > Bathymodiolus > Bathymodiolus septemdierum. The sequence continues at coordinate 12,526,665 of OY726519.1, read as the reverse complement.
GTATTTGTTGCTTCTGCGCTACGCATCAGCATTAAGGAGTATTGTGTGAACTGTTGTTTCCTAAGCATGTTGGTCTAGTACAAAGCAGACATCACTGTTGTTGCAGTGAGATAGTATTATAAAAATCACACTAAGCATGTTGGTCTAGTACAAAGCAGACATCACCATCATCTCGTCGAATGTAAATTGTTCTCGCCATGGTATATCTGAAAAATTGCCCATTTGGCATTGAACAATACTGACTCACTCATGAATAAAGCTGAAATACTGCTCACTTGACATTAAGCATTTAATCAGGTGATTGATTATAGACTTCCAAGACTCTCTGGTTTATACATATCACATTTGAGTTATTTTTCAATTCAATTTTGAGTTTATTTGAGTTTTGTTTCTTTAAAAACATAAAAATTTACTGTCAAGTGATATTTTTTTCAGAATGTGTAACCAGCAGATTTAATAAAATGGTTCCCAGTTTGAACAACTACAATCCATTTACCTGTACAGTTATTAGTAGATCTATGGCTTCATTAAATCAAATGCATAGGATGGGAACCTTTGTGAAGATTAAGAAGAAGAAAAGATCGATAGCATTAGAGGGCTCTCCATTTAAAAAAGGAGTAGTTCTCAAAACACTGATTAAAAAACCCAAAAAACCAAATTCTGCCAATAGGAAATGTGTGCGTGTTCGACTTACAAATGGGAGAGAAATAACAGCATATGTACCAGGGGAAGGACATAATTTACAGGAACATAGTATTGTATTGATTGGAGGAGGTCGTCTACAAGATACACCTGGTGTCAAACTTACGTGTGTTCGTGGGAAATATGATCTTGCTCATGTGAAGAAAGATAAAAAATAACAAATTTGTCGTGTAAAAAATGAAATGTCATCAGAAATATTGTGTACCACATTTATTAAATCTACATTTTATTTGAGTTTTGTGTTATAGCCACAAAAATCTGTAGATGGGTCTTTATTTAGAAATATCTTGGAGTCGTGTAGCTTTAATGCGAGACAGGATATTCTAACTTATGAGATTACATGGTTTCTATTTTTATCTATGAAAGATATCCTTGTAACCACATGTACAAGACAATCTAGTTTCCCACTTCTCTACTTATTACAAGATGATTTAAAATGATATATGAAGACTCATTCCAGGGCAAAATATGTTTTCATTGCTTAATTATTAACCATCCAGTCAACATATAGTAACTAATGGTTCTAATTTGAATATTGAATTCTTCAAGTCTAATTATTGCAATATGATCCAATAACTAGAGGCTCAGCCCACTGAGCCTGTATCACTCACCTGACAATAGAATGATACAAAACCTTTATCTCTAATAGTTTTTGAAATATCAGACAAAAAAGTTTAAATTAAAAAATAATAATGAAAAAAGGGCAATAACTCCTAGACGGGTAATCAGATTTACTTCGAAATTGCAGGGCATGTAGATCTTGACAAGCTGAACATGTTTTCAGTTTACACTTAACATCTATCTCTTATGGTTTTTGAAATAAAGGATGAAAAGTATTAACATTTTTAAAATTTGATGAAAAAAGGGCAATAACGTCAAGATGGGTAATCAGATTTACTTTAAAATTGCAGGCTAGGTAAATCTTGACATGCTGCACATGTTTGCTGTTTAAACTTAACATCTATCTCTTATAGTTTTTGAAATAAAAAACAAAAAGTATTAAAATTTTGAAAATTTGATGAAAAAAGGGCAATAACTCCAAGATAAGTAATCAGATTTTCTTCAATATTTCAGGGTAGTTAGATCTTGCTGAGCTGATCATTTTTACCCATGTCAGATTTCTGATATTATTAATGGTTTTTGAGTTATTACCAAAAACGTGCAATTTTACCATGTTCTATTTTTAGTAACAGTGGCCATGTTTGTTGGCCGAATGAAACCAAATGAAGAAATTTTATAGAGGATCTTACATAGATGCTTCCTGCCAAGTTTGGTTCCATTTGGCCAAGCAGTTTCAGAGGAGAAGATTTTTTTAACATTAGCCAATCAGAATCAAGAATTGCCCTTGGCGGCCATATTTGTTGGCGGAATGGAACGAAATGAAGAAACTTTATAGAGGACTTTATATAGATTCTTTCTGCCAAGTTTGGTTCCATTTGACCCTGTTGTTTCAGAGGAGTAGATTAAAATATGAAAAAGTTAAGACGGATGACGGACAGACGACGGATGCCAAGTGATGGCAATACCTCACATGACCCTTTGGGTCAGGTGAGCTAAAAAATGCCACCTACCTCAAACCAACTTTATGAGATATTCAGTCAAATCTAAAGCATACAAACGGCCCAAGAAAAGTCCAATGTTTACAATCTGAAAGTGTTGATCTGAAGTCATATTTTCCTATGTCAAAGTGCCATATTCATCAACAATATTTCACTGCATTTTATTTATTGTTACTCCCTAATTTATCAAAAACTTCAATACAGAGAACCTTCCATAGATGCTTCCTGTAAAATTTTGCTCTATTTGGCCAAATGCTTCCTACCAAGTTTCGTTTGGCCAAGTGGTTTCAGAGGAGAAGATTTTTAGAAATCGACCCACCAGAAACAAGAATTGCCTATGGTTACCATGTTTGTTAATGTATCGTGACAAAATGAGAAATCCGACAGATAACCTTCCATAGATGCCCCCTACCAAGTTTTGGTTCATTTGGCCAAGCAGTTTCAGCGGAGAAGATTTTTAGAAATTGACCAACCAGAAACAAGAATTGCCTATGGCAGCCATGTTTGTTAACAGATCAGTACGAAATAAGCAATCTTTATAGAGGACATTCCTTCCATAGATGCTTCCTACCAAGTTTTGGTTCATTTAGCCAAGCGGTTTCAGTGGAGATTCTCCTCTGAAACCACTTGGCCAAATAAAGCAAAATTTTACGGGAAGCATCTATGGAAGGTCTTCTATAAGATTTCCTTATTTCATCCAGATTGGACAAAAAACATGGTCGCCATGGGCAATTCTTGTTTCTGATAGGCTGAAAAAAAAATTCTCCTTTAAAACTAGGAGGCACAATGAATTGTTACTTTGTAGGAATGATGTATGGGAGATCCTGTACAAAATTTCCATATATCATGCCAATTATACAACTAATATGGCCACCATAGGTAGTTCTTGTTTGTAATTGGCCAATTAAAAAAATCTTCTCTAAAACCATTTAGAAGGTTCTGTATAGTTTCCTCAAAACAAAATGACAGGTGAGCGAGACACAGGCTCGGCCCACTGTTGTATCTCAACTTTGTGAAACCTCAATTTCGACAAAAGCATTTGAACCATCGTTGGTGTGAGTCTTTTTCTCACTTTTGAGACCGAACAATTCCTATTTTTAGCGATGTGAGATTTTCTTTTCTTCCGTTTTGATGCGTTTTCTATGCAAGACAAATCATAAAGACAGCTGCGCGTGACCTTGTCTTACATGGCATTGTCAGCCAATCAAATCGGCCGGAATAATCAATAGAGCCCTGCTTCTACGACTGCTGTAGTAATATACATTGTCGTCTTAGTAGATCTAAAAAAGCTTCAAATATCAATTTTACCTGAATTTTAACTGATTTCCCCCCAATAGATTTAGTGCGGTTTTAAATAAGTGTGCATTCCGACTGTACTGCATTGCACGTGGCGTTGTAATATTTTGTGTAGTAAACATGACGTTGACATGCGAATGAATGAATGAAATCGACATGCTTTGTTTTTATGTTGAAACGGAAGAAACAGGTACTTGCACTCGTCCTTATTGAAGATCTGGGATTTCTTCCACTCGTGAGAGAAATTCAGCGTCTTTCCACTTGTTCCGCTACGCTCCACTCGTGAAAAGACGGAATCTCTCACACTCGTGGAAGAAATCCCAGATCTTCAATAGAGACTCGCGTAAAAACCTATTAATCTTGCACTAGTGCAAGACAAAAAAAATCATGTGCGTTTTACCGGGAAATGCATGCTATACAGTTTATGTCAACTGCCCCCCCGAATTCTCAATGCTTTTCCTTTTTAAAATAAACAATTCACTGTATATGTTTTCAATCTTCTATAAACACGCAAATCCTAACAATCAGCCATATTATTACATAATAACCTTCACGCAATACACAAAAATATGGAATTACTTTTTTTATTGACATGAAGGGGAAATAACTCGCATTGTTTACATGATCGTCTGCTAAAAGTACATAGCTGTCAAACAATACACAACTACTGATAAAAGTGAGAAATAAAATCAAACGCCGGCAAAAAGTGCAAGACAGGGAAATCTCATGACACCCTCAGGTAAGATTTCAATCGTTTGCATACCCTCGGGTGTCGGAGATTTCCCTGTCTTGCACTTTTGCCGGCATTAGATTCTACATCTCATTGTTCTAAAGGTATATACTTGGTAGTCCTGTAGTAATTGTTTGTGGTACCATAAGAAATTGTTTGTTTTCACACAAGAATTGGTTGTAGTCTCACAAATTGTTTTTGGTACCATAGAAATTGTTCATTGTCCAATGTGAATTAATTGCTGTCGCATAACAATTGGTTGTTGTCCTATAATAATTTGTTGTTCTCTCTGTTTAGGAACAAGTATGGCTACAATTCCCCAAATCATTTCTAACTTATATTTGTTCTAAGTAGTGGTGCACCAATCATCGGAAACATCGACTAATCAGTCGGACGTTGTCATACGATCCCATGATCGATTCTGATTCTATAGTGTCTAAAATATATATGCTTAACTTTGTTCTTTGGTTGTTTTGGGGTTTTTTTCGTCTCCATACTGACAAAAATATTGCAGTTTTATCCCAGCTGGTTGGTTTTGCCCTCATACTGACAAACATCTGGCAGTTTTGTCCAAGGTACTTTTGACACTCAGTCAATACACATATTTGGACTAATCTATTATTTATCTACTTCACAGAATAGTCCATTTTATATCAGGTGTTACACATATGGAAAACGATCTTTTGTTTTGTTCTAAATTCGTGTTTACAAATGGAAAAATTGTAGTTTGTAAATATATTATTTGATTTTATTCAAATCTTTACTTTTGTCAAACACATATTTGGACTAGTCTATTATTTATCTATCTATATCAGGTGTTACACATGTGGAAAACGTTCTTTTGTTTTGTTCTATTTTAAAGTTAATGTTTACTAATGGAAAAATTATAGTTTATAAATTTATGATACAATTTTATTCATATCTTTACTTTTGTCAATCATACTCTTGAAATAAAGACAATTTGATTAATTATAGTCAGTAAATACATTTAGCAGGCAATTGTCACCGATGATCAATCATCGGTCGATGTTGATATAACGATCATCGATCTTGAAAATGTTACAGATTCCCATCACTAGTTCCAAGTTTCATTGCATAAATATTTCAGAAGGATCGGTCAACTAGGAAAAAAGTTATCACACAGAAAACATTTCTGTCTACAGACGGACCACAACGAGTCCTATAACATAATACGACTGCAAAATTGTAGGTCTTATAAAAAGTGAATATATAAATAAACACAACACATAGTTTTTTTTAATAATTTATTTCCCTCAAATACCAAATTAAATTGGATGTTTGCAGTGACTTTTAAATCATTACTACTGTGGTCAGTTTAACTGCTGTGTACAATATACAAAACTAGAGACTTGTGTGAGCTTGTATCATTCACCTAGAAAAGAAAATTGTATTGCCTCGTCTAGAATATGATGAATTTTGAAATTAGGAAATGAACAAAAATGACTTTGAAAAAAAATAAAATTGCTTCATGGCAAATACAGACCTGCCTACGGTACCTAAAATAATGATGAAATGTAGATTCCTTGGTAAAAAAAAGTGTAATTTTGGGAGGCAAGGTACACCATGTTTTGAAACCAAGAAGGTTGGGACAAATCCACGTTTTATTCTCATATTTCATATTATTCTATGTGGGAAAAAAATTATATTGTAAAGCAAAAATTTCAGATTGTTTTAGAAAAATAAATCCTGATACCAATAATAAAAGCTTGAATCTGCATAAAATAATGTTTTAATTTTGTCCCAGTAAAGCCTATGTGATACTTTGTAGCTCAAGCCTCAGATCCATTTGATCCAAGGTCTTTCATGTGTACAAATCTATAAATAGATATGACAATGATGTTGCACAAAAAAATGGAAGAAGTGTCCATAGGACACAAATGTTCCCCCACTTCCAGCTAAAGTAAATAGGGAAATAACTCAAGAACAGAAAAAATGGTGAAGTCCAAAATCGAACTTGGTCTTCCTTTTATGGTTCTTGACCGTATGAAAAAATTTCAGATGATTTGTTTTAACAGAGCAAATGTTATAGAGTGGAAAGCAACAATGGGATTGGGATGTACAGACATGGGTAAAACTTAATGCCCCTCCCCAATGCTTACTGACAGTGGTATAAAAATATTACAGCATATCTACTGCCGATTCTTAGGAATAAAATTCCCCCTTTTAGTCCTTTTCCCATGGAGGATCAACTTGGTACTGACCTGAATCCTCTCTTCCTTGGGATCATCCCTACCAAGTTTGGTTCTATTTGGCTGAACAGTTTTTCAAAAGAAATTAAAATGTGAAAAAGCTAATGACGATGGGATGACAGATGCAAAGTGATACGATAAGCTCATTTGGCCTTCATCAGGTGAGCTTAAAACAATGAACTTGATTTTACAAAACAAGCTTCTATCATCACATTAAATCATAGATATCTACACACAGCAATCATTTATACCATGGAACATCCTACTGTATATTCAGAACAAAGAAAAAATGGGTGCATTATTTGATGAAAGCTATGAAGACGACAAATAGTATGACAGGATTTAAAATTTCAATGAATTTTGGAAGAGATAATTCCTTTCATTTGCAAAAGTATTTTCAATTTGAACATATGAAACTAAAAAAAATTGTTTCCATCATGTCCCAAAATCAATCATTTCTTTATGTTTTACTTCATTATTTGCTGGTAAAATTTGGCATTAAAACTTGCCCTCAAATAAATCAACAACAAAAAACAAACTGCCCCCCCCCCCTGTTTTATTTAATACAATTCAAAAATAAGTCTTAGTATATTATGTTCTTAAAAATATACTCATCTAGCATCAAAATACTTGGTTAATTATGAAAAGAAAGTTTATGAAATGAATTTACATGTTTTAAAAAATCTGTAAAACCCTGATCATAAAAACATCTTAGAAAACAATTTCATCTCCAAACTTGATTACAATATGATAATAAATACACAAATCTCTGATAACTTGAACATAATAATATGACTTGAATAAAAACCAACATCTCTTAAATACATGGAATCTTAAAACATGATCTGCATTGGTGAACGTTCACATTGCTTAAAGCCATGTCTAGTTATCTATGGTTTAATAAACATCAATATAAGTTAAGTCATAATGAGGAAGAAAATTCATAAACATTAAAAACACTGTTAATAGGATCATGATCACATCAAATTATTTCTTTTTGACAAATTCATCAACAAGAACACCAGTTAAGAAAGAAAGAAAACCGCCAGTGATCTTTGTGCAATTATCAAAATTACTGAGGAACAAAAATAATTTAATGCTTAATGTAGACATATGAACCATGGTAAAAAGATTACACAAGTCTTACATACAAACACTATTTTATTAATGTCCAACGTCAGGTTTAAACCTTAGAAATAAAGGTTGTTATTTAGTGAAGATAATAATAAACTTGGATAACTGAGCTGCCAAGCACGTCCTGCTGTGTTAGATCAATGATCCCATCAATAACAATAAAAGAACAAATTGTCTCAACATGATTAACAAGAGATTCAACAAACAACTTCATTTCTGCATCCCTATCAAAAGTTTCTATGTAAATGTTCATTGTATAAAATACAACCTTAATTGAAATAACAATGTAGATATAAAATTTTGTGGAATAACCTTCATCTAGCATACGTATAGTTTACTACTCTGAAACTTCCCCCCCAAAAAAATAAAACCCAAATACTGGCAACTAGATTTTCAAAAATATTTGTGTTTTAAATTATTGTTCTTGAAAACATGCATATTTGTTTTAAGCAGTATCTATTTTTTAGTTTATAGTTATTCAACATACTGGTGAACTTGTTTAGTACAATACTAATACTAATGTTAATGTGTATTTTTTGTACAGCAACTATGTATGTATATTTAGACATTTTTTTCTTTGATCTCACTGAGTAACAGTATCAATAAACAGACTGTGACACTGGAAAGCATTGGTATGTGTGACGTCAAACACATTATGACGTTAACGACAATGTCAGTTTTGAAAGGCTCTACAAACCTTATCACTATCACCACAGCTGGACCTATAGAACTCATTGTGATAATGGTGATAAAGTCTTTCTCAACCTTCACAACTGTCGTTATTCTATATAGAAAAACCTAGAAATCAGAGATGCAGAAATATATTGAAATTAGATAACAAAATCCATAACAAAAACATTTATACAGAATAGCCTCAGGCATGGTAAATACCAGCATCAACAGGGTAAAATCTTATCCAGTTGTCATAAAATATGTTTGTTTTTAATATCATTATTATAAAACATTTGTATAAAATAACACATTTTAGTTAGTTTTCAATAAATACAGATGAGTAAATTGAACTCTTATTTAAAATGGACCACTGATCCCTTTTTGAAAGTTTTCAAGGAGCAGATTTTCAGTAATTAATAATTTAATAAGAACACTTGTACTACAAGTTACTGAATGTGATACTAGAATAAAATATATCAATTCATCTTCTATAATAATTATACTGTTTCCTTGTAATAAAATCAATTACCTGCATTTTTAGATTAAAATCATAAAATGTGTTGTAGATAGCTGTACATAGATATAAAACCCTAGAATTACTTAATAAACAGCAATTCTAATGGAAACAAGGCTTAGGGATAAAATATTATTCTGATGTCAAGAGTAAACAATATTGCTGTTGATGTTCAGAAACTGATATTACTCCGGTATAATTAGGATGCACACTAATTAAATTGACCTTACTCTGGTATCACTGGTTTTGATGTAGAATGATTGACATTACTCTGGTAACATTGATTCTGATGTACAGTAATTGACATTACTGACATTATTGATTTTGATGTACAGTAATTGACATTACTGACATTATTGATTTTGATGTACAGTAATTGACATTACTCTGATATCACTGGTTTTGATGTACAATAATTGACACTACTCTAATATCACTGTTTTTGATGTACAGTAATTGATATTACTCTGATATCACTGGTTTTGATGTACAATAATTGACACTACTCTAATATCACTGGTTTTGATGTACAGTAATTGACATTACTCAGATATCACTGGTTTTGATGTAGAGTAAGTGACATTACTCTAATATCATTGATTATCATGTACAGTAATTGACATTACTCAGATATCACTGGTTTTGCTGTACAATAAGTGACATTACTCTAATATCATTGATTATCATGTACAGTAATTGACATTACTCCGGTTTCACTGGTTTTGATGTACAATAATTGACATTACTCTGATATCACTGGTTTTAATGTACAATAATTAACATTACTCTGGTATCATTGATTATCATGTACAATAATTGACATTTGATTCACAATAATTGACATTATTCTGATTTTTTATCACTGGTTTTGATGTACAATAATTGACATTACTCTGATATCACTGGTTTTAATGTACAATAATTGACATTACTCTGGTATCATTGATTATCATGTACAATAATTGACATTACTCTGATATCATTGATTATCATGTACAATAATTGACATTACTCGGATATCACTGGTTTTGATTCACAGTAATTGACATTATTCTGATTTTTTATCACTGGTTTTGATGTACAATAATTGACATTACTCTGATATCATTGATTTGGTGTACAATATTACTCTGATATCACTGGTTTTGATGTACAATAATTAACATTACTCAGTTATCACTGGTTTTGATGTACAATAATTGACATTACTCAGATATCACTGGTTTTGATGTACTAGTACAATAAGTGACATTACTCTGGTATCATTGATTATCATGTACAGTAATTGACATTACTCCGGTTTCACTGGTTTTGATGTACAATAATTGACATTACTCTGGTAAACAAGTTATAAATCTGTGGTCATAATTCCATTCTTCAGTAATCTTGTTTTCTCCTACATTCTAATTAAGCTAGGTAGGTTGAACACTTTTTCATGTGTGTGATGTGAATGAATAAAACCAACAGATTTCACCATTTCATCTGATGAAAAATAGCAAGAAAATACACTGTAAGGTAAACATTCAATTACAAGGTATAATACATGGTTATAAAACCTTAAAAAACATATAATAAAGACATTGTTGTGAGAAAAACAAGAAGTATTAAATAATCCTCTCATTGGTAGTACTACCGAGTGTATTTAACATGCTTCTTAACAATTAGAATACTGTTTATACAGAGCCAAACATTATTTATTGTATTGACTGTAGAATGTATCACTTTTACAGCGAGATCCTAAATAGGAATGCAACAAATTTTCATAATATCAATTTCAGATCTTTCATTTTTAATACATTTATTTTGGACACGATTCAGTTTCTTTACAAAAGACAAAGAACAATCAATGCAATTCACAAGAAAGCCTTCATATTAGACAGTCAAGTTTTGAAAATAAAGAAATTTTTTATACAAATATAATAATAAAATGATGAGTTTATGTAGATGTCACAATATGAAATGCATAGGTTTATTTATGATCAAATATTCCAGGACTAGGTTAATTTGATTTCTACTGCAATGGAACACGGTTCTCCTTTAAATATATATGATGTCCTGTAATACAAAGGCACATATATATAGCTGCCTTATGTGACAACTGATCCAGCAGTTATAGCATGCTATACATTTGTCATTTAGAAGGAAAAAAAACCATTTGCTTAATAACGTATGTTTGTTAAAATATCTTTTAGAATTTACTAATAGTGTAAAGATCTGCTCACTCACTATCAATTAATACATTTAAATTAAAAATAAATGTTTAGAAAAGTTTTGTTTACATAAACAGTAAATTGTTTTTACATACAAATATATATATTTGCTTAAAATATATATATTTGTAGTAACATTTAATGAATCTATTTGTAATCCTAATTTCATTTTAATGACAATCACACCTAAACAAAATTCAAGGAAAGGACATGTCTAAACTTTAAAAGTATTTAAAAAAGAAAGTCATGGTAATTAATTCTTTGGACAATTTGTAGATATTCTTGTACATTTTTACTAACATTTCTACAAAAAAATAAAAGCTTACACTTTAATACACCAATGAACTGGTCTAAATAAACATATAAACCTTTACATCTAAGTTATATTAACATATTATCAAAGCAAATAATAATTATTGTTGTTACTGTATGAAAAACAAACTTTATCATTATTAATAATTAGTGGTGTACCGATCATCGGAAACATCGACTAATCAGTCGGACGTCATCATACGATCCGATGATCGATTCTTAAACCTTGTAGTCGATTCTGGTTCTATAGTGTCTAAAATATATATGCTTAACTTTGTTCTTTGGTTGTTTTTTTTTTTCTGTCTCCATACTGACAAAAATATTGCAGTGTTATCCCAGCTGGGTATTTTTTGCCCTCATACTGACAAACATTTGGCAATTTTGTCCAAGCGTACTTTTGACACTCAAGTCAATACACATATTTGGACTAGTCTATTATTCATCTACTTCACAGAATAGTCCATTTTATATCAGGTGTTACACATATGGAAAACGATCTTTTGTTTTGTTCTAAGTTAATGTTTACAAATGGAAATATTGTAGTTTGTAAATATATTATTTGATTTTACTCAAATCTTTACTTTTGTCAAACACATATTTGGACTAGTCTATTATTTATCTATCTATATCAGGTTTTACACATATGGAAAACGATCTTTTGTTTTGTTCTATTTTAAAGTTAATGTTTACTAATGGAAAAATTATAGTTTATAAATTTATGATACAATTTTATTCATATCTTTACTTTTGTCAATCATACTCTTGAAATAAAGGCTATTTGATTAATTATAGTCAGTAAATACATTTAGCAGGCAATTGTCACCAATGATCAATCATCGGTTGATGTTGATATAACGATCATCGATCTTGAAAATGTTACTGATTCCCATCACTATTAATAATAAAGTTTGTTTTTCATACAGTAAACAACAAAATATTTATATTTTACATACTTCTATTCTTTACAAATATCATAAATTAGATTTGGAGTAAATTATTCCTTGTAAAATTAATATCCTCTCGGAGGAGTCTCTATATCTACTCATAGAAACAAAATGTAGCAATATAAATACACCTTTATACTTCATATAAATATCTCATCCAGACTCTAATATTGTAATTATCTCCCTTACATACTTGATTCTATTAATATATGGACTTTCAAAGTCAATCTTATCTATATATTCCTTTAATATGAGTTTTCTCACCTTTTATATCTACATTCATTGCTTAGTCGACTATCATGGCACAACCTTATTTATAATACATACAATTACAATGAACTACTTAGATGGCATGCATCGTCTGTCAACTTGAAGAAGAAAACAGGAGAACAAAATTATACATTTTCCTCTGGTATCACATCAAATTATCTGTAATATTCCATAATTCATTTGCATCTAAAATATTCTTAAAATTGTTAAATATAAAATTTTAAAAGGATTTAATATGAATTCAAAACGACAAACATTATAAACTGTCTTGTGTTACTTAGAACAGACAGCATTGTAATAACAATACTGGTTTTGTACAATGCTGATAAATTAATCATTGAGCAATGTATAAAGCACATTTGAAAACATGATACAATTCTGCACCAATCATAAAGCAAAGTAAGAAATGTAAAAATAGATGGTTTCATAAACACTGCATATTTTGATTTCTAAACAAAGACTGGTTAAAGGCACATGAGATCAATGACAACTTATGTACAACAATTACAACCTAATGGGACATTGTCAGGGGCATCACTGTCTATAAATACTACAGGCCATCGCAGATTCTCTGTAAAACTACTTCTAAGATATGTCACATCAAATTTATAACATCAGTAAAAAGTCTGTGAAATAATGATTGCTAGCACCTGGCTGCTGCGTGTAGTCCAAACCAGGACGTCTCTCTTCTGTTATAAAGGAAAATCCATTCTTGAGCATACATTTGAACTGGCCTTGTTAATACGATTTTACCCTGCCACATGACTGTTACACAATCACCATCATCTGTCATTCAGATCTGTAAAGGATATATCATGTGTTATAAGTAGAGACTTGTCAAAATCAATCAAGTTTTCTTTCAAATGGATAAGCAATATAAAAATCAACAAAAACAAAACAATAGGCTTTAAGAGGAACAACGATCATTCAAATTTGTAGTTATAGAGAAATTGCTTTATACATTTTCCCACATGCTACAGCACATAGGTTAACTATTTCATACGATGATGGCCATCAAAAAGGATGTAAAGGACCATTCCTTTTTTTTAAATACATTTTCCCATAATGTCCTGTTTCCTATGTTTAACTACATGTAGGTCCTGTGGTGGCAAGTAATAGACCTAAATTTTGATGAAAACCATGAAAGGATCATTTATACAAAGTTTCGATGCAATTGGACCAGTAGTTTCTTAGGATAAACTTGGATCATATTGAGCAAATCAGAAACAAATATTCTACTTGGCCCAATATGGGATGCTATATCAGAACATAATGAAGAATACATGTTTTCCCAAGAGAGGTCATATAGGTTGTTGGATCGCAATTAAACAAGGAACCTGCTAGAGAACCGTCTACTTAAGATTCTTTCAGAGTTTGGACCCACATTTTCTGATAAATCTTTTTTTTAATATTAAGCCAATCCAAGATTATTATTTCTCATGGGGCCATATCAGATATCCTGTCCAATCAAAATAAAACGAGTGATCTTTTAGAGAATGATTCCTGCCAAGTTTCAGTAAACCAGGTGATCTAAAATCAACAACCTATGCACTATCATGACACATTGCCAAAATTGAGTCAAAAACTAAATATATTCATCAGTTGTATTTATTTCCACAATTGGTTGACTTCTAATATCTACATTTCTATCTTTGATCATATCTCACCTAAACTGCCAAGAGCATGTTCTGTTACACTCAAACAGAGGGAATCTAACTGAGCATAATTGTCTGCATTATCTGTTGATGACGGGTCCAAATCTATCAAGAAAGAAGTTTGTATATAACTAGTATTACTTTACTGTGAGCTGAGCTCACTAAGATATACCCCCCGCTCCCCACATCTGTCCAATCTATTTCCATAACCAAAACATTACTGATTGTTCCGACCATAAATGAAAGGGACACTCCTCTCTTCACCGGTAAGCTGCTGATAAAATTTCAAAACATTCTGAGAAACACTACTCAAGTTATCATACGACATAGGGTAAAAATCCTATTTTCCGTCATATCAAGTCCAATAACTCTGGAACGGCAAAAGTGAAAATCGTCAAAAATGAAAGGGATCCTCCTCTCTTCACCAGTAAACAGCTGATAAAATTTTAAAAGATTCTAAGAAACACAACTCAAGTTATCGTACGACATAGGATTTGTCTACAGACGGACGGACATGGTGAAACCAGTATACCCCCCTACAACTTCGTTGCGGGGGGTTTAACTATTCTTGAAGAGAAAATAATCCCAGTGTACGAAATTATTCTGGACCGCAGGCCTGCGTCCAGTCGAAATTGCCGCGGTCCAATCAATACCCGTGTCCAGTCAGAAAAGCGTTTGCAGTCCGGTATTGATTATATTTTATCTTAACTCTGGTTCCCGGTATCAAAATTTCTATACATGGTTTCCTGCCACAAGCCAGTATGACTTCCGGTCGATGTCTTTATCAAAGAAACGTTTTAAGGAATTACACTGATTTGTCATTGTCAATGTCAGTTGGAAACATTGATTCGTGATTGTCAATGTCAGTTGAAAAGTTTCGCGATGTGGCGATTTTTAGCTAATGTCACCGACCCGAATGACCCTAAAGATAAACAAAATAAAGCCAAGGACAGAAAAGAAGAATACAAAGAATATGAATCAAAGAAACGTAGCCAGTCATATCAGACTGCTTGGGAATCGGAATTCACGTGGCTGCAGTACAAAGAGTCAGAACCCGATGTAAAAAGACTTATTTAAATAATTTGAAACATTTCACTTTAATTGTTTTTTTTTATGTTTGACAAACATCAAATTGTTCTGCGAATTTTCAGGTTAAGACTGACTGAAGGAACATGCTAAATCCAGACACCTTATCCGAGCTAATCCTCATAAAACTGGAATCAGAGGATATTCCTGAATATGATCCATCTGAGGCAGTTAATCTATGGGTGGTATCGGGTGAAAGATTAAGATGCCAAGAAACTCAGCCGTATGGTGAAAGGGAAAGTGACAGTGACATTGATGAATTTGATAATGAAGACTTGGATGACATTGCCTTGGAAAAACTTCTGCAAAATTAACTGTTAAATAAATAGTGTTAACTTGTATTGCATTTTTTATTCAAGTAAATTTTGTGGTCCAGTAAGATTTTGTGTGGTCCAGTCAATTATTTGGTCAGCTGGATCACATGTCCAATTGGTATTTTTGCTTAAATTCATACACTGTAATCCTGTATTAAAAAGGTATGTACATTGTTAACTTCAAATTTACCGGAAAAAAGATGTAGGTTTGGCATTAATCCTGAACCCTTACCATGAAATCAATGTACCATAAATGAGCTATGAAGCATTCCCATGAAATCAAGACCATAAAAATGAGCTATGAACCCTTCCCATGAAAAGAAATTGTCAGTTGGTATCAAGCTAGTGACGACCAGAGTACAACTGAATACTTACTTGTCATTGTTAGTCCATAACTAGCTGCTGACCTGAGTGGGGCAGAATATGTTCTGGTCACTGGTGTTTTACCATGCTGAAAGATATGACAAAATAATAAAAATAGATACAACATAGAAACAAACAATTACATCCATTTACTGAAACTTATAAACTTTAACTGGGTTTTTGTAAAAGCATCCAGAGACTCTCAAGAGCATGCATCCCTCACCTGATTTACATAGGCAATGACAACAAATTAGCTTTCACAGTGCCAATATCACCAATAGTTTGGTAGAGGTTTAATACCAAGTATAGGTCATAGATGAATAGGTGTAAATGTGTGAATTGAGTCCTGAGAAGTTGTTTCTGTGGTGATAGTTATCTTGAATTTCAGATCGGAACTAAAAAAAAAAGTTTTGTAGAGGTTTACCTTAATATCACTTCTGAATTATTTGGCTTCAATACATCAAATTGTGTTCGAGTAGAAGCTGTAGGTATATATTTCTGTAATGGCAGCCATCCTTGTTTTTTGAGAACTATCAAAGGACTATTCTTAATCTTTTTAGTGGTTTCTGAGAATTTTGAAATTAAGGTTTTAGGATTAAAAAACGATGTGATGCATATGTACAAAGTCTGTGTTAGCGCTAAAGGTCGCCATAGGCGACTAAATTTCAGTTACGATCGCCACATGGGCAAAGGAAATATTTACGGTACTCAAAAAAATCTTTGCTAAATTTCAAACCAGTGTATTTGAAAAAATGTTCAGCTGACAAGATGTAAATAAAAGTAATATTCAAAACCGAACATAAAGATGGGTCTTTTTAGTCATTTCCAGAAAATTATTTCAGTTCCGGATACAAAAATCCATTTCCGATAGCGAGTTTCTTTTTACTTTTAATGTTTACCAAATGGCCGACAAGGATGAATCTGACCTTGTTATGGTTTCGAATGAATCAGAGACAGATTCTAATCCTAGAAAACGGCAAGGGACACTTTTGTTTTTTTTTGTTTTTTTTTTTTACAAATCCCATAGTTAAGAAAAGTAAAGCTGATACCAAAGTTAAAAAACCTTATGACAGAAATGCCACTCCCAAATGTGGCTGGGGAAAAAAATGTTTGTTGATATTTGTTGGTTCTAAGTTGAATAAAGTGTTACATAATTTCAAATGAGTGTTTGTTCATGTGTGTCGATTTCAGATGTGTGGCTAATCACATGCAAATGTGGCTAGGAAAAAAAATGGTGATTAGCCACTTTGGCTATTGACATTTTTTGTCTACCGCTAACACAGAATGTACTAAGTAAGATAAAATAAATTGTCAATCTTCCACTTCTTTAAGTATATTGAGGACCAGGAAACAAGAATCCAAGAATCTGTTTTCATTGTGTTAAAACATATATATCTACCATTACTTGTGAATTTGACAGAGGTATACTTGATATGACTTTATGTGAAAGTTTGGGCTATTCCAGTAAAATTTACCTGGGAGGGGCAGAATGACGAAGATTTTTTTAACTATAGGTGTGTGTGGAGGTAACTGATTCTTTTTATTCTGGAGGGTGGGGGTGGTAAATCTAAATAACTTGTGTTGGGGGGGGGGGGGGGTTCAGAAATGAGCTGTGAAATGTTTTACCCTTTGGGCAGTACAAATAAATTATTCTCCGAATCAATGGATAAACAGAATCGAAATATCGTATTGTTTTTCGTCGCCAGTACCGCAGTTGATTTCGTTCCGAAATGGGCAAGAGTTTACATCTTCCGGAAATAGATAATTACTTCCCTTTGATGTGCACACGTATTAAAAAAAAGAAGAAGAAGAAACAGCATGGAAGTGGCACACTTTCTAAGCAATATTGGTCTAAAAGACCTAATACAAAACATTCCAAGGTAAATGAAAGGCATGAGTAGACAGTCACTGTAAAACGGCCATCCTTTTATGATAATAAAATTAATACAAAGGCAAGCATTGACAAATTAAAAATTGAAACACGTGTTTTTTCTTCCCAGTCTATAAATCTGGATAATGTCACGATCCCTGTATTAGGGTTGGAGAATCAAAGTCAGCAAGCCATATTAACTCTCATGACCATTTTTATACATCACATTCAGATATTTATCCACAAATTGACAACATACTTGAAAAAAGGGTGTGTGTGACTGTAAGTGTAAGCCAAAATAAGTTTCAGAGGAATAAATTTCATATGAGATTTATTCCACCAGGTCTGATCATCTAGCTTGAAAGGGTGGCTATGGGTTTTTTTTCTTTCTAAAAATATTTTCATGCTGAAGTTTTCAACTTACATGTAAATGATCGGTCCATGATTCAGCAGTCAAGACCAATGTGAAACCAATAAAAGACAAAACATTACTGGAGAAAAAGAGTCAAGATAGCCTAACTTTGTAGTCACATAAATATTGATGTGGTGGGGTTAAACCAGTCTGATGGGTACCCCCATCACCCCTTTACCAATCTGATTACTCTGATAAATACATGCAATGATAAAAAAAAAACCTGCACAGTACAGTTGCAAATAAGATGACCACTGACCTGTGAGTATTAAAGGTCACGATACTATGTACCAATTCTGATATCATATATCATTGGATATAACAATGTGAGAGAAAGAATAAACTGACAGGATTGCACAAGCATCACTCTTCTTGAGAAATCTGGAGACTTGCACATCTAATAAGCATGCAGTATGTGTATTGTCATTTCAAAGAGATATTTTAGTTCTACAGACTTGAGATAAAACTTCAACCAGGTGGGATGGACATCATCAGGTCAGGACAACATATTTTCCATTTTTGATATGGGGAGAAACTAAGTTTTCTTGGTGGTGGGTATAATTTAATTTGTTTTCTATAGGTGGGGGGGATCTAAAAATAAGTGGCATTCCACCCCCCTAGGGAATTTTTACTGGAATAGCCCTTACTTGTATCATGTCATTTCCTCACCAATAAAACTTAACCACCATAATATCACATCACAAAATGGTATTAAGACACCCATAATCTTACAAGATCAACTAACATCTATATAAACTAACCAATGCTGCTTCACTACTAGTTAAAACACTCTACCTCTAATAAGATTGACTGTGTAAACATATCAGGATTAAGTGAACTGTTCCTCTGTAATGGAGCGTGACCACTGGTTGTCCCTCCTACTATAGATCTCTTAGGACCAATAGTAAACTGGGGACCAGATTTCTGTAACCGAATAACTGGTTTCTGTGAAACACCACCTCTTGTTGACATTGGGAATGTGTTCCCCCATCTAAAACAATACATAAATGTTTAGTCAATAAGCATGGACACAGAAAAATGCTTCATCATTTGTGGATATCATACAAATTTGAGTCCACACACATTTCCATATTATAGTCTTTACATGT
The DNA here is from genome assembly GCA_963383655.1 of Bathymodiolus septemdierum. NCBI lineage: Eukaryota > Metazoa > Mollusca > Bivalvia > Mytilida > Modiolidae > Bathymodiolus > Bathymodiolus septemdierum. The sequence continues at coordinate 12,507,303 of OY726519.1, read as the reverse complement.
ATAGCAAGATTTATGTGACATGCTGACGTCGATAACATATTTTGCATGTCTTTATTCCAAACATTTGAGAATGAACAATATTCCTTTTTTTCATCAGTGGAAAGTTATCTGTCACAATGTTAATTTTGCTTTCAGAATTCTCCCGATTTTAATTCAGAACATACTGTACCAAAATGGTATTTTCCACCTTCAATCATGTCAGGATTTAAACTTACAATATTATGATTTTTGTATCTTTAATCATGTCAGGATTTAAACTTGCCCTACTTTGATTTTTTTGCACCTTCAATCATGTCAGGATTTAAACTTACCCTATTTTATTCCTTCGATCATGTCCATATTTATTAAACCCTGTGGGTTGCCATACTCTCTGCAACTGTAATTTCCAGGATGCCATCAAATTTTTCTGTCTATCAGTGAATGCCTGAAATAAATTTTAAAATTCTATCCTGAATAATACTGGAATTATTGCATACTGCTAAAACGAAGCCTGAAGGTGACTGAATAACACCTTATACGGAAAATTAACAGTAACATAGTAAACAGATAGACAGAATAACCAAATTCAAACTCTAGTGTGTTGCAATCAAAAATATTGTGTAAAAATTTAAAAAACATTTTGCTATGAGAAACTAATGTTAGAGGACTTTAACCACGAATCTTCACCAACTTCAACCGAAAACTAGTTACTGAAAGGAAATAAAATGCACGAAGGCCGTCTGTACTGACACCTATAAAAATCTTTCAGAAAGAAGTTCTGGAGAAAATAAGTGCAATGTTAACTGATCAATCAAATAAGTAATTTCAAACAGTTTTCAGCCAGAGAAACAATTTAATCCAATTCTGAACTAGAGCCTCAGTGGGCTGAGCCTGTGTCGCTCACCTTTCATTCTGATTTGAGGAAACTTAATACAGAACCTTCCATATGTGCTTCCCACCAAGTTTCGGTTCATTTGGCTAAGCAGTTTCAGAGAAGAATTGCCTATGGCAGCCATGTTTGTTAGCAGATCTGGACGAAATTAGCAATCTTTATAGAGGACCTTCCATAGATGTTTCCTACCAAGTTTCATTTCATTTGGTCAAGCGGTTTCAGAAGAAACTATTTTTTAGAAATTGACCAATCAGAAACAAGAATTGCCTGCGACGGCAATGTTTGTTAACGGATCAAAACGAAATGAACAATCTCTATAGAGGACCTTCCATAGATGCTTCCTACGGCTACCTAGTTTCGGTCCATTTGGCCAAGCTGTTTCAGAGGAGAAGATTTTTAGAAATCGACCAATCAGAAACAAGAATTGCCTGTGGCGGCCATGTTTGTTAATGAATCGGAACGAAATGCGCAATCTGTATAGAGGACCTTCCATAGATGCTTCCTACCAAGTTTCAGTTCATTTGGCCAAGTGGTTTCAAAGGAAAAGCTTTTTTAGAAATCAACCAATCAGAAACAAGAATTGCCTGTGGTGGCCATGTTTGTAGATAGATCAGGACGAAATGAGCAATCTTTATAGAGGACCTTCCACAGTTGCTTCCTACCTAGTTTCAGTTCATTCGGCAAAGCATTTCAGAGGAGAAGATATTTAGAAATCGACCAATCAGAAACAAGAATTACCTGTGGCGACCATTTTGTTAACGAATCGGAACGAAATGTGCAATCTTTATAGATGACCTGCCATAGATGCTTCCTACCAAGTTTCGGTTCATTTGGCCAAGCGGTTTCAGAAAAAAAGATTTTTTTTAAATCAGCCAATCAGAAACAAGAATTGCCTGTGGTGGCCATGTTTGTTAATGGATCGGCACAAAACTAGCAATCTTTAAAGAGGAACTTCCATAGATGCTTCCTACCAAGTTTCAGTTCATTAGGCTGAGGCGTTTCAGAGGAGAAGATTAAAATATGAAAAGTTAACGGACCGACAGACGACAAGTGATGGCAAAAGCTCACATTGCCTTTCGCAAGGTGAGCTAAAAAAGAACTACAAACGTTGAAACTATCATTCATTGGGTTAATAAGTTAAAGGTAAAACTACATTGTATACAGAAAGTTCAATTTCTATTTACTATTTGTTGCCTGATAAACATGATAAATGTGTACTTCTTGATAACATTTACAACTAACAAGAAATCAGATAAGATACATCTCTATTTATAAATCTAAATTATTTCTCATTTTTATCATTAAATATTAACTTTGGAAAAATGAGTACCTCATGATTGATACATTTTTCTATAAGAATCATGTACAAATTACAGCAATGGTCATCAGGCTGGCTACATACAGACAACTGTGTACATACTGAAATAAAATAGATGTTTACTATTATACACAAGTTAAAGAAATGGTTATCAGAATCAATGCTTTGTGGAGTGAGTGACTATTGCTTAATGCCCAAATGAGCAATTTTTTAGCTATATCATGGCTGGAACAAGTTACATTTTGATGTGATTATGATGATGATGTCTGCTTTGTTCTAGACCAACACTACTGAGCTGGATTTTTATAGTGCTAGTTCACTGAAACAGTCCGCAGGTAGACATGTCGCTCCACTTGGACACATTATTCTGATTCTGAACCAACCAGTCTTTGTTCTTACTCCTTAGTGTTGTGAAGCAACAAATACCAATCTTATAGTCTTTGTTTTTGCACAGTAATACTCACTAAAGTGCTATTCAAATTTCCAAACAGTGTAAACTGTAAAACAATCTCAGTATAGAACCTTGCATTTGTACTAGGGATGTCAAAATTTCTGGAATTCAATACTCGAGTACTCAAGTACTCGGAAGACACCTCAACATTCTGAAGAAATCTATGACCCAGACTATGACTATCATTATTCCGTTGATTATCTGTTGAAAGACAAAATTAATACTAAATTTGCTTTTCAACCAAACATTTGACAAATATACGACCAAATAGATACAATATTTTTCTCTGAAATCCTTCGACGATTTGAAGAAAGACTAATACCAAATTGTGCTTTTCAACCAAACATGTGACAAATATACGATTACAGTGCAATATTTAATTGAGAGTGAAAATTTAATCTGTTTAAATAAACATTTATTACACAATTAATCATCAAACATACCTACAAAGAAGTGACAGTTACAATTACATGCATGATTAACAATCAAAGGCAAATACGGCTTAAATGCAAGTTATTGATCCGTAAACAACACCGCTATAAATACACCTAATCAGTTGTATGGGGTTCATTGCAGGGCACTTTAATTTTGTTCTTGTTTAGACTTCATGTCCCAATTATCCGTCAAATGATGCTCAGTGACAGTGATATAACTCTCTGTAGCCACGGATGTCCAAGTATCTGTCGTGAGTGACACACTCTGTGCAGACGATATTTCCGAAATAAGACGTGTTTTCTGTTCATCAAATAGTTTTCCAATCCTGGATTTTATCGTATTGCGTGTTGGAACCTTATATTCCGGTACTATTATGTTCATCAAGTTCAAAAAACCATCTCCTTCCACAAAACTTAACGGCAAATAGTCCTTTACAACCATTTCCGCTATCGCTGTTGTAATTTTTTCTTTCAAGTTATAATTGATCTTTTTTGGTGAGGAGGGGCTGGCCCGAAAATGATTTTCAGCAATTTAAGAGGCAATAAACCTCGTAATTTGCACTAGCTGCATGCCTATAGCGAGTGATGATGTTTTAAAATTATCACAACCAGCTGTCATAGTATTGTTTGCTCCAATGCTAATGCATTTACTGCAGTACATTTTGTTTTTATCTTTGTCGTATGTTAACCACGTGTATAAACTGGCCCAACGGGACTCGGTGTTCTAGCTAGGATTTCAAAAGGGCAGGGTGCTACTTCTGAAAAGGGCACTTTTATACGTAAACGTTGGCTGAAAAAAGGCACTTTAATGCGCAAAGATTGACTTGAAAAGAGCACTTCTCTTCAATAAGCAATGTTTTTTATTATTTAATTATGTATTTTCTACCTCTTATTTCCACAACTGTAATATAGCTATACTTCAAACTTTTTTTTATATTAGGTAACTTTATTCAAAGACATTCATATTAATATAATCTCCATCCAAACACTGTGGAAATGCATACTGCAAAGTCTTTTTGGATTGTTTTTACAATTTTATAAAAAATTGAAAAGAAACAACCTTCGTCACCAGTTGAAAAAATATATGTTAAAACGAGCTTTAATATCCCTTTAAATATTTCCGTCCTTTGTGGGTGAAATTAAAAAAAAAAAAAAAATTATATTAAATGATCAAGTTTGTTACTTTCTTTCAACAGCTATTGTTATCTTAATTGTCATCGTAATTAGAATTAATCATTATGATTAGAAGAATGAAATTTCCTGACAAAACGTTAAAATTCAACTTCAATCACTCGCCGAAAGCTATCAATAGCCTAATTACACAATCAGCATGTGTTTGTTTACCTTGATCTGTTACCGCGCGTTAAACGAATGTTGACAGAAATATATGCTGGGAACCAGTACTTCATAATTCAATAATTTTCAAAATCACGATTATTTATTTATAAAACTGATAGATTAAAACGGTATTTTCTATAGTAAGCAATTTTAAATATTTATCATAAATAAGAAATAAACCAAATAAACCAAAAACAACAATAATAAATCATCACGTGAACAACTTGCCTGTAAAAAAAATGCCGGTCTTGCACAATAACGCTCATCGCGACTTTATGCATTTAATATGAAAAATATATTATTATGAATTAGTAACAGGTATGGAAAAAGACATCCACGTTAGTCAAAAAGGGCAGGACGCTGCTACAAATAGAGAAAAAGGGCAGGGCGTCACTCGGTTAAGGACGGGCGCTGCACCCTGTAAAAATGGGCTAGCGAGAACACTGGGACAGAAACTTTCCTTGTTCCTTGTTTTCGTTGGCTTTGTGTGATACGTCATCGACCTCAATAGGCTCATTCGCCTCTGTGGTTGTACCTGTGCCCGTTTCATCTTCTGACCAAAAATTTTCCTCCTCTGACATTGTGAAAATGATATTTTCGGTTGATTTTTTTCAGATCTTGCCTTTTTGGGAGGCATTTTGTTGTCATTCGACAGTTTTCATTAAAATCGAGACCTGAGTATGAAAAACACAGAGTATCGGATGATTATACGACTTGCTTACTTTTTCGCCTGATTACGTTCGCTGGATGAAACAAAAATTAAGAACCAGTCGAAACAAAATAAGCATGCAGATCCCAGTTACCGGCGCACGATGTACAATTGCATGGGCCATACTGGCACACACATAATTTTTTAATGGGCCATATCAAATTTTAGCGCGACTATGGCACGGCCCAAAGTGATCTCTGCAGTGAACTGTATTCATATTTGTTCACACTTAAAACTTTACTTAGGGAATATTTCAAAGAGAAAAATGAAAGGGAAAATGTCTAAAGATAAAAATGTTAGGAGAGTATTCGAGTACGAAAATTGTACTCGAGTACTCTGCCTTCCGAGCGAGTACTCGTTGCCATCCCTAATTTGTACAGATTAAATTAAATAATCACAATAGTTTCTGAGCTTTTATACATAAAGGTCTGCTGTTAAGCTATATTATGTAGTATTAGTTCAAAAAATAATCTTGTAATTGTTTATTCAATGAAAACTCTGGTCAATTTTCCATTCAAATGGCTAAAACTCAATATTCCCAAAATTTGCTGTATCAACATACCTTTGCCCATAGTCCTTGTAAACTGAGAAGGGATGTCATTTTCTGCTATTGAGCTGTCACTCTCAGATTGAGGGTTAAATGCCTTCAGAGGACTGTTTAACATGGATTTCATTTCAGTCAAAGCCTCTATCAGTGATGCACCATCCATAATTTCCTGTAATAAAATTAAAGAACTTAAATTATCTTACAGGAATGAACAACAGCATGAAGTCAAGTGTTAGTTTCCTAGGCAGTTAAATGCAGAAGACCTGAGAGCATCTGTCTGAAATGCTGAATCAAGTAACAGAACTTATGTACAGATGTGTGAAAATTAGACATCGTTCATCCAGATATTTCATAAACCAGATGTGGACAAACTGTGTGAAGGTGTCAAAATCAACATTCTTTTAGAAGATATTATCCTACTAAAATCCGATCAAGGTTTGAGCTTTTCCTTTACAATTTAATCGTTAACTTTCAATAATAAATCTACATTGTACGAGTGGTTAAAACATTGCAAATTACATTAGATCTTATGAACTTTTGCAAAGGTGAATCCGGGAATTACTACACAACCTAACATGTTCATTTTTCAATAACAAGAGTAATGTCCCTTTTTTCAGTAATATTCAGTTTCAGGTCTTACATAGGATGGCTATAACTAAAATGTTGCCTTCTAATCAACTAAAATGAAGGAAATAGCACTTGTTTTGTAATGGGAACCAACCAAAAATTTATATCCAAATAAATTGTGATTCAAGAACTGATTTAAGATTGAAAAAACAAATACTTATTAGACAAAACAAAGCACCCTCATAGGGCAAATACAGTGCAGAATAGTATTATTCTTCTCCTTTTCTCAGGTAAACAAAATTTAGTCAGACAGAAGTCTTGAGTAATTTGGCAGAATATATTCATGATGTTACTTAATATAATAACTTAATATTAATATGGAGGTGATGAATCCAGATATGCACCACTTAAAATCAAAACTTTACCAAAATCATTCATGCAATTCATTGTTTGATATACTATTTTTTACTTATATTACAATACATACCTTTTCCATAATTCTTAATCTTTCTTGTCTTTCTCTTAACTTTACAATACTTAAAATAATCTTGTTTCTAGCACCTTTGGTCACATTCTGAATGAACAAAAATACATCTTAAAAAATCATGTTCAAAGTGGCAGATATATGAAATCAGATCATTAATAAACAATTTTCTTCTATATGCAAAATTTTCAGCAAAATTGTAAATTTATACATCTTGAATGAAAAATCTAAATTTCACCAACAGCTGCACCATAAACATGAATTGGAACATTTATACATACGACACATTTTTTGAGAAATCAGTAAAGACTATCAATTCCAATAACAGTACGAAGTTTGAAGTGAATTGGCGAAGGGGTTCTCAATTTACAGCGCAATATACGAAAAATCGCCTACAATTTGATGAATAAAGTCCCATAACTCTGGAATGAAAAATTGAAATTTCACCAAAAAGTATACAGACCGTAAGATTATCAATTCCAATAACTGTGCGAAGTTTGAAGTGAATTGGCCAAGGGGTTCTCAATTTACAGCACGACATACGAAAAATCACCTACAATTTGATGAATAAAGTCCCATAACTCTGGAATGAAAATTCGAAATTTCACCATAAAGTATACAGACTGTAAGACCATCAATTCCAATAACTCTGTGAAATTTGAAGTGAATTGGCCAAGGAGTTCTTAAGTTAGAGCGTGACATACGAAAAATCGCCTACAATTTGATGAATAAAGTCCCATAACTCTGGAATGAAAAATTGAAATTTCACCATAAAGTATACAGACCATAAGATTATCAATTCCAATAACTATGCGAAGTTTGAAGTAAATTGACGAAGGGGTTCTCAATTTACAGCACGACATACGAAAAATCGCCTACAATTTGATGAATAAAATTGAAATTTCACCATAAAGTATACAGACTGTAAGACCATCAATTCCAATAACTCTGTGAAATTTGAAGTGAATTGGCCAAGGGGTTCTTAAGTTAGAGCGCGACATGTGAAACGGACGGACGGACAGACGGACAGACGGACATTGGTATACCATAATACGTTCCGTCTTACAGACGGGCGTATAAAAATAAGAGTATGATAATTGGTGAAATAAAAATCTTTGCCAAGCGCAGCACGATACAACTGGAACATGTTGACAAGGGATTTTTTTTTTTACTTACTGTCTTTTGGACATTTGTCTCCTTTTAATATTTTAAGCATTGGATGAAAATTAAACATTCTATATACTTTCCACTTGTAGGAAAATTCGAAATTTGGGCCTCTTTCATAAATACAATTTTTATGGCCCATCAATAACCCATAAGGATGATCATTTTGCAAAAAGCTGCATCAAAATTGGAAGGAATATTGTTTTTTTTAAGATTAAGTTTTGAAATTCCCCTCTTTTCTATCAAAAATGGTAATAGTTACATGATAATGTGAATGTGATGCTTTTTTATGAAAAGGATTTTCGTTAAGGAATTAATTTTTTTTTTTTATAAATCTCATCATAATTCAATGAACAATAAACTCTCCAGGTACAAAAAAAAATGCAGAAACGATCATTTTTGCACCTTGAAGGCCACTTGTTTGGAAACGGTAAGACTAAAAACCTCCAAATCAATACCAACCTTTATTCTGTGCCAAGGATCATTGTGCTAAAATTACAGACCAATAACATGTGATGTTTTGAGGTAATAATCAGCATGATTAAGACAAATTATTTTGTCTGAAGAAGTCCCAAAACTCTGAAACTTTAAAACTGAAAATCATCAAAAGGTACACAGATCCTCAGACCACCAGTCCCAATAACCTTGTAAAGAAAATCAGTCGCAGCAAAGTAGATTTAGTGCTCGACATGATTACATTGGACAGAGACACGATACCATAATTCATCCGGTTTAATAATTGGCAAAAAAAAAGGATGACCTGGATACCAGCTGCTGGAGAAAGTATATGCTCTCTCCTGATTATAAAATGTACCTGTGTTTCTAGCCACTCTTCTGTTAAATTCATCATTTCTTCATATGTCATTTGTTGAAACAGGTAGGCATACTTATGTAATCTCAGTGTTTTTAACCACATAGGCACATCTGAAAATAGAAATGAATAACTACATGTAGTACTATACCTTACTACCAAATAGAGACGATTAATTATCATTTACAGGGTCTGGGTTTAATCAATTTGTAGTATCACTGAAGATATTTTAACATTTTCCCCCAAAAGATCCTATTTCCTGTGACGATGGCCATCTCAGGTTTCCAATTAACACCACCAGTAAGGACCATAAAATGATCATGCACCACATCGTGGAATTTGCACTTTCCACCATTAGAACCCGAAACTTCATCATTTTTTTGGCTTGATACTTCCATGGATATTGCATTAACAGGCCAGCTTTATGATAAGTTAATTCAACCGGTTTATTTTTAGTGAAAAATTTTGTATGCAGGTTTTTGATTTTTGCTCATCGTGGTCCCTTGCAAGTGCAAATAAAAAAAATTCCTGTCAAACATTGGGTCCTGCAAGTTTTGCCAGACCTACTTTTTTTTTTTTTTAGAAATTTTTTAGTATTTCACTTTCAATACAGTATGATTAAAGCCAGTAAGCGACAATCTCCAAGATCCTTCGCCTTGACACATTTAACGACTACTATGATCAGAATCAGATTAAGGATATTGCCAAAGGGGGGTTAGTGACTGAGACCACATTCAATTTAGATAACCCTGCAACATCAAATAAACAATACTTCATATTATTGTTGTGGGACCGGAAGTGGCGAAGATATAAAGTCAGCCTTAATCATCTGAGCCAGGGAAGTACTTCTTTGGCTCAGAAGGCTAGAGCGCTGGCTGGAGGCCAACGTATTTGTTGAGGTATTCCCGGTCCCAGGTAGCAAGGCTACTACATTATTAAGATTTTATTATTCCTCTAATGAGTATTTTGATATCAAGTCGTCATTTGTTTGTTCATTTTGTCCTTCCATTTTCTCATATGCCGACTTTTTGGCTTTTTTATTCTCTGTAGATAAATCGATAGGTAGTGGGTGCTTTTTTCCAGTTTTAGACCTCTCCCTCTCCGTACACTTAATTGACCATGCAGCCGATCAAATTACAATTTACAACGATTACCAATAGGATACGAAATAAAATCCGGAATGGGAACTGGTTCCCGAAATTTAGCATAAACAGAAAAGAACAGAAATTTTTATCGATTTGTTTATGACTTTTGACTTTATCAACGATAATCAAAGATCCTTCGCTTAGGGATCTAAGAGGTAACCAGGACCGACAGAAATTTAATTTTTAACAGCCCAAGCAGTAAAAATGTTTGCCGGTCATTAGGTCTGACACAAAGACGTCATTTACCGGACCCTCTAAAATTCTGCCCCCTAGGTCCGACAATTAGCTGCATCTCTGCAAGCGTTAAAAGTATGTGATTTAAAACTTTTATGCCCGAGAAAATTTTGCAGTTTAAAAGACCGGAAAATCAAAGTCGGATTTTAAAATGAAAAATACGATCGCCCGGATCGGTGATGGAATGAAAATGTTCCAAAAATATCAACTCGCAGTCTGGCGATCAATACAGAATTTTTACTCGTATTTTACAAAAGTAACTCGCAAATGCGAGTGTTTTAGTCGCATTGTAGAGCCATGAGTGATGACTGCTACATATTCCATTCAATCAGCAAGCAATGTCTTTTCACCTTGATATCTTGCATTTAATGTAATTACATGTATAGCAGACTTCTTGAGAAAAAAATCCAGCTGCTGGACACTGGGTCCACCACCCCATCAATTTGTGGGGTACCTACTGAGTTTCTACTGGACCTGATTTGTCGACACAGTTTATAATATAAAACACATTTTTTTTCGAATTATTTAATACATTCATATATTTATTCACAGAGAATGAAATCACATCTAAAAGTCTCTCTCTCTATCTCTCAGTGTTTTCACTACAAATTTTGATAGGGGGAGATTTTAGAATTATAGACGGAGAGAAAATTTGGCCTGTAGAATCTGATTGTTAATGTAACCACAAACCAGTATGATCAATACAAAATGAAGAATGAAAGTAGTCAAAGACTCTGACATACATTTCAATAAACTTTTATTTTGTTGAAAATATGCAATCACAAATGACACAAACCCCCATAAAATATTTTAAGGGAGAACTCATGCATGTGCTTCCGAAGGGGATCAACAGTTCTTATATTCGTTTAGTCATAAATATCTGCATATATGTATTCCATGTCCTCAAACTGAAAATCAAAATAATTTCAGACAAGGGACTCTTGAAAGTGACTAGGAACATCGCATATGTGCAATATCATTCACGATATTCGAGTCAGAACTTTAAAAGGAACGTGGCATTTTACACCCCAACTGGCCCAGTCCCCGAAATGAACATTTGAATTTACTGGTTCGAATCAAATTCCTGCAATTTATTTTTATATAGTTCTAAATAAAAACTGAAAATATTTAGTGGTCTGAACAATTAAACAAAGTTTTACTGGTCTTGGACCGGTGCGCATCGTATTCGTGAGTACCCTCCTTTTCTCTATACTGATACAACTTTACAAGATCAGACCTGCTTACTTTGATAGAAAACATAAAAGTGGGTTATATTCCATTCCCTTCACTCTTTTAATCAATTAATTCAAATTATTTTAATCATCTTTTTGCTTTTTTGGACAAAAGTCCAAAATTAATTTCTGCCGCTTCGTTAATGTCATTCGGACCAAAGCTAGTCAGATTCAAATCTTCCGTTGGAATGATTAAACTTTTATTTATTATTCCAACTGTGAATCGTTATGTTTTAACATAAGAAATAATTAATTCTTCACTTCTTCAGCCTTCGGTCATTGCATATCTATCCTCTGAAGTAAACGAAACCGTTAAGATAAAAACTGCAAGTAATTGAAATATCATAAATGGATTGAGAATTTGAGACCGAAAGAAAAAATTGGTCATCGACTCGCTTCTTTGTCACACAAGCGCTTTTTCATACACGAAATTAAGGTTAAATCGCAACCAAGTTCAAACACTAAGATTTGTTTTCAATCTCTGAATTATATAATCCCCTGTTTACTCCGAGAGTACATTTGTACATGCCTGCCAATGACAAACTTACAAAATTAATTTAGAAAAAACAACTAGATTTATTTCGTTTCCGGTCGGGATATAAACATTCATCCTACATGAAACTGAAACGTTAGGCAGACAGTCGGTCCGACTAGGACGACGGAAATGCCGGACCCTATGAAATTCTGTCCCTAGGTCCGACGATTTTCAAAAAGTCTGTTGTAGCTGAATTTTGCTCATGAAAGCCTGACATGTCGTACATGTATTACATATATTACTTAAAAGATGTTTCTGTTGAAATATCCTAAGGTCATTAGTTCAATGCTTTGCAGTGAATGTCAGTTACACCAGTTTAAACACTGATATCAGCACCCAGAGAACATTCTCATGTCAGTGGAACATTATTGGGAATTAGGCCTTATGACAGAAAAGTTTAACATTGTATTGGAAGCCTTATTTTACCCAAATCATGGCGACATTAGTTTATGCATTTGAAATTGTATAATTTTGCAAATTTGAGAATCTTGACAATTTTATGGTAAAGTAAAATAATCCTAAAGTTTCATTAAGGTATGTCAAGTGGATTCCAAATACAGCTTGGCCAAACACTTTACATTTAGGTTTGGTTTTTTGGTGTTTAATGCCACTTTCAACAATATATCAGAAGAATAATACTGTTCCACTGTTATTTATCAATGATGGTGGTTGGTATTAAAACACTGAATTTGTGGTGGAAAATGTCAGTTCAGGGCATTTTTCAACTGAAATATCTTGATGATACTATAACTCACCTCTCATACCACTGCCTTCTTCCAAAAAACTGTTGCGGAAGGGTTGTGGTCCATCTTCTTGATGTGTGTCACAACTACTTCCTGATGATGTGATGCTGCTTTGTGGAGATAAGGGAGCATGCTCTACACGGTTTAATTGAGTGTCACTAGAGGATAACCATTCATTTATGGAAACATTTAATGTTGATGGAGGTGGAACTAATGATGATGTCCTTGTCAGCTGAGCATGCGTTCGAGTTACTGAAATTAAAAATATTGTACTTGTATTCATGACTCAATGCAGGAAATGAAAGTGACATTGACTATATTTTAACTGTCTTTCCAAAAAGTGATATGCATAATATGGCATTATAACATTACAGGGATGATTACAAGTCAACTTGTAGGAAATATCACCATATTAAATGATCCATGCAAGCTTAAAAAATCAGAGGAAAAAGTAACCAAACAAAGATGTGTGTATATTTCAAACAATTGATGTAACAAAATAGCTTAGACGTTTCTATCTTTTTAAATTACAAATAATATAGTTCCACAGATAATTTTTATTTTTATGGGTGCCATCATTTTGTGGAACTCTGGTATTGAAGAGCACATTATTATTTCTACATCACACCATCTATTCCTGTTTCCTTGCGCCTATCATAACATTTGCTAACTATACAGATTCTAAAACAGTCAAAGATAAGCAAATTTCTCGAAACACAAAATATTACACACATAATTTTGAAAGAAAATCAAAACGATGGGTTGTTATTACATTTTAACAAGAAATGTGTGCATCACAAAATACGCCCGTCTATAAATTATCAAACGGTATAATGGTAATGACCCCAAAATAAATAGGGTTCTTCCCCTTCCACAGGGGAATCATGTGGCCAAGTTTGGTAAAGATCCAATATACAGAACTAAAGTTATCGTGTGGAAACGATCCTGTTGTCAAAAATTCTATTTATAGTAACCTTGACCTTTGACTTAATGTCCCCAAAATAAATAGGGTTCTTCCCATTCCACAGGGGAATCATGTGGCCATGTTTGGTCAAGATCCAATATACAGAACTAAAGTTATCATGCGGAAACGATCCTGTTGTCAAACATTCTATTTATAGTAACGGTTAGTGATGGGAATCGGTCACATTTTCAAGATCGACGATCGTTATATCAACATCAACCAATGATCGATGACAATTGCCTGCTAAATGTATTTACTGACTATAATTAATCAAATAGCCTTTATTTCAAGAGTATGATTGACAAAAGTAAAGATATGAATAAAATTGTATCATAAATTTATAAACTATAATTTTTCCATTAGTAAACATTAACTTTAAAATAGAACAAAACAAAAGATCATTTTCCATACGTGTAACACCTGATTTAGATTGATAAATAATAGACTAGTTCAAATATGTGTTTGACAAAAGTAAAGATTTGAATAAAATCAAATAATATATTTACAAACTACAATATTTCCATTTGTAAACATTAACTAAGAACAAAACAAAAGATCATTTTCCATATGTGTAACACCTGATATAAAATTGACTATTCCGGGAAGTAGATAAATAATAGACAAGTCCAAATATGTGTATTGACCGAGTCAAAAGTATGCTTGGACAAAATTGTCAGATGTTTGTCAGTATAAGGGCAAAAAAAAAACCAGCTGGGATAAAACTGCAATATTTTTATCAGTATGGAGACAGAAAAAAAACAACAACCAAAAAACAAAGTTAAGCATATATATTTTACACTATAGAATCAGAATCGACCACAAGTTTTAAGAATCGATCATCGGATCGTATGATGACGTCCGACTGATTAGTCGATGTTTCCGATGATCGGTACACCACTAGTAACGGTGACCTTGACCTTTGACCCAATGACCCCAAAATATATAGGGTTCTTCCCCTTCCACAGGGGAATCATGTGGCCAAGTTTGGTCAAGATGCAATATACAGAACTAAAATTATCATGCGGAAACTACCCTGTTGTCAAAATATTTATTTATAGTAATGGTGACCTTGACCTTTGACCTAATGACCCCAAAATAAATAGGGTTCTTCCGCTTCCACAGGGGAATCATGTGGCCAACTTTGGTAAAGATCCGATATACAGAACTAAAGTTATCGTGCGGAAGCCTGTGTGGACGCCCGCCATATCCAATTACATAATAATGGTTGCGAGTCATACTGAAGATGGGGGTGGTTGTTCTACAGAGATGTTCAAATTCATGAGACTTTTGGTGGACAACAGGTCCAGCACAATGTTCAGTTCTGGTGGACCCGACTACTTTTTGCCAGACCTAAAGTTTTTGTCGCAGCCATGTTTGTTGATAATTTATCTCCGATACGGTACTTGACCAATTAGGATTTCCGGTAAACAGTTAGCAATTTGGCAAAAAATACTTTTTCATGTTGATATATGCTTTTAATTTGAAAATAAAATGGCTATCAATCTAAATGAGAAATTTATTTCATGCTTATGAATAGTGAACGGACACGATAAATCAATTTTCCATTGCCAGATCAGTTCCGAACCGTAACCGATATTATGTTCGCGTTGTCACGTCCGGTGCAAATCAAATGAAATCGGACCTTTTTGTTTGAAAATTTCTGTCAGACATCAGGTCCACCGGTGATTAACAAATAGCCGGACCATGTTAAAATCAGCCCCCTCGGTCCGACGGCTTTGAACATCTCTGGTTCTATTGTTTCAGCGATTAAATGTTGACTGTTAATTTCCTATACCGAATATTCTGGATTAAAAATAAGGAACTAAGCCTATATATTGTCAGATTCCTTATTCATTATTTAAAACTAGGTATTTAATTTTTTATTTTTTTTTTATTGGTTGACAACTGAATTAACTGGAAAAAAGAAGGGACTGACATCACTACATTTGTCAACATAGCAGCTTCCCTGCCAACAGGAAATTTCTATTTGATTTTAACATACCCAATTATAGCTTTCTGTGATTCTTTTATCCAGAAAATGTACTTTAAACTTTTTTAATAAGTAATTACGTTTTTATAACACTACAGTACATTTTGATTGGGTTCCTTTTGCCTTTAATTTTGTTATATTTCTATTTGACACTTTTGATCATGCTAGTGACAAACATTTTTCAGGGGTTTCAAAGTTTTTTATAATAGGAGGTACTTCTTAAATTTTAGGAGGTACCTAAAAAATTAGGCTGAGGGCCGTAAGGGGTCCAGGGGGCGGAAGCTCTTGAAATCTAGCATTTTGTGGACCAAAAAATGTACTTCAGACTGCAAAACATTAAGTGTTTTTGAAAGAAAAATTCCATTAACTTTAGAGTTCAGATTTCACCAAGAGTGAAGACCATGCATAATGCCCGGATTTTTTCCCCCAATTTCTTTATTGAATATTTCAGTTTACAGACTTCAGCCAAGATTATTCATAGATAGTCCGCCATATCTTAAAAAAAAACAAAAGGACCATAAAGAGCTATGGTTCCGCAGCTAGGCTTGACCAAGCCATTGTTATCAAAGCTTAAACTTCTCAAAATTCTTTTGTTGGCTGTCCTTTTCTTTTTCACAATACCTTGGCTTGTGTGTTTTTTTTACTTTATTACCAGTAATTAAACTCATCAAAGACCATTGGCACGGATCAAGACATATAAGTGTCATAATTAATGAAACATATAAATTTAATTTGCAATCATCAATCTTTAATCAAATTTATAATTTTAATAGTAAATAGATCAATACAAATATAATTAAACAAAAACAATATATATTGTTACTTTCACGACTTATGTGCAAAAAAAATGTTCAAACAAAAACGATTCGCGCGAAGACATTTATTAACATTTGAATCACAAAAGTTAAATTATTTTGGAAAAAAAGTGAGGCCGGCATTTTGACATTACAACGTAATTCGTATTTGAGCCATGTCCGTTCCTTTTTCAAGATTTCTAGTAATTTTCTATCCCTTATCTCCTCGTACCCCCTTTTAAAAATGTTTTTCAGCACACTTTCATTTCTGTGAACAACCGCGGTAGGGCGCCGTCAAAATATGTAAATAAATTAGCCATAGGTTTTTATTTTTTTATACCGCAAGTTAAACAATATGGACGGAGTTAAGCAACAAGACAGTACGCCCCAGAGTGATTCGACCCTGGGTTTTAAATGGATAAAAAAAAAATCACACAAAATATTGTGTAGTCATATATTCATAATACATAATGATCATACTTATATTACTGAAGATTACACTAAATTGTGTTTGAACATAATTTGTAATCGGTCATTTTTTATTTTGAAAAGTCAGCTTTGTTCCGGTCCGAGTTTTACACAAGGATGAAAAGATATTGGGGCGAAAACATATCTATTTACCGCATGCGCAAACTGCTATTTACGATTCTAAGGTAAAATCCCATCAACTTGGTCGTGACGCAGTTGTTCGATTTGAATGCGAGAATTCAGCAATTGACATGATCAATTTTTTTTATGAAAAATATTACACAAGCCTATCGACCATCGTACTTGTGGTTTTCACCACCGCTAATTTTGGGGGGTTCAGTAATTTCTGCCAGTACTATACACGATCTCAGACGGGTAAAAGTACCGGGTACCGGCCCACTTTGAAACCCCTGATTTTTAGAGCTGTATTTAAACTTACATGGTTGTTTAGTAGGGTATTTGGCAGGTGCTGAATATGTGGCATGTAATGGTGTGTGATGATTTTCTTCAGGATGCTGTTTCTCCTGCCAACAGTTAGTATCATTATTTTGTTGATGAATTCCATATGTAAATATCTCCTCTAACTGACCAATCCACATCGTAAATTGTGATCTTTCTTCGCTGGTGCATGCTGGATGAATTAATGAATATGACAACAACTGTCTTGTGTCTTCGATATGAGTTCCATTTTCTTTTGAATATGACAATATTATTGGAATCAATCTTAAATATTCCTTTTTAGTATCTGAGTTTCCAGTGTGAAGCAATGGCAAACGTGCCAACAGTTTTGAAATAGCACTTTCTTTACTTTCATTACATAAATTATTTATATATGCTGAAAATAAATTAAAATATCTTTAATTCATATATACATAACTACGCAGAGCAAAGCATGATACAACAGCAACATGTTAACAAGGGCAACGCAAAGCGTGGCATATCCCCTCGCCTAAAAATTTGACCCGGTGACCTTGACCTTTGACCTTGAAATTCAATAGGGTTCCAGATTCTCTTAACGACTAAGTATGTACCAAGTTTGGTCAAAATACATTGAAGGATGTTGATTCTAGAGTGTTCACAACCCCGGGGTATAGAAATGGGACCGAGAGCTTCTTCGGCTTGAAGGGGCGTCCGTCGGTTGTGCGGGATGTAGAAATTCACAACCAACCCGTCCTGCGGATGAGACGTAAATAAAACTGAGGTCCCGTGTTGAGAGATTGCCACCCTCTCCGCACGTTAAAGAACCCAGTGTTACAGCTCATTATGCTCATGATGAGTGGTCCATAAGAGACCTGTTGCAATGGCAAAATTATCCGTCCATACCCATCACCTTTCCTTGTTTCGAGTCCCGTGGTGTTTAAATTTTTAAATGTTCTCGTCCTGAATATAGCTGAAAAATTGCTCACTGGACGTTAAACACCAACCAATCAATCAATCAATCAATCAAAGAGTGTTCACAAGTATGTTACCTGGTAAAAATTTGACCTGGTGATCTTGACCTTTGACCTTGAAAATCAATAGGGTTCCAGATTCTCTTAAGGACTAAGTATGCATCAAGTTTGGTCAAAATCCATTGAAGGAAGTCGATTCTAGTGTTCACAAAGATGTTACGCTGTAAAAATTTGACCCCATGACCTTGACCTTTGACCTTGAAAATCAATAGTGTTCCAGATTCTCTTAAGGACTAAATATGTACCAAGTTTGGTCAAAATCCTATGAAGGATGTTGATTCTAGAGTGATCACAAGGATGTTACGGAAGGACGGACGGAAGGTAGCGTTACTACAATGTATATCCCTTCGCAACTTCATTGGCGAGGGGATAACAAGGGAAAGTTGAACAAGTGTATATTAAAGGCAAGTGTGGACACAGTATTTTTCTAAACAACAGTAAATTGCTGCACACAATATGTTGGACACAGTGATATGCTGGAAACTACTTAGCTGGACATACTGTATTTTGGACATTTGTCTTAAGTCTACATTTTGTACGTACATGTACATGTATTAACTAGTCAACTACAACTTAAGTTATAGCACAGAAACCATTCTGACTATAGACAGATATAACAGGGAAATTTGGGTTGTAACTGACATGAACTTTTTTAACCCCACTTTCTAACTTCCTAGAAGTTATTTCTATGTCCTGATTGAAAATAGAATAATTGGTCACACTATAATTTCAAACTCTGTTGACTGGCTTCTTTTTCCGACTTGACAATATTTGGATTTGAGAACTTGTTATTTGGGTCTATACTTATTTTATGTTACGACAACGTTATATATTGAACATACCTGATTGATTGGCTTCTTTCTCCAACTCGACTATGTCACTATAGTTCCGTTGTGATAGCACTTGTGATAAAAAGCGACATTGTGTTGTCGTAGCCCTCATTAAAAGAGAATACAAGGCCACTGTCTGTTCACATTCACTCCAACTTTCAAACCAACTGTTTATAGAGTTCATATGATCTCGAAACATATTATTTGACTTCATTTTGAGATCACATTCTTTTACATCAACAAAACTGAAAAACAGGGAAAAACAATGTTCACTATAAAACTGCTAACATGGGAAGTGTAAAAATAGGATTATCAAAAATTAGCAACATTAAATGCAGTAATGGGAATCTCACATTTTCAAGATAGATGATCGTTATACCAACGTCGACTGATGATTGTTCATCGGTGACAATTACCTACTAATTGTATTTACTGGATATACATAACTCAAATAGTGGAGATGTATATTATTTTTGTCCTGTCTGTCCATCACAAAATGTTGCATGCACAACTCACTACATTGACATGGGAATTACTCAAAACTTTTATTGATGAATATTCACATACCTTTACAACAGTTTGAATGATTGTACCATTTTTGAAGTACAATGTAGTTATTGTCCCTTTTCACATAGAATATTTCATTACAAAACAGAATATTTTTTTATTAAAAAAAAGTTTGTACAAGAAACATTTCCTATTTTAAATGAGAATCCCATGAGACCTTTTATGCTTGCTATTACTTGTAACTATAAAGATTTGCATATTGTTACAGCAGTTGATCAGTTAATTTTTATATGTCTGCAAACAAAAATAAATGGGCTCATCAGTGCCTGAAATAAGGGCTAGCCTTTGGCTGGCCCAAAATTTTTTTTTGGGGCCAGTAAAAAATTAGTCACTGGTCCAAATGGCGGAATGGTGGCCCAATCATTTTGTGACATTTAAAAAAAAAAAAAAAAGACATCAGATATCAATATATAAACAGTTCAGATTAATTAATTTTTATTAAAAACATTAAAATTAATTCTTTCACTAGTCTCACGAGGGTTGGGGGCGGGTGGGATCTTCAAGGTAATTTTGGTAGGTACAGGTGTGCAGCTGAAATTGCAAAAACACCCCAATGCATATATTGCTATCTAATGAAACCTGAATTTACTTGTTATAACCTTTTTGACAACCTTGATGCCATTGGCTAGGGTGGTCTTAAGAAACGATGCTAGTCCATCGGATGGGGACAATAGAAGGCTGGTTTGTGTAAGGGGAGATCAATGCCATGATCACATTAAAGACATCCGGAAAAGAGTAGACTAATGCCACTATAAGGACCGCTCTTGCACTCCCCAGAGTGACATCACTTGTTTCAATCCACTATGAAGAAGTGATTTTAAAATAAAATAACCTCTCAGTTCGGGGTAACGTCAGTTGGTTATTCATTCCATAACAAACGGTGCTGTCATTTTCTGTTATATATTAAATAACAGTTAACTTTTCCTGTTTTTTTTTAATTTGTAAACAAAAGTTCTGGTTCCAAAAAAGAAAACCACTCCTAATTGTCATTAAAATGTAGCAGTGTACACATGAACTATGAAAAGTTTAAAAGAAGTGACAGGCCAGATCGTTTCCATAGTTTGACATTACTGTCAACGATTTTCTCTCCGTTGTTGGGGAAAAGTTTTTCAATGATTACCTAAGGATTGACACAAAAAGGTTTTCGATTTCTGTAAAATGAAATTCGTACATGCTGTATGATGTACATTTTGCAGCAGATTGAATGAATAAATTTCCGAACCGTGGTCGTGGATACCAGATCGCAAACATTATAAGTTGACAGAATTCTCTTTATTGTTCACAACTTTCCACTTCGTCCGTGATTTTTAACAATTTTAATAATTAAATCATAAAGAAACAAAAAAACACGTTTCTTTTCTAATTTTTAGTGAATACTTGTGTATTACATAAAAACGTGTAGGAAACGTGTATTGATTGGCTCGATAAAAATACATAATTGGGGAGAACAGTAAATTACATTAGCTGTGTATTTATTGGCTACAAAAATGTATTTGGACCAATCGCTTTGCTCGTAACAAACTGTTTTCGACTAGAACAGAAGAGTTATCTACCGTTAGTTTATGTCGGGTTTCGGTAAAACAACAATTTTTAACGGTCTAATAGGCAATCGCCCAAACGTTTTTTGTTGGGCCAGTGATTACCTAATTTGGAGCAGCTTTTGGTCGCCCGAATAAGATATTAGTCGCATTTGGCGACCGTCCATTTCAGGCACTGCTCATATTATGTCGTGTTGCTGTCATTGTTGCAAGTCTGTAGACAGATCATTCTGAATTTTGAACAAAATAATCCTTAGGCCAAAAAAAAAAAATATGTGTGTTTACGGTCACCCGACCTACCCTAATTTTTGCTAGCGACCCTATGAATTTTTACACAGAATTCGGATAACCATTTATGTTGTTTAACCAGCAGCAATGTTTTATTTATTCAACTGCTAGCTTTTTGTCGAAATTGAGAGCAAAGAAGGTAGAAAAACTGCATAATTCGTCATTTTACCGGAAATTTCGAAAATAATATGCCGGAATCGGATTCCGGAACGACTATTTCCGGTTTTGCCGATAATAAAAAAAATAATCCCAACCGACCGACCCTAGATTTTTTTGACATGTGACAGTAACACATATATTTTTTTTTGGCCTTAGCACCAGAGATCACTTTGGGCCGCACCATTGCGCCATAGTCGCATTAAAAATGGAAATGGCACATGCAAATTCTCATTCAGCGCCGAAAGTTAACCTACGGCCAATGGAATTTGCGTATCGTTCGCCCGTGCTCGGGATCGTTGACGCAAATTTAGCTATTCTGGAGATAAATAATGTACCGATATCCTGTCTCTGCTTTTTCTGACAAGATTGGATATCGCCGAGTTTATCCGAAATACATAAACATGCCGCATCCACGAAAAAAACTGAAGTCTCCAGTTGAAAACCAAAGGAAAATTACAATTTTCCTTGGACAAACGGATGAATCAAATCAGGATTCTACTACAGGCAACAGCGATAATACAGGTGATACGCCTGTCGAATTACGGAAATTTCAAGACCATTGGTGCTCTCTCTTCCCCTGGGTTACCTACGAGTCTAAGGAAAATAAAATGTTTTGCCAATTGTGTCAGGACATAGGTGCCGAAAACGTGATGACTCTGGGAACAAACAATTTTAAAACGTCAACGTTGACTCGCCATGCGTCAAGCGCTGACCACCAAAAAACACTTATTGCTCATAGAGGGTCTTAAAACCTTCAAATCTATTTTCCTAGGCAGCCCACAAACCCCCGGCCTAATGGCCCATTCCATTTACTCATGATGGACCATAATGGCCCTTTCTATTTACTCGTGATGGGCCATAGGCCCATCACGAGTAAATTCCAGGGGGATCTCTGTGGGTGCATAGATAACAGACCTCAATGCGCCACAATCGACTTGGAAGCGCCAATTGCGCATGGCCTTCCCAATCCCTGTTATTGATTTAGGGCATTGTAACACTACCCGCATAGTACAGCATCTTCAAAATTCTGTTTGTAAGTCATAAAAGTGGAGTCATACTGGTAAAAATTTCTAAACAAGGTTTTTAACTATTTACAAGGGAGTGAGCTGTTTTAAACCAGGTGAACAATTTTTCATTCGATCACCTGGTGCGTAAAAATAGAAAATATATTGCTCACCCAATGTAAAACATGAGTCACAGAAATATATAAATATATATAATATCATATATGTACATACAAACTGTATATGCAATGGCATGAAATACAAATACAAAATGTAATGTACAATGTAATGGATTGACAATTCAACAGATCTAACTAATCTGTGTCACTTCTATTGTTTGTTTTACTTAATTTTATAAAGTTTTATTACCAACAATTCAAACTTCAAATAATCCTTTAAATAAATATTGAATTGTGCAAGTACTATTTAAGGTCCTCTACTTGGACATGTTAGACAAGCCATTTAAATATTTATGTATTATTGTTAAACCAAAATGTATTGTCAGACCTCTATTTTTACTTCTGAGTGACTTCTCATGAATTTTTGTTTTTGTTATACAGCTGAAATTTGAAACATTACATGTTCTTAAATGGACAAAAAATGTTACTTTATAAAAGCACAAATCTATATTATAATTCTCTAAACTGTCATATTGATGGCAACAAATATCAAGAATTACAATGCATGAAGTGAAGTCAAAGAAACCCTGGCAATGGACAAATGAATTACTGAATTACTTCAATTTAAACTATTATGTTAGATCTGTTGAATTGTCAATCCATTACATTGTACATTACATTTTGTATTTGTATTTCATGTCATTGCATATACATTTTGTCCCACTACATTTAACATTTGATTTGACTTTAATCAAAAATTCACTTTCTCAAACAAGTATTTATCAGGCTAGATCTATATATTTGACCAATGCAATGTCCTACAGAAAAGTAAAAGATCAGTTGACAATAGATATACCACCTCCCCATTACAACTCTTGAAATTAAAAGGAATTTAAGGATGTCTTCATCATCACAGTTATTACAATCACAAAGGTCTTTTGATTTTACTGGACATTAGGTCCAGTAGAGATGCTGTATTTACCATGTCTAATTATAACCCCAATTTACTGGACATTATGTATGGTCCGGTAGAGATGCAGCATTTACCAGACCTAATTATAACCCTATTCAGGGATGCAAAATAATGTAAGCCCCAGGTCCGAGACCTTTTGATATTGACTTCGGACTTGCACATTGTGTATTACTTAGCTGTGTATGCGAACCTTCTGATTTATGTTTGAAGTTCCTCATTTTCTTTTGATAAGTTTATTATTAAACTCTTTAAACATCTAGTGCATTAAAGTGTTTATCTGCTCATTTCATTAAAAAAATCTTCATTAGAAATGATATTTAGTGGCATCGATCACTGTTATACTGTTTACTTTGCAAAGGGAGCCACCATTGTTGTCATTCACTTCCAGAAAACAACAAAAAAATGTGGGAAATATAAAACATTTGTCGATCCCAGTTTACTGGGAATCCTCTTTTGTACATAAATACGACAATAACGGTAAACCATTACTCGTAGACGATTCCGAATGGGGGCTTATTTACTTTGTGAGATAGTTACAGAGAAATAATTGTGCATATTGGCAGTGAATCTAGACTCTAGTGCCTAGTGAATAGTCATTAAAATCAATGAAACCTCCCTCTAAAACATTTTGGCCTGACAAAAATTTTCTTATCACAACAATGTAAACCTAATTAATTGAAAAGGTACAAGGCATTTATTGATAGCTGCTTAAAACGTTCTGAAATAACTAAAACCTTCCAAACAATAAGATGGACCTTCAGGATTTCAAACTGAAAGGTTTATGACCTTTCACTTGAAAATTTAATTTTGAACCCCTGCCTATTTTACTGAACATTAGGTCCAATAGAGAACTTCAAAAGTAGTATTTACCAGATTTAGTTAATTACAACCATATTTACTGATCATTTGGTCTGGAAGAAATGCTTTATTTACCAGAATTGTCAATTTGGTTGAGTTTATCTCTAAAACCGTAAGAGATAGAGAAAATATATCAACACTACCCAGACCTCAACGCATCAATTCACAGAAAAAGATGCATCAAAATTTGATAAAAAAATAAAAATTCTATATATCTTCCAAATGAGCGAAATTTTTGATTATTTTTTTATGGTCCATCATATAGTCCATAAAGATGATTAATTTTCAAAATATTGCACTAAAACTGATGAAAAATAAGAAAGTTTAAATTTTGGACTTTGGCTTTAGTTGGCCCCTTTCTGTTGAGTTTATCTCCGAAGCCATACGGCTCTATGAGATGGAGGAAGGCTATCAGTGCCAAGGTTCATTTGTGTTCCTCTCAACTAGAATTTAAGTAATCACATGGAAACCATTCCGTCTAGAGAATCAGATGGATGATGACAGTGCCACAACATAAAATTTAACACGATATCAATATCAACACCCAAGAGTTTAACTACCTCATCACATGATATATTTGCAGTTCCAATCTGAAAAATGGGTGATTTATCAAGACTTTTTACCAATTGCAATCGCTTGGAATTTTTCTGTTAATCTTTGCAGAGAATTTTTCTGTTAAATCTTTGCAGAGAAAGCTCAGGACATAATCATTCATATTGTTACTGAGTAATATAAAATATGGACCATTTACCTTGTGATGGAACTCATGGAAGTGAAGTAGTTTTTGAATTTCAACGCAAAAGGGTATCGAATGCAATGGGCAAATAAAATATCTGCCATATTATGAAGCAACAGTTTGTGACAGATAGTTTACGTGTCTTTACTATCAATGCAAATAAATTACAGGGACCAAGGTCTTTTACTGATAAAATTCAACATTCCTGGGGACAGACCCTCCCCCTTCTTATTAAAAATGAGTCAACAGTAAATATTTCGCCAATATTTCAGTAAACAACAACACCAAAATAATTAGTAATATCATCATGTTCAAGTTTATAACTTTTCGATTCAACACAAATATTACATTCTAAATGTACTGTCAGACAGGTACTAACCAGGTGATGTGTTGACAGGGGAGGGCGCTAGGGCCATCCATTTTGTTTACACTTTCGTAATATTACTTCAATTAATGTGAACAAAATAAATAACATAATACATTCCAATTGGATTTCTTAATAACCTGACACTTACACTTTTAACCATTTCTCTTCCTCAACAGAAACATAGAACCAACACGAAGGAGGAATTTTGTTTTGACATCCCACATGTTGAAAATACACAGATGACTGACGTCATGACACTGCAACTATGGCGGTAATAATTAGAAACAGAACTGTCATCTGTTAAATTGGATTTTGTTTTAGAAACAGACAAAGGGGACGCGGCTACTCCGTTTTAATAACAAATACAACTGAATAACTATTACTTTTATTGATAAAAACAAGTGATAACATTGAAATCAATACAATAACAAGCCAAAACATTCAGCGAACTTTGACCTTATAAACAGCGCCATCTGTCTGTTATGTTCTGTCTTGTAGGTTCCTCCGTTGTAATCGGAGCACACCTATATTCATTGGTTATTAGTCACAAGTTGTGTTGGTGTTAACAGCGTTAAAATCTGCTATTTCCTTAAATAAAAAAATGTAGGGTATGCCATATAAGAATTGTCTGAATCATAAACAGTCCTTTATGTTCACTGCCCTACACTTGTGTAAATCAAACGTCAAATTTCTGGTAATTTCCTCGATTTCACTGATTAGATCTAGTTCTTCCTTCACATCTAGATTGAATATAGGATTAGTACAGTCCATAATGCATAGCATTATTAATGATTAATTTTTCCTGTTCTTCTCTTACGGTATTAAGCAACTGTTCTTTCGAGTGTTCTCTTAATATTTCAAATAACTAATGGAGATAGAATTTCCGTTTTGTTTCTTGTTCAAGCATGGGGCACCTCAGAATAAAATGTTCTCTAACCTCTGGTTCCAGATTACACAGCTTACAGATTGGAGAAACTTTATGTTGGTTATATTATTGTCTATTAGCTTGTAAGGTATAATTCCCAGTTAGTATTTTCACCTTCACTGATGTTTTGACTACAGATCTAGGGTTCAATTTTGTTGTTTTCCATATGGTATGTGTATTTCTAGTTGGATTTTCCTGAATGGTTAGATATTTCAGAGATGATTTTCCTTATTTTTCTACTTCCCATTCATTTTTCCAATATTTGTCTATTTCTTTATTGGCATGTCTTCCGACTTTATTTAACAATTCTTTCCACTGTCCTTTTGTTGGAGGATTTCCCATAATTTCATAGGCTGTTGGAAGATTGTACTTTTGTAATATTTTTCGTATGTATTAGTAAACCAACTGTTGCTATTTTCGTCTTTGATTGCTAGTTGCCTAAGTGCTATTTCATGTTCGATAAAATCCTCATATCTAGTAATGTTGTAAAAAGCAGTTAATGTATTTTTCTCAATGACTGTAGTGATTGGTGTAGGACCAAAGAGCACGTATGTAGCTAGATACGATAACGTAACCCTCAGTCCGCTTTTGCTCCAGCGAGGGTTACGATTCGGTCCCATTCAACGTAATGGAGCAGCGCCCGGAGTGATTCACACCGGGTGGTTTTTTGTCCTAATTCCGTTGAAGTGGTTGGAAAAATTAACGGGGGTGAAAGATAAATATATTTAGGTAAAGCTTGAGGTGTTAAGTAAACGCTGCATCAATCCATGGTAGACTTATATCCATCTGAAAATTTGAATGCATGAAATCTTCTTTCTGTCCGACATTTTGTTTACAAGTTGCTATTTCACGTGCACTTGCCTCGTTTTGGAGATATCCTTATTTGGATCGATTGCCGTAAACATCGTAGTAACAGTTTTCCATATTTGGCATTCAGATCCATATATGGATAGGCTCCGCCCATCACGAGAGTCTACGTAAGGTGTCATATCGGACAAGGAACAATTTTCGAATACGAAATCGATCGTGAAGGTAGAAACAGATATTGTAACACTTATTTCGTATCACCATTACTTAACAATTGTAGGGAATAATAAGTTATGACCACATATGCAAAAAGAAAGTTGAAATATTCACGAAACGAAAATTTTAATTTTCTCCAATTACAAAATGTACGTTGAATGGGACCGAATCGTAACCCTCGCTGGAGCAAAAGCGGACTGAGGGTTACGTTATCGTATCTAGTATGTAGCTAGTGTAACACATTTTTCAGGAAGACCTTGAAGTTGTTTGAGCAGTTTTCTTTCGTATTTCAGTAATTCCAGTTTTTCTCCTTCTAACAGTTGTACGGCCTCCAATCCGTAAATTATTCTAGGTCTGCAGAAAGTTGTGCATAGCTTATAAGAGATGCATGGATTGATGCCATTTTCCCCGTGTAATCCAGCTCCTAATAATGCATATGATATTCTTCGCCCCTTCTTTATTCTAGATTCAATGTCATTTTTTCCTCTGAATTCTCTGAAAATGCCAGGCTATATGTGTGGTACTATCAACTTCTTCTATTTTTATTTCACCTAGCTTCCATTCCTGTTTCTATTCCTGTTTCTCTCTCTGTTTATTTGCATTATAGATAATAACGGCACTTTTTGATGAATTAATAGTTACTTTGTCTTGCCGTTTCATTTGCTACTATGTTGAGGGCACATTGTAAGTCAGTTGGATTAAAGGCTATTAATGCTATGTCGTCTGCAACGGTCGGAGCTCCAATAAATGTTGTTCCAATTTTTGCTCCTGCATTGTGTGTAGTCAATGAGTTCAATAAATTGATTGTTGTATCGCTTGTATAATGACGGCGATAGTTTAGCCCCTTGTCTTATTCCTTGTCTACTGAAGAAAATATCACCAATATTTCCTCTCCATTTGATCTTAGTTATAGATTCTGTCTGTAATATCCTAATAAAGTTGATCCAGAGGCGGATTTAGAGGGGGCGTGCGGAGGGTGCGCCCCCCCCCCCCCCCCCCCCCCCCCCCCCCAATTCCCAAAGCATATGTTATACAACGTTAATTAAGCAGTTAAACAAACAACTTTTTCATGAATGATTAACTCGGTGACCTGCAAGTCAAAATGAATAGTAATGATATTAGGAGTAAATTTGGGATATCATTCTAAAAAGCTCTACCCATTGATAAATGATCAGTATACTGTCCGTCCGGATGAAGCTTTTCGTTTCGCCGTTGGTTCATTTATTGAAAACGTATGATTCGTTCTTGTTTATATACAAACAAAGGCGAATATGTTAACATTAATGCTGCATGAAACGATTCTGATCATCTAATTTAGTAGGGTCATTATCAAAATACATGCACTTTTTCCTGTTCATATTTTGGTGACATCAGATATTTTCGTTCCCGTTTTGCTTTAGCCTATTAGTTTTTCCTACATTACAATGACATATTCACATAATATGCAGTCGGGAAAACCACCATGAAAAAAAAATATTTCTAGATATGTAGCACCCCCTCATACATTTCAGTCCGTGGTGTTACCAACATAAAATTATTCTTTTTAGGAAAATGAAAAATAATTTTTATGTAAAAAGTGGTTACATACACACACCCTACAACCGGCTATCTGAACAACAGATGCTATCGGGAACTCAGATCATATCTACGTCACACGGAATGACAGGTAGGAATTTCTTTGACGTTTTTCTTCCATTTTATCTACTTTTTGGATTTTAAATTTATGTCTGATTTGTTGCACTACAAATGAGAAATTTGCATACCAAATATGACATTATAGGTTTTAATATTTAGTAAGTTTTCAATCAATGAAGATAAAATTTGACATTGTCAACAGAGAATTCTTCAGAACATTAACGTTTTCTCTAAAATTTCAAAAGAAAGCACAAGTTTCTATCATATGCATGAAAAATATAGTGTTTCTTCTACCTTCCTGTACAACGGGAACTCGAAGTGTTATGTAGTAAGAATATTATACGCAATTTCATTCCAATGGTCAAAATATTTTGGCTATCGGGGACAGCAGATTATTTTGAAAC
The DNA here is from genome assembly GCA_963383655.1 of Bathymodiolus septemdierum. NCBI lineage: Eukaryota > Metazoa > Mollusca > Bivalvia > Mytilida > Modiolidae > Bathymodiolus > Bathymodiolus septemdierum. The sequence continues at coordinate 12,477,627 of OY726519.1, read as the reverse complement.
TGACTATCACTGACAGCAGATGTTGACAATCGGGAACAACAGTGACATGAATTCTTATTTCTGGTTTATCCTGTAATAAGTTGAACCATTAGTGTTTAGAATAATTCAAATATTGAAATTCATGGCTAATGGTTGCCTTTAAATTTCAAAAAATTGAGATTGCTCCGAAGTAAAAATATATTTCCGAAGCTGTGAAAACCATTAAAAAATAGTTTTTTGTCTAATACCATAGTATTAGATTTTGCTTGTATTTATTTCCATTGCCATTGACTTTGGAAATGTCTTTGCCGTGGATAAACTGAGAAATAACTTGAAATTTACTTCTTTTAAAAAGATTTGATTGAATTAGGATATTTAGAAGTTTTGTAATATTTCATTTTTGATCAATTTCATCAGATCAGTAGAGTTAAATGGCAATCGGGAACATGAAAAATTTCAGGAGACTTTTTAGTGTCAGGAGCAGCCAGGGAGGAGCGGTATGAATAACTTCCGGTTTTGGTGGAGGAGAGTTCACGAAGACGCTTCGCAAGGTATGTACATGTCAAAAATTGAAATTTGCTTTTTTACTGCTCGAATATTGCAAAATCAGAGAATGCTATGCTGTGGCGAATGCTTTCACGATTAGAAACATGCATAGTTTATTGTTGTATATGAAGTGTAACTCTCGCAAAATCAATCGTCCCACGAAAAACATGACCAAAATTGTGACACTCTTACATTTCTAAGTTGTTCTTGACAAAGATGCAAGTTAAATTTTCAATATTTTTTCATCGTGGGAGTCTAAATGTAATCGGGGATAAATTCCGATTCGTCAGAAGTAAATTGAAGTCTAGATAAATCTACAAACTGTCAATTTTCTCGTTTTCCTGCTTTTTAAGTATCCGAGAGATTTATTTCCATTTGAAGTGATATTGTCGATGTGGGTGTTCCATTTAAGGTTAGATTGTAGTGTAACTCCAAGGTATTTTGCTGAAGTTACTGGTTCGAGAATGTGATTGTGAAGTATATAGTCATGTTTGAAGGGTGTTTTCTTTTGAGTGATGGTGAGTACTGTACATTTATCTGGGTGGAAAGCCATAAGCCAATCGGCTTCCCACCTTGCAGCTGCATCAAGGTCAGATTGTAGTTTCTTGCAGTCGTCCTGACATGTTATTTCTTTATAAATGATACTGTCATCTGCAAAGAGTCTTAGTTTGCTGTGTGTAAGATATTCCGGAAAGTCATTGATATAAATTAGAAAAAGAATTGGACCGAGTACTGTACCCTGTGGAACGCCTGATGTTACTGGCACTGTGTTAGATGTTACTCCATCGATTACTACTGCTTGTGTTCAATCTGATAAAAATGCCTGAATCCAGTTTAGAGTATGGGTTTGTATTCCGTAATATTCCAGTTTGCATAATAATCTACGGTGGGAAACTTTATCGAAGGCTTTGGCAAAATCCATAATAATCAAGTCTGTTTGTATGTTTTTGTTATTGCTGGCATTTAATTCTTGTATGAAAGGAAGGAGTTGCGACTCACATGATCTTGCTTTTCTGAAACCATGTTGTAAATCATATCAAATATTGTTTGAGTCGAGGTGTTTCATAATGTTGCTGGTTATTATATGTTCCATCAGTTTACAGCAGATGCATGTTAGTGATATTGGTCTGTAATTTTCTGCTTTGTATCTTTCGCCTTTTTTGAATGCTGGTGCAACATTTGCGTGTTTCCAGTCTTTGGGTATGGTGCCAGTTTCTATTGATTTTGTATATATTTTGGTCAAGATTGGAGCAACTTGATCTTTTAGGTCTTTCATCACTCTACTGTTTATGTTGTCTGGACCGCATGCTTTGTGAGGGTTAAGGTTGTTTAAGAGGTTCAGTACACCTTTATCGTTTATGTGTATTTGTTCCATTATAGGATGAGGACTAGGTCCTTTGTCAGGTATGTCATGTGGTGGATCGTGTGTAAATACTGATTGGAACTGTTGGTTAAGAATGTTCGTTTTTTCTACTGTATCAGTATAGAGTATACCATCTTTTTTCAGTGGGCTTATGCCCGAGTTGTCCTTTCTAATGCTTTTGAAGTAGCTAAAAAGCTTTTTTGGTTTAAAATCCGAGTACTGATGTTGATCGGAGTCTTTAATGGGTAGGTCAAATATGATGTTCTCAATATATTTCCAGTAAGCTTTGCGTTGTTCTTTTTGTACTGTATGTTTCAGTTTTTTATACATTGAAGGATTTTGGTTTTTCTTCCTGTGGTATTTGTTCTTTTTATTTATAAGTTTGCGTAAATTGTTGTTTATCCAGGAAAGTCTTTGTTTGTAAGTAAATAGTTTATGTGGGATGTTTGATTCTATAGAATTAATTATGTCATTTTTGAATGTGTTCCAGAGTATGTTTGTATCACTCTTTTCATATATGTTATTAATGGTTGTTAAAGTATTTTCCAGATCTTTTTTAATTTGATCCCAATTTGCTTCCTTGTATTTCATTACTTTTCTTGGTGTTTCTCTGACTCTTTTTAACCATGTGTCAATTTCAGCATAGACGATGTCATGGTCTGCTAGCCCAATTGGAGGGAGAGTGCATAATTTATTAAGGTTTGATGGATTGTTCATAAGTAGAAGATCTAGTGTTCTCTCATTTCGTGTTGGTTTGTCAGTTACTTGATGTAAGTTATGGTCTGCAATTATATCAAGCAGTTGGTGGTGTTGTTTTGCATCTGGTTTTCCAGTTATGAATGAAGGAATTTACCAGTCTATGTTACCTAGATTAAAGTCTCCTCCAACCCATATGTTTGAAGAATTTGCTTTGTCTAATCTACTTAATGAGATATTGAGCTGATCAAGTGCTGTGCCATCATCAGATGGTGGGCGGTAATAACTGGCTACACAGATCTTTTTTGTACCAGTGATGTTGATTTCAGCCCATACTATTTCACAGTTTGTTTTTAGCTCCGTTATTTCGGAGCTAATGAAATCTTTTGTGATGGCTAATAATACGCCACCATGGCTTTTATCTTTTGTGTTTGGTGCTCTGTCATTTCTATAGATGTTGTACATGTTATTTGGAAAGTAGTCAGAAGATGGTATCGACTTATCTAACCAAGTCTCAGTCCCTATGATAATATCTGGTTTAACTGAGTTAATAATTTCTAGGGGGTCTGGTTTTTTATTACAGATGGATTGAAAATTTATATTTATAATTTTGATAGGTTTACGTACTTGATTTCCAATTTTTTTCTTATGTTCATTTTTATCTGGCTTCAATTTCGTTTCTTTATTTGGAGATGATGTTGCTTTTGGCAAACCAGGGCTGCTCAATTCAGAGCAGTTGCTAAGGTTTGAGTACTGATTTTCTAGTTCAATTGAATATGTCGAGTTAAATAGCGACGTTGAAAAATTTGGCATTCCGCACTGTATACATTCCCATGATATATTACTTGCATCCAAGAATCTGTAAGCATTTGAATGGATACCTTGGCAGTTAATATGGAACCAAACATCACAACTATCACAACAAATTGCTTTATGTTTCCATGTGATCGCTTTTGTACAGGCACCACAAGGAAATCTTGGTCCAGGATTTGTTTCTACATCAAATGCATTTGCTAGCAGAAGTATGAATAAGTACTTTTGAACAGGTCTACTTTTGTTCACTTTCAGTGCTAAACCAACAACACTTGTGAAATGGCTTTGGAATTTACATGTTGGTGCAGTTACATTCTTATTGGTGTTTAATTTGAGTTTTGCATGTTGGCAAACAAGTAAGATACATGAAATGATAAAGATAGTACAGTTTAGTTTCATATTGAATAAATATTAATAATGTATTAATGAGATAAATACTATATATATTATATATACCTGAATTCTGGTGTGCTCGAGTCAAGAGTGTGATTGAGGTGTTAAATCTTCGTCCCCTCGGCTACCAAAGGGCACAGGTAATCAGAAATAGCCTTGTTAGTTAACAGGTGGGTATAAAGTAAGGTAAAGATGATAGTACCTCTATTTACTAAGCTTGACCGGATGTTGACACTTTTTTTTTTTTTTTTTTTTTTTCTTCAAGTCATGTGTCGCTGTACGTGTGGTCATGTGACTTTTTCTGGCCCCTTTCCCGCCATTTTATTAGCACCTTCAATAATTACACAAAAGTTTGTTGTTTTCGGATATGTTCGAGGTTGATGTGTAGTCCTCCTTCCCCCTTTTCTCTACTACCCCCCCCCCTTTTTAAAAAAAAATTCATATTAATCATTCCTTTTTCAAAATTTTCATAATCATTCGTTTTTCTTCATTTGACAAAAGTCAGTTGAATAGTGAAAAGATATGGAAAATACAGAAGAAAAGGAAATTGAATAGTGAAATGATTTGGAAAATATGGAAGACAAATAAGTTGAATACTGAAATGATATGGAAAATATGGAAGAAAGGCAAGTTGAATAGTGATAAGATATGGACAATATGGAAGAAAGGCAAGTTGAATAGTGATAAGATATGGACAATATGGAAGAAAGACAAGTTGAATTGTGAAAAAATATGGAAAATATGGAAGAAAAGTAAGTCGAATAGTGAAAAGATTTGGAAAATACAGAAAAAAGTAAGTTGAATAGTGAAAAGATAGGAAAAATATGGAAGAAATGCAAGTCAAATAGTGATAAGATATAGACAATATGGAAGAAAGGCAAGTTGAATAGTAAAAAGATATGAAAAATATGGAAGAAAGTCAAGTTGAATAGTGAAAAGATATTAAAAATACAGAAGAAAATTGTGAAATGATGTGGAAAATATGGAAGAAAAGTAAGTTGAAATGTGAAATGATATGGAAAATATGGAAGAAAAGTAAGTTGAAAAATGAAAAGATATGGACAATATGGAAGAAAGGCAAGTTGAATGCTGAAAAGAAATGGACAATATGGAAGAAGAAGTAGGTTGAATAGTGAAATTATATGGAAAATACAAAAGAAAGTCAAGTTGAATAGTGAAAAGATATTAAAAATAATGAAGAAAATTGTGAAATGATATGGAAAATATGGAAGAAAATTGTGAAATGATAGGGAAAATACAGAAGAAAAGTAAGTTGAATAGTGAAAAGATATTAAAAATAAGGAAGAAAAGTAAGCTGAATAGTGAAATCATATGGAAAATATGGAATAAAGGGAAGTTGAATAGTGAAATGATATGGAAAATATGGAAGAAAAGTAAGTTGAAAAGTGAAAAGATATGAAAAATATGGAAGAAAAGTTAAGTTGAAAAGTGAAAAGATATGGGAAATACAGAAGAAAGGAAAGTTGAATAGCGAAAAATATATGGAAAATACGGAAGAAAAGTAGGTTGAATAATGAAATGATATGGAAAATGTGGAAGAAAATTGTGAAATGATATGGACAATATGGAAGAAAGTAAGTTGAAATGTGAATTGATTTGGAAAATATGGAAGAAAGGCAAGTCAAATAGTGATAAGATATAGACAATATGGAAATTATGGAAGAAAAGTAAGTTCAATAGTGAAAAGATTTGGAAAATACAGAAGAAAAGTAAGTTGAATAGTGAAAATAAAGGGAAAATATGGAAGAAAGATAAGTTGAATAGTGAAATGATATGAAAAATATGGAAGTAAGTTGAAATGTGAAATGATATGGAAAATATGGAAGAAAAATAAGTTGAAAAGTGAAAAGATATGGACAATATGGAAGAAAGGCAAGTTGAATAGTGAAAAGATATGGAAATTATGGAAGAAAAGTAGGTTGAATAATGAAATGATATGGAAAATATAGAAGAAAAGTAGGTTGAATAGTGAAATGATATGAAAAATATGGAAGAAAAGTAGGTTGAATAGTGAAATGATATGAAAGAAAAGTTGAATAGTGAAAAGATATTAAAAACAAGGAAGAAAAGTAAGTTGAATAGTGAAATGATATTGAAAATATGGAAGGAAAGTAAGTTGAATAGTGAAAAGATATGGAAAATATGGAAGAAAAGTAGGTTGAACAGTGAAAAGATATGGAAAATATGGAAGAAAGGCAAGTTGAATAGTGATAAGATATGGACAATATGGAAGAAAGGCAAGTTTAATAGTGAAAAGATATGGAAATTATGGAAGAAAAGTAGGTTGAATAATGAAATATGGAAAATATGGAAGAAAAGTAGGTTGAATAATGAAATGATATGGAAAATATGGAAGAAAGACAAGTTGAATAGTGATCAAATATGGACAATATGGAAGAAAGGCAAGTTGAATAGTGAAAAGATATGAAAAATATGGAAGAAAAGTAGGTTGAACAATGAAATGATATGGAAAATACAGAAGAAAGTCAAGTTGAATAGTGAAAAGATATGGAAGAAAAGTAGGTTGAATAGTGAAAAAATATGGAAAATATGGAAGAAAGACAAGTTGAATAGTGATCAAATATGGACAATATGGAAGAAAGGCAAGTTGAATAGTGAAAAGATATTAAAAATACAGAAGAAAATTGTGAAATGATATGAAAAATATGGAAGAAAATTAAGTTGAAATGTGAAATAATATGGAAAATATGGAAGAAAAGTAAGTTGAAAAGTGAAAAGATATGGACAATATGGAAGAAAGGCAAGTTGAATAGTGAAAAGATATGGAAATTATGGAAGAAAAGTAGGTTGAATAATGAAATGATATGGAAAATATGGAAGAAAAGTAGGTTGAATAGTGAAATGATATGGAAAATATGGAAGGAAAGTAAGTTGAAATGTGAAATGAAATGGAAAATATGGAAGAAAAGTAAGTTGAATAGTGAAACGATATGGAAAATATTGAAAAAAAGTAGGTTGAATTGTGAAATGATATGGAAAATACAGAAGAAAGTCAAGTTGAATAGTGAAAAGATATTAAAAATAAGGAAGAAAAGTAAGTTGAATAGTCAAATGATATGGAAAATATGGAAGAAAAGTAAGTTGAAATGTGAAATGATATGGAAAATATGGAAGAAAAGTTGAATAGTGAAAAGATAGGGAAAATATGGAAGAAAGATAAGTTGAATAGTGAAAAGATATGGAAATTATGGAAGAAAAGTCGAATAGTGAAAAGATTTGGAAAATACAGAAGAAAAGTAAGTTGAATAGTGAAAATAAAGGGAAAATATGGAAGAAAGATAAGTTGAATAGTGAAATGATTTGGAAAATATGGAAGAAAAATAAGTTGAATAGTGAAATGATATGGAAAATATGAAAGAAAGACAAGTTGAATAGTGATAAGATATGGACAATATGGAAGAAAGGCAAGTTGAATTGTGAAAAGATATGGAAAATATGGAATAAAAGTAAGTCGAATAGTGAAAAGATTTGGAAAATACAGAAAAAAAGTAAGTTGAATAGTGAAAAGATAGTGAAAATATGGAAGAAAGATAAGTTGAACAGTGAAACCGTTGCATTTCAAACGTTGCGGTTTGAAAAAGTACGGGGAAGATGAAATGTTTTATAACGTCATGTACTAGAAAAGCAAGTAACGTTGCATTTCAAACGCTACGGTTTGAAAAAGTACGGGAAAATGAAATGTTTTATAACGTCATGTACTAGAAAAGCAAGTAACGTTGCGGTTTGAAAAAGTACTGACTCTTAGGTTATTTAGTAGAAATAGCACAGTGAGAACGCGGACGTGATAGACTACTTGGAGTACTACACAAAATATCCGAAAACAATAAACTTTTGTAAGAAATGTAATTATTGAAGGCGCTCCCCATGAAAATAAAATGGCGGGAAAGGCGCAGATAACCAGTGAAAGGGCTAGAAAATGATAAATAGGATGCAGACGTCTTGGAGAGTACCACAAGGGCACATGCACGCTCGCATATTTTCCAAGGGAAGCTCTACAGGATCACATGACGTTTGATGACATCACTTCAGGTGAAAAGACTCTCTAATAGGGAGAAATCCCCTGCTTCCGGTTGCACATGTGCGCACCCCACCCTTCCAAGGGAACCCTTCGGTCACTTCCGGTAGCCCTGTCAGTGATGCGCAATGGTACATTTTGTACTACTACTATAGTAAGAAAAAAGCACGGAAATGCACTTCAGGGCATGCGCAGAACATACTTCCGATCACGTGACTAATGTCACTTCCGGTCACGCATGCGCAATGGTCCGATCGCCTTCGATGCCCCTCAAATACTACTGTGTCCGTCCTGATATATATACTACTTGAAGGATACCCATATATTTAGGAATAATTACATTACTTCCGTTTTTTATTGAAATGTTTCAATATGATTGGTTATGAAGCTGTCACATGATTATAAAAGAGATGTTTTACATCCCAATAAAACTCAAACCCAAACTTGCACGTGCCTCCATGATGACGTCAGATGTAAACAATCAATGGTGTAGTAATTTCCAACAGCAAATAATCTAACACAAATATAATTCACAACTAAAAATTCAACTATATCAAATTTTGGTGTGATTTAAATGTAATTATAAGAATTGAATGCATTTTTTTGTAGTTTTATAGGCATGTAAAAATGTGGACTGAGGCACATTTTTTGTATGAAGCACCAAAATGTGCTTCGGTCCACGCTTTTACACGCCAATAAAACTACAAAAAAATGCATTCAATTCTTAAATAACATATTTGGCCCCATTTTGTAAAATCAAAATATACATGTGGAGTCAGAACTTTTCATTTAAGTAAACATTTACATTTGTATGTTGTACCAAGGATTGGAGTGATTGTTTGTTGTTTAACGACAAGTGAGCAAATTTTCAGCTATATCATGGTGAGAACAGTTATATTTCAATGATATGATTATGTCCACTTTGAACTAAACTAATACCCTTATTTTGACATGTAGTGCTAGCTCACTGAAACAACAGTCCGCGCCCGGGTTGACTTATGGCTCCACTCGGACACATTATCCGGATTACGAGTCAACCAGTCTTTGCTCCTTCTCCTTAAATATTGCTGCGGAGAAGCAACAAATACCTATTTGATAGACTTTGATTTGACCGACAGTGGTTCGAATCAACGGTCTACCCCACTCGAGGTGGGCACTCTAACCGTTATACCACCAATGCGGCTGTTGCACAAAGAAGACAATTCTAGTAAGAAAGGTGAACATGAGAGACTATCTCACTGTATATTTATAGACAAATTTCAAGTAAATGAACAGCTCTGTTGTTGCAGTTCTGCTGTTCATAGTCACTTTAGTATCTTCTAGCATATATATTTAAATATTTACAGAAGAACAAAAATCGGTAAAAAAAAAACCCAGATAGTTCACTATTAAAAAAATTATTTTATATCCATAATTTATGGTTATGTCAGAAATTCTGTAATCTGTAATAATTTCTATGTGTTAATTTTATTTATTTAAAAAATATATAAGGAAGGGAGTTAATTTCAACCAGTTTCACAGGAATGTTAATTGTTGGCACTAAGAAATGAATTATTTGTTAAAACTGCACAACCTTATCAAGAATTTTAAAAGATGTGGCTAATTTTAATAAAATAGTTGTTATTTGGAAGACCTGTTGACCGTTTTGTTAAAAAGTCCTGGCCACTGAGGAAGGTCGGGCTGACCTCTGAATGTAATTTTTGTTGATATTAACTTATAATATATGCTGGATTATAATGTCTATATGCTGTTGTCTTTTCTGTTGAACCTTAATTTTAAATATGTATTTGCAGTGTATCGTGTTATGGTGTTTAACACCACGTTTAACAATAAATCAGTTATATCGTGACGGTCAGTTTTATCACTGGAGTTATCGTGTTTTCAGAGAATCAGAGACAAGGACGGCTATCACCCCAAAAAGTAACATTTCTTCAGAACCACTAAGAGGAACATTTCTGGCAAGTTGGTAACTTCAAATGAAGTAGTTTTGAAAATAAGAGCCCCTTGCCGAAACAGCATTGCCTATATACTTCTCCATTATTCTGACTGCACCCCTGATGAATGACAACAGGACCATACCATACCATAATACCACGGCAAATGTTTTGCAGTCTTATAAAAAATGTGAACATTTCAAACCAAAATCTCCCGTGCATATGGAGCAATAAAATGGGAAGATTTTGTTTACCACGATTTCTCAGACTCCCTATGTATCATTGTGGAACAATTAAAACATTTGTAATCATAATTTATCAAATAATCAACAAATGACTATTAACCTTCTTTGACCCTTCCAAACATTTCAAATAATAAACAAGATATTTTTAAACAATGATTTTATTGTTTGATCAACAAATGACAGACTATTAATACATTATTTAAACAAAATAAATATCAACAATTACACAACATAAATTATTTGATTCTTATTGATAACAAAACGATATTAATTCTGTAACCATAAACAAACTTGATAAATAAACTACCGGGTATAACCTATGTTTTAACAAGATATACCAGAATGAGGGTATATCACCTGAAATTTGATATTAAAGAATTCTGATTAAAATCAGATCTCTCACTTGTTTCACTTTACTGATATGTTACAGGTGGGAGATCTGAGTATAATCCCATTATGAGTCACATTTGAGTGACCTTATGGCATGAATATATAATGATATGATAAATAGGTTTTTTGGCCAAACATATTGTTCGTAGCATGCAAAGCAGTTTACAGATATATTCTCACAATCATCATTTTCATTGGCTGATGCATAAGATCACATGTGACCAGTAATGGAGTTTCTTCAGATCTCCCACAACATATCAGGGGAGCAAGTGAGAGATCTGATTTTAATGAGATTGAAATTAAGTTGGACCAAAATGATATGTTTTCTTTAATAAATACTTAATTGTTCAATTGACAGAAAAGTGTTTACTTAATGCCTAATTTGGCTGGTTATATCACAATGATGTACTCTTCCTATTGATATCACAGTAACCTTTCATTCAATTGTCAAATTAGTTTTCAACCCAGAATCTACCAGAATACAAATATTTATTAAAATATCATATTATGTAAAAGTTGTGATTTTACAATTCCTGTCACTTGATTTAATTAAAAAACACATAAACTAGACGTCTCATTCATACAGAACAATAAAACTGGAAGATTTACCACTAACACATCCCATGCATCAGGCTTTAGAAATGGAATATCTTGAGATATACCCTTGGTTTATATTACCAGTATCCTGTTCAATGTTATCTTGGGAAACATAACAAAACATCTAGGATTACACAATATACCCTATCTATGACATGAATAACATCAAATATACATAACAATTTCCCTTGACTGAAAAAAAAATTCAATGAAATAAATCGCACTAGATGAAATAAAGCCTAGCTAAGAAAACTGTCCTCCCAAACCACATTACACTGTATTTTTTTTTAACTATTAAATGACATCCCAATTTACAGTATATTTCAATCACACCATTATAACCTCCCTTACAAAAATAATAAAACATAAAACAAATGGAATGTTTACATAAATACAACATGTATAAAAACAAAAGTACAATAAATAAAAAAGAATGTAAAGTACTTCACCAGAACAATATGTTGTGATCAGTCAAGTGATATACAATTTGACATATTAATAAAAGTCAATGAATGGATTCTCACAGAATATCTATTTTTATAGTTTCACCTTTGAAACCATAACATATTTTTTCTCATGTTACAAAGGACTGTTACTAGTAAAATTACTAATAAAATTAGAACTGTGAGTGACTTCACTGAGTGATACCCCTCGCTTGCAATACTATGATGTTCAAACTTTGGAATACAGGTATATTAGCAAGTTACCTATGAAAAATGAACGGATATGGAGTTATGTCAAGGAGAAAACATCCCATCTCCAAAATAAACTAACCAAGAACATACATCTAGGGGTCGCCACAAGTATACGACCCCCCTTTTCGTGAAAGTATAAGTTGAATTATCTCCCCTTCTAAATTTCAAACATCAACGGTATTCCTTCATGCACATCTACAGGTTGTGTAAAGTTTCATAAAAATTAAATAAGCAGCTTAGTAGGAGTTGCGCTTACAAGGTACATGCCCCCCCCCCCTTTTCGTGAAAGTATAAGTTGAATTATCTCCCCTTTTAAATTTTGGACAGCAACCATATTCCTTCATACACATCTGCAGGTAGTGTGCTACAAATGTGTAAAGTTTCATAAAAATCCAATAAGCGGTTTAGGAGGAGTTGCGTTTACAAGGTACATGGATGGACAGACAGGGTGATTCCTATATACCCCCCAAACTTTGTTTGCGGGGGGTATAATTAGGAAATAAAATCTAAAATGAAACCAGACACTTTGGTTTTTTAATATCATATTTGCTTGTAATGTCTCTATGTAAGGAATGCAATATCAGTCAATAATGCAATATTTTAACACATCATAACTATTTTTAGGTATATTAATAAAGACCAGTAAAATATTATAGGGTTATTGCACTAATATTGAGGAATATTGTCTCGAGCAGTATATCATATTGGACGAGCTTGCGAGTGCAATATGATATACTGCGAGGGACAATATTCCTCAATATTTGTGCAATAACCCTTTTATAATATAGTATCAAATATTTCAGTCTGTGACAATCACATTTCACCTAATTTCTTTGCAACATGTATTCAACATAATTCCGTCATCTTGTTTATCTCTTGTCTGCTTAGGTGCATATATCGTTTTACTCGGAACCTCTCTAGTGTGTACCAAACTTTGAGGAGAAAGAATGGAATGCAATATCGGTCAAGATGCAATATTTTTAACTTCGGAAATGCTCTACTTTTTAGGTATATTTATAAAGGAAGACGAGTAAAAATATCGGAAAATACTGCATTTTTATTTTACAAAGAAATCTACATGAAATATTTGATACTATATTATAACAGGCAAATATTGCATTTCTTACTTTACAAAGAAATCTGTATTAAATATTTGGTACTACATTGTTAAAGACTGAAAGTAATTTTTCATACAATGAATCCATTCACATAATATGATATCAATAGTTCTCCAAATAACACATGATTAACAAGTAAAATATTCACAACCCAGTATAACTGTTATAAATCAACATAATAAATAAATATTTATAAAAAAAATCAACAAATAAAAAAAACCATCGCAAATTAATTTTTTTTGGTCATTAGTCATGTTTTTTGCGTGACATTATTGCCTATATTGCCTACTTCCTTAAATGCTATTATTGTCTCCATCCACAATTATTCTTGCTTTATAAATAATGTACCTATACCCTTATACCTCTTTTATGATATAAAGAATTAAAAGTGATCCAGTATCTCCATCACAAAAACTGAATAGCAAAAAAAAAATGCAACAATTTAAAAAAAAAAATGCATTACATAAGTACAAAGGCTCTATACAAAGGCAAACTCTTCTCTCCATGTTAATTAAAAATAATGAAAGCTCACAATTTAAAGTAAAATCTGTATCAAACAGAAATGAATTAAAATAAAGGTGACAATCTTTCTTTCCAAATTCAGATGTAACAAACATTTTAGTCTGTCTAAATTGAAGCTTATTGGTTAATATATATAAACTGTTGAGTGTAACCAGACACCACAACATAATTAACCCTTCACCGGAAAGCTAACAAAATAGACTACACAAAATTCTACAAATTCAAAAATATTACCAATTTTAAAATAAATTAAGATTATCTGTATATTGAACTATATTGTCACTAATTAACTCCAATGCAGAATGTTACAGGTGTATGATAAACATATGTGTGATGAAAGTTTTTTTTGTCTGTTACTGAAACATTTGTAAGTTACTAAGCTTAAAGACAACATTTTCAGACGTGCCACATTGAAAAGTCTTTTTCATATTTTGTAATGAAAGAGATCATCTACAATTTTTCATTTTTCATTTTTTTTTTTCAATAAACAGATAGTTAAATACAGGTAAACATTATTAGCTCCAGATTATACAGTAATACAATATACAAAGCTTCCTTACTGTCATTATTATGTGCAATAATATAAAGGGGAAGTAACTCTATTATTTTTCTTTCACAGTTTTTGGGTATTATTGTTCTTAATAATGCATAAATGTGACCATGGTTATTTTGAAAATTATAGAATAAAATGAAAAACAAAAATAAAAGAGTCGGAACAGTTCCAAAATCCAATCAAAAAATTGTAGTAAAAGGCAAAAATGATACCTCTAACACACATATACATGATCACACACTTTCCTGGCTTGGTGTAGACTTTCAATAAACAGTGGCAGGGTTATAGTAGTTTTATGAGCACTTATATCATTTAAATAATCTGAACGTAGTAAATGTATTCTATTTCACCAGTAATTTAAGTGTATTATGCAATAAACAAAATTATGATCATATCAGTTTTAAGTATTTATCTATATACTACGGGAAGTTTGATCAAAACCATGTTTTTTACAATCACAAATATAACAGTGGACAGAAGGCACAATTGTACACATGTAGTTTATAACAAAATCATGCAAGTTGGCAGATATGTTAGTTTATTCATTATTTTAAACTTCAGGTTGAAATTTAACACTTTTTGAGTTACATACAGTAGTTAACGTTCATACCTTTCTACACTTAGGTGACAAAAGTATTTCACGTTTTGTGTACACAACGTCGCGTTACCAGATAAGAATGTACTTCGGTTGCCTATAACTTTATTGATATTTATCAATATGTTACTAAATTTAGGCACCATAATTTCCAAAATATGACGTGTTAGTGACATAATTTCCACATGCGTACATAAAACGTAAACGCTACAAAAAGGGAGTTTCCAACATGTCTAGAAAAACAAGAGATGAGCCATGACTAAAAACGGCAGGTATTACGGCTACATCAGGATGGATTTAAAAAAAACGAAATCGGAAAGATCATTGGATTTAGTCGATCTGCAGTGTCTAATTTTTTTTAAAATATTTGATCAATGGGAAAATCTAGAAAACAAGCTGCGAACAGGTCGACCCAGACCTACGAGCAAGCAAGGTGAGCGTACATTGATAAGGCTTGTAAAACAGGATCGTAGAAGAAAACTTACGCGATTTGATGAATGAATTTAGTCAGTCTGTACCAGTTTCGATTTGTAAAAGGTAAATTCAAAGAAGATTGAGTAAGTTATGGTTTTCACAAGAAAATTGTTGCTAAAACACTGACGATTTCGTTGAAAATAGAAAAAATCGTGTGCGATGGTGCCGAAATAGACTACACTGGATAATACAAGAACAGTGGAATAAAATAATATTTTCTGATGAAATGTGGTGTTAACTAGGGAAAATTTCACGTGTGTATGTGTGGTGATAAGCCAAAGAAAAGTGGAACACGTAATGCTTAGGACTGTATGGAAGTCATAATGGCGGCGCCTGTGAGTCTAATGTTTTGAGGGTGTATTTGTAAAGACAGGGTTGGTACAATCACAGATGTCAAAGGAAATATTAACTCGGTCAAGTACATAGAATAGACATCCTTGACAATAATCTTTTGCCAGTCGTTTTAAAATTCGAATATTATCAGTAGATTTTCCAAGATGACAGCGCCCCCAGTACACCAGTCCGTACAGACAAAATTGTAGAAAGATAACGATGATGTAGATTGTCTTGATTGGCCATCTCAATCACCAGACCTTAATATAATTGAAAATATTTGAAGATTAATTAAAATACGATTAGAACTGGAACAATACACAATTGATTCCAAGGATGACCTAGTCCGGGCCGTCACAAGAATTTGGTATTCCTTTTCAAGTGTGTGCATTTCAAATTATATCGATCTCTTCCAAGACGACTAAGACATGTAATTAAAGCTAAAGGTCATGCTACTAAATACTGCATGTATAATGGTATCTATTATGAAGTTATAGCTTCTCAAACATCAACAAACTTCAACCGCATAACTTAGCGTGACGTCGTAAACGTGAAATACTTTTATCACATAACTGTATCTTTAACAATATGTTCCAATAAAATGTATGACAAATGTTTGACTGTATCTATGTATTAGAGATCAAACGTTATAAACTGAATTTTTCTCACTAGAAATGATGTAAACAATAAAATGTTAGAAAGAATGTTATTTCACTGACTAAATTTCTTTGAATATTGACTGGTTTATCTATTTCTATAGTTTTTCTTACAAAAAGGTACATCATTGTCACATGCTTACATACATAGTTATATTGATATACAATGTGGTTAGAACAAGACAAATGATAACTGTGTAATTTTATGAAAGACACATGACTTAGTATTTCAGCTTCAAAGTAGAAATCTGAAATATTTCTAAACAAATCTTCAAAAATGGCATAGGAAAGTATGCTTCCAAAATATTTTTTAAATAAATAAATAAAAATACTTTATTTTTTGATGCAGTTTAAAGCAGTTTTGTATGCATTATAACTAGACTGAATCACTGACTTGTTGTATTACATAAAACAGAAATAAGGATTAGTATATCTGTATAGGTAGTAACAGTACAGGGAACCAGTCTATGTTATAATAACATGTAAAACATACAATCAAACAAAATATTTCTTCATGGAGATTATAAATACATTTAAACAAAGTATTGCAAAAATTTTCGACAGATCATTTTTAGTAATTTTTTACGACGTCACAATAGCACGATAAGATGTTATGACATTGTCTTGTTGTTTTTTTGTATCTCTTCGCAGTTTATGTTTTGCAACTGACAAAGACGGTTGTGCCGTCAATTTTTTTTGCAATACTTTGTTTAAATGTAAAACATAGTCATAAATAATGATGTCTTGTATCAATGTTTATATTTCATCAATACATAATGTGGTTATCGCATCAAGGTGAGAAATTCCTCGCATGTTTTAATTTATATTTCTTCTATACTTTTGGTTATCGCATCAGAGTGAGAAATTCCTCGCATGTTTTAATTTATATTTCTTCTATACTTTTGGTTATCGCATCAGAGTGAGAAATTCCTCACGTGTTTTAGGATCATCACGGAACACTCCTAACATCGTACTGGTTACTGTTTTACTGTTTAGTTTCTGTACTCCTCTCATCACCATACACATGTGTCTAAAATATATAAAGACAAAGATAGAAGTGACAGATGCTTCCTTCATTCATACTACCAACAGTGGAATAGTAGACAAATGTAATTCTATGTATAAGTCTATTATGTATTATAGGGGGGGGGGGGGGGGGGGGTTTCTAGGTGTCTTTTCTCCTGCTCCTGTGTGAGGGGTTTGTATGAACCACAGATATACCATATAGAGGATTATATTCACCGGTTGCAAGTTTCAGTTTATTTTGGCCTGTTGATTACAAGAGTCAAATTATAATGTCTGCCAATATTACAATGTTACACATAGTAAAATGCAAAATTGAAAATAATCACAAAAATACATTGGTATAAGTTTTTCATGCAAAATCATTACATTGAACATGTAATTGTAAACTTAATGTATTCTCCAATGAAACTGGACAAATGAAATCAGATTTTTGGAGAAACTTTTGTAATGCTAGATATTTTCATCAGTACAAAATAATGACTTGTTATCTCTGTTGTTATCTGTAAACATTTAATTAATCATGAATCTCTCAGTTGATCTATGAATCCTTTTGTTTGATTTGAAGGCTATTGTACTTACGAAGCTTCTATAACCACCCCTACTCCAGTGGGCTGTACAGCTTCTGTGATAGCTACAGCTATTTGTTTGGTTAATCTTTCTTGTACTAGAATAAATAATTGTTCTTATTTGAGGATGAAATTTATATGTTTGACTTGTTACAGAATATTGAATTAATTTAATTACTGAAACAAATTTTTTTTCTAATCTTAACAAGGCCTGAAAACAACATGATCAAAACTGACCTTCCAATATAATGAAATACAGGATTTATTTGTGTCAAAACAACTTTACAGGAAGAGACCCCCCTTTAAATAGAGCAATATTTGTAAATAGCACACCCCTCCCTTCATCCAAATAAAAATAAAACCAATGGTATTGTGGATGCAGCTGTTAGATATAAAGTTAGACTGTCAAAGATTTAAAGGTTAGAAAATTTATTTGATATTTAAGAAATAATTCATGGAAGCCATACTGTGTTGTTAGTTTTAACATGGGTTGGTGGATATTTGTATTTTAACCCTGCCAAATTAATTAAATGGTTAAATGATTTATATATTTTTTTATTGATAGATAGTTGTTTAATATCAAGTAAGCAGTATATCAACTATATTCATGACATTATTGTGAATGATCAATTTATGTTACTAAAGGAACTGGTTCCTTAGTGTAATGGTTAGCATATTAGCCTGCAGAGAAGATGATCATGTTTTCATCATTGGTCATATCAACCCAGATACCATAAAAATGTTATTTTCTGCTTCCCAGATAATTACACTACACAGCATTAATGAGTAAGTGTAAAGATTGATTGACTCCCGTAAAAACAATAGTCAATCTAATACAAATGATACTTTATGTATTTTGTCTAATAGACTATATACTGGTATAAACCTGCATATATTTTCGTGGAACTAAAAATGTCACTAAAGTATTTCTGATCCATTGAAAATAATTGATCAAAGTTTTTTTCTCATTGGTCTAATGTTAATGATACTATAACGATAACTATGTATTCCAATGATTTATTGAGAAAGAAAGATTTAAACTGATTTTTGTTCTCTATTGTTTTTTTAGGGGAGGGGGTCAGTATGCTTGGGGATTAGGGTTGTGGTGTTTAACGCCGCTTTCAACAATATTTCAGCTATATCGTGGCGGTCAGTTTTATTGGTGGAGGAAACCGGAGTACCCGCAGAATACCACCGACCTATTGCAAATCACTGAAAACTTTATCACATAATGTTGTATCGAGTACACCTCGTCTGAGTGGGATTCGAACTCACAAGGTTAGTGGTGATAGGCACTGATTGCATTGCAACTACCATTCGATCATGACCATCACTGCCCAGCAGTATGATTGGCCTATCATGACCATCACGGCCCAGCAGTATGATTGGCCTATCATGACCATCACGGCTCTGCAATATGATTGGCCTATCATGACCATTACGGCCCCGCAGTATGATTGGCCTATCATGACCATCACGGCCCCGCAGTATGATTGGCCTATCATGACCATCACGATCCCACAGTATGATTGGCCTATCATGACCATCACGGCCCCACAGTATGATTGGCCTATCATGACCATCACGGCCCCACAGTATGATTGGCCTATCATGACCATCACGGCCCCACAGTATGATTGGCCTATCATGACCATCACGGCCCCACAGTATGATTGGCCTATCATGACCATCACGACCCCACAGTATGATTGGCCTATCATGACCATCACGGCCCCACAGTATGATTGGCCTATCATGACCATCACGGCCCCACAGTATGATTGGCCTATCATGACCATCACGGCCCCACAGTATGATTGGCCTATCATGACCATCACGGCCCCACAGTATGATTGGCCTATCATGACCATCACGGCCCCACAGTATGATTGGCCTATCATGACCATCACGGCCCCACAGTATGATTGGCCTATCATGACCATCACGGCCCCACAGTATGATTGGCCTATCATGACCATCACGGCCCCACAGTATGATTGGCCTATCATGACCATCACGGCTCCACAGTATGATTGGCTTATCATGACCATCACGGCCCCACAGTATGATTGGCCTATCATGACCATCACGGCCCCAAAGTATGATTGGCCTATCATGACCATCACGGCCCCACAGTATGATTGGCCTATCATGACCATCACGGCCCCACAGTATGATTGGCCTATCATGACCATCACGACCCCACAGTATGATTGGCCTATCATGATCATCACGGCCCCACAGTATGATTGGCCTATCATGACCATCACGGCCCCACAGTATGATTGGCCTATCATGACCATCACGGCCCCACAGTATGATTGGCTTATCATGACCATCACGGCCCCACAGTATGATTGGCCTATCATGACCATCACGGCCCCACAGTATGATTGGCCTATCATGACCATCACGGCCCCACAGTATGATTGGCCTATCATGACCATCATGGCCCCACAGTATGATTGGCCTATCATGACCATCACGGCCCCACAGTATGATTGGCCTATCATGACCATCACGGCTCCACAGTATGATTGGCTTATCATGACCATCACGGCCCCAAAGTATGATTGGCCTATCATGACCATCACGGCCCCACAGTATGATTGGCCTATCATGACCATCACGGCCCCACAGTATGATTGGCCTATCATGACCATCACGGCCCCACAGTATGATTGGCCTATCATGACCATCACGGCCCCACAGTATGATTGGCCTATCATGACCATCACGGCCCCACAGTATGATTGGCCTATTATGTAAAAATGAAAAGCAAATATAGGTATTTGATACATTAATCTGTTTTTTTTCAACTTCCATAAAGTTGTTTTAATCCAATCCTTTGAATATTAGTGACATTTAACTTATCTTACCTTGTAATCTTCTACTGTAAATTTCTACAATTCTGAAAAAAACAAAAATATCAGTTTTACTAAGTTGAAACTGTCATTTATAGCTGATTTGACTTTTATGCAACTTGTATATATAAATTCTAGATTAAAAGCTTGAAGCTAAAACAAGGATGTAGATTTCTACCAGCTTCTGTTGTGCTATTTGTATTTTGAGGGTGAACAAGATGAAGAGTTCATGCTGTTTTCATTGATGATATATCATCAACCATTACTGTTCAACTTTCTTTTTCTTAATGTATATGCGTGTCATGTGACCTTCACTAACGTGATGTTTTATACAGATATATCATGTTTGGGAGAGGTATTTGCGAAAAATACCAGTCGAGAGACGAAAAATTTCCCAAGCCGAATGGCAAGGGAAAATTAGTCTCAAGCCTGGTATTTTTCGCAAATACCCCTGCCAAACATGATATATTTGTTTAATTACACCGAATATTATTTAAAACACTGGCTAAATAAATAATACCTTTTGTTTGTCGTTTTCAGGACCTAACATGATGTATCTGTTTAATTCTACCGAATGATGTTACATTAAACGCACAACTGATAACGTTTTACAAATTTTGTTACAAACGTCTCGGTGAAGGGTAATTATTAGGCAAATACCCAGGCAAAGGCAGAAAAGCTGAAAAAACTAAGAATTGGTAAAAAAAAATACCCCTTTCATCAACCAATCAGAAGACAGCATTCTGATATAAAGTGTAATTAATTAATGTATTCAATAAGATATCAGTGATATTTGTTCTTTATGTGGTAATCTACCATTAAACCCTCAAATACAGGCAGTATGCTTTGGTTTTTTTATACTGAGTGCCTTTATCATCTCATCAGTATGTGGGATAAATAATACTATATCTAAATATAGGATTCGCTATCTTTTAAAGCATGTTCTCTTTAAATCTAGATTTCTGCAAACTCCATAACTGCAGAATCCGTTACCAAACGGAAAAAAATCTAAAGATCAACTTGCTGTGTGATGTCATTTTGTGCCAATGAGAAATATCTATCAGTAGTACTGTAGTGAAATGAAATGAACACTTTACTGAAAGCGCTATTTTTCCATTACGTCAATGTTGTATTTATAAAGTTGGAAAGCCCATTGTAGAATTCTCGGGTGTTTACATAGAAGTGATCGATTAAATAGAGGATCCCGAGTAAACTTTAGAGAAAATAAGGCGGTCAAAATGCCGTGGATGGTTGCATTCGTTTTGTGTCATTTGGGAAGTGAATACCACAAGATTAGAAAGATTAAATAGGTATATTGAGCTGAACTGAGCTAAAACAAGACATCAGGGTTTAAAGAATAGCAGAAGTGACTGATTTAAGTCTTGCCTGTTATTCTGATAAAACGTTTGATCGTTGAATAGCTCAAAGCGAGCCAACATTCTATTTATAGTTATAGTTGTAGCTTACTGAGCAAAATTGAGATATAAAGTTTTCTACTATTTTAAAATAATACAATTAATTTGGATAGTTTCTTTTCATTTTACACAATAAATCTCGAACCATAAGAAGTAACTTAGGTACGAACCCTTTCTTACAGTTTATTTTAATTTACTTTAACATATCATTTTCAATAGATACCCAGCCCGTTACAGTACTCAGCTGAAAAAAGGTTCTAATTTCTTAATATGACCAAGTTTGGTCTTGGAGGGAGATAGAATGCATTGCTATGCATGAATTATCACCCATTACCTGGGATGGACAGGATTTTAAAAAATATTGGTAAATTATCTCCACAACCAATGAAGTAATTGCATTGCCTTAGAAATCTGCATACAGTAAAATAACATTATTTATACATATATATCTAATATCTAATTTTGTCTTCATAAATTAGATTCTCAAAGTTCAAAATCAATTGTTTAAACAAAACATCAAATCAAAATTCAAATATCAAAAGTATCTATTATTTGTGGAGGTGTGGAGATGGACTTGGCATGGTATGTAAACATTTGTGGGAGTAGCTTTAGCAGTTGTATTGAACACCTAGTAAAGATATGTTACAGCAAACGTAGGTTCACCTAGAAAAGATGGTTAGAGAAAAATGTAGCTTTAAGTACAAAGTACACAGTTTTAATTCAACCTATTGTGGTACATTATAAGATATTAATTATAAATTCTATAATTTGAACTGATCATAGTACACATTTAACTATTAAAAAGCTAAATTTAAACATAAATTGCAATACAAGATTCAAAATACAAACATACATGTATTGATATTTGATTTATATCAAGGAAAACCTATTTTGTATTTTGCAACAAGTAAACAATTTGTTAAAAGCTTGCAATTACAGCACTCTTTGATGATGTCAGCAACACGCCTTTTTTCTCTTTACAAACAAGGATTCTATTGAGAAGTATCATTTTGTAGGATATTGTTTGTATATATGATAAGGTTATATCAATTATACGCCTCTATTAATTGTTTAACACAGTAAGTCGTCAATAAAATCACTAGGAATTATGAGTAACAAACCACTACTGATCAATATCATTACAGCCATCAACCATTCATTCTCCATTCAGTTGTCAATAATTGGTCAAAGCAATTAGAATGTTAATCCTTACCTTGCTAATTTACTAAGTCCTAAAACTCGTTTATTGGGTAAATATCCTATAGAAACCTGAAAGAAGCAATTTATACAAAATTACAATCAAGCTTGTGGCATTAACATTATAAAATATATCATGGATACAAGCTAGCATGAAAAACAAATCTATTTGTAAGCAGGGCTTTTATTACTGTGCTTTATTACATGGCTAACTTTAAATCTTAAATGATGATGATACCTCAGGAAGTCTGATATAGCCCAAATCTGCAGACAAGTAATATACTCATGGCTAACATGAAGTATTAAATGATGATGATACCTCAGGAAGTCTGATATAGCCCAAGTCTGCAGACAAGTAATATACTCATGGCTAACATGAAGTATTAAATGATGATGATAGCTATACCTCAGGAAGTCTGATATAGCCCAAGTCTGCAGACAAGTAATATACTCATGGCTAACATGAAGTATTAAATGATGATGATAGCTATACCTCAGGAAGTCTGATATAGCCCAAGTCTGCAGACAAGTAATATACTCATGGCTAACATGAAGTATTAAATGATGATGATAGCTATACCTCAGGAAGTCTGATATAGCCCAAGTCTGCAGACAAGTAATATACTCATGGCTAACATGAAGTATTAAATGATGATGATAGCTATACCTCAGGAAGTCTGATATAGCCCAAGTCTGCAGACAAGTAATATACTCATGGCTAACATGAAGTATTAAATGATGATGATAGCTATACCTCAGGAAGTCTGATATAGCCCAAGTCTGCAGACAAGTAATATACTCATGGCTAACATGAAGTATTAAATGATGATGATAGCTATACCTCAGGAAGTCTGATATAGCCCAAGTCTGCAGACAAGTAATATACTCATGGCTAACATGAAGTATTAAATGATGATGATAGCTATACCTCAGGAAGTCTGATATAGCCCAAGTCTGCAGACAAGTAATAATCATGGCTAACATGAAGTATTAAATGATGATGATGATGATAGCAATACTCAAAGTGAGTAATGGCCCTAGTCTAAAGAGGAGTAATACTCATGGCTACCATGAAATATTAAATGATGACAATATCTATACTCAAATGGAGTAATAGATTAACCTAGCTTGAAGAGGAGTAAAACTTATGACAACCAGGAAGTCAAAAGGAATATGAGATCATCTGCAGATAAGTAATAATATACTTCTAATTAATAAACTCTATATTTTAAACAACGATCATGAACACTAAAACATAGCTGGAACTACTCCCTAGACTTTAAACAACAATCATGAACACTAGAACATAGCTGAAAAACTACTCCCTAGACTTTAAACAACAATCATGAACACTAGAACACAGCTGAAAAACTACTCACTAGACTTTAAACAACAATCATGAACACTAGAACATAGCTGAAAAACTATTCCCAAGACTTTAAACAACAATCATGAACACTAGAACATAGCTGAAAAACTACTCCCTAGACTTTAAACAACAATCATGAACACTAGAACACAGCTGCAAAACTACTCACTAGACTTTAAACAACAATCATAAACACTAGAACATAGCTGAGAAACTACTCACTAGACTTTAAACAACAATCATGAATACTAGAACACAGCTGGAACTACTCCCTAGACTTTAAACAACAATCATGAACACTAGAACATAGCTGAAAAACTACTCACTAGACTTTAAACAACAATCATGAACACTAGAACATAGCTGAGAAACTACTCCCTAGACTTTAAACAACAATCATGAACACTAGAACATAGCTGAGAAACTACTCCCTAGACTTTAAACAACAATCATGAACACTAGAACACAGCGGGAACTACTCCCTAGACTTTAAACAACAATCATGAACACTAGAACACAGCTGAAAAACTATTCCCAAGACTTTAAACAACAATCATGAACACTAGAACATAGCTGAAAAACTACTCCCTAGACTTTAAACAACAATCATGAACACTAGAACACAGCTGAAAAACTACTCACTAGACTTTAAACAACAATCATAAACACTAGAACATAGCTGAGAAACTACTCACTAGACTTTAAACAACAATCATGAATACTAGAACACAGCTGGAACTACTCCCTAGACTTTAAACAACAATCATGAACACTAGAACATAGCTGAAAAACTACTCACTAGACTTTAAACAACAATCATGAACACTAGAACATAGCTGAGAAACTACTCCCTAGACTTTAAACAACAATCATGAACACTAGAACATAGCTGAAAAACTACTCACTAGACTTTAAACAACAATCATGAACACTAGAACACAGCTGAAAAACTACTCACTAGACTTTAAACAACAATCATGAACACTAGAACATAGCTGAAAAACTACTCACTAGACTTTAAACAACAATCATGAACACTAGAACACAGCTGAAAAACTACTCACTAGACTTTAAACAACAATCATGAACACTAGAACACAGCTGAAAAACTACTCACTAGACTTTAAACAACAATCATGAACACTAGAACACAGCTGAAAAACTACTCACTAGACTTTAAACAACAATCATGAACACTAGAACATAGCTGAAAAACTACTCACTAGACTTTAAACAACAATCATGAACACTAGAACATAGCTGAAAAACTACTCACTAGACTTTAAACAACAATCATGAACACTAGAACACAGCTGAAAAACTACTCACTAGACTTTAAACAACAATCATGAACACTAGAACACAGCTGAAAAACTACTCACTAGACTTTAAACAACAATCATGAACACTAGAACATAGCTGAAAAACTACTCCCTAGACTTTAAACAACAATCATGAACACTAGAACATAGCTGAAAAACTACTCCCTAGACTTTAAACAACAATCATGAACACTAGAACACAGCTGAGAAACTACTCACTAGACTTTAAACAATAATCATGAACACTAGAACATAGCTGAAAAACTACTCACTAGACTTTAAACAACAATCATGAACACTAGAACATAGCTGAAAAACTACTCCCTAGACTTTAAACAACAATCATGAACACTAGAACACAGCTGAGAAACTACTCACTAGACTTTAAACAATAATCATGAACACTAGAACACAGCTGAAAAACTACTCCCAAGACTTTAAACAACGATCATGAACACTAGAACATCGCTGAAAAACTACTCCCTAGACTTTAAACAACAATCATGAACACTAGAACACAGCTGAAAAACTACTCCCTAGACTTTAAACAACAATCATGAACACTAGAACATAGCTGAAAAACTACTCACTAGACTTTAAACAAGAATCATGAACACTAGAACATAGCTGAAAAACTACTCCCAAGACTTTAAACGACAATCATGAACACTAGAACACAGCTGAGAAACTATTCACTAGACTTTAAACAACAATCATGAACACTAGAACACAGCTGGAACTACTCCCTAGACTTTAAACAACAATCATGAACACTAGAACATAGCTGAGAAACTACTCCCTAGACTTTAAACAACAATCATGAACACTAGAACATAGCTGAAAAACTACTCACTAGACTTTAAACAACAATCATGAACACTAGAACACAGCTGAAAAACTACTCACTAGACTTTAAACAACAATCATGAACACTAGAACATAGCTGAAAAACTACTCACTAGACTTTAAACAACAATCATGAACACTAGAACACAGCTGAAAAACTACTCACTAGACTTTAAACAACAATCATGAACACTAGAACACAGCTGAAAAACTACTCACTAGACTTTAAACAACAATCATGAACACTAGAACACAGCTGAAAAACTACTCACTAGACTTTAAACAACAATCATGAACACTAGAACATAGCTGAAAAACTACTCACTAGACTTTAAACAACAATCATGAACACTAGAACATAGCTGAAAAACTACTCACTAGACTTTAAACAACAATCATGAACACTAGAACACAGCTGAAAAACTACTCACTAGACTTTAAACAACAATCATGAACACTAGAACACAGCTGAAAAACTACTCACTAGACTTTAAACAACAATCATGAACACTAGAACATAGCTGAAAAACTACTCCCTAGACTTTAAACAACAATCATGAACACTAGAACATAGCTGAAAAACTACTCCCTAGACTTTAAACAACAATCATGAACACTAGAACACAGCTGAAAAACTACTCACTAGACTTTAAACAACAATCATAAACACTAGAACATAGCTGAGAAACTACTCACTAGACTTTAAACAACAATCATGAATACTAGAACACAGCTGGAACTACTCCCTAGACTTTAAACAACAATCATGAACACTAGAACATAGCTGAGAAACTACTCCCTAGACTTTAAACAACAATCATGAACACTAGAACATAGCTGAGAAACTACTCCCTAGACTTTAAACAACAATCATGAACACTAGAACATAGCTGAGAAACTACTCCCAAAACTTTAAACAACAAACATGAACACTAGAACATAGCTGAAAACCTACTCCCTAGACTTTAAACAACAATCATGAACACTAGAACACAGCTGAGAAACTACTCCCAAGACTTTAAACAACAATCATGAACACTAAAACATAGCTGGAACTACTCACTAGATTTTAAACAACAATCATGAACACTAGAACATAGCTGAGAAACTACTCCCTAGACTTTAAACAACAATCATGAACACTAGAACACAGCTGAAAAACTACTCCCAAGACTTTAAACAACAATCATGAACACTAAAACATAGCTGGAACTACTCACTAGACTTTAAACAACAATCATGAACACTAGAACATAGCTGAGAAACTATTCACTAGACTTTAAACAACAATCATGAACACTAGAACACAGCTGAAAAACTACTCCCAAGACTTTAAACAACAATCATGAACACTAGAACACAGCTGAGAAACTATTCACTAGACTTTAAACAACAATCATGAACACTAGAACACAGCTGGAACTACTCCCTAGACTTTAAACAACAATCATGAACACTAGAACATAGCTGAGAAACTACTCCCTAGACTTTAAACAACAATCATGAACACTAGAACATAGCTGAAAAACTACTCACTAGACTTTAAACAACAATCATGAACATTAGAAAATATATGAAAAACTGCTCCCTAGATTTTAAAACAACAATCATGAACACTAGAACACAGCTGAGAAACTATTCACTAGAATCTAAACAACAATCATGAACACTAGAACATAGCTGAAAAACTACTCCCTAAACTTTAAACAACGATCATGAACACTAGAACATAGCTGAAAAACTACTCCCTAGATTTTAAACAACAATCATGAACACTAGAACATAGCTGAAAAACTACTCCCTAGACTTTAAACAACAATCATGAACACTAGAACATAGCTGAAAAACTACTCACTAGACTTTAAACAACAATCATGAACATTAGAAAATATATGAAAAACTGCTCCCTAGATTTTAAAACAACAATCATGAACACTAGAACACAGCTGAGAAACTATTCACTAGAATCTAAACAACAATCATGAACACTAGAACATAGCTGAAAAACTACTCACTAGACTTTAAACAACGATCATGAACACTAGAACATAGCTGAAAAACTACTCCCAAGACTTTAAACAACAATCATGAACACTAGAACATAGCTGAAAAACTACTCCCAAGACTTTAAACAACAATCATGAACACTAGAACACAGCTGAGAAACTATTCACTAGAATCTAAACAGCAATCATGAACACTAGAACATAGCTGAAAAACTACTCCCTAGACTTTAAACAACAATCATGAACACTAGAACACAGCTGAGAAACTACTCACTAGACTTTAAACAATAATCATGAACACTAGAACATAGCTGAAAAACTACTCACTAGACTTTAAACAACGATCATGAACACTAGAACATAGCTGAAAAACTACTCACTAGACTTTTAACAACAATCATAAACACTAGAACACAGCTGAAAAACTACTCCCTAGACTTTAAACAACAATCATGAACACTAGAACATAGCTGAAAAACTACTCCCTAGACTTTAAACAACAATCATGAACACTAGAACACAGCTGAGAAACTATTCCCTAGACTTTAAACAACAATCATGAACACTAGAACACAGCTGAAAAACTACTCACTAGACTTTAAACAACAATCATGAACACTAGAACATAGCTGAAAAACTACTCCCTAGACTTTAAACAACGATCATGAACACTAGAACATAGCTGAAAAACTACTCACTAGACTTTAAACAACAATCATGAACATTAGAAAATATATGAAAAACTGCTCCCTAGATTTTAAAACAACAATCATGAACACTAGAACACAGCTGAGAAACTATTCACTAGAATCTAAACAACAATCATGAACACTAGAACATAGCTGAAAAACTACTCCCTAAACTTTAAACAACGATCATGAACACTAGAACATAGCTGAAAAACTACTCCCTAGATTTTAAACAACAATCATGAACACTAGAACATAGCTGAAAAACTACTCCCTAGACTTTAAACAACAATCATGAACACTAGAACATAGCTGAAAAACTACTCACTAGACTTTAAACAACAATCATGAACATTAGAAAATATATGAAAAACTGCTCCCTAGATTTTAAAACAACAATCATGAACACTAGAACACAGCTGAGAAACTATTCACTAGAATCTAAACAACAATCATGAACACTAGAACATAGCTGAAAAACTACTCACTAGACTTTAAACAACGATCATGAACACTAGAACATAGCTGAAAAACTACTCCCAAGACTTTAAACAACAATCATGAACACTAGAACACAGCTGAGAAACTATTCACTAGAATCTTAACAGCAATCATGAACACTAGAACATAGCTGAAAAACTACTCCCTAGACTTTAAACAACAATCATGAACACTAGAACACAGCTGAGAAACTACTCACTAGACTTTAAACAATAATCATGAACACTAGAACATAGCTGAAAAACTACTCACTAGACTTTAAACAACGATCATGAACACTAGAACATAGCTGAAAAACTACTCACTAGACTTTTAACAACAATCATAAACACTAGAACACAGCTGAAAAACTACTCCCTAGACTTTAAACAACAATCATGAACACTAGAACATAGCTGAAAAACTACTCCCTAGACTTTAAACAACAATCATGAACACTAGAACACAGCTGAGAAACTATTCCCTAGACTTTAAACAACAATCATGAACACTAGAACACAGCTGAAAAACTACTCACTAGACTTTAAACAACAATCATGAACACTAGAACATAGCTGAAAAACTACTCCCTAGACTTTAAACAACAATCATAAACATTAGAACATAGCTGAAAAACTACTCACTAGACTTTAAACAACAATCATGAACACTAGAACACAGCTGAAAAACTACTCCCAAGACTTTAAACAACAATCATGAACACTAGAACATAGCTGAAAAACTACTCACTAGACTTTAAACAACAATCATGAACACTAGAACATAGCTGAAAAACTACTCCCTAGACTTTAAACAACGATCATGAACACTAGAACATAGCTGAAAAACTACTCACTAGACTTTAAACAACAATCATGAACACTAGAACATAGCTGAAAAACTACTCCCTAGACTTTAAACAACAATCATGAACACTAGAACACAGCTGAAAAACTACTCCCAAGACATTAAACAACAATCATGAACACTAGAACATAGCTGAAAAACTACTCACTAGACTTTAAACAACAATCATGAACACTAGAACATAGCTGAAAAACTACTCCCAGACTTTAAACAATAATCATGAACACTAGAACATAGCTGAGAAACTATTCCCTAGACTTTAAACAACAATCATGAACACTAGAACATAGCTGAAAAACTACTCCCAAGACTTTAAACAATAATCATGAACACTAGAACACAGCTGAGAAACTACTCACTAGACTTTAAACAACAATCATGAACACAGCTGAAAAACTACTCCCAAGACTTTAAACAACAATCATGAACACTAGAACACAGCTGAGAAACTACTCACTAGACTTTAAACAATAATCATGAACACTAGAACACAGCTGAAAAACTACTCCCAAGACTTTAAACAACAATCATGAACACTAGAACATAGCTGAAAAACTACTCACTAGACTTTAAACAACAATCATAAACATTAGAACATAGCTGAAAAACTACTCCCTAGACTTTAAACAACAATCATGAACACTAGAACATAGCTGAAAAACTACTCACTAGACTTTAAACAACAATCATGAACACTAGAACACAGCTGAAAAACTACTCCCAAGACTTTAAACAACAATCATGAACACTAGAACATAGCTGAAAAAACTACTCCCAAGACTTTAAACAACAATCATGAACACTAGAACACAGCTGAGAAACTACTCACTAGACTTTAAACAATAATCATGAACACTAGAACACAGCTGAAAAACTACTCCCAAGACTTTAAACAACGATCATGAACACTAGAACATAGCTGAAAAACTACTCACTAGACTTTAAACAACAATCATAAACATTAGAACATAGCTGAAAAACTACTCCCTAGACTTTAAACAACAATCATGAACACTAGAACATAGCTGAAAAACTACTCCCTCGACTTTAAACAACAATCATGAACACTAGAACATAGCTGAGAAACTACTCACTAGACTTTAAACAACAATCATAAACATTAGAACATAGCTGAAAAACGACTCCCTAGACTTTAAACAACAATCATGAACACTAGAACATAGCTGAAAAACTACTCCCTAGACTTTAAACAACAATCATGAACACTAGAACACAGCTGAGAAACTACTCACTAGACTTTAAACAATAATCATGAACACTAGAACATAGCTGAAAAACTACTCACTAGACTTTAAACAACAATCATGAACACTAGAACATAGCTGAAAAACTACTCCCTAGACTTTAAACAACAATCATGAACACTAGAACACAGCTGAGAAACTACTCACTAGACTTTAAACAATAATCATGAACACTAGAACACAGCTGAAAAACTACTCCCAAGACTTTAAACAACGATCATGAACACTAGAACATCGCTGAAAAACTACTCCCTAGACTTTAAACAACAATCATGAACACTAGAACACAGCTGAAAAACTACTCCCTAGACTTTAAACAACAATCATGAACACTAGAACATAGCTGAAAAACTACTCACTAGACTTTAAACAAGAATCATGAACACTAGAACATAGCTGAAAAACTACTCCCAAGACATTAAACGACAATCATGAACACTAGAACACAGCTGAGAAACTATTCACTAGACTTTAAACAACAATCATGAACACTAGAACACAGCTGGAACTACTCCCTAGACTTTAAACAACAATCATGAACACTAGAACATAGCTGAGAAACTACTCCCTAGACTTTAAACAACAATCATGAACACTAGAACATAGCTGAAAAACTACTCACTAGACTTTAAACAACAATCATGAACATTAGAAAATATATGAAAAACTGCTCCCTAGATTTTAAAACAACAATCATGAACACTAGAACACAGCTGAGAAACTATTCACTAGAATCTAAACAACAATCATGAACACTAGAACATAGCTGAAAAACTACTCCCTAAACTTTAAACAACGATCATGAACACTAGAACATAGCTGAAAAACTACTCCCTAGATTTTAAACAACAATCATGAACACTAGAACATAGCTGAAAAACTACTCACTAGACTTTAAACAACAATCATGAACACTAGAACATAGCTGAAAAACTACTCACTAGACTTTAAACAACAATCATGAACATTAGAAAATATATGAAAAACTGCTCCCTAGATTTTAAAACAACAATCATGAACACTAGAACACAGCTGAGAAACTATTCACTAGAATCTAAACAACAATCATGAACACTAGAACATAGCTGAAAAACTACTCACTAGACTTTAAACAACGATCATGAACACTAGAACATAGCTGAAAAACTACTCCCAAGACTTTAAACAACAATCATGAACACTAGAACATAGCTGAAAAACTACTCCCAAGACTTTAAACAACAATCATGAACACTAGAACACAGCTGAGAAACTATTCACTAGAATCTAAACAGCAATCATGAACACTAGAACATAGCTGAAAAACTACTCCCTAGACTTTAAACAACAATCATGAACACTAGAACACAGCTGAGAAACTACTCACTAGACTTTAAACAATAATCATGAACACTAGAACATAGCTGAAAAACTACTCACTAGACTTTAAACAACGATCATGAACACTAGAACATAGCTGAAAAACTACTCACTAGACTTTTAACAACAATCATAAACACTAGAACACAGCTGAAAAACTACTCCCTAGACTTTAAACAACAATCATGAACACTAGAACATAGCTGAAAAACTACTCCCTAGACTTTAAACAACAATCATGAACACTAGAACACAGCTGAGAAACTATTCCCTAGACTTTAAACAACAATCATGAACACTAGAACACAGCTGAAAAACTACTCACTAGACTTTAAACAACAATCATGAACACTAGAACATAGCTGAAAAACTACTCCTTAGACTTTAAACAACAATCATAAACATTAGAACATAGCTGAAAAACTACTCACTAGACTTTAAACAACAATCATGAACACTAGAACACAGCTGAAAAACTACTCCCAAGACTTTAAACAACAATCATGAACACTAGAACATAGCTGAAAAACTACTCACTAGACTTTAAACAACAATCATGAACACTAGAACATAGCTGAAAAACTACTCCCTAGACTTTAAACAACGATCATGAACACTAGAACATAGCTGAAAAACTACTCACTAGACTTTAAACAACAATCATGAACACTAGAACATAGCTGAAAAACTACTCCCTAGACTTTAAACAACAATCATGAACACTAGAACACAGCTGAAAAACTACTCCCAAGACTTTAAACAACAATCATGAACACTAGAACATAGCTGAAAAACTACTCACTAGACTTTAAACAACAATCATGAACACTAGAACATAGCTGAAAAACTACTCCCAGACTTTAAACAATAATCATGAACACTAGAACATAGCTGAGAAACTATTCCCTAGACTTTAAACAACAATCATGAACACTAGAACATAGCTGAAAAACTACTCCCAAGACTTTAAACAATAATCATGAACACTAGAACACAGCTGAGAAACTACTCACTAGACTTTAAACAACAATCATGAACACAGCTGAAAAACTACTCCCAAGACTTTAAACAACAATCATGAACACTAGAACACAGCTGAGAAACTACTCACTAGACTTTAAACAATAATCATGAACACTAGAACATAGCTGAAAAACTACTCCCAAGACTTTAAACAACAATCATGAACACTAGAACATAGCTGAAAAACTACTCACTAGACTTTAAACAACAATCATAAACATTAGAACATAGCTGAAAAACTACTCCCTAGACTTTAAACAACAATCATGAACACTAGAACATAGCTGAAAAACTACTCACTAGACTTTAAACAACAATCATGAACACTAGAACACAGCTGAAAAACTACTCCCAAGACTTTAAACAACAATCATGAACACTAGAACATAGCTGAAAAACTACTCCCAAGACTTTAAACAACAATCATGAACACTAGAACACAGCTGAGAAACTACTCACTAGACTTTAAACAATAATCATGAACACTAGAACACAGCTGAAAAACTACTCCCAAGACTTTAAACAACGATCATGAACACTAGAACATAGCTGAAAAACTACTCACTAGACTTTAAACAACAATCATAAACATTAGAACATAGCTGAAAAACTACTCCCTAGACTTTAAACAACAATCATGAACACTAGAACATAGCTGAAAAACTACTCCCTAGACTTTAAACAACAATCATGAACACTAGAACATAGCTGAGAAACTACTCACTAGACTTTAAACAACAATCATAAACATTAGAACATAGCTGAAAAACTACTCCCTAGACTTTAAACAACAATCATGAACACTAGAACATAGCTGAAAAACTACTCCCTAGACTTTAAACAACAATCATGAACACTAGAACACAGCTGAGAAACTACTCACTAGACTTTAAACAATAATCATGAACACTAGAACATAGCTGAAAAACTACTCACTAGACTTTAAACAACAATCATGAACACTAGAACATAGCTGAAAAACTACTCCCTAGACTTTAAACAACAATCATGAACACTAGAACACAGCTGAGAAACTACTCACTAGACTTTAAACAATAATCATGAACACTAGAACACAGCTGAAAAACTACTCCCAAGACTTTAAACAACGATCATGAACACTAGAACATCGCTGAAAAACTACTCCCTAGACTTTAAACAACAATCATGAACACTAGAACACAGCTGAAAAACTACTCCCTAGACTTTAAACAACAATCATGAACACTAGAACATAGCTGAAAAACTACTCACTAGACTTTAAACAAGAATCATGAACACTAGAACATAGCTGAAAAACTACTCCCAAGACTTTAAACGACAATCATGAACACTAGAACACAGCTGAGAAACTATTCACTAGACTTTAAACAACAATCATGAACACTAGAACACAGCTGGAACTACTCCCTAGACTTTAAACAACAATCATGAACACTAGAACATAGCTGAGAAACTACTCCCTAGACTTTAAACAACAATCATGAACACTAGAACATAGCTGAAAAACTACTCACTAGACTTTAAACAACAATCATGAACATTAGAAAATATATGAAAAACTGCTCCCTAGATTTTAAAACAACAATCATGAACACTAGAACACAGCTGAGAAACTATTCACTAGAATCTAAACAACAATCATGAACACTAGAACATAGCTGAAAAACTACTCCCTAAACTTTAAACAACGATCATGAACACTAGAACATAGCTGAAAAACTACTCCCTAGATTTTAAACAACAATCATGAACACTAGAACATAGCTGAAAAACTACTCACTAGACTTTAAACAACAATCATGAACACTAGAACATAGCTGAAAAACTACTCACTAGACTTTAAACAACAATCATGAACATTAGAAAATATATGAAAAACTGCTCCCTAGATTTTAAAACAACAATCATGAACACTAGAACACAGCTGAGAAACTATTCACTAGAATCTAAACAACAATCATGAACACTAGAACATAGCTGAAAAACTACTCACTAGACTTTAAACAACGATCATGAACACTAGAACATAGCTGAAAAACTACTCCCAAGACTTTAAACAACAATCATGAACACTAGAACATAGCTGAAAAACTACTCCCAAGACTTTAAACAACAATCATGAACACTAGAACACAGCTGAGAAACTATTCACTAGAATCTAAACAGCAATCATGAACACTAGAACATAGCTGAAAAACTACTCCCTAGACTTTAAACAACAATCATGAACACTAGAACACAGCTGAGAAACTACTCACTAGACTTTAAACAATAATCATGAACACTAGAACATAGCTGAAAAACTACTCACTAGACTTTAAACAACGATCATGAACACTAGAACATAGCTGAAAAACTACTCACTAGACTTTTAACAACAATCATAAACACTAGAACACAGCTGAAAAAACTACTCCCTAGACTTTAAACAACAATCATGAACACTAGAACATAGCTGAAAAACTACTCCCTAGACTTTAAACAACAATCATGAACACTAGAACACAGCTGAGAAACTATTCCCTAGACTTTAAACAACAATCATGAACACTAGAACACAGCTGAAAAACTACTCACTAGACTTTAAACAACAATCATGAACACTAGAACATAGCTGAAAAACTACTCCTTAGACTTTAAACAACAATCATAAACATTAGAACATAGCTGAAAAACTACTCACTAGACTTTAAACAACAATCATGAACACTAGAACACAGCTGAAAAACTACTCCCAAGACTTTAAACAACAATCATGAACACTAGAACATAGCTGAAAAACTACTCACTAGACTTTAAACAACAATCATGAACACTAGAACATAGCTGAAAAACTACTCCCTAGACTTTAAACAACGATCATGAACACTAGAACATAGCTGAAAAACTACTCACTAGACTTTAAACAACAATCATGAACACTAGAACATAGCTGAAAAACTACTCCCTAGACTTTAAACAACAATCATGAACACTAGAACACAGCTGAAAAACTACTCCCAAGACTTTAAACAACAATCATGAACACTAGAACATAGCTGAAAAACTACTCACTAGACTTTAAACAACAATCATGAACACTAGAACATAGCTGAAAAACTACTCCCAGACTTTAAACAATAATCATGAACACTAGAACATAGCTGAGAAACTATTCCCTAGACTTTAAACAACAATCATGAACACTAGAACATAGCTGAAAAACTACTCCCAAGACTTTAAACAATAATCATGAACACTAGAACACAGCTGAGAAACTACTCACTAGACTTTAAACAACAATCATGAACACAGCTGAAAAACTACTCCCAAGACTTTAAACAACAATCATGAACACTAGAACACAGCTGAGAAACTACTCACTAGACTTTAAACAATAATCATGAACACTAGAACATAGCTGAAAAACTACTCCCAAGACTTTAAACAACAATCATGAACACTAGAACATAGCTGAAAAACTACTCACTAGACTTTAAACAACAATCATAAACATTAGAACATAGCTGAAAAACTACTCCCTAGACTTTAAACAACAATCATGAACACTAGAACATAGCTGAAAAACTACTCACTAGACTTTAAACAACAATCATGAACACTAGAACACAGCTGAAAAACTACTCCCAAGACTTTAAACAACAATCATGAACACTAGAACATAGCTGAAAAACTACTCCCAAGACTTTAAACAACAATCATGAACACTAGAACACAGCTGAGAAACTACTCACTAGACTTTAAACAATAATCATGAACACTAGAACACAGCTGAAAAACTACTCCCAAGACTTTAAACAACGATCATGAACACTAGAACATAGCTGAAAAACTACTCACTAGACTTTAAACAACAATCATAAACA
Organism: Bathymodiolus septemdierum; assembly: GCA_963383655.1. Taxonomy (NCBI): domain Eukaryota; kingdom Metazoa; phylum Mollusca; class Bivalvia; order Mytilida; family Modiolidae; genus Bathymodiolus; species Bathymodiolus septemdierum. Next base: position 12,439,505 of record OY726519.1, on the reverse strand, counting down.
TTAGAACATAGCTGAAAAACTACTCCCTAGACTTTAAACAACAATCATGAACACTAGAACATAGCTGAAAAACTACTCCCTAGACTTTAAACAACAATCATGAACACTAGAACATAGCTGAGAAACTACTCACTAGACTTTAAACAACAATCATAAACATTAGAACATAGCTGAAAAACTACTCCCTAGACTTTAAACAACAATCATGAACACTAGAACATAGCTGAAAAACTACTCCCTAGACTTTAAACAACAATCATGAACACTAGAACACAGCTGAGAAACTACTCACTAGACTTTAAACAATAATCATGAACACTAGAACATAGCTGAAAAACTACTCACTAGACTTTAAACAACAATCATGAACACTAGAACATAGCTGAAAAACTACTCCCTAGACTTTAAACAACAATCATGAACACTAGAACACAGCTGAGAAACTACTCACTAGACTTTAAACAATAATCATGAACACTAGAACATAGCTGAAAAACTACTCCCAAGACTTTAAACAACGATCATGAACACTAGAACATAGCTGAAAAACTACTCCCTAGACTTTAAACAACAATCATGAACACTAGAACACAGCTGAAAATCTACTCCCTAGACTTTAAACAAGAATCATGAACACTAGAACATAGCTGAAAAACTACTCACTAGACTTTAAACAACAATCATGAACACTAGAACATAGCTGAAAAACTACTCCCTAGACTTTAAACAACAATCATGAACACTAGAACATAGCTGAAAAACTACTCACTAGACTTTAAACAACAATCATAAACATTAGAACATAGCTGAAAAACTACTCCCTAGACTTTAAACAACAATCATGAACACTAGAACATAGCTGAAAAACTACTCCCTAGACTTTAAACAACAATCATGAACACTAGAACACAGCTGAAAAACTAGTTTATTTTGAATACTGTGAAATCACTATTATTCGTGGGGTACCAATTTTTGTGGTTTTTGTGGGTAGGCTGATCCACGAAATTAAGAATCCAACGAAAAATGAAACTTGGGAAGCAGTTTGACATCGATTTATAGCCATATATGCTGTCCTCGAGTGACCTCGACTTTCTGAACAAGCTGCATAGAGTACAGTTGACAATTTTGATGACGAAATAAGTACGAGCATACTTTTAAAGGGTTATAATCCACATGAACATGTTTGTGAATGATTTGATTTTGAATGCATGTGTAAAAACGACAGAAATGTTTATCGAAAATTAATTTGAAGTACAATCTGTCGTTGGAGTCAAAATAATGAGAAAAACAAAACTTTTTTGTTCTTTTTTAGTTGTGAAAAACAAAAATCGAAAATAAAGTGGAGATTAAATATTTGTAAAACATAATAACAAATTTAATATATATATATTGATGGAAATTCCTAATGTACATGTACGTGCTCATAAAATAATTTCAGATGATTATATTTTAATTTTCAAATTCGATAAAATAACACTGATCTATAATTATGAAATTCAACAGCTGTTTTTGGTTTCGATTACATAATTCTACGGCTCATCTGTCTAATGTATTGAAGCTTTCTCGAAGTTTTGATACCCAGTGAAACTTACCATGTTCAAAATATAAAATCAACGAATTTTATTTTGGTACAAACACAAAATCCACGAATTTATGAATCCACGAACTTGTAATTTTTAACCGAACCACGAAAATTGATACCCATGAAGAAAAGTACTTTCACAGTATGTTAAATAAAAGTGATTATATATTGCAATATAGTTAAAAGTAAATTCTCATTTAATATTACCTTTCCTAAAAATGGCACTAAATGATGTTCACATAAAATATTACCTTTCCTAAAAATGGCACTAGATGATGTTCACATAAAATATTACCTTTCCTAAAAATGGCACTAGATGATATCCACATAAAATATTACCTTTCCTAAAAATGGCACTAGATGATGTTCACATAAAATATTACCTTTCCTAAAAATGGCACTAGATGATATCCACATAAAATATTACCTTTCCTAAAAATGGCACTAGATGATGTTCACATAAAATATTACCTTTCCTAAAAATGGCACTAGATGATATCCACATAAAATATTACCTTTCCTAAAAATGGCACTAGATGATGTTCACATAAAATATTACCTTTCCTAAAAATGACACTAGCTGATATCCACATAAAATATTACCTTTCCTAAAAATGGCACTAGATAATGTTCACATAAAATATTACCTTTCCTAAAAATGGCACTAGATGATGTTCACATAGAGAAAACATTTCTATATCTTTAACTATAACCATTTCATCATGGTCTTCATCAAATATAGCATCATTGAGAGCATCTGAAATAAAATAATAGCTTGTTTAAATTTGGACATACATGTGTGCATTAAATAAATAGCTTATACACTAATTATGACCAATGAAATAACCTCTGTTATATAATGGTTCCTGTGTCAAATATAACTGATTATGTTTTAAATGATCCAGATGAATCAAATTTAAGAAATACTTGCAATGCCTAGTCACAGAATTTCTTTGCACAGCTTTATAATATCTATCATTTTCTTTCACTTTTTTCAAATACAATTAAATGTTCAATCTAAGGTGAGGTTTTAAAATGGAAATGTGAGTCTTACCACAGCAATACATGGTACGTCTATAATACCAAAGTATATATGTAAAACAGTACACATGTAACATTATCTATGTTACAGCCATATATATAAAGATGTATTGTAATGCAATGTCTATTAATACATTTTTCATGAATAATTCAGATTTCTAGTCTCAAACTATCAATGGTCCCTGACAATGAATAAATTGCAATATCCATGAAATACACTAAAATTGACAGAAAAAACAACTAGAGGCTTACTTGGCTATTCATCAGTGTTTGAGTTCTAGCAAGTTTGTAGTTTCTGAGAAAAAAGCCTTTTTATTCATATCGGCCATAGACATAATATATACATGAAGGTAGATATCTTACTACCATACAATGTTGATGTACAGGGCAATACAATTCACAGACAGTGGACAAAAGTATTTGCACAATTCCAAATTTCCCTATATATTTATAATACGTAAAAAAAAAATAAAAAATTGTAATCATGAATACTTTTGTCCACTGTCTGTATATCGTATGTAAGTAAAAATATACAACATTATGTGATAAAGTTTGTCAGTGACTTACAACAGTTCTGTGGTTTTCTCCAGTATTCCGGTTTCCTCCACCAATAAAACTAACCACCACGATATAACTGAAATATTGTTGAACGTGGCGATAAGCACAATAAACAAAAACCTAATACACAGTAACAATATCAGAAAGGTAAACACATGAAGATATTGATCAATAATTCAAATTTAAAAACAATTTAACCTCTTTTGAAATTGGTGAAAAATCTAAAGTAGGTAAAGTATTTAAAGACAAATGTTTGAACAAACTCTGAAGAAAGTATTTTATATTCAATGTTTATAATAAAAGTAATTATCTGTATAACAAATTTATTAGAGTACATGTATACCATAGTAATTATGGAATATTTTTTATTCACACAAGTGTCAAGGATGCCATGATGGAATTGACCCTATGGTAGTTTAATTTACATCTAAATATGAAACCATTGATCAGTTTTACCCTATATTTGACAGTCTTAGTGTAGTCTACTGTATTCAACATTATGTGATCAAATGAAAAACAAAAAATAACTACACTGTCTGGAACAATTCATAGATCAAATATCAAATTTGTAGAAAGAGACAAAATGGATAATGTGATTAACTCAATAATGTGATTAACTCAAATATAATGTGATTAACTCAATAATGTGATTAACTCAAATATAATGTGATTAACTCAATAATGTGATTAACTCAATAATGTGATTAACTCATATATAATGTGATTAACTCAAATATAATGTGATTAACTCAAATATAATGTGATTAACTCAATAATGTGATTAACTCAAATATAATGTGATTAACTCAATAATGTGATTAACTCAATAATGTGATTAACTCAAAATATATTGTTAAAAAAGTGAAACCCCCCCTAACACAACTCATACAAGAGTCTGATCATAGTACATGTAGGAATTATTAAGCTCATATTATATAATCAATCCCCTACCATTTAAATCTTTTAAAAAAGTACCAATGTACTTAAAATATTGATTTGATTAATGGTATCTATCCTTACAAGATCGTCTAAAAAACAAAGTTTCAACGATTTTTTTCTGATGTTTAATTCATCCTACACGTGGGTTGTTAAATGTTTCCTGTTTTAAGTTACATCAGAACACAAAACAATGTTCTACTTTTTTGTACATGATAAATATGATGTGTACCTTCATGTTAACTCTTGATTTCTAAATTAAGTTCTAATACCTTCATCAAGTCCAATTTTTTACTATTCTCATTTTCATAGTGTTCCAAAAAAATACTAATGAGAAGTAAAAATGTCCATCAATTTTTTAGATTAATGGAACATATTTAACTATAAACCAATAATGGGCTGTGCAGAGCACATCATGATGCAACCACAGCAACCACAGTATGTCCACAAGGAAAAGTTGAACCAAATTGTATATTAAAAGCAAGTGTGGACACAATAATTTGTATGACTCAATGTATTTCAGGCATCAATATCCCATTGACTATTTTGCAAAAAAAAACAACAACAAATGCATTAAAATTGGATGACAAATTTGAAAATTTGCCCTTTTTGAACTCTTTCAGGACTCTGTCTCAGAAACTGAAAGAGATAGAGGAAATAATATACATATGTACTGAATGTTTAAACACAATCAAATCAAAGAAAAATTTAAATTGTATATACCTTCCATATATATGCATAATGTTGAAATTTGGGTCCCTTTTAGACCCCTTTCATTTGTTAAAAATGTGAAAATTTACAAATTTTACAGAAAAAACACAATATATGTTATACAACTCATCACCATAAACCTATTATTTGAATTTTAACTCATTCTAATACAAAATTTTAGAAGAAATGGCTTTTTAACAAAATTTCTATTATTTGTAATGACATGCATAGCCATCTTTGATGGAAGGCAGGGGTTGTCATACCATATACCGTTTTGAAAGAGGATCATCCAAGATCTCTTCTAGCCAAGTTTGGAAAAAAACAATGGTCTAGTGGTTTCAGAGGAGATGTCAAGAGGAAGTATTTCTATTTTCAGTAACAGCTGCCATATTTGAAAGTGGGTAGACCTCTAGGACAAATTTTTATAAAGAACCTTCCAAAGAACCCTTTGGCGAAGTTTGGTTAAAATGATGACAATAGCTTAAATCATCCTTTAGGTCAGGTGAGCTAAGGATGGATGAGAGATGAGGGATACCAAATGATGACAATAGCTTAAATCATCCTTTAGGTCAGGTGAGCTAAGGATGGATGAGAGATGAGGGATACCAAATGATGACAATAGCTTAAATCATCCTTTAGGTCAGGTGAGCTAAGGATGGATGAGAGATGAGGGATACCAAATGATGACAATAGCTTAAATCATCCTTTAGGTCAGGTGAGCTAAGGATGGATGAGAGATAAGGGATACCAAATGATGACAATAGCTCAAATCATCCTTTAGGTCAGGTGAGCTAAACAAAAATCATATCCTCCTGTTTAGTATCTCCCAATTTCATAAATTGTAAGAATATGCAAACCATTTAATGCATACCATGACAGTCATTCTGAAGTTAGACACCTACAAAAATGTACATAAAAATGTTCTTGAGAAGAAAAACTTGCCATTTTTAATAACTATATACAGTCAAACCTGTATCAAGAAATCACTTATGGGACAAAGAAAAGGTGTTTTTTTTAAGACAGGTGACCTCTTTAAAGAGGTTCAATTCATATGAAAATTTCCATGACAGGACAAGAAAAAGATGACCTCTTAATATGGGTGACTATGGGCAAGTTTGTATGTACAATGTATATATATATATATATTTTTAATTTTTACCAGTCCATTAGTTTACTTTAAAATATGATTGTTTATCAACAGGATAGGTACATAAAGAGGGTTTGAGATAATTACATACCAGTAGATATACCTTTTAACTTTTTTGACATACCTGTACATGTAATAACCTTGAAGTCTTTGATCATGTCATAATGAATTTTATTTAGAAGAAAAGGCCATATTAACTGATGAAATACATGTAGGTGTGTGATGAAAGTATTTACAATATTAATATTTGATATAACCATAAGTTATATTCTTTAAAATGAACGTTCATATATTTAGAAGATGAGGCTGAACAAAAAGAGGAAATAATGAGAAGTCCAATAAAACAGTACAGAAATCTTAATTAGATCTGCTACAGAGGATGCTTAGAGGGAAACATTAAACTTATCTAATTTGCCTGTTAAATAGTAGTAAAACCATTTTAAAAACATTAAGAGGAATCATTTATTGGTAAAACAGGAATGCAGTTGTAAGGGAGTGCTGTCAGTGTTTGGTATTCAGCTTCCAGACATATTCTAAAAATGACAAAATTAAGGATCAATAAAATACTGATTTGTTTTGTTAATGTGAACTGATTTGTCAAATGTTTTAAGTGGAATTATGTGTATTGATCAAGCTATGGAAACATTTAATCCATCCATGAATTTTATTTACATATATGAATATCAAGCTTTTACAGCAGACAAACAACAAACAGAAATTTTTCAAAAACAACCAATATTTAATGAAGAACAAAATTTTAAAAAGAATATTCTAAACCAATTATCTATATATAGACAGTAAAAATGTTGAAGTGATAACCTATCACCACTTAAGTTTGTGAGTTCTATACTCAATACAGCTGTTCATTGAATGGAAACCTAAGAAAATGGTATTTTTGCCAAATCATTGGATATCACTCCAAAAGTGTTACGGTCCAATTTTCAACTTGTTCTACCTTTTATGGTCATTGAAATGAGTTTAAATTTCTATGAATTGCTACAGGGGAACTTAATTTATTGAACAGAAACCTGAGAAATTGGTATTTTCAGGAAATCAAGGGAATATTTATAGAATGGAAAAAGTGTTAAAAGTACAAAATCAAACTTGCCCTACCTTTTATATATGTAGTCCCTGACCTTGTGTAAAAATTTCAAAAGCTTTGCACGAGGGGAACTTAATTGACTGAAAAGAACCTGCGAAATAGGAGTTTTTACCCAAATCAAGGAGAATAACCCAGAACGGTAAAAGTGTTAAAAGTCTAAAATCAAACTTGGATTGCCCTTTACAGTCCTTGACATTGTGTATAAATTTCAAATAATTTACTTAAAGAGAACTCAAATGTAATGAACGGAAAGGAAAATGCAGGACATAGTATATATATTATACAACCATTGTTAAAACTTCAACTTTTGTTTTCTCTGACCCCTATTCTACTTTCAGAGCAGATCAGGCAGGCAGGCACAGATTTGATCTATTTCTTGGATGTCAAAAATGTGGCATAATTATATGCTGATAACAAATAAAATGATTCTAAATGTATTTAACAATACAATGTTGTTAAGGAAATAATAATCTGTCCATTGACTACATGTATACAATATGTATCTAGAATTTGCCTTCACAATTCTACATAATATACATATGTACATGCATAGAAATTGAAAAGGAATATTTGTTATGCTTATTATATATTATATGTACAAGAACAGTTAAAAATATGTTTAAATTAAAACTAGAGGCTCAGTGGGCTGAGCCTGTGTTGCTCACCTTTCATTCTGCTTTGAGGAAACTTAATACAGAACCTTCCATACATGTAGATGCTTCCTAGCAAGTTTTGGTTCATATGGCTAAGCAGTTTCAAAGGAGAAGATTTTTTAGAAATCGACCAATCAGAAACAAGAATTGCATGTGTTAGCCATGTTTGCTTACCGATCAGGACGAAATGAGCAATCTTCATAGATGATTCCTACCAAGTTTTGGTGGTAGCCATGTTTGCTAACCGATTGGGACGAAATGAGCAATCTTCATAGAGGACATTCCATAGATGCTTCCTACAAAGTTTTGGTTCATTTGGCCAAGCGGTTTCAGAGGAGAAGATTTTTAAAAATCGGCCAATCAGAAACAAGAATTGCCTGTGCCCTGTGGTGGCCATGTTTGGTAAAGGATCATAACAAAATGTGCACTCTTTAGAGAAGACCTTCCATAGATGCTTCCTACCAAGTTTCAGTTCATTTGGCAGAGGGTTTTCAGAGGAGAAGATTAAAATGTGAAAAGTAAATGGATGACAGACGATGGACACCAAGTGATGGCAAAAGTTCATATTGCCTTTGGCAAGGTTTGCTAAAAAGAATATTAAAATGTGAATACCTACTTGTAATGTATAGAATAAACATGTTACACTATATCAGCATTAGTTAATTTCTAAGGGAGATAATGGTAAGAGTTATCTTTCTTTTAACAGTTTAGACAAGAGTTATCTTTCTTTTAACAGAGGAGAAGATTTTTTTAGAAATCAACCAATCAGAAACAAGAATTGCCTGTGGCAGCCATGTTTGTTAACGGATCAGGACAAATAAGCAATCTTTATAGAGGACCTTCCATAGATGCTTCCTACCAAGTTTCGTTTCATTTGGCCAAGCGGTTTCAGAGGAGAAGATTTTAAAAAAAAATGGCCAATCAGAAACAAGAATTGCCTATGCCATAGTATGGTGGCCATGTTTGTTGATGGATCGGGACAAAATGAGCAATCTTGATAGAGGATCTTCCAAGGATGCTCCCTACCAAGTTTCGATTCAATTGGCCTGGCGGTTTCAGGGGAGAAGATTTTTTAGAAATCAACCAATCAGAAACAAGAATGGCCTGTTGTGGCCATGTTTGTTAACGGATCGGGACAAAATTAGCATTCTTTATAGAGAAGCTTCCATAGATGCTTCCTACCAAGTTTCGGTTCATTTGGTGAAGCGGCTTCAGAGGAGAAGATTTTTAAAAATTGGCCAATCAGAAACAAAAATTGTCTGTGGTGGCCATGTTTGTTGATGGATCGGGACAAAATGAGCAATCTTTATAGAGGATCTTCCAAGGTAGCTCCCTATCAAGTTTCGATTCATTTGGCCAAGCGGTTTCATAGGATTTAAAAAAAAAAAAATCAACCAATCAGAAACAAGAATGGCCTGTCGTGGCCATGTTTGTTAACGGATTGAAACGAAATGAGCAACCTTTATAGAGGACCTGCCATAGATGCTTCCTACCAAGTTTCGGTTCATTTGGCCAAGCGGTTTCGAAGAGGAAGATTTTTAAAAATCAGCCAATCAGAAACAAGAATTGCCTATGGTGACCATGTTTGTAGATGGATCAGTACAAATTGAGCAATCTTTAGAGAGGATCTTTCATAGATGCTTCCTACCAAGTTTCAGTTCATTTGGCAGAGGGGTTTCAGAGGAGAAGATTAAAATGTGAAAAGTTAACGGACGACAGACGACGGACGCCAAGTGATGGCAAAAGCTCACATTGCCTTTGGCAGGATGAGCTAAAAATAATATAAGACTTGACTGACTTCCGAATACCTTATATAAATGATACTTTAACCAATGAAAAAACCATGAAATTGCTCCTGCTTATTTCCAGTGGGGTCTTATGATGCTAGTACATGTATATATTTATATTTACATCAATCTACCCTAATTCAAATTAGTTGTTGGTTGTATCTTTTCTTAAATAGTTTTGGAAATACACTAACAAATAACGACATTCTGTATGGGGTCTCATCAGCAGGGCCATAACTACCATTGACGCAGATGAGGCAGTTGCCTCATCTGATTTTTTGAAGAATAAAAAAGAAGAAAAGGAAGAAGAAAACTAGAGGCTCCCAGGAGCCTGTATAGCTCACCTGGGTATAATAACAACATCAGTCAATAAAACTTGATAACTTCGGTAAAAAAAATTAACAAATGTAGCCTTCGTCATTGCAGACCCCTTCTACAAAAAAATGGGGGCAGGGGTTCCCCCTTTAATGTAAGTTATCAAAATTGCTGTAAAAAAACATATATGTCAATGATTCTCAAAATTTAGCTTTTCCTACTTCACATTTTGTAATAGAGTTGCTTCCCTTTGATTATTTGAGGAACCAAAAGCAGTGAGTCAACAAAAAAATGCATTTCAAGAGGAATAACTCTTCACAGTTGTCGCACATTTTTAACTGGGAAATTTTTTGTAGATTTTTTGTAGATCTTGACATGCTGAACATTTTTGCAGTTTAAACTTTCCCTCTATCTCTAATAGTTTTTGAGATATAAGATGATAGTATTAAAATTGAGAACATTTTGATGAAAAAAGGGCAATAACTCCAAAATGGGTAATTGCATTTACTTCAAAATTGCAGGGTAGGAAGATCTTGACATGCTGCAATTTAAACTTAACCTTTATCTCTTATAGTTTTTGAAATATAAGACGAAAAGTATTAATTTGTTTTTATAAATTTGATGAAAAAAGGGCAATCAGATTTACTTCAAAATTGCAGGTAAAAAAAAATTGATCGAAGGGTCAAACCGCCAGACAAATTTTTAGAAGAGAACCATCCAATGACTATTTCATCAAAATTTTGTTCTTATTGAGCAAATGGTTTCAGACAAAAAGATTTTTATGGGAATTTCCCATAGGGTCCTATGTTAAATTAAGCTCGGCTGTGGCGGCCATCTTGGTCGGTGTTCTGAAATGCCGGACACAATTTTGGAAGAGGATCACCCAAGAATCATTTCAGCAAAGTTTGGTTGAGATTGGCTCAGTAGTTTCAAAGGAGAATTTTTTTTTTTAATTTCATCCCCCCCTTTTTTCTAATTTGCATAATCGGTCAAAATCGGTAAAAGTTCAAAGTTCATAAAAAATCCTGTAATATATGTTAAAAAGCTCATCATTATGCTTATACAGTTCAAATTTGGGCACTTTCTGGCTTAAAATAGAGCAGTTTTGGTCATTTGAAGAAATTTCTATTTTTAGTAATGGCGGCCATCTTGGATATAGGACGGCGCTGACGGACACAATTTTGAAAGGGAACCACCTAAGGATCATTTCAGCAAAGTTTGGTTGAGATTGGCTCAATAGTTTCAGAGGAAAAGATTTTTTTTAAATTTCATCCCCCCTTTTTTCTAATTTGCATAATCGGTAAAAGTTCAAAGTTCATAAAAAATCCCATAATATATGTTAAAAAGTTCATCATTATGCTTATACAGTTCAAATTTGGGCACTTTCTGGCTTAAAATAGAGCAGTTTTGGGCATTTGAAGAAATTTCTATTTTTAGTAATGGTGGCCATCTTGGATACAGGACGGCGCTGACGGACACAATTTTGAAAGGGGACCACCTAAGGATCATTTCATCAAAGTTTGGTTGAGATTGGCTCAGTAGTTTCAGAAGAGAAGATTTTTTTTAATTTCATCCCCCCTTTTTTCTAATTTGCAATAATCGGGTCAAAATGGGTAATGGGATTTTCAAAATTGCAGGGTAGGTAGATCTGGATATGCTGCACATTTTTGCAATAAACTTAACATCTATCTCTAAATAGTTTTTGAAATATAAGACAAAAAGTATTAAAATGAAAAAAAAAATTGATGAAAAAAGGGTAATAACTCCAAGATGGGTAATCAAATTTACTTCAAAATTGCAGAGTAGGTAGATCTTGACATGCTGAACATGTTTGCAGTTTCAACTTACCATCTGTCTCTTATAGTTTTTGAAATAAAGGACGAAAAGTATTAAAATTTTGAAAATTTGATGAAAAAAGGGAAATAACTCCAAAATGAATAATGGGATTTACTTCAAAATTGCAGGGTAGGTAGATCTTGATATGCCGCACATTTTTGCAATTAAAGTTAAACCTTTATCTCTTATTATTTTTGAAATATAAGACGAAAAGTATTAAAATTTTACAAATTTGATGAAAAAAGGCCAATAACTCCAAGATGGGTAATCAGATTTACTTCAAAATTGCAGGGTAGGTAGATCTTGATGTGCTGATCATTTTTATCCCATGTCAGATTTTTGATATTATTAACGGTTTTTGAGTTATTACCAAAAACCTGCAATTTTACCATATGTTCTATTTTTAGTTACAGTGGCCATGTTGGTTGGTGCACGGCATCACTGGACACAATTTTGAAACTAGACACCCTGGGTCAGGTGAGCTAAAAACAGAGAGAGAGAGAAGGACTGAAAGCCAACTCTATCTAGTTTTCATCATCTACCATAACAGTTTTAACCTGATGTCTGGATTATTATTTAGTTTGCTATCAGAATTTTTTTCTCGATTGTAGTGACTGAAGAATGCCTGTGTGGGTTGCCGATGCTTCACGTCCACCGTAATTATACTGCCCTGCAGGTAAATTCAGAAACTGTTCTCATTAAATTAAATTATTCATTAAAATATTATTTTAAAAATCAATCAGTTGTGTAATGTTTAATTTACCACAGATGTTTGACGGCATGGTCGCTATTGACGATAGTAACTGGTATATAAAGCGTCTCAATAATATAGAAATCGATAAAAAAAAATCCGTTATTTTGGGCTGTTGCATAAAAATTATCGGCTGGGAGGACTTTGATCCCTCCCCCCAATACTCCCCTTTCACATTGGGCCTCTATCAGCTGTCCCCATACCCCTGATTCACATGTTTTAAACCCCTAGTTACGGTCTTGATCAGGGTTCATATTTTTTTACACTGACCAATCAGTAGTAAGCCTTCCAAATCTTGAGGTATTAAAAGATGCTGAGAGAAGATGTATTTAAATGATGGATGGTCAAAACTGAAAAGTTAAATGACACGACCCTATATGTCACGCCATTAGATGTTAGTGTATTGCCAAATAAAATCTAAAATATAACCCAATAATATTATCGGCCCCAGGCCTCCCTCATCTCGGAAGATCAAGTTCATCGTAGACTGCACTAAGTGATACTAAAAGCTGACTAAAGTTCAGCTGTATCATTTCAATGAATGGGTTTTATTTGTGTGTCGTACAGGAAGTTTTTGGCTTTTGTTATACCGGAATTATAACTTTGGTGCATTTGGTTAGATGTTCTTGGAATTTTTCTTAATGTAAAACATTGGGTAAACGAAATATGAAATAATGACACACAATATGGTATTACATAACCAGAAAGTTGTAAACGTTGCAAAATTAAAGAAGTGATGTAAATAACTCAGCATCCCATTAGAAACAAAACCAAGTAGTGCTAAATTTCCATAGAAAAAGTTAAGAACGTATTCATTCATTCAAATAGTCAAGGGAGAATATATAACATGCACCATTTATTTACCTTATGATGGAGTGTCGTTTTTGATCTTCAATGCAAAATGGCAAGGAATGCGCATATAAAAACTAGAGGCTCAGTGGGCTGAGCCTGTGTCACTCACCTGTCATTTTGTTTTGAGGAAACTTTATACAGAACCTTCGATCATAGGTGGTTCCTACCAAATTTCAATTAATTTGGCCAAATGGTTTTAGAGAAGATTTTTTTAAATTGGCCAATCACAAACAAGAACTGCCTATATATGGTGGCCATATTAGTTGTATAATCAGCACGAACAATGGAAATTTTGAACAAGATCTCCCATACATCATTCCTACAAAGTAACAATTCATTGTGCCATCTAGTTTCAGAGAAGATTTTTAAATTTCAGGCCATCAGAAGCAAGAAATGTCCCAAGGATAACATGTTTTTGTCCAATCAGGATGAAATGAGGTAATCTTATTAAGAACTTAGCTTCCATAGATGCTTCCTGTAAAATTTTGCCTTATTTGGCCAAACTCGTGGTATCAGAGGAGAAGATTTTTAGAAATCGACCAACCAGAAACAATAATTGCCAATGGCAGCCATGTTTGTTAACTGATCGGGATGAAATTAGCACTCTTTATAGAGGACCATCCATAGATGTTTCCTACTAAATTTCGCTTCATTTGGCTAAGCAGTTTCAGAGGAGAAGATTAAAATGTGAAAAGTTAACAGACGACAAGTCACTCACAAACTTGATCATGTAATGTTGTATCGAGTACACCTCGCCATGAGTTGGATTCGAAATCACGACTTTAGTGGTGATAGGAAATGATTACACAGATAGTCGTAAATCGAATAACCATATGATTATGACCACGGCGGCCTCTATAAATAAAATGACGAAGATCCCCAGATGTAGAGATGCAAAAGTAAAGAGTACCGCTTGAAACTGCAGGCTAGGGGCCATTTCAAGCTCATTTTAGAGTATGAGTTTTTCTCATTGTTGAAGACCCTCCTGTGACTGTGAAATGCAGAACAGCAATAAAAGTGTCGTTTCTTTACTTGAATTTATGTCGAAGTGGAATGTTGAATAGTCTCTCATGTACAAAAATGTAAATTTACATCCATATCTTTTCTTACTAATACATATATATATGAACAAATATATATTTTCTTCCAGGATTTTTTTTATCAATTTATATTATGAAAATAAATCATGTAAGAAGTCTTTGGTCAAATTCAATAAAATATTCCAGTTAATGAGTTATTAATAATATAACAACAGAGAAAATTACATTAGACTTAGTATATGAAACCTTGTGAAATATTTCCTAAAAACTTGAAAGTCATAACACATATTACATGAAAATGAATGTATCTGACAAAAACTTTATCAAAATTATGACAACTTTACATCCATAAATGGAATAAACAGGACATTGGTATATCCTGGAGTTAAAACTTGTTATCATTAATTGATTATGTCTTAATTTCCTTAATTTTTATATATGAAAAATATTAACTTTTAGATGTTGTTTTGTTTTATACATAGCTTTTATATTATTCTTATAAAAATTAGAGCTTGATGACCCCCCCCCCCCCCCCCCCTTTTCTCCATAATAAATACCTTTCATATTGTCGTTATATCCTTTTGTGAAAAACATCAATGCCTTAGCAGCTCTTTCTGGAGTCTTGGCCAATCCTTGACGTGTTGGATCTTCACCTAAATTAGATAAGATTCCTTTGTAATGTTCTGTGATTTTTAACTGTGCATTTTCATCTCTATAATTATGTTTGTTAGAATATTTATCGTTGTCACTAGTGTCAGTTTTAACATTGCCTAAAGTCAATTGTTTCACTTTATTTTCAAGTTCTGAATTAGGATCAGGTAAATAAACATGTGCTTCGCTGTCATTCATATTTTCGATTTCGGCAAACACGTTAAAATGAAATGATAAATCTTATATCGTCTATCTGTGATAAATTTTGTGTTGCGCGTTCTCTGTACTGGTCATGTGTTATCGACAGTGCGTGTTTATATAGAACTCTTCAACGTGTGGAGGCGTAAAAATAGTTTAGGTCATATGTTTTCAGCAGGCCTCGGAGACTCTAGTCTCCCCTTATATTAACATCCGCCATAACGTGCTAGATTGTGTATCGTTTTTGATAAACGACATTGCCAAAGATTAATTCATGGATATATTTTGATAAAATATGGATGGAATAATTTGAAATATTTAATTTCCCAAGAAGGTTTGTATTATTTCCCATTCAACATAAGTCTTCTTGTAATATTTTGGATGTGATGTAAAATATAATCAAATTTTAGGCCAAATCTTACTAGCGAGCTGCTGTTATGATCAGGATAGTTTGGTGCTAGCTAGAACTTGTGGGTCATAAAACTGTTTATCTAAGCCTGGCAAAATTATCCGTCCCTACCCATCACCTTTCCTTGTTTCGAGTCCCGTGGCGTTTAAATTTTTAAATGTTCTCGTCCTGAATATAGCTGAAAAATTGCTCGCTGGACGTTAAACACCAATCAATCAATCAATCATTTATCTAAGCTGTTTCTACAGCCCAAAAACATCAAATGAAAATGGGTACTTAGAATTTGAGAGAAGCATAAACAGAGCTGATAACATTACCAATGCATTCATCATCACAGTTGGCGACTTCAACCTACCCGGCTGGGACTGGAAGACAAAATCATTAAAAGCAAATACAAATGTACCCAGCATGTCAACATACACCACAAATTCACACACATCCTAGATGACCATGGATTGGTACAAATGGTAGAAGAGCCAACCAGAGAATCAAATACACTGGATCTCATAATAACAAACTTTCCAAATTGCTTCAATAGGATAGAGACAATACAAGGGCTATCTAACCATGATATCGTCTTTGCGGAGCTAAACACCATACCAACAAAACGCACCCAAAGACCGAGAAAAATACCACTTTATAAAAAGGCAAAATGGGAGAACATTAAGGACAATCTGAAAATGATAAAAGAACAGATAGAGAAGATGTACCAAAAAGGAAACAGTACATAAGAACTGTGGGACTATTTCAAGAAGGAATTAGAAGACAGTATAGATGAAAACATACCACAAAAACAGCTAAGATTGATATAAAAAAAAGGTTAATGCAGCCTCTATCTATAGAGCCAGTCACAAGCCTGGATAAATGCAGAGTGGCCTTACTATAAATATAGATATTTATATGCGAAGAGCTTATTACGAGATGGACTGTGTAACAGTATACCACAGAATCGTATCGACTATGTTTGAAGACGCCATGGTGAATGCAGGTCGACTGGATGTATTGTATGTGTTCACGCAGACCTATTGTGCACAGTATCCAGATCGAGCCTGTGACATCTGGACAGCCTATAATCGGGTGGTAGATGGATTAAGATGTGTCTTTGCTTGTTTCTGATAACTGAAAAACATTGCTCAATACTCTTCAAATAGCTGGAGAACACAATATATTTTAGAGCAATGGGCATTCTTTGAAATAAATTTAAATCACAGGAGAATTTTAAAACTTAATTATGTTGGGAATATCATTGAGTGAGTTGTGTAAGTGGGGGAGTAAGAAATGAAGAAAAGCAAGTTGGAATAGTGAAAAGATTTGGAAAATACAGAAGAAAAAGTAAATTGAATAGTGAAAAGATAGGGAAAATATGGAAGAAAGGTAAGTTGAATAGTGAAAAGATATGAAAAATATGGAAGAAACTCAAGTTGAATAGTGAAAAGACATGAAAAATACGGAAGAAAAGTAAGTTGAATAGTGAAAAGATATGGAAAATGCGGAAGAAAGGTAGGTTGAATTGTGAAATGATATGGAAAATATGGAAGAAAAGTAAGTTGAATAGTGAAAAGATTTGGAAAATACAGAAGAAAATTGTGAAATGAGATGGAAAATATGGAAGAAAAGTAAGTTGAATAGTGAAAAAATAGGGAAAATATGGAAGAAAATAGGGAAAAAATATGAAAAATACGGAAGAAAAATAAGTTGAATAGTGAAAAGATATGGAAAATATGGAAGAAAGGTAAGTTGAATAGTGAAAAGATATGGAAAATACAGATGAAAAGTAAGTTGAATAGTGAAAACATATGGACAATATGGAAGAAAGATAAATTGAATAGTGAAATGATTTGGAAAATATAGAAGAAAAAATAGGTTGAATAGTGAAAAGATAGGATAAATGGGGAAGAAAAGTAGGTTGAATTGTGAAATGATATGGAAAATATGGAAGAAAGAAAGCTAAGTTGAATAGTGAAAAGATATGGAAAATATGGAAGAAAGGCAAATCAAATGGTGAAAAGATATGAAAAATATGGAAGAAAATTTTGAAAATACAGAGGAAAAGTAAGTTGAATAGTAAAAAGATAGGGAAAACGGGGAAGAAAAGTAGGTTGAATTGTGAAATGATATGGAAGAAAGCCAAGTTGAATAGTGAAATGATATGTAAAATACGGAAGAAAAGTAGGTTGAATAGTGAAATGATATGGAAAATATGAAAGAAAGGAAAGTTGAAATGTGAAATGATATGGAAAATATGGAAGAAAGGCAAGCCTAATAGTGAAAATATTTGAAAAATATGGAAGAAAATTGTGAAAAGATAGGGAAAATATGGAAGAAAATTGTGAAAAGATAGGGAAAATATGGAAGTAAATAGTGAAAAGATAGAGAAAATATGGAAGAAAAGTAAATTGGATAGTGAAATGGTTTGGAAATTATGAATGAAAGATAAGCTGAATAGTGAAATGATATGGAAAACACGGAAGAAAAGTAAGTTGAAATGTGAAAAGAGATGGAAAATACAGAGGAAAAGTAAGTTGAATAGTGAAAAGATAGGGAAAATGGGTGGTGGTGGTGGTGGTGTTAAACTTTTGTAAGAAATGAAATTATTGAAATAAATAATGTAATTATGAAAATAAAATGGCGGGGAAGGGGCAGATAACCAGTGAAAGGGCTTGTTCGTAGAAAATAATAAGGATATATGACGCGGATAGTGAAAATAAAATGGCGGGGAAGGGGCAGATAACCAGTAAAAGGGCTAGTTCATAGAAATTAATAAGGTTATAGGACGCGGATAATAAAAATAAAATGCTTGCAGGTGAACATGGTCATGGTCTGTCAAAAGACAGAATGCCAATGACGATTCTGTCACCGTATATATTGTTCGGACGGGGACGTAAAAGAAGTCACCCGTCTTCTTACAATCTGATTGGATAATTGGCCGGAAATGGCGACTTCTGATTGGTTCAATTTCCAGTGATATGATTGGTTGGTGATATAAAACATTTAAATCCTCTTTTAGGTTAAATAAATTCATTTTTGGTCCCTTCAGATCGCGCACCCCACCCGTCCAGGGGAAGCCCTACGGGTGACGTTTGAATGGCTATTCCGCCAGGAACATGAACTGTGATATTATATGTTATTCAGCTATCGGACAGGGTATATAATGTGACATTCCCGGCTTAGGATCTATATTCCCTGAGGCGCAGCCGAAGGGAATATACATCGTAAGCCGGGAATGTCACATTATATACCCTGTCTGATAGCTGAATAACAGATATATTACGGATTTAACCTTTTTTTTTAAATACAACATCCAACTGCATTAAATAAATTTTCCTCTTTTATTTTCATTTTTCGTATCTCTAGATGTCCATTTCCGTACCTTTGACGTCATTCTTCAATGACGTCAAAATATGTGTCACGTCATATTTCATGTATAGGGTGTCTCGTGAAGGAAAATACTGTACTAAATTTCTAAATCAATACAGTTTCATATATGACAGTGGTCATCTCAGTACTAAAATTTATGATAAACGGGATGACTTCAATTTTAAAATCATAAATTTTCCAAACATGTGCAGCAATATACCAGCTTCTCCTGCATATGGTGTTTACATCTCGCAATTGATTCGCTATGCAAGGGCCAGTAGCAATTATTCTGATTTCCTGAAACGTCATCTTCATCTGAGAAACAGGCTACTGGACCAGGGCTAAAAAAAGATTCGCCTTATTCGATCTCTTAAAAAGTTTATATTCCGATACCAAGATCTTGTCGAAATATATTCCGTCTCTGCAGAAACGATTATAAGCAATGCATTTTCATATAGTGAAAATGTATAAAGATAAAGAAGTCAAAAAATGTCAAGGATATTTTTTTATCAATGTGTGACGTAAAAATATTTTTGACATTTACGTCACCGAATATGGTACTGCTTTGACAACTATTTTACCTATTTTGTTCCTGTATTTAAATACTGTTATAGTGACAGCCGGAACCTTTGAACCGTAATGAGAGCGGGAGGTTTGGCGCCTTAAAATCTGATTCAACCCATCATTTCTTTAGCAATGCCTGTACCAAGTCAGGGTCATTACGGTTTTCACAGTTTTCCGGTTGTTGACTGATTTTGTCTGTTTATATAATTATGAGTTTTGACTTTCCCTTTGTAAGATTGTTCGGAGTTCGGTAATTTTGTTATTACCCTTATGTAGTAAATTTTATAAACTTTATGAATATAACATTAATATATCACATAACAAAACAACAGGTTTGCGAAACAGTTTCAATAATTTAAATGTTAACTACATGTAAATAAAACCTTGGTGTGGCCCTATGACGTCGAAAGTTTTCAAAGCTCAACGTTTTGTTTATTTGTTATGGTACAGCCGTGGAACATAGGAATTTGCTGAATCGATCAGGTATTTGTGACGGAATTGACCGTTGTAATATGTTTTTGTTCATGCAGCCGTTTTGAGTATAAAAACAGCATTTAATTTGGTAAAAATACATTTATTATTCCGTACGTATTATACCATTGATTCAGTGAAGCGTAATGTTTTGTCGTCCATGTTTTAATCGTTTTTTGGGACTGAAATATATACCCCGTCTGTTTTCCGAATATATGCTGACATCAGGGATGAAGAACCAATAAAAATATGTGTAACAAACTAAATTCGTAATATAACGACATGTACTAGAAAAACAACTCGCTGATATTTTAAAACGTTGGATTTCAAACGTCGCGACTTTTGAAAAAATACGGGGGGAAAAAAGTACGGGAAAATTTTTTTAAAAAAAAGTACGGGAAAATAAAAATAAGAAAAAGTACGGGGAAAAAAGTACAGAGAAAAAAACTACGGGAAAAACTACAGGAAAAAAGTACGTAGAAAAGTCACGTGACTTCCGGTGACGTCACTACAGGTCACGTGACTAACGTCACTTCCGGTATCTCCTCATCGCTCCTCCGAAAATGATAACTGAGCTGTGCAATATACTACTTACCATCTTGCAGAACAGAAATAAGAAAAGAATCCTATTTTCCTAGAACCATCAGAGACTGGAATGCGCTATCGGACAACTGCGTCACCATCGGGAGCCTTGAAACCTTCAAGACCCACCTTCAGGATCTATTCTAAACCACTCCAGGATGTTTTTATCTTCACTGTATATATGTAAAACACTTCAAAGAATTCAAACTCAGTGTATAATTCATTATTATTATTTTGTTTTATTTTTTATTTTTTTGCATGCACATCCAAAAAAGTGGCAGAATAATCAACGTATTAATGGTGGCCGCATTCTGGTAGAAGTAGAAGGATCAGAATCAGGAAGATTTTTAGTTTGACAAATTTTTGTGAATGGATTTTTTTTCTTTTGTAATGTATTTTTACCTTAGCTATCTGATATAGAAACAGAAAATATAAGTGTATTTTGTAAATAACTAATGGTATGTAGATATCTAACATAGTTAACACTTAATCCAAATTTTATTTAGCATACATATGCATTTTAGATTATTTTATTTTATGAATATATAAATTGTTATTAAAAACAGAGGATCTATTTAGATGGGCTTCCCACTCCTACAGGAGTACAGACAGTATTGTAAAATATTTATTTAATTTTTTTAATATAAGGATACTTATTACTAGTTATAGACAAACTGTGTTAATCACTATTGGTTCAATTTTTTTTTACTCAAAAAACTTTTTCAGTAGTAATTTTATAATACTATACAGTCAATCGGCAAACCTCGGGCGAGTCCGCTTTTCTCCCTCAATACCTCGGCTGTAATACGGTATTTGATATGCGTCTACGCGTCACATTTCTTCGCCGGAAGACCGTATCACTTCAATCAAACATTGCACACCGCGAATAAGTTTTAAAATGGCGACAATAGATGAGTTTGCTTTGAACAATATTGGTCTTTGATGAAGGTACGGAATCAGCCGACATTGCGACGAATGAAAATATATTATTATTGGACGAATATTCGAAAGTGAAATTATTTTAATACCTCCTTCATTGAAGATTTCTGAAAGTAGTTCCAATGGGAGCTATCGTAATACGGACGTGGTATGATGAAGGTACGGAATCAGCCGAAGTTGCGACGAGTGACTATGCAGTACTATGATTATCTCCCTTTATTCAAATTCCTTAAAAAGCATTTTCCCCAATAATTATTGTTAATTCAACTTTTTGCCTTTATTTTGAAATTGTTATCAATATTAAACAATAACTTTTTTATGTTCATATTTATATGAATATTATAGTTGCAATTATTTAACTACCTGTTACCTGTTACCTGTTATCTAATCTGTATCTTCTTCCTCTGTCAGAAGAACCGCCTTCCGGCGTCTTCACCAGTCCCATAACTTGAACATCTCTATGTATATTATAACTGTGAACTAACGCATTCCATAAACAATTTTGGATTTATTATAAATATAATCAACGCCCACTATTGCCGAATTTCCTTTGGTATTTTCCGTATATTACTTCGGTATTTTTCTACTTATTTCGGTCGATTCTATATTTGCATATGCACTTCAAATACGTCAAAAAATTATTCAATGAAAAGTTTCTCGATATATGGCCAACCACTCGAATTTCGTCCACACTCGTATTTCGTCGATTTTACGTCACGCGCACTTTTCTACATTATGACGTCACTTCCAGCCTTCATAAAAGTTGGGAAAACCCCTGCTACCCAAAACCTTGTATTTGAACAGTATGCGGTCAAAATCGGTAATTCAACGTTATTTCTGTATGATAAAATATTAATCTACCATGATTGTGACTTTAAAAAAATGAGGATTCAAAAATTGTTAAATAGATTATAGAGTTGAAAAAATTGTTAAGTAGAGTTGAAAAATACAGATGGATATTTTTGTGGACAACCCGACATAAAGGTAAGTGATTTTTCTTCAATATATTTCATTAAGCAACGTTAATTTTTTTTCCCCGTTTGCTATTTTTATGGCATGTTTTGCGCATCGTCGAAATGCGAGTGGTGTGGCGTAGAGGAAGTTGGGACAGGGTCATTCAGTTATGTAAAGAAAGATACAAAATCGAAGTGCAGAATGGTTGTATTTTTTATTAAAATCTATAAACAAGTAATTTTCCAACACGAATGTATCATCAGCCCTGTCCAATCTGCTTCCGGTAAAGCGCTACACTGCACATGACATTTTCATCGACGAAATTCGAGTGTACTGTCATACGCAAACTAGACGAGAATTTCCTTACTTATTAATATGAGACAGGCAACCTGTTTGAAAGACGAAGTCCTAAAATTTCAATAATACGATGATCCGTACACGTTAGCCTCACCGGACGCAATTACAAACAATTTCGATGATAGTGGCATTTGATAATAATTTATAAATTTGACCAAATTGATGAAGCTGATTGCATGTTCATATTTCAGATTAAACACCAATATTCCTTTTGAATAATAGCCCATATATTATTCAATGCATTGTTACGGGATTTTCATGACCCCGTTCTCAGATAGTCACTCTGTGACCTAGATCCGGACACAATTTCGAACGACATCATAATAACCTTTCTAGTGTAAATTATTTAATGACAACTGTTAAAATTGAAAGAGCATTCATTCATTTACGTTCACATATCTATTTGTATATAATACACATGACATAAAAACCTTTCCTTTATTCATACCATAAATGTGTGCCAGTTTGCATTCGGAATTCCTTGGACTTTTCAATGAATAAGGTACATCACGGATTTTGACATTTTGGGATAGATCAAGGTAAGGAAAATGTATTATAATGACTATTTTTGTTTTAATTTCAATGTGTTCTACATATGCATAGAACCAGGAGATCATATTCTTTCCAATTACATGCATAAGATAACAAAATATGCGTACCTCAATGAATTTTAGCGATAGATTCCAAGTGCAATTGTCGATCGTTTTCTGTTTACAAATATAAAAACCCGTCGTCTGCAACATTCAACAACTGCACATGAATAATTTTCTCCCAAAACACGAGTAATTTAGCAGGGTAACTATTTATAAAAGCATTTTTTTAATTCATGTTTTGAAGGAACAATTAGAGGACATACTTTTTATTTCGTTCGTAATTGCGTCCTGTGAGGCTATTATCTTTTATTTTGAATAAATTGTGTAGCCGATTTGTTATGGCGTTCATTTTACCTACGCCGCTCTTCCTGTCGGGAGTTTCGTAGAATGAGATTTTTTTATTCGAATTTTATTAAAAGTTTATTTCGATTTTGCATAGAGTAAATAATCAAAGAATTGGGAATTTTTCATTGAAATAGATTTCTTTAGCGTTTCTAAATTATCAATTGATCTATTTTTTAAACTTCCGGTGAGCAGATTTTTGGCTATCAATATAGAAGGAAAAATCGGGCAGCTTACCGTTAGAAGGACTTCGTCCTTTATAAAAACCCGAGATACATCGAATGGTAAAATCGGCCATTTTCTAGCATAATTATTTGCTGATTCCATCCCCTTTCTCTATGACATCCCCTGCTTTTCAGCAACGAATGCAAACAATTTAAACCCAAGCTTTTTCATGAAAAGTTTATTAGCTTTATGCTGATGATTTGGTTTTAATATCAAAATCTGCCGTAGGCCTCCTATGCTGTCTAGATGCAGAAATTTTGCAATGATTGGAAGCTTGAACTGAACCTAATTAAAATCAAAGTAATGAATAATGTTTTTTTTTTTTAAAAAGAAACCGATCCCAATACCATGGGTTTTTATTTTGGCCATAACAGATTAGAAATAGTGAACGAATACACATATCTTGGAATTTTATTCAAGAATAATGGGTCATTGAAACATGCTGGTGAACATTTGGCAAATAGAGCACGAAAAGCGTTTTACTCTCTTAATAAGTTAAATCAAAACTGCCAATTTAAAGTTGATAATTACATTTTCTGGAGACAAGACCGAACAAGTAAAGGGGGAGGGTTAGCGGTGTATCTCAGATCAGACATAGCAGGCGATAGAAAGAGAAAATATGAATTTGAATCTGTAGAATCTATAAGTGTTGAGATAATTATGAACAAAAAGAAATGGTTACTTATTGGTGCTTATAAACCACCAACTGTTCCAGAAAATATTTTTACAAGTGATTTTATAAAATGCTTAGATCAAGTTACATGTAACTATGATAATTTTATGGTTCTGGGAGATCTAAATGTTGATTATTTACATGCAGAAAAAGGAAATGCTCTCAAAAATGTATGTGATATTTTTGATTTAACAAATTTGATTAAAAACCCTACATGTTTTTGTAAGGATGCAAATCCTAGTTTAGTAGATGTTATTCTTACTAATAAACCAACTTCATGTGGTAAAATATGTAATTTTGACTGCGGCATAAGTGATGTGCATAACATAATTTCAGTACAGTTTAAAAGTGAAATGCCACAGAAATCAAAGTCAAAAAGACTGTTTAGAAGTTGTAAAAATTTTGATAATGAAAATTTTATTAAAGATCTTAATGTACTGAATTTAGATTTTTCAAATTTTTCTGATGTAAATTTAACATATGAGAATTTTAATCATCAGTTTACACAAGTTTATGATAAACATGTACCTTTAAAGAAAAGGGCAATGGTAAAATCTCCTGTGCCTTACATGAACAGCAAACTTAGAAAAGCTGTATATAAGAAACGTCAACTACACAATGTTTTTAAAACACAAAGAAGTTCTAAATCTTGGGAACAGTATCGGAAACAAAGAAATATTGTTACAAAAATAAAAAGAAAATCAATTGGGAATTATTTTCTAGAAAGATGTGTTGGTGGCCCGAAAAACAAAGACTTTTGGCCTACAATAAAACCTTTTTTAACCAATAAAGGATGTAATTTTGAAACAGACATTATCTTGAATGAAGATGACAAACTTTTGAATGATCAGTCAGAGATATCAAATGTTTTCAACAATTTCTTTGTAAATGTTGCAAAGGATATAGGGAAAGATTCAACATCTATAAATGATTGTCACCCTAGTATTTGTAAAATTAAAGATAGATGTATCACAAATGATTGTAACTGAGTTATTTTTCAAACCTGTTTCAGATGAATTTGTAGAAAAACAGATAAACAAGATTAATATTAAAAAAGCTACTGGTATTGATCAAATATCCCCTAAAATACTTAAGATAGCTAAACATGCTGTGGTAGCTCCAATTACCTAACTTATAAATTTATCAATTAATACTTGTACTTTTCCAGACAAACTGAAGATAGCGCAAGTAGTGCCAATTCACAAAAAGAATAGTACTCTTTTGAAAGGTAATTATAGACTAGTTAGCATCTTACCAACAATATCAAAAAATTTTGAAAGGGCTATAGATGAACAATTGGTAACATTTTTTGATTTACATTTTAATATATATTTGTCAACATTTAGATCAGGTTACAGCTGTCAAGACACTCTAATTAGAATAATTGAAGATTGGAAGAATCTGTTAGATAATAACCAATATGTCGCTGCCATCTTAATGGACTTATCAAAGGCCTTTGACTGCCTTCCCCATAACCTTTTACTATTGAAATTAGAAAACTATGGTGTATCAGAAAATTCTTTAAAATTATTACAAAGCTATCTTACTGGAAGAAAACAGTGTGTTAAAATAGGGTCTGTTTGTAGTTCTTTTCTTGATATATACAAAGGAGTGCCCCAAGGATCCATTCTGGGACCTGTGATGTTTAATATCTTTATAAATGATATTTTTGATTTTGTAAAAAAGGGAGATCTGCACAATTATGCAGATGATAATACTTTATCTTACGGAAGCAACAGTGTAGATGATGTTATTGAAACTCTTGAAGAACAGAGTGCTATACTTATTAAGTGGTTTACTGAAAATCACATGCAGGCTAATCCTGATAAATTTCAGGCCATTTCAATTGGTAGGAAAACACATGAGAAAAATTTAAGTTTTATGCTACAAGGAAATAAGATTGATTGTGAAGATGAAGTAAAACTTTTAGGTGTAACCTTTGATTTTAAATTAACATTTAATTCTCATGTATCACATATTTGTAAAAAGGCTTCTCAGCAACTAAATGTTCTAAAACGCATTGGAAAAAACTTGAGTAAACTTGGCAAGCTTACAATTTATTATTCTTTTATATTGTCAAATTTTAACTATTGCCCTTTAGTTTGGCATTTTTGTGGCGAAAGTAACACAAAGAAATTAGAGAAAATACAAGAAAAGGCTTTAAGGTTCATTTATAACGATTCAGACAGCTCCTATGAAAATTTACTTGAAAAATCACAGTTACCTTCACTGAGATTAAGGAGATTACGTTCGATGGCTATAGAAGTTTTTAAGATAATAAATAAACAAACTCCTGTATATTTACATGATTTAGTAACTATAAAGAAAAGTTCTTACTCTTTTAGATACAACAACACTGTCAACATACCAAGAGTTAAAACCACCAGGTATGGTTTGCATTCACTGAGATACGGTGCAGCAAAATTGTGGAACGAACTTCCAAATGACTTGCGTGAGGGAATAAGTTTAAATAATTTTAAAAACTTGATAAGCAAATGGGATGGGGATGGGTGCTCGTGTTCTTTTTGTTCCTAGAACTTTTATTCCGCAAGGTTTTCCGTGCCATGTCTCAGTGATGTGCATTTAAAATTTTTGTTTTCGCTTTGCTATACATATATTTCTTGCATGGCTCTGCTTATGTGCTTGCTTTATTTTGTATTTTAATCCCTACTTTTTTAGGGTAGTGCTTGTTTTCGTAGTGCTTATAACCTAATTATCTGCTGCTGCATTTTAATTATGCTTGAATTTTTATATGTTTGTCAATGTATGTCCATGTATTTTTGTGGGTATATATATATATACCTGTATGTGTAATTTGTATGTCAGTTTAAAAAAAGCTCTTTCGAGCTTATTTTTTTATTTCTGCATGAATATTTTTAAAATATTTTTTTTAGAATATTTTTAAAAAATATGTTTTAAAAGTACATGAATATTTTATGTGTTTGAGTTAATTTGCTTCTTTGCTTAAATATAGACTGGTTATAATTTGCATGAATGTACTTGTATGTGTAATGGCTGCTAAATGTCGGCATCTTTTTTCTGTTTTGACCTCTGGTCCTGTGACAGTGGGTGCGCAGAGAGGCACTTGTGGGGGTCCAGAGGTCAAAACACAGAGATGTATGCATAGGTTTGTCTGGATGTGTATTGGTTTTGTATTGAATGACATGTTTTTGTTGTGCTGTATTTAATTTATGTAATTTTGTTATGCATGTCGGTTTGAAAAGCTCTCGAGAGCTTATGTTGTATTGTTATAAAATGTACCGACTTTAAATAAAACTTTGATTGATTGCCACACTGGGATAACTTTTCACCAAAAACATGGCTTAAAGCACTGGTATTAAACTGATGTTCGTAACTTAAGTTACCTACATCCCAACATGGCGGACACCGAAAATGGTAAATTAGAATATCCTTGTTTTCTCTTTATCAGTAGCGCTTATTAGTAAGTCCAACGGTATGATTACAGGTGGGAATATTAGATACTCGAATGCATACATAAAAATGACGAAACTCTTATGAGAGCATTGAAATATTAACTTGAAAAAATTTGAAGGATGTACGTAACTCTTTGAAGTGATGTTCGTAACTTTAGAAAGATATTTAAAGGGATTTCCGTAACTGCAGATTTCCATAACTCTTAAATAATAAGAAGGTGTTTAATTGCTCGTTAAGAAACTCTTGGTTTCAATTTAAAAGCAAAATTAAGCATGCAGACAACTGAAAAGTAAAAAGAACAACAAGCAACGATACGAAACCATATAGAACCAGTATTAAGAAGAAAAACAATTCAGGGTCGCATACATGTACAGTATTCTACCTTTCTCACATTTTTCACATTTTTAGGATGTTGATTTGTTTTAGCGTCACATGCGACTTATTGACAGTTGAAGACTTGTTGATCCATGAAACATCGTAATCATGTCAATGTAAACAATTATAGACTTGCTACAATAAGTCCCTTTCTAACCTATGTGTATCTTGTGCGTACCCCTTTAATACGTTTGCTGCTGAAAGCAATGTATCTGTACTACATAAATATTGTCGGTAGAGATATATTACCTATAGCAACATATTTACTAAAGTATACAAGAATATTGATAAGGGACTTGTAGGAAATCTATGTATAATTATATTTAACATGGGTGAAGGAAATTCATGAATGCGATCCTGATTTAAACTAGAACTGTGAGTTACCTCACTGAGTGTTATAAATCTTTATTTATCTGTATTTAATACAATAGTCTAACAAATTAATAATAAATTAATCTGGTTTCATTTCAGCATTAAAGGGAAATAATTAGATGTGTCATTCTTAAAATACTGGTGTGTCCATTTTTATTAAAATAAGCAAAAAACACAAAGGACAATTAATTTGGTAATAATTCACGGCATATTTACACATAGAACTGTTAATTTACATACAAATATACTTTGTTAGAATTTATATATGAGACCCAGAATGGCCCTAATCGAATTTAATGATGATGTCGGAGGTCGCCATCCATTGGAGGTCCTAAACACCCAAAGGTCGGAAGTCAAAACGCCCTATTGCAAGGTCGTAGTTTATGAAAGACCCTTCTAGAGCACACAGTCCAAGACCAAATAGAAATATCAATATAATACTAAACAACTACATATGTTGTATCGACTGCCGTATCGGCCTCAGCACTATTAATTATTTGGTCATTCTCGATATCCATCGCTGTAAGATTACAAAAGATTACAGGAAACGCAAAGCCACGTGTTTATTATTGCTAATTGGAAACGAGCGTTGTACAAGGTGTTCTTCTCCCGCTACCCTCATCTTTCGTTCATCTCACTCATTCATAACCCTCTCATCCTCCGCTCTGTATTTTTTCTATCTCGTGCATTATATAATCTCTCCCACCTCTATTACCCTCTCTATCACTTCAAGGATGTTTTTCTTTGTTTTCAAATTTTATTTATTACAAAAGCGTTGTTCTTTAAATGTTTTAAATATGATTTGAGAAACACCAAACTTTAAAGTTACCAACATCATATTTGAAAGTTACGAACATCGTTCAAAAATAATTCTAAAGTTACTTACATCATTTGTATTTCTTAAAGTAGGTTTTGCGCCACATAGGAGAATTTACAGTTGATTTAAGCATATCACTACAGTTAATTGTTAAAATATCTATACATTTGAAATGACAATATTTGAAAATAAGCTAAAAACAAAGAGAAAACAATGATATTCTAATTTACCATTTTCCGTGTCCGCCATGTTGGGATGTAGGTAACTTAAGTTACGAACATCAGTTTAATACCAGTGTTAAAGGGAAACTTCGCGATTTTTTACATGTTAGCTAAATATGTTCCTGGTGATATAAAATACATATTCATAAAGTTTTATCGACATATTTCCACAAATAACGAAGCAAATCGCAAATTTGTAATTTTAATTTCTAATTTTTCAACTAGCTTGTGACGTTTTAAGCTAAAAATGCATTGTGGGATTGAAATTTAAAGTCTGGGTCGCTGTAACCCGAATAATCCAGTCGTTATATTACTCTCCCGCTAGTCCAGCGATAGTGCCGATAGAGGGCGCAGTATTATTCGAGTTAGGGTCGCTGATGTTAAATTCACTTCATTTAAAGCGCTCAGAGGACTGTAATTTAAATCTAATAACCGTTGGAAAATTAAATACTGAAGTGAACAGCTACGTACTTTTTTGACAAACAACTATTTTAAATGAACAAAATGTTTCATTTCCTTTATATTTACAACGGAAAGAGTGTTTTATAACAGTCACCTATATTCCCTATATATCGGATCCCTTTTATAATTATGTTCATTTTGTTTTACTGCTAATGTGCTGAAAAATATAATGAATAATTTTGACAACGCGTAACTTGTGTATTGATTGCTAGATTCTGTTTTAATCCCTTTTTTATAATCATTATTCGGCATGCTGTTTACTGTTATTTTGATCTCCGCATGTGTGTTTTCTATCCGGAGGGTAAAATTATACAGGTGTAAAATTCAAGGTGACCGGATTAATAAAATGGGAATTTGAATACACACTATTTGCTTTCCAAGACGAGTTGGTAGATCGTTTATTATCTATTAAAGATAAAATATTCTTAAAACATTAGAATAAATATAAAGTTGAAATAACAGGAACAATTTGTGTTTTAGATGATAAAAAAGTATACACCATCCTTGAAA
This sequence comes from Bathymodiolus septemdierum, assembly GCA_963383655.1. Classification (NCBI taxonomy): domain Eukaryota; kingdom Metazoa; phylum Mollusca; class Bivalvia; order Mytilida; family Modiolidae; genus Bathymodiolus; species Bathymodiolus septemdierum. The sequence goes on along the minus strand of OY726519.1, from coordinate 12,408,687 downwards.
TTATAAGTTTTCATTATGAGAGGCGCCAAATTGGCCTAACTATATATAGCTGTCTCATCATAATAATTTAACGATCGATGTTCATAAAAGATGTTTTAATTTTAATATTAAATAAAATGATTTAGGCCTAAACGTTTAGAAATTAATTTTTCTTTTTAACAATAAAAAAAAATGATTATGATTTTACTCAATCATTATTTTAACAGTCGGTGTTCATAAAAGATGTTTTAATTAATTTAATTTTAATCAAAGGATTATGATTTTACTCAATCATTATTTTAACAGTCGGTGTTCATAAAAGATGTTTTAATTAATTTAATTTTAATCAAAGGATTATGATTTTACTCAATCATTATTTTAACAGTCGGTGTTCATAAAAGATGTTTTAATTAATTTAATTTAGTCAAATGATTATGATTTTACTCAATCAATATTTCTTTACTTTTCTTTTGTTCAACGCGTGTTGTTTGATTGGGAACATTTCTATATAAAGCACCGAAATTAACGTTTCAGTTATAGCTTAAATATGTCGAGCTCAGGTACGGAAAGTGACTCTAGCGCCTCAAGTGATGTAGATTTCGACGACTATGGAGAGTTCGGTTATCAACTTGAACCAGAATATACGGAAGAAGAACTCAGACAAATGGAAGAGGCAGCGAGTGCCCAACGTCGGGAAATAGAGAACAACCCACGTCAGAACGACACAAATTTGATATCCACTGATATTCATTTAGACACCACTGATATTCATTTAGACAAAGTTCGGAAGAGATCATGATCATGAGCGGTATAAAAATAAAGAGATTAGGCCACACCAGATTTACTTCTTGTTCTTCGGATTTTGTGCTAAAAACGTTGTCCAGAGCGAGCAAGTGATTTAAAAATGTTAATTTCTTTTCCTTTTTTTGCTTGTCATTTTTGATGAGCGAAACGTAAAATATTATGCGAAAAATATATTTCTTATATTTTTCATGTATTTTCAGAAGCGAGAGACCATATTTTAATTTTAAATATTTTATTCTTCAATAAATTAAGGCAAATAATTCCTGAAGTAAGAAGTGAAATGCGGGATTTACTTATTTTTATCTTCATTCTGAAAACGACAGGTCATTCACACCGGTTCACTTAGCAGAGTACCTAATATTGCGTAATGAGTTTAGGTCCACACAGGAAATCGCCAGGCAGAATATACAAGTGTCATTTTACATCCGGTCGACGGGCCTCTGACCGAATACCTGAGTCACAATATTTGGCAATAATCAGAAACGCAATGCACATTTTGTGACCCGTTAACTAACTAAAATTTTACCCCTAAGGGTTGAAGGCATGTACAAGGAATATATACAAACAACGTACACAAGTCAAATAGACAAAAACATAATAAGAACAGAAAATAAAATGAAAACAAAGTATACATTAGGAATGGGTGCATATTAATGCACACTGCCGGATCAAGGGGGTGTTCGACAATTTAGTAAAATTCGTGTATAAATTGGGTAAAAATTGGCAAACAAGAGCCTGGATCCACACCTAATGCAGCAATGATTCATGGGCTATTTTCACAAGAAAATCTTAAGATTACCATTGATCGTAAGCTATATTGAATTGTTCATTTTTATTTGTTGTGCCCCATCAGAATGATGTAGCAACAACTAAAATTATGAAATAAAGCAGGGTGAACAGGGCAGGGTAGAAATTCTTCTTGCAAAATAGACAAAAAAACATTCGTATGCAATTTTTCCTTATAGAAATAGAAATTAAAATAAGTTTATTAACCAAATCAGGGCCCCAGGAAGGCATATACAAATAACAATTATGATTGATACACAACAACAATACATCAAACTAAATATTCGCGGTGAAATATCAATAATTGTGATGAACAAATTTTTTAGGACTATTCTGAGATTAATCAGAAGGGTCCACCAGTTCGAAAGACGTGATTAAAATAAACAAAATATGTATTAACCAAATCAGGGCCCCAGGAAGGCATATACAAATAACAATTATGATTGATACACAACAACAATACATCAAACTAAATATTCGCGGTGAAATATCAATAATTGTGATGAACAAATTTTTTAGGACTATTCTGAGATTAATCAGAAGGGTCCACCAGTTCGAAAGACGTGATTAAAATAAACAAAATATGTTACGCTTTGTTTTGTATAATAAACTTATTTATAATACTCATCCTCTGTAATTGTCAAATGAAATCTATTAAAAATTATATGTTTACATAATCCTCTCAATTGTATGGCTTCCTACCCTGTAACTTTCTGTGCTTTTAGCTTATGTGTATCTTTATTGTAGTGCATGCACGATCGATTACAAAGTGCGATCTTACTGAATAATGTCAATAAAACAATTTTGCCTCGTAGTATAGGCCTTTTTGGATTTTTTTTAACGAATTCAGGGCATTGTTCCGATGTCCGTTCTTTTTTTAACTTAATTTCGTAGTTCTTCAATTTTGGAAAAAAATCTTTTGTAAATGTGTCTCATTAAAGACGAACCTTTCCCCCCCGATTCATTTGTTTTGCCATAATCTATAGAAGCAAAACGTAAATCTGCAAAAAGTGATTGTGTAATAAATTCATATATTTAGAATAATAAGAAAAATAAAAAGAATTACCATCAAGTTAAACAACCGCACGCCTGACAAGCCATATCGACACTGAATGAGGACCCTGGTTTGTCACGCTTGTTTTGGGGCGTGGTGGTATTTAGACGTCACGTGATACTTGGTTATCTGTATCTAGACGAATTTCTGCCAATCAAGGCACACCTCAATAAAAGAGGAAGGTTAATCCACCACTATAATAAATACGACGCGTAATATATATATATATATATATATAAAAGTCACTATCACCACAATATAAAACACATAATATGTCAATTCACCACCATAATATATAGCAACGCGTATAATAAATATTTATAAAAGTTCCTATCACTCACATAAAACGACTCATAAAATGATGCTATCAAAATGGCGACTTCCATGTATCGTTGACAGAATTTTAAAATCGATTTCATTCCCTTATCCAACATAATAAAATGTTAATATACATATAAACATCCATATTTATACATCAGGAAAAACATATAAAAAAATATTTTTTTTGCGAAGTTTCCCTTTAAACTACATTGTATATGAGCTTACCATTTTACCAATTTGTACATACATGTATGGTTCTGAAGTGTGGATGACCGACTTCAACATGAATTTAGACAAACTATCCTTTGAAAAGGTTCAAAATATGATATTTAAAAACATATTGGTGTTGGTGATTGTAGACAGCTGTCTAGAGAGGCACTTGCCACATGGATTGCTGTTTGTGATTGCCAATAGTACATCTATTTTGCATGTTTGTTTAAATGTACTGTAATTGCTAATATTTTATGTAGTGCTTGACATAAGTTGTTATGTTTATATATGTATAGTCGGTTTAAGAGCACTTTAGGGCTCATGTTGATTTGTTGTCTATGTATATATATACCGACTCTAAATAAAATTTACTTACTTACTTATATTAGGGGTCCATGGGAAAGCTTCCAACATTGCTGTTCATACAGAATTAGGTGTTTACCCTGTATGCTTTAAATCTTATTCATTAATGTTTAAATATTATAAAAGACTCTGCAAGATAGAATGTGATACTGACTAAGAACTCCTTACTGAGATCAGCATTCACTGAAGATAAATCCTTAAAAAAAATCTTGGTCTAAATCTATTATTACACTTCAAAAAAAGTTCAACTTGTCAATGCTAGAAATATCTGAAACTCAATTTATAACAGATATTAAAAAATATTACACAAATAAATTAACAAATTGTTTAAAGAATATTGAACTAAATAAAACTGATAAATTATATTTTTATAGTGTTATTTTTGGGAAATTTGAATTTCGAAAGTATCCACCTTGAATTTCCTTTAGCAAAAGAATTAAGATCTCTTTTGACAAAACTAAGGATTAGTGCTCATTCCCTCGCAATAGAAACAGGTCGCTACAATAACACTCTTAAAGAGCAACGTTTTTGCAAGCACTGTCCAACATCTGTAGAAAATGAATCTCATTTCATATTATATTGTTCCAGGTTTGACAATTTGCGACTTACAAACGATTATAAAGAAATATTTCCCACTTCAAGGGTTGATGCAGATCTCATTTAAGGACATTCTAAATCCCAGAAATATCAATAACGCTAAACTCATTTTCAGATTCTTAAAAGAAGCAGATGCTATTCGCAACGAAGATATTCGCAACAGGTTAATAATTTTTTACTTTCATATACAGTACAGAAAGGGACATACCGTGATAGTGGTCATGTCTAGGAGAGTAATGGGGATTACAATTTTAAATTCATGTCGGTGATCAGGGGGAAATAAAACACCAGGTGTTAATCTTGTAATCAAGTGTGTCGTTTTACAGGTAAACTAGTCAGATAAGATGTACAGGTGAAATTACGTTTTTATAAAAAAAAATTGTAATATATATTTTATTCTGATCAATTATGCACACATCACAATACAAATAGCAAAACAATCATGGATAATGTCACCATACTAGTATAAATATAATTTGACACAAAAAATTGTAAATACCTCTATTCACATATGATTATATTTGATTAAACACTAGTCCAAAAGTTTTGCTTTGTATTTATGCACCGTATTTATGACCTGAAATAAGGCACTGAAAACACCACACTCGTTGAAGAAATAGAATTCCACTTACATTTTAAGCTATTTGATTTCTTGGGGGTACACAAGTACAGAGAATCCAAATCAATTTTTTTACAATACTTGATATATTCAACACAGTCTTTCCATACTGGGATTTGATTTTTCAATTTACAAACACGGTTTGTTTCACGTGAAAAAAAATCTCATTATTTTGATCACTTCATTTTTCAAAGGTTATATTATGATGCTGAAATTGCATAAATGATATCAAGAAATCTGATCTAAATATGTCATCTTTAAATATAAGAAGACCTGTTGCAAGTCACTGACAAAACTGATCACATAATGCTGTATCGACGGGGGAAAATAGTCAAAATAATGCCGGATTATTAGTGAATCATTTGAAGGTAAAACGGCAAATATGGATTTTTAAAACATACATTTGATTTATATGCATAAGACATTGTATACACAACACGAAATCTTGACTAAGATGGATAAACTTATGTGGTTAACTGATGCAGACGATTTTTCTGGGTGAGTATCTTTAACGCGGTCACCATGAAATACACCAATTGAAATCATGCTTTGGTTCGAAAAGCAGGACAACCTGAAAGTAAATTTTCCATTCAATAAATAATTACCTGCATCGTTGGCGCATTGTCGTTTGAACCCCATTTTGAAGTGGCCAAATTGCCGCGGATCTACTCTAAATGAATGTATCAATATGAAAATCTTAAAAACGAGAAAATTGTTCTCTATCCGAAAAGAACATTTCTTCCACTCGCCATTAGACATCTTATTATTTAATCAACAAAGTTTTTATATTTATGATCTATGCAGGTATAGTCTGTTTAACTTCTATAAATCTCCAGAATAAAAATTCTTAAATGTTTTAAGCATACATGTAAGTAATTTGTAAGCATTTTTATTAATATTCCGTGTCTCCAGGAATCAAATATTTCTTTTCTTTTTCCTTTGATCAGTTAATCCAGATTTTTGTATTTAGGTTTATGTATTCGAACGTAACAAGGCTTGTTTGTGGTTGTACAGTTCTAGTTCCTATTTAATTGATACATTTAGAAAAAGTAAAATAATTAACATATTTTCATGTGAAAAAATCGGTTCCGGTTTTTTTCACATTGTTTCATCTATGAGCGGGATGATACACTAACATCATGTCTCAGCGAAATAAAATTCTTGGATAATTACTTAAAAATATGTCAGATTGTGTCCAAAAATATCTACTCCTTTGGGATCAAACCATTTTACTTCATGTAAGAAGTAGCAGCGATGGGTATTAAAACTATCTCAGTATCCCGGTAGTAATAACTATTTCAGTATCCCGAAAGAAAATAAATAATCAATAATTGGTGGCTTAGATTATGGAAAAAAAACTATTTTGGATGAAGTTGTGTTTATTTTATTTTATTTTTATCTTATAAAATATTACGTGCTGACATACCCGGCATCGTTTTTTTACGGCAAAGGTAGGAAATATAGTGCTTCTCGAAACGTCATCAAAGTGCTTGTAATATTTGAAAATTTTCCACCGTTTAAAATAAATTTAATACACATGTACCTCCGCAGTCGTGAACCAAAAAATCCTTTAACAGTATTTGTGTTTTATTTATTTTAATAATCTGTTAAAATATTTTTCCGGTGGATGACTGCGGAGGTACTTAATTTCTTCGAAAACCATCGAAATATCGGCAAAATTCCACGAAATACAGTAAACATATCACGCTCATGACGTCAAATGCGTACCAATTTTGTTGGAAACAAGTTTTAACATCAAAAGTATTATGTCGTCTATAAAATAAAACACATCAAATTTTAATCAAGTATTTTCTAAAATTCATTATATACAAGGCCATATAGGACCCTTATAATCCGAAGTCCCTTTTCTCGCATTGACGATGTACAAAATCTGTATTTAAAGTAAATACAATTATTTACAGAAACATTAGTTATTTACTGATAAATTTCATTCCTTGAAATCAATCATAAAATGTACATAGATTGTGTATAATGGTCTCATACATGTACATATATATAATCAGAAGAGTGAAAATATTGATTTTAAGGTCAGGTCGAGGCTATAAATAAATCAAATATTTAGCAACTTCCACAACCCTCGACCAACAAAATATTTTAATACAATCATTTACCCTCTATACTCAAAACAACTGCTCAATTTGGTGTTGGTGGAAGACTGTGGAGGTATATAGAATAGATAAAATATACTTTAAATGTGTGGTTTATATTCCATTTTTAGCATTATCCGTCAAATTATGATGTCATTATGACATCATAGCACATGCAATTTCATGAAAAGATTTATTTTTGGAAAATTTGTTTATATTACAATTAAATTAGTAACTTGTTTTTATTCTATGTCAAGCATTGTTTTTTAATAAAATGTGGGGCCAATTTTGCACCTTAAAGCCTCTCCCTCTTTGAGGGACAATTGCCCTATTGTAACCTTATTGAGTTCTCTCATCAATTTTGCTACCAGTGTTACCGTGTACTATCAGAATTTGATTTGACATTGTCCTTTTTCACATTAATGATATGTCTAATTACTCATTGCAAATTATCAATTGCCTTTGTCCTGATTTGTTCATATTTTTTTCAAACTTACATACATGTGTATCATGCCCCCTTCTGAATAATTAAACCAGGGGAATACCGTCCATTTCGGCAAATATTTTCAAACTCTTCCTTCTTCCAAGCGTTATTTTTTTGGTTGGAGGAACATAATTAGTTAAAATCTTTTCCATCTTTGATTTTGACATTGACCATACTAGTACCTGATGATGGTATTTCAGAAACGTGTCATGCACACTAAGTTTGATATCTACGTTTTTATTGATCACAGTATGTAAAGTATGGCAGCTGCAATTTTAATAATGAAGAAGAATTTGAAGATACCAAAGGGGTAATCAGAATCCGTAAATCGAAGAAGGACAGAACAAAATGGCCAAAAGAAAAAGGACAGAATCTATAATTCACTACACAGAAAACTCTTGCTACGAACGTGACTTGGCTATAAGTAACCAAATGATTCTATATACATTTGTATATCCAATAGAAATATTCGATATGAGCAACTTTCAATAATATATCAGTTATATCATGGTGGTCAGTTTTATTGGTGGAGGAAACTGGAGTACCCAGAGAAAACCGCTGAACTACCGCAAGTCTTGTTTGACAATAGATTTCTGAAAATGTTTCTGTTGAATACACGATTAAACTTCCATATAAATTAATTTAGTTATTTCATTTTGTTTATTTTCTTCATAAAACAATTTGCCAGAAGTATATCAACAATATGATCAAATCTATTGATACATGTCCTTTTCCATATCATCCCGGCTATCATCCCTCGACCCATACCAACCCTCGACTGCGTCTCGGGATGATACCCGGGCTGATATGTAAAAGGTCATGTATTAATCTCTACATCTAATCTTGATATCAAAGCCAACTCCTTTAAGTTTATATTTTTAATTTTAAGCTGTTTGTCATAGTAATGAATCATTAATATGTATATTGCAGAATAAAGTATAAAGATGTATAATAAGATGGACATGCTAGTTCAATTTCCTAATATGGTGATTCAAAATCTGGAGGGGACAAAATATGATGGCTATATTAATGTCATGGTAACTATGGTTTTCATTTGTTTGGCTTCTGTAGGTCATTTGGGAAGTGTCATTTTCTCAGTCTAAGAATGTTGTATAATACAGTAATATTTTAATTTTTAAATTCTGAAGGATTTTAATGCTATTTTCCTTGGGATTACAGGGCTAGAAGTTAACTGCTTGCTAGTGTTAATTTCCAGCCCTTGATTATCTAAATACTGAGAATTCCAATGCATCAGCATAAATACACAAAAGTATTATGAACCAACCATGTGTGTTGGAATTTTTTGATCGAACAGATTTTGTTTTGTTTGTTTCTGAGATGTCACATAATTCATTCTTCAAAATTGGACATTTTTGGAAATAGTTTGAATATTGAACATGATAATAAAAAACGGGAAGTAAAAATTGTCACATATGTTTCCTGTCTTTATGTAATATACTAGATCTATTAGATAATTGTGTAACATAAAAGATCCATGAGATAATAATTATAGAAAAATCCATTCCTCAAAAACAACTAGATCAGTTTAAACAAAATATTTTAGAACTGTATCAGACACCCACATTAAAGATGGCGTAATATTATCTACAGTCTTCTGTATCTGGCTAAATGATCATATATTTATGATTGGTATCTGGGACATTAAGTTTCACACGTGACAGAATAAATGATTAATTTAATGGATAATTTAATACAAATATTGAACACCTTATTTATCTGCATTTATTGTAACATAAATTTTATGCGTATGTAATTTAATTGTACTAGACAAATTATTATCATGTCATGTCATTCATCTGTTGTTGAATTAAATGTTTACTTGATAACTAATATATGGCAGGGAAAAAAATGAATGAGTTCAAAGCAAAAACTAAAAGTCATGAGTCCAGCGAGTGCATCCTGTGTTATTGTTTGTAAAAAATAGTGAGTCCAAAACACAAGAGATGAGTCCAGGACTCATCTGGATGAGTTGAAAGTATCTCTGCTATGGCAATCTAATTAAAATTATATGTTTGTTACACTAATATTTAGCAAGATCTGATTTTAGGTCATGTCAGGTGAACTTTCATTTATCTTCTTCCTCCAATTATGCATGACAATTAAATATATTGACCAATCAGACAACAGCTCTGAGTGTGCTCAGTTTTAATAAATGTACCTCAAGATTTTGTAGGCTCATTACTGAATGGTCTGTTGAAAATATAACCCTAACATGACCCCAAAATAAAAAAATAAAAATGCATTTCATTTTGAATTATTAACAAACAAATTACAATAATATTAAAATTTTGATGAATTGTTATTCATTAACTAGTATCTGTTATTTTCAGAATGAAGAATTTCACATCAAAATTGAATATCCATCTGATATCAGTAGGGCAACAATATCATGTGACTGGAAACTCAGATGTTTATTGGCTGACTGTTTGGATGTTTTGAAGCAGGTATGAATTTAATTTGTTTAAGATGATGTACAATGTGTGCTGTACATACGTTTGATCTTTTGCGTGAACTTTTACCGTTTTAACTTTCCCCATGTCAGATCAGGGGTGCTGCTGTCATACAGAAGAAAGTAGAAGATTTTCTTTACTCTCCTAGGTATTCTAGCTTCCTCCACCTTTAAACTTAGTTGAAATAATTTAAAAAAAATTGTCATATTAGAACAGTACATTCAAACAAACAAATTTGAATAAAAGCATATTTTTTGTTACAATGTTGTAAATTTGCTAACTAAGTTAAACTCAATACTAAAGTACTCAAATATATAGTATGATGTTGTGAATGCAGTGCTGCAATATAGATGTTTGAACTCTGTTCAACAGTAGAAACATGTTTACCATAGTTTAATTTCAGTGTTACGACACAAATATGTTTAGTTTAAACTCGGCGCAAATAAGTAGAATAATGCTTAGTTTGAACACAATACTGTGGGAAAGATGCATACTGATTGAGCCCAGTGCAAAAATGTTTAGTTTGAACACAATACTGTGGGAAAGATGCATACTGATTGAGCCCAGTGCAAAAATGTTTAGTTTGAACTCAGTATATGTACTACATATGTGTTTAGTTTGAACTCAGTATTACATGACAAGTGTTTAGTTTGAACTCAGTACTACATGACATGTGTTTAGTTTGAACTCAGTACTACATGACATGTGTTTAGTTTGAACTCAGTACTACATAATATGTGTTTAGTTTGAACTCAGTACTACATGACATGTGTTTAGTTTGAACTCAGTATTACATGACATGTGTTTAGTTTGAACTCAGTACTACATGACATGTGTTTAGTTTGAACTCAGTACTACATGACATGTGTTTAGTTTGAACTCAGTACTACATGACATGTGTTTAGTTTGAACTCAGTACTACATGACATGTGTTTAGTTTGAACTCAGTACTACATATGTGTTTAGTTTGAACTCAGTACTACATATGTGTTTAGTTTGAACTCAGTACTACATGACATGTGTTTAGTTTGAACTCAGTACTACATGACATGTGTTTAGTTTGAACTCAGTACTACATATGTGTTTAGTTTGAACTCTGTACTACATAATATGTGTTTAGTTTGAACTCAGTACTACATGACATGTATTTAGTTTGAACTCAGTACTACATGACATGTGTTTAGTTTGAACTCAGTACTACATGACATGTGTTTAGTTTGAACTCAGTACTACATGACATGTGTTTAGTTTGAACTCAGTACTGCATGACATGTGTTTAGTTTGAACTCAGTACTACATGACATGTGTTTAGTTCGAACTCAGTACTGCATGACATGTGTTTAGTTTGAACTCAGTACTACATGACATGTGTTTAGTTTGAACTCAGTACTACATGACATGTGTTTAGTTTGAACTCAGTACTACATGACATGTGTTTAGTTTGAACTCAGTACTGCATAATATGTGTTTTGTTTGAACTCAGTACTGCATAATATGTGTTTTGTTTGAACTCAGTACTACGTGACGAATGTTTAGTTTGAACTCAGTGCTACATGATATGTGTTTAGTTATAACTCAGTACTGCATAATATATGTTTAGTTTGAACTCAGTACTCCATAATATGTGTTTAATTATACCTCATTACTACATGACATGTGTTTAGTTATAGACTCAGTACTACATAATATGTGTTTAGTTTGAACTCAGTACTACATGACAAGTGTTTAGTTTGAACTCAGTACTACATAGTATGTGTTTAGTTTGAACTCAGTACTATGTGACATGTGTTTAGTTTGAACTCGGTACTACGTGACATGTTTAGTTTGAACTCAGTACTACATAATATGGGTTTAGTTTGAACTAAGTACTACATTAGTATAAACATATTTTATTAATTAATTCAATATTACACATTATGATAATACACATATAAATTATATATACATTTAAATTAATTATCTGAACAGATCTGCTTGATTTAATATTTTCTGGCTGTTGGTTCCATAGTTGTACACTGGAGGGTATGAAATAGCTTGCGTAGAGCGATGTTCGAGTGCGTACTGGAGGAATACATGAGGTATGACGAGTATTGTGGTCATGGATCATGCCGAAATTTTGCGGAATTAAGTTACTAAGATATTGAGGAGTTAGATTATTTGACATCTTATAAAATTGAATCGTTCTATGCCTTTCCCTTCTATCTTTCAATTTTTCCCACCCAGTTTCAATATATAGATTACTTAAGGATACAAGTCTGGTACCCCCAGTCACGATTCTAGCAGCCTCAACCTGAACATTTTCTAGTTTGTTAATTAGTATTTGAGTCTTGGTATCCCAAACAACATCCGCATATTCTAGTAATGGTCTTATAAAAGTAATATAAATTGTTTCTAGAGTTTTCCGATCCAGTATAAATTTGAATTTCCTTAAAATGTTAACACGTAAGAATGCTTTTTTAGTTATCATGTCAATATGTTTATTCCAATTACCATCGTCAGAAAGTTGTAGTCCAAGGTGTTTATGTTCAGTAACAGTACTAATGATAGTATTATTCATAATAAGGCTAGGTTGATGGGGTTTATTTAATTTTCGAGAGATAGTCATGGTTTCAGTTTTCTGTGGATTAAAATTTACCAGCCATTTTGTAGACCATGCATGTTATTTCACTAGGTCATCATTGAGTGTTTGTGCTGTTTCTTGTGGGTCGTCTACAATTAAGTACAGACTAGTGTCATCGGCAAATAATTTTATAGTCGAATTACTATCGGTCAGTATGTCAATTATGAAAACAATGAACAAAAAAGAATCGATCCCTGGGGTACACCAGCATTTATGTCACGCCAACTAGAAGTTGAATTGTTAATTACGACACATTGTTTTCTTTCAGACAAGTAGTTTTTCACCCAAGATAATAATGATCCTCTAATCCCTTTTGATTCAAGCTTACGAAGTAATCCCTTATGCCAAACTCGGTCAAATGCTTTACTTATATCGCAAAAGACAACTCTCACTTCCTTACCTTCATCCAATGCTCTACCAAATTCATTTGTGATGTACAGAAGTTGATTAACGGCAGAATCTCCAGGAGTAAAACCAGGTTGATGGGAAGTAATTAAGTTATTGTCAATCAAATAGTTATAAATATGTTTATAGACTAATCGCTCTATTACCTTGGCAAGTATACTAATGAGGGAAATTGGTCTGTAGTTTTTCAAATTACTGGGGCAATCTTTTTTAAGAACGGGGGTCACATTAGCATATTTCCATTCTGATGGAAAGGTAGAAAGTGTTAATGATAAATTAAACAGTCTACATAGGGGATATTTAAGTATAGATGTTGCTTCTTTAAGGAGCCTAGGGTTTAACAAGTCAGGCCCAATAGCTTTAGATGTATCAAGTATCTTCAATATATCTTCCACTTCGTTTTCTGTATTGATCAATATATCAGTAATATCAGGCACAGAAGTTTCAGAATCATTAAGGTCAGCTTGTTTGCAAAAATAGTCATTAAACAATTCAGCTTTTTTGTTCTCGTCTTGTATCATGTCATTTTCAACTTGAAGTGGCAGTATAGATCGATCACCACCTGAATCACTGTGAAGAAGACTTTTGACTAAATTCCACCAATTTGTTTTTCCGTTTGTCTTCGTGTTTATTTTAAGTACTACATTACAAGTGTTTAGTTTGAACTCAGTACTACATGACATGTGTTTAGTTTGAACTCAGTACTACATATTATGTGTTTAGTTTGAACTCATTACTACATGACAAGTGTTTAGTTTAAACTCGTACTACATGACATGTGTTTAGTTTGAACTCATTACTACATGACAAGTGTTTAGTTTAAACTCGGTACTACATGACATGTGTTTAGTTTGAACTTGGTACTACGTGACATGTGTTTAGTTTGAACTTGGTACTACGTGACATGTGTTTAGTTTGAACTCTGTACTACATGACATTTGTTTAGTTTGAACTTGGTACTACGTGACATGTGTTTAGTTTGAACTCAGTACTACATGACATGTGTTTAGTTTGAACTCTGTACTACATGACATTTGTTTAGTTTGAACTTGGTACTACGTGACATGTGTTTAGTTTGAACTCAGTACTACGTGACATGTGTTTAGTTTGAACTTGGTACTACGTGACATGTGTTTAGTTTGAACTCAGTACTACATATTATGTGTTTAGTTTGAACTCATTACTACATGACAAGTGTTTAGTTTGAACTCGGTACTACATGACATGTGTTTAGTTTGAACTTGGTACTATGTGACATGTGTTTAGTTTGAACTCAGTACTACATAATATGTGTTTAGTTTGAACTCTGTACTACATGACATTTGTTTAGTTTGAACTTGGTACTACATGACATGTGTTTAGTTTGTTATATAACAATACATATATATTTTTACATTACAGAGATTGTTCCAGAGTAAATCTTTACCCAGTTTTCTACAGGAACTGAAGAGAATTATTGTAGGTTTGATTGGAATAAATATATTTACCAAGTTTTTTATAGAAACTGAATTGCATTATAAAAGGTTTTTTATATTGTTGCACATAATTTTACGCAGGAAAACCGTTTTAAAAACTTCCTTGAAACGACTGAATTGTTTAACTCAAATTGTACCAGAGTAAGACAATTCAGTGGCTTGCTGTTATGTTGATTGACAATATCATAGATGCTATAAGACATTAGTTTAATACAAGTCTTTAGATGATTTTAGTCTTGCCTATATTGTGTTAGTCCAATCATTCGTATGTTACATGTCAGACAGGCACATGTTACCTGACCTTCTCCTCAATGCTGTCAATCATTAACTCGTTATAAGTTTGGCCAATAAGGTGATTAAGGTGATTTTTGTTTTTGTTAATTTTTATTTTGATCTATTACCTAATAATTTATTGTAGTTACAGGTTTGTTTGTTTCTTAGTTACCACACATTGGGAGTGAACCTAATTTGTTTGTTTCTTAGTTACAAAACATTGGGAGTGAACCAAATTTGTTTGTTTCTTAGTTACCACACATTGGGAGTGAACCTAATTTGTTTGTTTCTTAGTCACCACACATTGGAAATGAACCTAATTTGTTTGTTTCTTAGTTACCACACATTGGGAGTGAACCTAATTTGTTTGTTTCTTAGTTACCACACATTGGGAGTGAACCTAATTTGTTTGTTTCTTAGTTACCACACATTGGGAATGAACCTAATTTGTTTGTTCTTAAATCTTAACCTTCGCACCACTTACTTTTCAGATCCATTGACCTATATATAAGACACTTTATAACCAGAAGATCAATAAATTCTCAAGTGATCTCTTGTTTTATATTGTACTTTTGATATTTATTTAAAGCAATTAAGGAGAAGAGTGAAGTGAAAAAATACCTGTTAAATCATTATAAATCTTACTTCAAATTGAATGCACACTAGGGGCTGTCATGGTCGCAATCTTATGGTAGTTGGATTTACAACTACCTATGCTATCAGTGCATATCACCACTAACGTTGTGAGTTCAAATCCCATTCAGACGAGGTGTACTCAATACAACTTTATGTGATAAAGTTTGTCAGTGACTTGCAGCAGGTCGGTGGTTTTCCACAGGTATTTCAGTTTCCTCCACCAATAAAACTGACCACCAAGATATAACTGAAATTTTGTTGAAAGTGCGTAAATCCTCCTAACCCTTGTACACACACCAATACATTGAATATAAAAAATATCACATTTGTATGATTTAATCTCATCAGATATAGGACAAAAATATTCACTTTGTGTATAACTATATTTAGTCATTCAACAGAGAAAAAAACTGATAATTGCATGACCAAGATGTTTCATGTTCATCTAAAGTTTGTATAGCATACAATACCAAGGCCAGACCCCAAGTATGGTCTTTCATTGTGAGAGTACACCTGTTCCATTTTTATGTATAGAGAAACAAGAAACAAGTTTAGCAAGTATAACATTGCATGTACAGTGAGATCATTCACTGCCTATGTACAAAGATAGTACATGTACATTTTGTATTTGAATTTTTCAAGTTTTTTAAATATGGTTTAAAATATTTTAGGAAAAGAAGCTAGAGGTCACCCAAAAAGGTCAAGTTTACAAGGAACCTGTAATATGTGGACAGATCATATCAGAAATAGAAATTTTGGGTTGGAATAAGTATGTGATTTTATATATATACCGTCTTTTTGTGTCTATTAAATGCACTGGTGCATAGAACGCACCCCCTTTCCTCCCCAAAAAATCTGGAGGAAATTCTAGTTCCTATCTATAGAACGGAGGGAGATTCAGTAAAACATTCACGGCAGAAATCCTCGTTCAAACGTCAAAATACTGCTTACCACAGATCACGTATTTGTTAATCCATGTATTTTTGATAAATTTTAGACAGGGAAATGTTAAATTAGTTTTGTTAAAAGAGTTTAAACCGATTATTCTACATTTTGCAAGCGAAAATTAGCTGTTTTGTGAATGCAGGAAGTTTAGCGGTAATGTTTAATTTGAAAACAAGTTCAAAACGGCAATGAAAATGATACGGATGTAGCAGTTGATTTTTTTGTCGTTCTTTACGTGAATTATGGTTGTTTTAAATAATAAATATGTAGATATGTTTAATCTTTAATCAGTATTAATTCATCAAATAATGAACTGTTCATGTGATCAAAGATAGGCAAGCTTGGGTCAAGCTTAAAATAGGAAGTAATTACGATCGATTCAAATAAAGAGAAAACAATGCAAAAGTAATAACATTAATTAAGACCTGATCAAGGAGATTATAATTTCTTTAGAAATGTACTGATATTGTACCAATGCTACCATATATTATATAATATTGACAGGTGTTCCAGTATGTTCAATTATCTTTTCACACCTTGTTATACAATATACGATCCTTGACCTTGTCAACTGCTGTAAAAATCGAAAATTCAAACAAAGGTTCAATACCCAAACAGGTAATTTCACCCCAGGAAAAAATAGATTGAAAAAAGTAAAATATCACACGTCTGATAGCAAACATTTGACAGTTATTCCTGCATTCGTATGGACAATTAGTTCCGACCGGACAACAATACCAATGCACATGTATGACTATTGACAAACATTGAGAATATTTACATACCTTTCAAAAAGGCAATGAACAAGCAATAAATATAATTTTTATACAATTTTATTTTAAATAACACATATATAATGAACACAATTAATATTATTTGAACATTAATTCATTGATCATTGGGAATATTGCCGTCCGTGAACTCAAAGCTATGCTACCGGCAACTCTCTGCGTGACCTGGAAAAAAGTGTCTGATACTTGCTCTTATGCATAAAACACACCCCACCTACAAATTATCATTTTAAAGCATAAGACCGCATTCTATACGTACCAAAAACTGGTAATGATATATTCTTGTGTTTTAATGTAAATATAATCTTTGCCTGAAAAAGAGCCAATTTCATGTTTATTTTTGAGGAGTTGTTTCTGATTAATTTGAAAATGACAATTGTCTTCTGAGTAATTTAAGTTTGTTCTGCCTCATAATTTTACCTTTTAATCTGCTTTACACATGACATAGCAAATAAGTAAGTTTGATTTTAGCAGTTGAAATGTAAATAAGTAAGCTTAATTTTAGCAGTTGAAATGTGACTTTATTTCAGACTGCAGTCTGTGGATGCTGAGTTTACACTGTTACAGTTCCTGTGCACAGATGACAAAGGGAGAGAACACAGTTTACGTGTCAAACTTCACCCACAAGTATAACAATAACATTTTAGTTTTAATCCACATGAAGATTGTACACATTTGACATTGTTAACTATTGTTGTTAATTAACCATGTTTATGTTTAGTAACTATTGTTAATTAACCATGTTTATGTTTAGTCACTTTTTTTTTTGCTTCAAATCCAATAGATAAAGAACATTTCACCCGAAATGAAATTACAATTTTATAGTACACAAAAATGGAAGACTTACATTTACAATTTGATATCTAAGAATAATCAATAAAATAACATTTTATCTATTTTGAGATTTTTATGAATTGTTAGATATACATGTGTAGTAACATTTTATAATTTCAGCACCCTCTAGAAAAACCCCATTGTACCACAGAACTACCTGCTCAGTTTGATCCTCACTGGACTAACAAAGTATGTATACATATCTGGTTAGTTTCTAAAAATAGGTTCTAAAACAACGGGGGATAAATCTTTAGCTTCGTTGTTATAACTTTATTTCATGTAATTCTTATTTATTTTAAAGATGATATATCAGTTGAACGTGTAACTGACTTAGAAAACCACACTGACGAAACTATCTGGATAAAAGTGCAAGCTAGAGGTCAAACCTTCCTTTTGTGTAACACTTATCGACCTGAATGGACGGACAATGAATACTGAACACGATTAAATCATGCAATAGGGATGGGTTACCAGGTAAACGATAATATTGTGATTTTGGGTGATTTGAATTCCGACTTATTTATACCTAATAATAATAAATTAATAGAAACTATGATGTTGTTTAACTTAGTAAATATTATCAGTAAACCCACAAGAATTACAGTGCATAGTAATACTTTACTTGATACTATGAATTATATCTATTCTGATGTTTTAAAAATACCATCAGAAATTAATGATCACGATGCCTCTGTGGCTTTTTTACATTGTCCAAAGAGTGTTGCTGGTTCATTCAAACAGGAAGTCTGGTTATATGATAAAGTTGATAAACAAAAATTTATTGAAAAACTATAAATAGTTGACTGGATAACCCTCCTCTGCCAATTAGATGATGTAGATGACATGTGTAATCAATTTTCCAAAACATTTCTCGAATTGGCAAGGAAGTGTATACCAACCAACACAATTACTGTAAGATATAATGACAAAACGTGATTCACCAGTGAAATCCGGAAAGAAATACGTATCATGGACCGACTCCGTAAAATAATGTTAAAATATCATAGAAACTCAGATATTTGTAAATATAAAAAACAGAGAAACAGGATAAATAATTTTAAAAAGATTGCAAAAGAAATTTTGAAATCAATTTAGATAACATTATTCTTGAAAATACATCAAATAGTAAAACTTATTGGAAAATTATGAAAATGCTTTTAAAGTCAACTAAAGGATCTGGTAATTTCTCTCCTCTTCATAACATAATTAATGATCAAAATTTAAAAGAGTTCACTTATGATGACGAGGAAAAATGTGATTTATTAAACAAGTACTTTAGTTTTATATCCAAATTGGATGAAGCAAATGTGACCCTCCCCGATATCGAATTGAAAACAAATAATAAGATATCTTATATTAATGTAAGTGTCCAAGAAATTTCTGACATAATTCAAATTCTTCATCCAAATAAGGCATCAGGGCCTGATGTCATCAGCCATAAAATGTTAAACTCTGTCCAAATAATATAGCATTGCCTTTGCCAATAATATTTAATAAATCACTCCAACACAGTAAATATCCGACGAACTGGAAACTAGCTCATTTTATTGCAGTAACTAAAAAGGGGGATTCTTCATTGCTGTCTAATTACTGACCTATATCACTTCTAAGTTGTGTTGGGAAAATAATGGAGAGAGTTATATACAAACATGTTTATAACCATCTCCACCAAAATAAACTTATATATGAATATCAATCCGGTTTTCTTCCTAAGCATTCAACAGTACATCAGTTATTAGAAATTTATAATAGCATTTTAAATTCATTGGAGAAGAAGGAAGCAAATTGTTTTGTATTTTGTGACTTTTCTAAGGCATTTGATAAAGTTTGGCACTGAGGCCTTTTACATAAAATGAAAGCATATGGGATAACTGGAAATTTAATTAATTGGTTTAATAGTTATTTTAAAGCCAGACGACAAAAGGTTGTTATTAAAAATAATTCTTCATCATATTGTGAAATATCTGCAGGTGTTCCACAAGGTTCAGTCTTTGGTCCTCTCTTATTTATTATCTATATAAATGATATTTCTGACAAACTTATATCACTGAGCAGACTATTTGCAGATGACACTTCGTTTGGTTATTCAAAGCAGGACACAATGCAGTTGAAAAATGTTATTGCTCATGATTTGAATGAAATGGCTATATGGTAAAAAAAAAGGCTTATGTCATTTAATCCTGACAAAACAGAAATCATGATTTTCTGTAATCGTAGCATTCCAGAAAATCTTGATTTCTCTTTTAATGGAAAATCAGTGCCCATTACCACTTCTCATAAACACTTAGGTGTTACATTTAGCAATGATGCTAAGTGAAATACCCATGTAGTGTATCTAAACATTTGAACATTCTACGTAAATTGAAATACCGTCTTAATCGCACTAATTTAGATAAACTATATCTTGTGTACATTAGACCACCTTTTGAATATGCATGTGAATTATGAGATAACTGTGGGATTGGAAATTCACAAAAACTGGAAGCTGCCAGAATTGTTACAGGCTTACCCATTTTTACAAACACTGAAATTTTATATAAAGAGACAGGTTGGGAATTATTATCTGTGAGACGGAAGAGAAGGAAACTTAATAAGAATACCCCTAATTATCTTTGTACATTGATTCCTCCCACCATACAAAGTACGTCAGTGTATCCGTTGAGAAATGGAAATGATATTATTTTACCTTTCTGTAGACTGTCTTCGACTAGTGATTCTTTTATCCCCTCCACAATAAAAATGTGGAATAGTTTAAATAACAATATTCGAAACGTTGATACCCTATCAAAATTCAAATCAGAATTAAAGAAAATCGATGAAACTGAAAATCATTCTGTCCCCAAACATTTTTTCTGTGGTCCTCGGAAATTAAATATTATTTTAAATCAGCTAAGAAGATCAGCTTCGTTTTTGAATTTTGATTTATTTTGAGTTGAAATCGTATCTGACCCATCTTGTCGATGTGGAGCTGCCCTTGAAAATTTAAAAAATTTCTTTTTGGATTGTCCTATATACATACAAGCCAGAACTACATTGATAGGTAATATCAACAGAGTTACAACCTGTTACACTCTAGATGTTGAATTTCTGACATGTGGAAATGATAATTTAACTTATGAACAAAATTGTATTATTTTTAAATATGTTTTTGATTATATTAAATGTTCAAAAGGATTCCTTATCGTATTACTGGAATTGAATTGGGTGAACATGCACTTCATATGAATCCATCTTAATTTTATTTTTTCCTCCATTTTGTTTGTGAAAATAATCATTGATTCATTATTAGTGCTACATATAGTAATACATGCATTTTATGTACTCCCTTTATTGTAACAAATTGTAATTTGGAGAAGACTTCATAAGTATGTTTTACTTGTGTCTAATCCATTTTGTCTGTTTAATTGGCAAATAAAATAGGTTTAAACTAAGGCATTTTAATCTTCTCCTCTGAAACCCCTCAGCCAAATGAACTGAAACTTGGTAGGAAGTATCTATGGAAGGTCCTCTATAAAGATTGCTCATTTTGTCCTGATCCATTAACAAACATGGCCGCCACAGGTAATTCTTGTTTCTGATCGGCCTATTTTAAAAAATCTTCTCCTCTGAAACCGCTTGGCCAAATGAACCGAAACTTGGTAGGAAGCATCTATGGAAGGTTCTCTATAAATAATGCTCATTTTGTCCCAATCCATTAACAAACATGGCTGCCACAGGCCATTCTTGTTTCTGATTGCTTGATTTCTAAAAAATCTTCTCCTCTGAAACCGCTTGGCCAAATGAATCAAAACTTGGTAGAAAGCATCCTTGGAAGGTCCTCTATAAAGAATGCTCATTTAGTTCCGATCTTTTAGCAAACATGGCCACCACAGGCAATTCTTATTTCTGATTGGTTGATTTTTTTAAAAATCTTTTCTGAAACCGCTTTGCCAAACATGGCCACCTCAGTCCATTATTGTTTCTGATTGGTTGATTTCTAAATAATCTTCTCCTCTCAAACCGCTTCCCCAAATGAACTGAAATTTGGTAGGAAGCATCTATGGAAGGTCCTCTATTAAGATTGCTAATTTAGTTCCGATCCGTTAACAAACATGGCCACCACAGGCAATTCTTGTTTCTGATTGGTTGATTTCTAAAAAATCTTCTTCTCTGAAACCGCTTAGCCAATTGAACCAAAACATGGTAGGAAGCATATATGTAAGGTTCTCTATAAAGAATGCTCATTTCGTCCCGATCTTTTAACAAACATGGCCACCACAGGCAATTCTTATTTCTGATTGGTTGATTTTTTTTAAAATCTTTTCTGAAACCGCTTTCCCAAATGAACTGAAATTTGGTAGAAAGCATGTATGGATGGTTCTCTATAAAGATTGCTAATTTCGTCCTGATTCGTTAACAAACATGGCCGCCACAGACAATTCTTGACTCTGATTGGTCGATTCCTAAAAAATCTTCTTCCCTGAAACTGCTTAGCCAATTAAACCGAAACTTGGTAGGAAGTATCTATGGAAGATCTTCTATAAAGATTGCTCATTTCGTCCCAATCTGGTAACAAACATGGACACCCAGGGGCTGCTCTGGCTCCAAATATGTTGGCGCCAGAAAAATCGCCAGGTATCAAATTCTGTCGCCAGTTCCAAATAGTTGGAGCCAGAAAATTTAGATGCCATAACTTGTTCGTACAAAATAGCTCTTTGTCAAGCATGCACATTTTATCACTCATGACGCCAGCTTTGAAGTCATGATATTGTTGTTCTATTACTGGTTACAGAATAGAATATATTTTATTGCCTAATCATAGGGCCCACATGAGGCATCATTAACAATACAAACATTCATGATTGATAAATGAGACATACACAAAAAAGAAAAAGGACATAGTTTAAGGTTTTTATATTTCTAAAAATATAAATATAATTATTATTATTTAGTGGATCATGTTCTGATTTGTCCCCTATATCTCAGATCCAATGTGAATCTTTACATATGTTGCATATTCCTTAACAAGTAGTAAACCTGTCAAAAGGGTAAATTGTTTATTATGATCTTTTCTGTTATACTGGACGTTTTGTTTACTTTGGGGCCATTTTCATGCTGAAAATGAAACAGAAACTTCGTCTGAGAACAACAACCAGAAGTTTACCTACAGCATGTAAACAAAGAATGATTCCGGACATCTGTTACGGATTGTGACTTACCATGATTGACACGAAAATATTTTGATTCCAGATGATATCTACTATTTCATGGCTTATTAAGTGCATGCTATCGATATGAAGACTTAATTTATTTATAAAAAGACATGTCAGTCTGAAAGTAAACATTTATTATTCACACATGCGTAAATTGATCCTTGAGCCATGTGCGTGAATTTGTAAACATCCATGACCATGATCATGATGATTAAAGATCTTTATCTCAAAATGATAAGCATTATTGATTTTATTTACATTCATAAAACAATCAGGCAAGTTAGCACTGATCCAATTACCTGTGGTTTAAATTTTCTTTAATTACATCTACCTGTGACAGGTGTGAAAGGTCACGTACCTCCGGCTATTTACAATAAACAATTATAAGTGTCACTCGGGAAGTTTATTCAAGGTGTTCAAGTATCAATCATGTAACAGTAGCTTTTTTTTTCTTTCTTTTATTTATTTTTCAATAGTCAGGATTTTACAATCCCCTGTACATTACCACCTGACTAGAGTATACAGGGGTATTAAAAAGAAATCAGTGAAAAAATAATTACTATTTCATTTTTTACAAATTAAATTTCAAAAGAGTTACAAAAAAAAATTAAATATTAAAGTGAAAAGGTAGACTCTCTCTCCATCTCTCATACACACATTTACTCTCTACATTCTGTCTGTTACAACTTGTACATTTTCAAATATTTGCTAATACTGTAAAAAAGTGTATTCTTGTTCCTATCATATACAATTGCTTTACAATACCTTTTTAATTCAGGATAATATATATAGGTGCCCAAAATTTTTCATAGGCTTGAACCATATTATTTTTCTTTGCTATATACTGATCAAAAGATTGATACTTCTTAATCTTATTTTTTAACTCAATTGTGTTTGGCTTTGCTTCATTGAGTTTGCATTTGTAAATATAGTTTTTTGTAAATATTATCAATAAATTCAGCAATAAACTTTCATCTTTACAGCCAAGGAAAATGTTCTCTTTGTTCAAAACAAAATTAACAAAATATAGTTTAAATCTGTTCGAAATAAATTGCCACAATCGATAAGTAATAGGACAATCAAAGAACAAATGTTCAATGGTTTCATCATTTGCTTTACAAAAGGTACATAAGTGTGTATCTTTTAATTTTATTTTATACAAAAATGAATTCGTAGCTATAATCCTATGCAGAAATTTAAACTGAAAGTTTCTCAAATAGGTGTCTCTGCATGATCTTTTCATAATTACAAAATATTCTGACCAATCAGTATTCTCTATATCCAACAATTCTTCCCATTTCAAAAATCTGTCAGTTGGATTTTGGACAATCTTATCTATAAGACTTCTGTATATAAATTTAGCTTTTTTATTAGATACAATTTTTTTTACAAAAGTATCAGTTGTATCAAAATGAATATCTAAAAGGTTTTCTTTTAAGCAATCTTTGAAAGCTTTCGGAATTCTAGCAATCAATCTATAAAACTTCAGGAAATTGTTAGTTTCTAATTTCTCTTGAATTTGCTCAAAACTATAAAATTGCTTATTTTCATGATTAATAAGATTACTTATAAACTGCACACCTCTGTTTTTCCATAGTAAGTAATATGGAAAATCATCTAAAGAAGAAAAATTCAAAATATCTAATGATAAAATGTCATTAACAGAAGAATCAGTATGTGGTTTTGCTAACAGTAGCTTACATGTGCCTGCAAACGACCACTTAATTACCTTTAATTGAATCTAGATAATTTTTGAAAATGAAAATGTTGTCGCCAAAAAAATCGCCAAGGACCGTATTTTGTCGCCAAATGAAATTAAAAATCGCAAATGGTGACATTGGCGAAGCCCAGCTTGATCCCTGACACCACAGGCCATTCTTGTTTCTGATTGGTCGATTTCTAAAAATCTTCTCCTCTGAAACCACCTTACCAAATGAACCGAAACTGGTAGGAAGCATCTATGGAAGGTCCTCGATAATGATTGCTCATTTCGTCCTGATTCGTTAACAAATATGGCTGCCACAGGCAATTCTTGTTTCAGATTGGTCGATTTCTTAGAATCTTCTTCCCTGAAACTGCTAAGCCAACTGAACCGAAACTTGGTAGGAAGCATCTATGAACGATCCTCTATAACGATTGCTAATTTCATCCTGATCTGTTAACAAACATGGCTGCCATAAGCAATTCTTGTTTCTGGTTGGTTGATTTCTAAAAATCTTCTTCTCTGAAACTGCTTGGCCAAATGAACCGAAACTTGGTGGGAGGCACCTATGGAAGGTTCTGTATTAAGTTTCCTCAAAGCAGAATGAAAGGTGAGTGACACAGGCTCATCCCACTGAGCCTCTAGTTTATATAAGAAATTTCAATGCTATATTCAACAATGTTTATCATATCTGATTTTTAGGGGTTATCATTACAGAATTTGTATGATAGTTTGATTTCTTTTTAAAGATTAAAGCATCATTTTATTAATTATTAATATTAGATATATATCTACCTATGTAATAAGTACCTATCACCACAAAAGTTGTAAGTGGAATTCCTGCCCATGTTGAGGTTGCTCAGTACAAAACGTACAAACAAAATGTTGATTTTTAGCTCAACTGTGTGAGCTATTGCCATCACTTGGCGTCCGTCATCCATCGTCCGT
Source organism: Bathymodiolus septemdierum (assembly GCA_963383655.1). Taxonomy (NCBI): domain Eukaryota; kingdom Metazoa; phylum Mollusca; class Bivalvia; order Mytilida; family Modiolidae; genus Bathymodiolus; species Bathymodiolus septemdierum. Next base: position 12,383,070 of record OY726519.1, on the reverse strand, counting down.
CTGTAAACTTTTTCAAAAATCTTCTCCTCTGAAACCACTGGGCCAATTTAAACCAAACATGGCCTGAATCATCCTTAAGGGGTTCCCTTTAAACGATATGTCCGGTGATCCTGCCGATCAATCATCATGGCCACCATGTCTATAAATAGAACATAGGGGTAAAATCAGCAAAAAAATCAATTAAAAAATCCAGAAAAATCCTTTAGTGTATATTGCAATTAAATTTGATACATATGTAATATTCTTTCAGAATTATGGTTGAAGACCCCACCCCCCCTCAAACATGGCCACCATCGTTACTATAGATATAAAATTAGTGAAAAAATTCATTAAAAAATTATTTTAAAATCCTGTGAAGAGTCAAATGCAATCAAACCATATGGAAAGAATGCATATGTGGTCTTCTTTGAAGACCCATGGCTGTCATCCAACTGTTACAAAAAATAGAAAATTATTGTCCAAAAAAATATTTTAGAATCCAGTAAAAAGCCAGTTGCCATCAAACTTTATGGAAATGATGCATATATGATCCACTTTCAGACTTATGGTTGCTAACCCTGATTGCTTATGAAAAATGGCTGCTATCGTTACTAAAAATAGATGATTTTTTTTTTTTTTATTCTTTAAATATTGTAAAGAGCCAATGTTGCTACCAAACTATAAAGGAACAATGCATATATAATTCTCTTTCAGACCATGAATGATGACCCCGCCTGCCATCAAACATGGCCATTGCCACTTCTCAAACTTGAAAATTAGTGGAAAAAAATCAGTAAAAAATAGAAAACTATTGAAAAAATTCCCCCAGTAAAGTTTTTCTTAATACATATATAAAAAAAAAAATCATAAAGTAAATGTTAAAATCTTATATACTCTATACTGGAAGTAAATCCACCAGATTATAAAAATGATAAATAGGTTTCTCAGGACATTCATGGCATTAGTGTAACCCGTCAGTTACATGATCAGTAAAACGTTTTAAAGTAAATAACAGACTTGGAATAGTTTCAAGCTTTTTAAGGATATTGATGAAGGAAACTTTCTACAGTAAATTATTCCAGAATCCTGCAAACTTTTGTTTTAACCATTATTTTGCATGAAAAGTGTTTTATTTACTTTTAAGGGTAAGTTGTGCTAAATGTGTATATTTTTGTATGCAGTTTCCAATATAAGCTGATATGTCGTCGAATTTGTTCTAGGTAGATCTATGAACAAATGAAATCTTCGGGATTTTTCATACAAATTAATCTAAATTAAAATAATTGTGAAACAGAGTTTAATTATTTTGTTGTAGCATTCAGCTGCATACACTCAGTATAAGTTTAAGTCAGCTACAAAATATAAATGGGTTTAGTTTTTACCCCATTTTTTAAATGAATTTTTTAATAACTTGGACATTCAGAATAAGTGTAAACATCAGTAGAAGCATACCCTCTGTGGTGACAAACCCCCCCCCATAATAAACTAGACAACTAGTTGCCAGTCCTTAGTTTGTAAATGGTGCAGCAAAAATATGCAAAGAAAGGTTGGTACTGTAGCTGTCATTTGTCATTTGTTGGTGTTGTTTTTTGTTTTCTTCATTGGTAAGTTAAACATTTATGAATTAAACTGCCATTTATCACTGGAAGATCCTCTACAAAGTTCAAGTTTTTTATGCCAATCTGAAATCCAAGATGGCCACCACCACAGGATAGATTAACATTGGACCCTATGGGAAAAATGTTCAAATGTGAAACCAAACTGTACATGATTGTTCATTGGATGGTCCTCTACAAAGTTTAGCTTTTTTGTTCAATATGGAATTCAAGATGGCGGCTACGGCATGACTTGGTTTAACATCGGACCCTATTGGAAAAATGTTTTAAAAGACATCTGGGAAAATTGAAACTTAACGTTGAAACCGAACTAAGAAGGAATGTTTTTGGTGCCTCAGGTGAGCCTCTGGTTTCAGCTATGTTTTTGGATATACAAGATAGTCTAACAGATTCCTTAATGTATAGATTGTATTCAACAAAAAACCACACACATCATGTAGATCCACTCAATTTTCTTTCCCTTCTTTATATTTTATAAGTAACTTCTGTTAATTTAGATTCGTAGCTATTCATATATATATATTTACAAGTGCAGGCCTATCTAGATTATTATAAGTAAAACTTTCTACGGAGAAGACTTCATAAGTTAGATTAACTTTTGTCTAATCTATTTTGTTCTATATTTGGCAAATAAAATATGTTTAAACAGTAAAAATTAGCTCCATATAAAGTACTGTTCAGTTTACCTAGGATAACTCTAATACTCCGATATTTTAATCTAAAATCATCAGTGCCTACAACCTCAACTCAATCATCAGTGCCTACAACCTCAACTCAATCATCAGTGCTTACAACCTCAACTCAATCATCAGTGCCTACAACCTCAACTCAATCATCAGTGCTTACAACCTCAACTCAATCATCAGTGCTTACAACTTCAACTCAATCATCAGTGCCTACAACCTCAACTCAATCATCAGTGCCTACAACCTCAACTCAATCATCAGTGCCTACAACCTCATCTCAATCATCAGTGCCTACAACCTCAACTCAATCATCAGTGCTTACAACCTCAACTCAATCATCAGTGCCTACAACCTCAACTCAATCATCAGTGCCTACAACCTCAACTCAATCATCAGTGCCTACAACCTCAATTCAATCATCAGTGCTTACAACCTCAACTCAATCATCAGTGCCTACAACCTCAACTCAATCATCAGTGCCTACAACCTCAACTCAATCATCAGTGCTTACAACCTCAACTCGATCATCAGTGCCTACAACCTCAACTCAATCATCAGTGCTTACAACCTCAACTCGATCATCAGTGCCTACAACCTCAACTCAATCATCAGTGCTTACAGCCTCAACTCAATCATCAGTGCCTACAACCTCAACTCAATCATCAGTGCTTACAACCTCAACTCAATCATCAGTGCCTACAACCTCAACTCAATCATCAGTGCTTACAACCTCAACTCAATCATCAGTGCTTACAACCTCAACTCAATCATCAGTGCCTACAACCTCAACTCGATCATCAGTGCTTATAACCTCAACTCAATCATCAGTGCTTACAACCTCAACTCAATCATCAGTGCCTACAACCTCAACTCAATCATCAGTGCCTACAACCTCAACTCAATCATCAGTGCCTACAACCTCAACTCAATCATCAGTGCTTACAACCTCAACTCAATCATCAGTGCCTACAACCTCAACTCAATCATCAGTGCTTACAACCTCCACTCAATCATCTGCCTACAACCTCAACTCAATCATCAGTGCCTACAACCTCAACTCAATCATCAGTGCTTACAACCTCAACTCAATCATCAGTGCCTACAACCTCAACACAATCATCAGTGCTTACAACCTCAACTCAATCATCAGTGCCTACAACCTCAACTCAATCATCAGTGCTTACAACCTCAACTCAATCATCAGTGCCTACAACCTCAACTCAATCATCAGTGCTTACAACCTCAACTCAATCATCAGTGCCTACAACCTCAACTCAATCATCAGTGCCTACAACCTCAACTCAATCATCAGTGCCTACAACCTCAACTCAATCATCAGTGCCTACAACCTCAACTCAATCATCAGTGCTTACAACCTCAACTCAATCACCAGTGCCTACAACCTCAACTCAATCATCAGTGCCTACAACCTCAACTCAATCATCAGTGCCTACAACCTCAACTCAATCATCAGTGCTTACAACCTCAACTCAATCATCAGTGCCTACAACCTCAACTCAATCATCAGTGCTTACAACCTCAGCTCAATCATCAGTGCCTACAACCTCAACTCAATCATCAGTGCTTACAACCTCAACTCAATCATCAGTGCTTACAACCTCAACTCAATCATCAGTGCCTACAACCTCAACTCAATCATCAGTGCCTACAACCTCAACTCAATCATCAGTGCCTACAACCTCAACTCAATCATCAGTGCCTACAACCTCAACTCAATCATCAGTGCCTACAACCTCAACTCAATCATCAGTGCTTACAACCTCAACTCAATCATCAGTGCCTACAACCTCAACTCAATCATCAGTGCCTACAACCTCAACTCAATCATCAGTGCTTACAACCTCAACTCAATCATCAGTGCCTACAACCTCAACTCAATCATCAGTGCTTACAACCTCAACTCAATCATCAGTGCCTACAACCTCAACTCAATCATCAGTGCCTACAACCTCAACTCAATCATCAGTGCCTACAACCTCAACTCAATCATCAGTGCTTACAACCTCAACTCAATCATCAGTGCCTACAACCTCAACTCAATCATCAGTGCTTACAACCTCAACTCAATCATCAGTGCCTACAACCTCAACTCAATCATCAGTGCCTACAACCTCAACTAAATCATCAGTGCTTACAACCTCAACTCAATCGTCAGTGCCTACAACCTCAACTCAATCGTCAGTGCCTACAACCTCAACTCAATCGTCAGTGCCTACAACCTCAACTCAATCGTCAGTGCCTACAACCTCAACTCAATCGTCAGTGCCTACAACCTCAACTCAATCATCAGTGCCTACAACCTCAACTCAATCATCAGTGCCTACAACCTCAACTCAATCGTCAGTGCCTACAACCTCAACTCAATCATCAGTGCCTACAACCTCAACTCAATCGTCAGTGCCTACAACCTCAACTCAATCGTCAGTGCCTACAACCTCAACTCAATTGTCAGTGCCTACAACCTCAACTCAATCATCAGTGCCTACAACCTCAACTCAATCATCAGTGCCTACAACCTCAACTCAATCATCAGTGCCTACAACCTCAACTCAATCATCAGTGCCTACAACCTCAACTCAATCATCAGTGCCTACAACCTCAACACTCAATCATCAGTGCCTACAACCTCAACTCAATCATCAGTGCTTACAACCTCAACTCAATCATCAGTGCCTACAACCTCAACTCAATCATCAGTGCTTACAACCTCAACTCAATCATCAGTGCCTACAACCTCAACTCAATCATCAGTGCTTACAACCTCAACTCAATCATCAGTGCCTACAACCTCAACTCAATCATCAGTGCCTACAACCTCAACTCAATCATCAGTGCCTACAACCTCAACTCGATCATCAGTGCCTACAACCTCAACTCAATCATCAGTGCTTACAACCTCAACTCAATCATCAGTGCTTACAACCTCAACTCAACTCAATCATCAGTGCTTACAACCTCAACTCAACTCAATCATCAGTGCCTACAACCTCAACTCAATCATCAGTGCCTACAACCTCAACTCAACTCAATCATCAGTGCCTACAACCTCAACTCAATCATCAGTGCCTACAACCTCAACTCAATCATCAGTGCCTACAACCTCAACTCAATCATCAGTGCCTACAACCTCAACTCAATCGTCAGTGCCTACAACCTCAACTCAATCATCAGTGCCTACAACCTCAACTCAATCATCAGTGCCTACAACCTCAACTCAATCATCAGTGCCTACAACCTCAACTCAATCATCAGTGCCTACAACCTCAACTCAATCATCAGTGCCTACAACCTCAACTCAATCATCAGTGCCTACAACCTCAACTCAATCATCAGTGCCTACAACCTCAACTCAATCATCAGTGCCTACAACCTCAACTCAATCATCAGTGCCTACAACCTCAACTCAATCATCAGTGCTTACAACCTCAACTCAACTCAATCATCAGTGCTTACAACCTCAACTCAACTCAATCATCAGTGCCTACAACCTCAACTCAATCATCAGTGCCTACAACCTCAACTCAACTCAATCATCAGTGCTTACAACCTCAACTCAATCATCAGTGCCTACAACCTCAACTCAATCATCAGTGCCTACAACCTCAACTCAATCATCAGTGCCTACAACCTCAACTCAATCGTCAGTGCCTACAACCTCAACTCAATCATCAGTGCCTACAACCTCAACTCAATCATCAGTGCCTACAACCTCAACTCAATCATCAGTGCCTACAACCTCAACTCAATCATCAGTGCCTACAACCTCAACTCAATCATCAGTGCCTACAACCTCAACTCAATCATCAGTGCTTACAACCTCAACTCAATCATCAGTGCCTACAACCTCAACTCAATCATCAGTGCTTACAACCTCAACTCAATCATCAGTGCCTACAACCTCAACTCAATCAGTGCCTACAACCTCAACTCAATCATCAGTGCTTACAACCTCAACTCAATCATCAGTGCCTACAACCTCAACTCAATCATCAGTGCCTACAACCTCAACTCAATCATCAGTGCCTACAACCTCAACTCAATCATCAGTGCCTACAACCTCAACTCGATCATCAGTGCCTACAACCTCAACTCAATCATCAGTGCTTACAACCTCAACTCAATCATCAGTGCTTACAACCTCAACTCAACTCAATCATCAGTGCCTACAACCTCAACTCAATCATCAGTGCCTACAACCTCAACTCAACTCAATCATCAGTGCCTACAACCTCAACTCAATCATCAGTGCCTACAACCTCAACTCAATCATCAGTGCCTACAACCTCAACTCAATCATCAGTGCTTACAACCTCAACTCAATCATCAGTGCCTACAACCTCAACTCAATCATCAGTGCCTACAACCTCAACTCAATCATCAGTGCTTACAACCTCAACTCAATCATCAGTGCCTACAACCTCAACTCAATCATCAGTGCCTACAACCTCAACTCAATCATCAGTGCTTACAACCTCAACTCAATCATCAGTGCCTACAACCTCAACTCAATCATCAGTGCCTACAACCTCAACTCAATCATCAGTGCCTACAACCTCAACTCAATCATCAGTGCCTACAACCTCAACTCAATCATCAGTGCTTACAACCTCAACTCAATCATCAGTGCCTACAACCTCATCTCAATCATCAGTGCTTACAACCTCAACTCAATCATCAGTGCCTACAACCTCAACTCAATCATCAGTGCTTACAACCTCAACTCAATCATCAGTGCCTACAACCTCAACTCAATCATCAGTGCTTACAACCTCAACTCAATCATCAGTGCCTACAACCTCAACTCAATCATCAGTGCCTACAACCTCAACTCAATCATCAGAGCTTACAACCTCAACTCAATCATCAGTGCCTACAACCTCAACTCAAGGATTTTATTGTGTTTTCACTTTTAGAGGGTTTAAGTATGAACTAATGTGCATTTATTTGTAGAGTACTCTAGAAGATTTATATAAACAGTTTAAGCAGAGTGTGGGGACTTTTCAGCTATTTTGGGATTGTATGGAGGTTATTGACAAGAACACATGGGTTCTAGAGCCAGAACTTCCTACATTTAATGCTGTGTACAGGAGGATAGCTATAAGTAATAAGATCTTTCTTTTGTCCCTTAGCTTTAAAAAAAAAATTGGGAGATATACTGATATAGTCATCATGTGTCCATCCATAATTATTTTATTTATTGGCTACAAAAACTCACTCTCTTACAGAACCCCTCACGAAGGGCCACTCTGATTTTACAGCTAAAAATTGTTAGCATTAATTCCTTGGAACAGAAAATGACTCCTTAACCATGACCTAATCTAACGCACCTGTTGTGTCCTAAGCCGTCAAAAACTTTCTGGAATGGCCATTTTGAACAAAACATGTCTGGATTTTAGAAACTTTCTGATCACTTGAATGTTGAATGTTACTATGAAGGGATTTTAGTTAGATTGACCAAAACAGTACAGGTGAATATTACTCAGTAACATATCAACAAATTATGAAAGATGACAGCTTCACATAAAAGAAAAATGTTAACTCTTGATCAGAAAGTAGTAAAAGTGATAAGGTTAAATGAACAGAAGGAGAGCACAAGAGTTTTTGCTGCTAATTATGATGTGGGAAAGATACAGATTAACTCAATCATAAAAAAAGCATCAGAATTAAATATTAAACCTTGTCATGATACACTGCATTTATTTTCCAGGTTCTTCGGCATCTGTGCAGATAACAGTGGATCCTAAACAACCCAAAATGTTACCAAATTGTAGATTTATGGGGGCTGATCACAGTAAGTTTGTGTAGCAACATATATGTTATCAAATGTAAGTTTGTGAGGATGTTAGAATGTTAGAATGAAAAATATAATAGTGATCCTTGACAATTGCTTTAACCACATGAACAAGTCAAGAGACAGAAACTAATATACTAGTAGTTATTGGGACAGGCAGAAAGCTGTGGCTGGGTTTAACCAGTTAGTGGGATCTCAAACCTACCATCTGTGACAACTAAGTCATATCTAATACGCGACCGTCCGTCCGTCACATCCTTGTGAACACTCTAGGATCAACATCCTTCAATGGATTTTGACCAAACTTGGTACATATGTTTAGTCCTTAAGAGAATCTGGAACCCTTTTGATTTTCAAGGTCAAAGGTCAAGGTCACCGGGTCAATTTTTTACTGCATAACATCCTTGTGAACACTCTAGAATCAACATTCCTCAATGGATTTTGACTAAACTTAGTACATACTTAGTCCATAGGAGAGTCTGGAACCCTATTGATTTTCAAGGTCATAAGTCAAAGATCAAGGTCACTGGGTAAATGTTTTACCATGTAACATCCTTGTGAACACTCTGGAATCAACATCCTTCAATGGATTTTGACCAAACTTGGTACATATTTAGTCATTAGGAGAGTCTGGAACCCTATTGATTTTCAAGGTCAAAGGTCAAGGGGTCACATTTTTACTGCATAACATCCTTGTGAACACTCTAGAATCAACATCCTTCAATGGATTTTGACCAAACTTGGTACATACTTAGTCCTTAAGAGAGTCTGGAATCCTGTTGATTTTCAAGGTCAAAGGTCAAGGTCACCGGATCAAATTTTTACCGCATAACATCCTTGTGAACACTCTAGAATCAAGATCCTTGAATGGATTTTGACCAAACTTGGTACATACTTAGTCCTTAGGAGAGTCTGGAACCCTATTGATTTTCAAGGTCAAAGGTCAATGTCACCAGGTCAAATTTTTACTGTGTAACATCCTTGTGAACTCTCTAGAATCAAGATCCTTCAATGGATTTTGACCAAACTTGGTACATACTTAATCCTTAGAAGAGTCTGGAACCCTATTGAATTTCAAGGTCAAAGGTCAAGGGGTCACATTTTTACTGCATAACATCCTTGTGAACACTGGAATCAACATCCTTCAAAGGATTTTGACCAAACTTGGTACATACTTAGACCTTAAGAGAATCTGGAACCCTATTGATTTTCAAGGTCAAAGGTCAAGGTCACAGGATCTAATTTTTAGGTGAGGGGATGCGCCATGCTTTGCGTTGCCCTTGTATTTAATAGAGTTTTGGGATATCAACCCTACCATCTGTGACAACTAAGTCATATCTAATTTTATATTTAATAGAGTTTGGGATCTCAACCCTACCATCTGTGACAACTAAGTCATATCTAATTTTATATTTAATAGAGTTTGGGAGCTCAACCCCACCATCTGTGACAACTAAGTCATATCTAATTTTATATTTAATAGAGTTTGGGATCTCAACCCTACCATCTGTGACAACTAAGTCATATCTAATTTTATATTTAATAGAGTTTGGGAGCTCAACCCCACCATCTGTGACAACTAAGTCATATCTAATGTTATATTTAATAGAGTTTGGGATCTCAACCCTACCATATGTGACAACTAAGTCATATCTAATTATACCCCCTGCAAACAAAGTTTGGGGGGGGTATATAGGAATCACCCTGTCCGTTCGTCTGTCCGTCCATATACCTTGTAAGCGCAACTCCTCCTAAACCGCTTATTTGATTTTTATGAAACTTTACACATTTGTAGTACACTACCTGCAGATGTGCATGAAGGAATATGGTTGCTGTCCAAAATTTAAAAGGGGAGATAATTCAACTTATACTTTCACGAAAAGGGGGGGGCATGTACCTTGTAAGCGCAACTACTAAACTGCTTATTGAATTTTTATGAAACTTTACACAGTTGTAGTACACAACTTGTAGATGTGCATGAAGGAATACCGTTGATGTCTAAAATTTAGAAGGGGAGATAATTCAACTTATTCTTTCACGAAAAGGGGGGTTGTGTACCTTGTAAGCGCAACTCCTCCTAAACGGCTTATTGGAGTTTTGTGAAACTTTACACAGTTGTAGTACACTACCTGCAGATGTGCATGAAGGAATATGGTTGCTGTCCAAAATTTAAAAGGGGAGATAATTCAACTTATACTTTCACGAAAAGAAGGGGTCGTGTACTTGTGGCAACCCCTAGATGTATGTTCTTGGTTAGTTTATTTTGGAGATGGGATGTTGTCTCCTTGACATAACTCCATATCCGTTCATTTTTCATAGGTAATTTGCTAATATACCTGTATTCCAAAGTTTGGACATCATAGTATTGCAAGCGGGGGGTAACACTCACAGTTCTAGTTTTATATTTAATAGAGTTTGGGATCTCAACCCTACCATCTGTGACAAACAACTAAGTCATATCTAATTTTATATTTGATAGAGTTAATACACTAAAACTCATTGTGATACAATTATGTTATGCAATACCAAAGAGTATAAGTAATAGGTTATTACCTTAAAACATGTTGTTTTCCAGGTGTCAGTAATTTAAAAAAGAACATGAACTCTAACCTTTATCAGTGGTAAGTCTTTCATAGTTTATACATTAGCCATAAATAAATGTTCATTTTAATGCTCACTGAAACAACAGTCAACCACTCTGACACATTATCCTGATCCCAAGCCAACCAGTCAAAACAGATGAATAGGCAATGGGCATGGTGAAGAGAAGTTCTATATATTATATATACAGTGTGCAATTGATGAAAAAAACATTACTAACAGTGAATAAAGGGAAGTAATAGCGTAATTTGATTTAGATTGTAAAGGATAAAGACTGTTTTATTGTTTATATGTACAGTTTACAATTGATGGGAAAACAATAGTAAATTATAAAACCCTTTACAGTGAAATATTGGAAGTAATAAGGTTATATGTCTTAGATTTTCCAGGAATCCAAAATGAATATGATCTTTCTGGCAACCTTATGATATTATTAGATGTTGTCTTTTTTTTATACTTGGTATACCTTTTAAGTTAATATCATATTTATTTTACAGGGATCCTGAAGGTGATCTTCTAGAAAATCTTCAGACATTATTAGATGTCATGTTTCCTTCTCCAACAACTTCAAAGAAAGAGGTAAATAAGTCTGATCTGGCAAAAATTATCTTAATAATATCTTACAATATGCCTTAGATATATGTCATGCGTGTGTGTAAGTAGGGATAGAGATACAAATGAAGACATCCATAGGTTTGATGTATTTGAGGATCAGTTTTTGACTTCTGTTCATGTTTACTTCATTCACTTCAGATTAATACAATAGTTGTGAAGTTTAATATGTTAGATTCTCAGTCCATTGTGAGACACAATAATTGTGAAGTTTAATATGTTAGATTCTCAGTCCATTGTGAGACACAATAATTGTGAAGTTTAATATGTTAGATTCTCAGTCCATTGTGAGACACAATAATTGTGAAGTTTAATATGTTAGATTCTCAGTCCATTGTGAGACACAATAATTGTGAAGTTTAATATGTTAGATTCTCAGTCCATTGTGAGACACAATAATTGTGAAGTTTAATATGTTAGATTCTCAGTCCATTGTGAGACACAATAACTGTGAAGTTTAATATGTTAGATTCTCAGTCCATTGTGAGACACAGTAATTGTGAAGTTTAATATGTTAGATTCTCAGTCCATTGTGAGACACAGTAATTGTGAAGTTTAATATGTTAGATTCTCAGTCCATTGTGAGACACAGTAATTGTGAAGTTTAATATGTTAGATTCTCAGTCCATTGTGAGACACAGTAATTGTGAAGTTTAATATGTTAGATTCTCAGTCCATTGTGAGACACAGTAATTGTGAAGTTTAATATGTTAGATTCTCAGTCCATTGTGAGACACAGTAATTGTGAAGTTTAATATGTTAGATTCTCAGTCCATTGTGAGACACAATAATTGTGAAGTTTAATATGTTAGATTCTCAGTCCATTGTGAGACACAATAATTGTGAAGTTTAATATGTTAGATTCTCAGTCCATTGTGAGACACAATAATTGTGAAGTTTAATATGTTAGATTCTCAGTCCATTGTGAGACACAATAATTGTGAAGTTTAATATGTTAGATTCTCAGTCCATTGTGAGACACAATAATTGTGAAGTTTAATATGTTAGATTCTCAGTCCATTGTGAGACACAATAATTGTGAAGTTTAATATGTTAGATTCTCAGTCCATTGTGAGACACAATAATTGTGAAGTTTAATATGTTAGATTCTCAGTCCATTGTGAGACACAATAATTGTGAAGTTTAATATGTTAGATTCTCAGTCCATTGTGAGACACAATAATTGTGAAGTTTAATATGTTAGATTTTCAGTCCATTGTGAGACACAATAATTGTGAAGTTTAATATGTTAGATTCTCAGTCCATTGTGAGACACAATAATTGTGAAGTTTAATATGTTAGATTCTCAGTCCATTGTGAGACACAATAATTGTGAAGTTTAATATGTTAGATTCTCAGTCCATTGTGAGACACAATAATTGTGAAGTTTAATATGTTAGATTCTCAGTCCATTGTGAGACACAATAATTGTGAAGTTTAATATGTTAGATTCTCAGTCCATTGTGAGACACAATAATTGATATTAGATGTTTGTTTTTGTAATGTTTTTCATGGATACACTAACATCTAACAATGTCTTATGCAGGGGTCATGTCAGGTAACATTCATTCATTTCAGTCATCTTTGACCATCCAATCATATGCAAGACAGTTAAATAAATTGACCAATTGGACAACAGCTCTCGTCTTGTAATCGGTTTTAATCCCTCAAGATTTAGTAGGCTATTGCTGAGTTATCAGTTCAATGTATGAACCCTGATGATAGATATTAGTGCATTGTTCCCCCCCAAATTGAACAAAGATACTACACACAGCTTGAATTATAGCTGCTGCTATTTTTTAGATAAATTTTTAGTTATTTGGTTTTTTTTTTAAGACTATAATTTCTATTACAATGATTTTTTTAAATCAATTGAGCCATGTTTACATTGAGATATTCATTCCAGCATGGTTACGCTCATGGCAAGATACAATTTTATGTGATGAAGTTTGTCAGTGACTTGTGCTAGGTCAGTGGTTTTCTCCAGGCACTCTGGTTTCCTCCACCAATAATACTGACCACTAAGATATTGTTGAAAGTGGCATTAAACACCATAATCCTAACCCTCCACCATGGTTATAATGATATCCAGTAAACATTGTTGCTATTACAGAATCATCTTATCACAGTGACTAAGACATGGTAACTATGACAACTGATTATACCCTTTATAACTTATACTTGGCAGTGTCAACTACTATCCTAAATGATCAGATTTATTATGTTTTTATTGCAGGAATTCAGTATGGAATGTGGTATATGTTATTGTTATAAGTTAGATACAGAGTTACCCAATGAAGTGTGTAATGATGTTAGATGTAGACAGGCTTTCCACCATACATGTTTATATGAGGTAAATAAACCATGATGCAATACGTTGCTATGACAAAAAACACCTTTTGAAATAGTAGCTAGTGAAATATGAAATTTATAAAGATGGTGACAGCTGATGAATTCACCGTAGACATTTCGGGATTACACAAATTCTCAAAACACAAAAAAAGAACAATGACATATGGAAATGTAGATCTTAGTTGGTGAGACTCGAAAAATATGACAGGGTCAATTAGCCATAAACAATAAATCACTAAAAAAGTTACACATACTATAAAAAGAAATGAGAGAAATAACAAGATGGACAAGGCCAATTTAATTCTCGTTGACAACCAGTTTTTATAATAGCAATTTTAATATCTAATATTTTCAGTGGTTGAGATCTGCAGGATGTAGACAAAGCTTTAATACAGTCTTTGGTGAATGTCCGTATTGTAGCAAGGTAAGATATTCATATGGAGGTTCAAGAAGGGGAGGGTTGGTACCCATTAACTGGTTTAACCCCTCCACATTTTTATGCCTGTCCCAAGCCAGGACCTTGATTTCCAATATTATATGTTGTGGTCTTGTTTTGTTCAATGTTTAAACATTTTTTTCATTAATTTAAATCCAACTAGATAATTGCTTTGAAGTTCTAATATTGGTGGTGTAATAGTTTAGCGTGCTTTCCTCGATTCTTGGGTTCAAACCCGGTTGGGTCAAACCAAAGACTATGAAATTGGTATGTGCTGCTTATTTGCTAAGCTGAGGTATGAAATAGTAAGAGTGTAGACTGGTTGGCTCAGATTCAGGTTAACGTGTCTAAGATCCAACTAAGTGTGTTGGTCTAGTACAAAGTAGACATCATCATCATCTCCTCTATTGTAACTTGTTCACGCCATCATATATAGCTGAAACATCATCTCCTCTATTGTAACTTGTTCACGCCATCATATATAGCTGAAACTTACTCATTTTGCATTAACAACAATTACTTACTCACTCTTAATGAAAACTAATCATACAAACTAAGACATGTTATTTTAGTTCCATCACTGCATGACATCACAAGTGTATGAATTCCAAACAAATCAAATTATGGTTCTACTGTCTCCTGAATTTATATTTTAACTCCACTACCTAGATTATAAGAATACTAAATGTAAGATTAACCTTCTGTTATAATTGATCAATCTGTGCACGAGGAAAGATACAATAGATACCAGTAAGTCTGCTTCATACTTATACCTATTTATTGTCTTTCTGGACAAGTTATGTGACATAATGAACAAAATTCAAAAGAAATATACAGCTATTATATCTGATTTCTGCCCTGTTCAATCAAAATGTTGTACTGCAGTTGCCTTCTCATAATATCACTCCATCTGTCATGGAAAGGAGGCCTTATAACAGGAGTGACCTCCCTTGAGGGCTATAATTTGGTGGTAGTACTTTACTATCAGTGCATATGCAATCTGTTGAGGTAAGGGGTGACCTTGTATGATAGTGGCCTTATAAAGGGGTGACCTTGTATGATAGTGGCCTTATAAAGGGGTGACCTTGTATGATAGTGGCCTTATTAAAAGTGGGCTATTGTAAATATACAGCTGTTGTATTTTCTATTTCAGCCTATTACAGTCAAAATGTTAGCAACATAGGAAGGAAATAAAAACTCAGAATAAAGCTGTATATCAAGATTGACCCCACATGGAGCAACATAACACGATTGACTCCACACATGAACCGACATGTAAAGTGTAGAGATAGATTATGATAAATATCTAGAAATTGAGGAAATGTCTCAGCAGTGTCAAGATAGCTGTGATGTGTGATATATCAGTATGTGACAGTTGTGATGTGTGATAGATCAGTATGTGACAGTTGTGATGTGTGATAAATCAGTATGTGACAGTTGTGATGTGTGATAGATCAGTATGTGACAGTTATGATGTGTGATAGATCAGTATGTGACAATTGTAATGTGTGATAGATCAGTATGTGACAGTTGTGATGTGTGATAAATCAGTATGTAACAGTTGTGATGTGTGAGATCAGTATGTGACAGTTGTGATGTGTGATAGATCAGTATGTGACAGTTGTGATGTGTGATAGATCAGTATGTGACCGTTGTAATGTGTGATAGATCAGTATGTGACAGTTGTGATGTGTGATAGATCAGTATGTGACAGTTGTGATGTTTGATAGATCAGTATGTGACAGTTGTGATGTGTGGTAGATCAGTATGTGACAGTTGTGATGTGTGATAGATTAGTATGTGACAGTTGTGATGTGTGATAGATCAGTATGTGACAGTTGTGATGTGTGATAGATCAGTATGTGACAGTTGTGATGTGTGATTGATCAGTATGTGACAGTTATGATGTGTGATAGATCAGTATGTGACAGTTGTGATGTGTGATAGATCAGTATGTGACAGTTGTGATGTGTGATAGATCAGTATGTGACAGTTATGATGTGTGATAGATCAGTATGTGACAGTTGTGATGTGTGATAGATCAGTATGTGACAGTTGTGATGTGTGATAGATCAGTATGTGACAGTTGTGATGTGTGATAGATCAGTATGTGACAGTTGTGATGTGTGATAGATCAGTATGTGACAGTTGTGATGTGTGATAGATCAGTATGTGACAGTTGTGATGTGTGGTAGATCAGTATGTGATGTGTGATAGATTAGTATGTGACAGTTGTGATGTGTGATAGATCAGTATGTGACAGTTGTGATATGTGGTAGATCAGTATGTGACATGTCATAATGATAAGTAATAGGCAACATGATGGATAAAGTGGAGGAAAAAACTGATTGTAATAGATATACTGAACCTTAGGTTAACAGACAGAAACCTGTGATTGAATATACTGAAACTTAGGTTAACAGACAGAAACCTGTGATTGAATATACTGAAACTTAGGTTAACAGACAGAAACCTGTGATTGAATATACTGAAACTTAGGTTAACAGAGAGAAACCTGTGATTGAATATACTGAAACTTAGGTTAACAGAGAGAAACCTATGATTGAATATACTGAAACTTAGGTTAACAGAGAGAAACCTGTGATTGAATATCAGAGGATTCTTTAATTTCCTGTTCAGACCTAAATCAGACTGAAATAGAGGAATACTTGTATTATGTGATAATTTTATTTATATATTGAAAATGATAAAACTGTCATGAGTGTATTTGTAAAGACAATGTTATGATTGATACATCACACAAACATGTTTATTTTACTTTCTTTACTTGACAATAATTCAACAAAACAGTTTTATATATAAAAAATCACATGGAATGTTTGTTTATCACCAGAGTGAGATGCATATATCAAGTCAACAATTATATTAGAACAATAAAGGTTGTATTGCCCTATATCAACAATTATATCAGAACAATGAAGGTTGTATTGCCCTATATCAACAATTATATCAGAACAATGAAGGTTGTATTGCCCTATATCAACAATTATATCAGAACAATGAAGATTGTATTGCCCTATATCAACAATTATATCAGAATAATGAAGGTTGTATTGCCCTATATCAACAATTATATCAGAACAATGAAGGTTGTATTGCCCTATATCAACAATTATATCAGAACAATGAAGGTTGTATTGCCTTATATCAATTACAGCTTATCCTTAGTAATGAAAAACAAGTTAGATTTTGGTGAAAAGTTGACCATTGTGATAAATCAGTATGTGACAGTTGTGATGTGTGATAGATCAGTATGTGACAGTTGTGATGTGTGATAGATCAGTATGTGACAATTGTAATGTGTGATAGATCAGTATGTGACAGTTGTGATGTGTGATAAATCAGTATGTAACAGTTGTGATGTGTGAGATCAGTATGTGACAGTTGTGATGTGTGATAGATCAGTATGTGACAGTTGTGATGTGTGATAGATCAGTATGTGACCATTGTAATGTGTGATAGATCAGTATGTGACAGTTGTGATGTGTGATAGATCAGTATGTGACAGTTGTGATGTGTGATAGATCAGTATGTGACAGTTGTGATGTGTGGTAGATCAGTATGTGATGTGTGATAGATTAGTATGTGACAGTTGTGATGTGTGATAGATCAGTATGTGACAGTTGTGATGTGTGGTAGATCAGTATGTGACATGTCATAATGATAAGTAATAGGCAACATGATGGATAAAGTGGAGGAAAAAACTGATTGTAATAGATATACTGAACCTTAGGTTAACAGACAGAAACCTGTGATTGAATATACTGAAACTTAGGTTAACAGACAGAAACCTGTGATTGAATATACTGAAACTTAGGTTAACAGACAGAAACCTGTGATTGAATATACTGAAACTTAGGTTAACAGAGAGAAACCTGTGATTGAATATACTGAAACTTAGGTTAACAGAGAGAAACCTATGATTGAATATACTGAAGCTTAGGTTAACAGAGAGAAACCTGCGATTGAATATCAGAGGATTCTTTAATTTCCTGTTCAGACCTAAATCAGACTGAAATAGAGGAATACTTGTATTATGTGATAATTTTATTTATATATTGAAAATGATAAAACTGTCATGAGTGTATTTGTAAAGACAATGTTATGATTGATACATCACATAAACATGTTTATTTTACTTTCTTTACTTGACAATAATTCAACAAAACAGTTTTATATATAAAAAATCACATGGAATGTTTGCTTATCACCAGAGTGAGATGCATATATCAAGTCAACAATTATATTAGAACAATAAAGGTTGTATTGCCCTATATCAACAATTATATCAGAACAATGAAGGTTGTATTGCCCTATATCAACAATTATATCAGAACAATGAAGGTTGTATTGCCCTATATCAACAATTATATCAGAACAATGAAGATTGTATTGCCCTATATCAACAATTATATCAGAACAATGAAGGTTGTATTGCCCTATATCAACAATTATATCAGAACAATGAAGGTTGTATTGCCTTATATCAATTACAGCTTATCCTTAGTAATGAAAAACAAGTTAGATTTTGGTGAAAAGTTGACCATTGTGATAAATCAGTATGTGACAGTTGTGATGTGTGATAGATCAGTATGTGACAGTTGTGATGTGTGATAGATCAGTATGTGACAATTGTAATGTGTGATAGATCAGTATGTGACAGTTGTGATGTGTGATAAATCAGTATGTAACAGTTGTGATGTGTGAGATCAGTATGTGACAGTTGTGATGTGTGATAGATCAGTATGTGACAGTTGTGATGTGTGATAGATCAGTATGTGACCATTGTAATGTGTGATAGATCAGTATGTGACAGTTGTGATGTGTGATAGATCAGTATGTGACAGTTGTGATGTGTGATAGATCAGTATGTGACAGTTGTGATGTGTGGTAGATCAGTATGTGATGTGTGATAGATTAGTATGTGACAGTTGTGATGTGTGATAGATCAGTATGTGACAGTTGTGATGTGTGGTAGATCAGTATGTGACATGTCATAATGATAAGTAATAGGCAACATGATGGATAAAGTGGAGGAAAAAACTGATTGTAATAGATATACTGAACCTTAGGTTAACAGACAGAAACCTGTGATTGAATATACTGAAACTTAGGTTAACAGACAGAAACCTGTGATTGAATATACTGAAACTTAGGTTAACAGACAGAAACCTGTGATTGAATATACTGAAACTTAGGTTAACAGACAGAAACCTGTGATTGAATATACTGAAACTTAGGTTAACAGAGAGAAACCTATGATTGAATATACTGAAACTTAGGTTAACAGAGAGAAACCTGTGATTGAATATCAGAGGATTCTTTAATTTCCTGTTCAGACCTAAATCAGACTGAAATAGAGGAATACTTGTATTATGTGATAATTTTATTTATATATTGAAAATGATAAAACTGTCATGAGTGTATTTGTAAAGACAATGTTATGATTGATACATCACATAAACATGTTTATTTTACTTTCTTTACTTGACAATAATTCAACAAAACAGTTTTATATATAAAAAATCACATGGAATGTTTGCTTATCACCAGAGTGAGATGCATATATCAAGTCAACAATTATATTAGAACAATAAAGGTTGTATTGCCCTATATCAACAATTATATCAGAACAATGAAGGTTGTATTGCCCTATATCAACAATTATATCAGAACAATGAAGGTTGTATTGCCCTATATCAACAATTATATCAGAACAATGAAGATTGTATTGCCCTATATCAACAATTATATCAGAACAATGAAGGTTGTATTGCCCTATATCAACAATTATATCAGAACAATGAAGGTTGTATTGCCCTATATCAACAATTATATCAGAACAATGAAGGTTGTATTGCCTTATATCAATTACAGCTTATCCTTAGTAATGAAAAACAAGTTAGATTTTGGTGAAAAGTTGACCATTGTGATAAATCAGTATGTGACAGTTGTGATGTGTGATAGATCAGTATGTGACAGTTGTGATGTGTGATAGATCAGTATGTGACAATTGTAATGTGTGATAGATCAGTATGTGACAGTTGTGATGTGTGATAAATCAGTATGTAACAGTTGTGATGTGTGAGATCAGTATGTGACAGTTGTGATGTGTGATAGATCAGTATGTGACAGTTGTGATGTGTGATAGATCAGTATGTGACCATTGTAATGTGTGATAGATCAGTATGTGACAGTTGTGATGTGTGATAGATCAGTATGTGACAGTTGTGATGTGTGATAGATCAGTATGTGACAATTGTGATGTGTGGTAGATCAGTATGTGATGTGTGATAGATTAGTATGTGACAGTTGTGATGTGTGATAGATCAGTATGTGACAGTTGTGATGTGTGGTAGATCAGTATGTGACATGTCATAATGATAAGTAATAGGCAACATGATGGATAAAGTGGAGGAAAAAACTGATTGTAATAGATATACTGAACCTTAGGTTAACAGACAGAAACCTGTGATTGAATATACTGAAACTTAGGTTAACAGACAGAAACCTGTGATTGAATATACTGAAACTTAGGTTAACAGACAGAAACCTGTGATTGAATATACTGAAACTTAGGTTAACAGAGAGAAACCTGTGATTGAATATACTGAAACTTAGGTTAACAGAGAGAAACCTATGATTGAATATACTGAAACTTAGGTTAACAGAGAGAAACCTGTGATTGAATATCAGAGGATTCTTTAATTTCCTGTTCAGACCTAAATCAGACTGAAATAGAGGAATACTTGTATTATGTGATAATTTTATTTATATATTGAAAATGATAAAACTGTCATGAGTGTATTTGTAAAGACAATGTTATGATTGATACATCACATAAACATGTTTATTTTACTTTCTTTACTTGACAATAATTCAACAAAACAGTTTTATATATAAAAAATCACATGGAATGTTTGCTTATCACCAGAGTGAGATGCATATATCAAGTCAACAATTATATTAGAACAATAAAGGTTGTATTGCCCTATATCAACAATTATATCAGAACAATGAAGGTTGTATTGCCCTATATCAACAATTATATCAGAACAATGAAGGTTGTATTGCCCTATATCAACAATTATATCAGAACAATGAAGGTTGTATTGCCTTATATCAATTACAGCTTATCCTTAGTAATGAAAAACAAGTTAGATTTTGGTGAAAAGTTGACCATTGTTTCCCCTAGAATGTCTTCTGGTAGTCTTGTGTACTATCTAGTATTTAATGGTTAAGGTCATTGGCTCTCTGTTATAGAACTAATATTATACATATGACAACTGTCATGAAGAATTAAATATATTATATTATAACAAAAAACCTGAAACACCCTTTTTGTCACATTTGGGGCCTCTTGTTTCTGCAGTGTTTTTCAAATTGAACAAAAACATCAACTTTAGAGAGGACCATCCAATGCACATTCCTGCTATAAAGTTTGGTTTCAATTGTCCAAGCAAGTTTACAGACCATGACATGTAAAGTGAGGAAAATACCTAACATGACCCTTCATGTCAAGTGAGCTAAAAACAAAAAAAGGGACAGTAAGCAACTTTCAAAACCATTGTATTTCTCTTTTAGATAAACATATATATCTAATTTCTGTAAGGAAATATCCAGGTGTCTAGAAGGTATACAGTTGAAAGGCTTCAATATCATGTCCTAATGTCTTTCATTCTGTGACACATGTTTCTAATTAATAACTAAACAACCATGTTGTATATCGTTTCTCATTTACTAATATACAAATAGAAGCCTTTAAAAGCACGTTGTATATCATTCCTAAGTCTATTGAGATCTAATATTATAATTCCACTTACTAAAAGTATTAAAATGGCAGCGCCAACGTAACCAATACTAGTAGCAGTTATACGAGAATCGACTGCACTAAATTTACGTCGGCGCATTACAGAAGTATTGTGTTTATCTACTTTAAGACTTGTTACCAGCCAGTCAATCTGTTGTTTTAATGTGCTGTTTCCCCAAAACTCTGGCAGGCCAGATTCTCCTGACGAACAGCAGGTACATGGTGCTTCAGTTGTAGGTATAGTTGAGGGTACTGTATAGTTACAGTTGTTTGCTGTTCCTATGACACTGTCCTTCTTGTTACATGTAGAGTCTGGGCTATCAGTATTATTAATGTAGTTTTTATTTATAGGAGAAACAGGACTGACTGAAAACAAAAACAAGAACTGGTCAACAAAAATTCATTAGAGAATCTAGACATTATCAATGTAGTAATTATTGTGTTATAAATATTGCTGTACATCTTGATCAATACTTGACCTGTTTACCAGATTCATGCTCTACTTTCACATTGTTTACCAGATTCATGCTCTACTTTCACATTGCTAAATCAGCTTTGCAATTCAAATTAGAATTAGTATTATAATAACTCAGAGATATCATTGGATTTTTAATATGAGCAACATAAAACATCAGGTGCCACTAGTAGAGAAGGAGCTGCCTCGACTTCCAGGGCATCTGAGTTTGACTGGGGGTTCTTCCAGGGCATCTGAGTTTGACTGGGGGTTCTTCCAGAGCATCTGAGTTTGACTGGGGGTTCTTCCAGGGCATCTGAGTTTGACTGGGGTTTCTTCCAGGGCATTTGAGTTTGACTGGGGGTTCTTCCTGTGCCATGATTTGTGGACGATTGTTTGTTGTTTTATGTCATATCCATCATTACATCTTCTGTTTTTTCACAAGCCAGGGGAGTGAGAATTCATACTTAGCAGTATTGATTTTGCATGTATCTGCGATTTACTTTTTAGATTTTGGAACTGTTCTGACCTGTGTGGTATTTTTTATTTTTCATTTTATTTCATTATATTTCATTATGGAATTAACCAATGGGTTCTATATAACCATTTAAATAGGAAGTAGCTCTAAACCTGCTGGGATAATTTAAATAGGAAGTAGCTCTAAACCTGCTGGGATAATTTAAATAGGAAGGAGCTCTAAACCTGCTGGGATAATTTAAATAGGAAGGAGCTCTAAACCTGCTGGGATAATTTAAATAGGAAGGAGCTCTAAACCTGCTGGGATAATTTAAATAGGAAGGAGCTCTAAACCTGCTGGGATAATTTAAATAGGAAGGAGCTCTAAACCTGCTGGGATAATTTAAATAGGAAGGAGCTCTAAACCTGCTGGGATAATTTAAATAGGAAGGAGCTCTAAACCTGCTGGGATAATTTAAATAGGAAGGAGCTCTAAACCTGCTGGGATAATTTAAATAGGAAGGAGCTCTAAACCTGCTGGGATAATTTAAATAGGAAGGAGCTCTAAACCTGCTGGGATAATTTAAATAGGAAGGAGCTCTAAACCTGCTGGGATAATTTAAATAGGAAGGAGCTCTAAACCTGCTGGGATAATTTAAATAGGAGGGAGCTCTAAACCTGCTGGGATAATTTAAATAGGAAGGAGCTCTAAACCTGCTGGGATAATTTAAATAGGAAGGAGCTCTAAACCTGCTGGGATAATTTAAATAGGAAGTAGCTCTAAACCTGTTGAGATAATTTAAATAGGAAGGAGCTCTAAACCTGCTGGGATAATTTAAATAGGAAGGAGCTCTAAACCTGCTGGGATAATTTAAATAGGAAGGAGCTCTAAGCCTGCTGGGATAATTTAAATAGGAAGTAGCTCTAAACCTGCTGGGATAATTTAAATAGGAAGGAGCTCTAAACCTGCTGGGATAATTTAAATAGGAAGGAGCTCTAAACCTGCTGGAATAATTTAAATAGGAAGGAGCTCTAAACCTGCTGGGATAATTTAAATAGGAAGGAGCTCTAAACCTGCTGGGATAATTTAAATAGGAAGGAGCTCTAAACCTGCTGGGATAATTTAAATAGGAAGGAGCTCTAAACCTGCTGGGATAATTTAAATAGGAGGGAGCTCTAAACCTGCTGGGATAATTTAAATAGGAAGGAGCTCTAAACCTGCTGGGATAATTTAAATAGGAAGGAGCTCTAAACCTGCTGGGATAATTTAAATAGGAAGGAGCTCTAAACCTGCTGGGATAATTTAAATACTCCTATAGGTAAAACATAGGAAGGAGCTCTAAACCTGCTGAGATAATTTAAATACTCACTATAGCTAAAACATAGGAAGGAGCTCTAAACCGGCTGAGATAATTTAAATAGGAAGGAGCTCTAAGCCTGCTGGGATAATTTAAATAGGAAGTAGCTCTAAACCTGCTGGGATAATTTAAATAGGAAGGAGCTCTAAACCTGCTGGGATAATTTAAATAGGAAGGAGCTCTAAACCTGCTGGAATAATTTAAATAGGAAGGAGCTCTAAACCTGCTGGGATAATTTAAATAGGAAGGAGCTCTAAACCTGCTGGGATAATTTAAATAGGAAGGAGCTCTAAACCTGCTGGGATAATTTAAATAGGAAGGAGCTCTAAACCTGCTGGGATAATTTAAATAGGAGGGAGCTCTAAACCTGCTGGGATAATTTAAATAGGAAGGAGCTCTAAACCTGCTGGGATAATTTAAATAGGAAGGAGCTCTAAACCTGCTGGGATAATTTAAATAGGAAGGAGCTCTAAACCTGCTGGGATAATTTAAATAGGAGGTAGCTCTAAACCTGCTGGGATAATTTAAATAGGAAGGAGCTCTAAACCTGCTGGGATAATTTAAATAGGAAGTAGCTCTAAACCTGCTGGGATAATTTAAATAGGAAGGAGCTCTAAATCTGCTGGGATAATTTAAATAGGAAGGAGCTCTAAACCTGCTGGGATAATTTAAATAGGAAGGAGCTCTAAACCTGCTGGGATAATTTAAATAGGAAGGAGCTCTAAACCTGCTGGGATAATTTAAATAGGAAGGAGCTCTAAACCTGCTGGGATAATTTAAATACTCCTATAGGTAAAACATAGGAAGGAGCTCTAAACCTGCTGAGATAATTTAAATACTCACTATAGCTAAAACATAGGAAGGAGCTCTAAACCGGCTGAGATAATTTAAATACTCACTATAGGTAAAACATAGGAAGGAGCTCTAAACCGGCTGAGATAATTTAAATACTCACTATAGGTAAAACATAGGAAGGAGTTCTAAACCTGCTGAGATAATTTAAATACTCACTATAGGTAAAACATAGGAAGGAGCTCTAAACCGGCTGAGATAATTTAAATACTCACTATAGGTAAAACATAGGAAGGAGCTCTAAACCGGCTGAGATAATTTAAATACTCACTATAGGTAAAACATAGGAAGGAGCTCTAAACCTGCTGAGATAATTTAAATACTCACTATAGGTAAAACAAACTTTGGTGTAAAAACGAAGACTTGATTTACAGGTGGTTTGTAGTTGTAGACGTTCATGAATTATACAAGTTCCAGTCAAGTTGTTGAAGGTTAAAGCCCAACATTGCTCGTTTAATCTCGCATGTACCATGCATTTTATTTTGCAAGCCTCCTCAGATATATCTGGGATCTGGATGCTCACTGTAATCTCCAGATTAGCACATTCATTGGCTTTTAATTCCAGTGTACAACTACCTATATAAATAAAGAAGTACATTGCATCATATATCTGACCAATCTAGTTAAAATTAGATTGATATCTTACCTCCTATCATATTTATACATCGTTTTCGATTATAATAGATAAATGTTGAGACTTCATGTATTCTTTTGAGGAGCATGTCTAATAATATGTTCATTAATTATCTCAATATGACCTTTGTTCTTGTATGATGTACTCACTCCAGGATTGTTCTACATTTGTTCTTGTATGATGTGCTCACTCCAGGATTGTTCTACATTTGTTCTTGTATGATGTACTCACTCCAGGATTGTTCTACATTTGTTCTTGTATGATGTATTCACTCCAGGATTGTTCTACATTTGTTCTTGTATGATGTACTCACTCCAGGATTGTTTTACATTTGTTCTTGTATGATGTACTCACTCCAGGATTGTTCTACATTTGTTCTTGTATGATGTGCTCACTCCAGGATTGTTCTACATTTGTTCTTGTATGATGTGCTCACGCCAGGATTGTTCTACATTTGTTCTTGTATGATGTGCTCACGCCAGGATTGTTCTACATTTGTTCTTGTATGACGTGCTCACGCCAGGATTGTTCTACATTTGTTCTTGTATGATGTATTCACTCCAGGATTGTTCTACATTTGTTCTTGTATGATGTGCTCACTCCAGGATTGTTCTACATTTGTTCTTGTATGATGTACTCACTCCAGGATTGTTCTACATTTGTTCTTGTATGATGTATTCACTCCAGGATTGTTCTACATTTGTTCTTGTATGATGTGCTCACTCCAGGATTGTTCTACATTTGTTCTTGTATGATGTACTCACTCCAGGATTGTTCTACATTTGTTCTTGTATGATGTGCTCACTCCAGGATTGTTCTGCATTTGTTCTTGTATGATGTGCTCACTCCAGGATTGTTCTACATTTGTTCTTGTATGACGTGCTCACTCCAGGATTGTTCTACATTTGTTCTTGTATGATGTACTCACTCCAGGATTGTTCTACATTTGTTCTTGTATGATGTATTCACTCCAGGATTGTTCTACATTTGTTCTTGTATGATGTATTCACTCCAGGATTGTTCTACATTTGTTCTTGTATGATGTACTCACTCCAGGATTGTTCTACATTTGTTCTTGTATGATGTGCTCACTCCAGGATTGTTCTACATTTGTTCTTGTATGATGTATTCACTCCAGGATTGTTCTACATTTGTTCTTGTATGATGTGCTCACTCCAGGATTGTTCTACATTTGTTCTTGTATGACGTGCTCACTCCAGGATTGTTCTACATTTGTTCTTGTATGATGTACTCACTCCAGGATTGTTCTACATTTGTTCTTGTATGATGTATTCACTCCAGGATTGTTCTACATTTGTTCTTGTATGATGTATTCACTCCAGGATTGTTCTACATTTGTTCTTGTATGATGTACTCACTCCAGGATTGTTCTACATTTGTTCTTGTATGATGTGCTCACTCCAGGATTGTTCGACATTTGTTCTTGTATGATGTACTCACTCCAGGATTGTTCTACATTTGTTCTTGTATGATGTACTCACTCCAGGATTGTTCTACATTTGTTCTTGTATGATGTACTCACTCCAGGATTGTTCTACATTTGTTCTTGTATGATGTACTCACTCCAAGATTGTTCTACATTTGTTCTTGTATGATGTACTCACTCCAGGATTGTTCTACATTTGTTCTTGTATGATGTACTCACTCCAGGATTGTTCTACATTTGTTCTTGTATGATGTACTCACTCCAGGATTGTTCTACATTTGTTCTTGTATGATGTGCTCACTCCAGGATTGTTCTACATTTGTTCTTGTATGATGTACTCACTCCAGGATTGTTCTACATTTGTTCTTGTATGATGTACTCACTCCAGGATTGTTCTACATTTGTTCTTGTATGATGTACTCACTCCAGGATTGTTCTACATTTGTTCTTGTATGATGTACTCACTCCAGGATTGTTCTACATTTGTTCTTGTATGATGTACTCACTCCAGGATTGTTCTACATTTGTTCTTGTATGATGTGCTCACTCCAGGATTGTTCTACATTTGTTCTTGTATGATGTACTCACTCCAGGATTGTTCTACATTTGTTCTTGTATGATGTGCTCACTCCAGGATTGTTCTGCATTTGTTCTTGTATGATGTACTCACTCCAGGATTGTTCTACATTTGTTCTTGTATGATGTGCTCACTCCAGGATTGTTCTACATTTGTTCTTGTATGATGTGCTCACTCCAGGATTGTTCTACATTTGTTCTTGTATGATGTACTCACTCCAGGATTGTTCTACATTTGTTCTTGTATGATGTACTCACTCCAGGATTGTTCTGCATTTGTTCTTGTATGATGTGCTCACTCCAGGATTGTTCTACATTTGTTCTTGTATGACGTGCTCACTCCAGGATTGTTCTACATTTGTTCTTGTATGATGTACTCACTCCAGGATTGTTCTACATTTGTTCTTGTATGATGTATTCACTCCAGGATTGTTCTACATTTGTTCTTGTATGATGTATTCACTCCAGGATTGTTCTACATTTGTTCTTGTATGATGTACTCACTCCAGGATTGTTCTACATTTGTTCTTGTATGATGTGCTCACTCCAGGATTGTTCGACATTTGTTCTTGTATGATGTACTCACTCCAGGATTGTTCTACATTTGTTCTTGTATGATGTACTCACTCCAGGATTGTTCTACATTTGTTCTTGTATGATGTACTCACTCCAAGATTGTTCTACATTTGTTCTTGTATGATGTACTCACTCCAGGATTGTTCTACATTTGTTCTTGTATGATGTACTCACTCCAGGATTGTTCTACATTTGTTCTTGTATGATGTACTCACTCCAGGATTGTTCTACATTTGTTCTTGTATGATGTGCTCACTCCAGGATTGTTCTACATTTGTTCTTGTATGATGTGCTCACTCCAGGATTGTTCTACATTTGTTCTTGTATGATGTACTCACTCCAGGATTGTTCTACATTTGTTCTTGTATGATGTACTCACTCCAGGATTGTTCTACATTTGTTCTTGTATGATGTACTCACTCCAGGATTGTTCTACATTTGTTCTTGTATGATGTACTCACTCCAGGATTGTTCTACATTTGTTCTTGTATGATGTACTCACTCCAGGATTGTTCTACATTTGTTCTTGTATGATGTGCTCACTCCAGGATTGTTCTACATTTGTTCTTGTATGATGTGCTCACTCCAGGATTGTTCTACATTTGTTCTTGTATGATGTGCTCACTCCAGGATTGTTCTACATTTGTTCTTGTATGATGTGCTCACTCCAGGATTGTTCTGCATTTGTTCTTGTATGATGTACTCACTCCAGGATTGTTCTACATTTGTTCTTGTATGACGTGCTCACGCCAGGATTGTTCTACATTTGTTCTTGTATGACGTGCTCACTCCAGGATTGTTCTACATTTGTTCTTGTATGATGTGCTCACTCCATGATTGTTCTACATTTGTTCTTGTATGATGTGCTCACTCCATGATTGTTCTACATTTGTTCTTGTATGATGTACTCACTCCAGGATTGTTCTACATTTGTTCTTGTATGATGTGCTCACTCCAGGATTGTTCTACATTTGTTCTTGTATGACGTGCTCACTCCAGGATTGTTCTACATTTGTTCTTGTATGATGTGCTCACTCCAGGATTGTTCTACATTTGTTCTTGTATGATGTGCTCACTCCAGGATTGTTCTACATTTGTTCTTGTATGACGTACTCACTCCAGGATTGTTCTACATTTGTTCTTGTATGACGTACTCACTCCAGGATTGTTCTACATTTGTTCTTGTATGATGTACTCACTCCAGGATTGTTCTACATTTGTTCTTGTATGATGTACTCACTCCAGGATTGTTCTACATTTGTTCTTGTATGATGTACTCACTCCAGGATTGTTCTACATTTGTTCTTGTATGATGTACTCACTCCAGGATTGTTCTACATTTGTTCTTGTATGATGTGCTCACTCCATGATTGTTCTACATTTGTTCTTGTATGATGTGCTCACTCCAGGATTGTTCTACATTTGTTCTTGTATGATGTGCTCACTCCAGGATTGTTCTACATTTGTTCTTGTATGATGTGCTCACTCCAGGATTGTTCTGCATTTGTTCTTGTATGATGTACTCACTCCAGGATTGTTCTACATTTGTTCTTGTATGATGTGCTCACTCCAGGATTGTTCTACATTTGTTCTTGTATGATGTACTCACTCCAGGATTGTTCTACATTTGTTCTTGTATGATGTACTCACTCCAGGATTGTTCTACATTTGTTCTTGTATGATGTGCTCACTCCAGGATTGTTCTACATTTGTTCTTGTATGATGTACTCACTCCAGGATTGTTCTACATTTGTTCTTGTATGATGTGCTCACTCCAGGATTGTTCTACATTTGTTCTTGTATGATGTGCTCACTCCAGGATTGTTCTACATTTGTTCTTGTATGATGTGCTCACTCCAGGATTGTTCTACATTTGTTCTTGTATGATGTGCTCACTCCAGGATTGTTCTACATTTGTTCTTGTATGATGTGCTCACTCCAGGATTGTTCTACATTTGTTCTTGTATGATGTACTCACTCCAGGATTGTTCTACATTTGTTCTTGTATGATGTACTCACTCCAGGATTGTTCTACATTTGTTCTTGTATGATGTGCTCACTCCAGGATTGTTCTACATTTGTTCTTGTATGATGTGCTCACTCCAGGATTGTTCTACATTTGTTCTTGTATGATGTACTCACTCCAGGATTGTTCTACATTTGTTCTTGTATGATGTGCTCACTCCAGGATTGTTCTACATTTGTTCTTGTATGATGTGCTCACTCCAGGATTGTTCTACATTTGTTCTTGTATGATGTGCTCACTCCAGGATTGTTCTACATTTGTTCTTGTATGATGTGCTCACTCCAGGATTGTTCTACATTTGTTCTTGTATGATGTGCTCACTCCAGGATTGTTCTACATTTGTTCTTGTATGATGTGCTCACTCCAGGATTGTTCTACATTTGTTCTTGTATGATGTGCTCACTCCAGGATTGTTCTACATTTGTTCTTGTATGATGTGCTCACTCCAGGATTGTTCTACATTTGTTCTTGTATGATGTACTCACTCCAGGATTGTTCTACATTTGTTCTTGTATGATGTACTCACTCCAGGATTGTTCTACATTTGTTCTTGTATGATGTGCTCACTCCAGGATTGTTCTACATTTGTTCTTGTATGATGTGCTCACTCCAGGATTGTTCTACATTTGTTCTTGTATGATGTACTCACTCCAGGATTGTTCTACATTTGTTCTTGTATGATGTGCTCACTCCAGGATTGTTCTACATTTGTTCTTGTATGATGTGCTCACTCCAGGATTGTTCTACATTTGTTCTTGTATGATGTGCTCACTCCAGGATTGTTCTACATTTGTTCTTGTATGATGTGCTCACTCCAGGATTGTTCTACATTTGTTCTTGTATGATGTGCTCACTCCAGGATTGTTCTACATTTGTTCTTGTATGATGTGCTCACTACAGGATTGTTCTACATTTGTTCTTGTATGATGTGCTCACTCCAGGATTGATCTACATTTGTTCTTGTATGATGTGCTCACTCCAGGATTGTTCTACATTTGTTCTTGTATGATGTACTCACTCCAGGATTGTTCTACATTTGTTCTTGTATGATGTGCTCACTCCAGGATTGTTCTGCATTTGTTCTTGTATGATGTACTCACTCCAGGATTGTTCTACATTTGTTCTTGTATGATGTGCTCACTCCAGGATTGTTCTACATTTGTTCTTGTATGATGTGCTCACTCCAGGATTGTTCTACATTTGTTCTTGTATGATGTGCTCACTCCAGGATTGTTCTGCATTTGTTCTTGTATGATGTACTCACTCCAGGATTGTTCTACATTTGTTCTTGTATGATGTACTCACTCCAGGATTGTTCTACATTTGTTCTTGTATGATGTATTCACTCCAGGATTGTTCTACATTTGTTCTTGTATGATGTGCTCACTCCAGGATTGTTCTACATTTGTTCTTGTATGACGTGCTCACTCCAGGATTGTTCTACATTTGTTCTTGTATGACGTACTCACTCCAGGATTGTTCTACATTTGTTCTTGTATGATGTACTCACTCCAGGATTGTTCTACATTTGTTCTTGTATGATGTACTCACTCCAGGATTGTTCTACATTTGTTCTTGTATGATGTGCTCACTCCAGGATTGTTCTACATTTGTTCTTGTATGATGTACTCACTCCAGGATTGTTCTACATTTGTTCTTGTATGATGTACTCACTCCAGGATTGTTCTACATTTGTTCTTGTATGATGTGCTCACTCCAGGATTGTTCTACATTTGTTCTTGTATGATGTACTCACTCCAGGATTGTTCTACAT
The DNA here is from genome assembly GCA_963383655.1 of Bathymodiolus septemdierum. NCBI lineage: Eukaryota > Metazoa > Mollusca > Bivalvia > Mytilida > Modiolidae > Bathymodiolus > Bathymodiolus septemdierum. The sequence goes on along the minus strand of OY726519.1, from coordinate 12,350,992 downwards.
TTGTTCTTGTATGATGTACTCACTCCAGGATTGTTCTACATTTGTTCTTGTATGATGTGCTCACTCCAGGATTGTTCTACATTTGTTCTTGTATGATGTGCTCACTCCAGGATTGTTCTACATTTGTTCTTGTATGATGTGCTCACTCCAGGATTGTTCTACATTTGTTCTTGTATGATGTGCTCACTCCAGGATTGTTCTACATTTGTTCTTGTATGATGTACTCACTCCAGGATTGTTCTACATTTGTTCTTGTATGATGTGCTCACTCCAGGATTGTTCTACATTTGTTCTTGTATGATGTACTCACTCCAGGATTGTTCTACATTTGTTCTTGTATGATGTGCTCACTCCAGGATTGTTCTACATTTGTTCTTGTATGATGTACTCACTCCAGGATTGTTCTACATTTGTTCTTGTATGATGTGCTCACTCCAGGATTGTTCTGCATTTGTTCTTGTATGATGTGCTCACTCCAGGATTGTTCTGCATTTGTTCTTGTATGATGTGCTCACTCCAGGATTGTTCTGCATTTGTTCTTGTATGATGTGCTCACTCCAGGATTGTTCTGCATTTGTTCTTGTATGATGTGCTCACTCCAGGATTGTTCTACATTTGTTCTTGTATGATGTGCTCACTCCAGGATTGTTCTACATTTGTTCTTGTATGATGTGCTCACTCCAGGATTGTTCTACATTTGTTCTTGTATGATGTGCTCACTCCAGGATTGTTCTACATTTGTTCTTGTATGATGTACTCACTCCAGGATTGTTCTACATTTGTTCTTGTATGATGTACTCACTCCAGGATTGTTCTACATTTGTTCTTGTATGATGTGCTCACTCCAGGATTGTTCTACATTTGTTCTTGTATGATGTGCTCACTCCAGGATTGTTCTACATTTGTTCTTGTATGATGTACTCACTCCAGGATTGTTATACATTTGTTCTTGTATGATGTGCTCACTCCAGGATTGTTCTACATTTGTTCTTGTATGATGTGCTCACTCCAGGATTGTTCTACATTTGTTCTTGTATGATGTGCTCACTCCAGGATTGTTCTACATTTGTTCTTGTATGATGTGCTCACTCCAGGATTGTTCTACATTTGTTCTTGTATGATGTGCTCACTCCAGGATTGTTCTACATTTGTTCTTGTATGATGTGCTCACTCCAGGATTGTTCTACATTTGTTCTTGTATGATGTGCTCACTCCAGGATTGTTCTACATTTGTTCTTGTATGATGTGCTCACTCCAGGATTGTTCTACATTTGTTCTTGTATGATGTACTCACTCCAGGATTGTTCTACATTTGTTCTTGTATGATGTACTCACTCCAGGATTGTTCTACATTTGTTCTTGTATGATGTGCTCACTCCAGGATTGTTCTACATTTGTTCTTGTATGATGTGCTCACTCCAGGATTGTTCTACATTTGTTCTTGTATGATGTACTCACTCCAGGATTGTTCTACATTTGTTCTTGTATGATGTGCTCACTCCAGGATTGTTCTACATTTGTTCTTGTATGATGTGCTCACTCCAGGATTGTTCTACATTTGTTCTTGTATGATGTGCTCACTCCAGGATTGTTCTACATTTGTTCTTGTATGATGTGCTCACTCCAGGATTGTTCTACATTTGTTCTTGTATGATGTGCTCACTCCAGGATTGTTCTACATTTGTTCTTGTATGATGTGCTCACTCCAGGATTGTTCTACATTTGTTCTTGTATGATGTGCTCACTCCAGGATTGATCTACATTTGTTCTTGTATGATGTGCTCACTCCAGGATTGTTCTACATTTGTTCTTGTATGATGTACTCACTCCAGGATTGTTCTACATTTGTTCTTGTATGATGTGCTCACTCCAGGATTGTTCTGCATTTGTTCTTGTATGATGTACTTACTCCAGGATTGTTCTACATTTGTTCTTGTATGATGTGCTCACTCCAGGATTGTTCTACATTTGTTCTTGTATGATGTGCTCACTCCAGGATTGTTCTACATTTGTTCTTGTATGATGTGCTCACTCCAGGATTGTTCTGCATTTGTTCTTGTATGATGTACTCACTCCAGGATTGTTCTACATTTGTTCTTGTATGATGTACTCACTCCAGGATTGTTCTACATTTGTTCTTGTATGATGTATTCACTCCAGGATTGTTCTACATTTGTTCTTGTATGATGTGCTCACTCCAGGATTGTTCTACATTTGTTCTTGTATGACGTGCTCACTCCAGGATTGTTCTACATTTGTTCTTGTATGACGTACTCACTCCAGGATTGTTCTACATTTGTTCTTGTATGATGTACTCACTCCAGGATTGTTCTACATTTGTTCTTGTATGATGTACTCACTCCAGGATTGTTCTACATTTGTTCTTGTATGATGTGCTCACTCCAGGATTGTTCTACATTTGTTCTTGTATGATGTACTCACTCCAGGATTGTTCTACATTTGTTCTTGTATGATGTACTCACTCCAGGATTGTTCTACATTTGTTCTTGTATGATGTGCTCACTCCAGGATTGTTCTACATTTGTTCTTGTATGATGTACTCACTCCAGGATTGTTCTACATTTGTTCTTGTATGATGTACTCACTCCAGGATTGTTCTACATTTGTTCTTGTATGATGTGCTCACTCCAGGATTGTTCTACATTTGTTCTTGTATGATGTGCTCACTCCAGGATTGTTCTACATTTGTTCTTGTATGATGTGCTCACTCCAGGATTGTTCTACATTTGTTCTTGTATGATGTGCTCACTCCAGGATTGTTCTACATTTGTTCTTGTATGATGTACTCACTCCAGGATTGTTCTACATTTGTTCTTGTATGATGTGCTCACTCCAGGATTGTTCTACATTTGTTCTTGTATGATGTACTCACTCCAGGATTGTTCTACATTTGTTCTTGTATGATGTGCTCACTCCAGGATTGTTCTACATTTGTTCTTGTATGATGTACTCACTCCAGGATTGTTCTACATTTGTTCTTGTATGATGTGCTCACTCCAGGATTGTTCTGCATTTGTTCTTGTATGATGTGCTCACTCCAGGATTGTTCTGCATTTGTTCTTGTATGATGTGCTCACTCCAGGATTGTTCTGCATTTGTTCTTGTATGATGTGCTCACTCCAGGATTGTTCTGCATTTGTTCTTGTATGATGTACTCACTCCAGGATTGTTCTACATTTGTTCTTGTATGATGTGCTCACTCCAGGATTGTTCTACATTTGTTCTTGTATGACGTGCTCACTCCAGGATTGTTCTACATTTGTTCTTGTATGATGTACTCACTCCAGGATTGTTCTACATTTGTTCTTGTATGATGTACTCACTCCAGGATTGTTCTACATTTGTTCTTGTATGATGTACTCACTCCAGGATTGTTCTACATTTGTTCTTGTATGATGTACTCACTCCAGGATTGTTCTACATTTGTTCTTGTATGATGTGCTCACTCCATGATTGTTCTACATTTGTTCTTGTATGATGTACTCACTCCAGGATTGTTCTACATTTGTTCTTGTATGACGTGCTCATTCCAGGATTGTTCTACATTTGTTCTTGTATGACGTGCTCACTCCAGGATTGTTCTGCATTTGTTCTTGTATGATGTGCTCACTCCAGGATTGTTCTACATTTGTTCTTGTATGATGTACTCACTCCAGGATTGTTCTACATTTGTTCTTGTATGATGTACTCACTCCAGGATTGTTCTACATTTGTTCTTGTATGATGTACTCACTCCAGGATTGTTCTACATTTGTTCTTGTATGATGTACTCACTCCAGGATTGTTCTACATTTGTTCTTGTATGATGTACTCACTCCAGGATTGTTCTACATTTGTTCTTGTATGATGTACTCACTCCAGGATTGTTCTACATTTGTTCTTGTATGATGTGCTCACTCCAGGATTGTTCTACATTTGTTCTTGTATGATGTACTCACTCCAGGATTGTTCTACATTTGTTCTTGTATTATGTGCTCACTCCAGGATTGTTCTGCATTTGTTCTTGTATGATGTACTCACTCCAGGATTGTTCTACATTTGTTCTTGTATGACGTGCTCACGCCAGGATTGTTCTACATTTGTTCTTGTATGACGTGCTCACTCCAGGATTGTTCTACATTTGTTCTTGTATGATGTACTCACTCCAGGATTGTTCTACATTTGTTCTTGTATGATGTGCTCACTCCAGGATTGTTCTACATTTGTTCTTGTATGATGTGCTCACTCCAGGATTGTTCTACATTTGTTCTTGTATGACGTGCTCACTCCAGGATTGTTCTACATTTGTTCTTGTATGATGTGCTCACTCCAGGATTGTTCTACATTTGTTCTTGTATGATGTGCTCACTCCAGGATTGTTCTACATTTGTTCTTGTATGACGTGCTCACTCCAGGATTGTTCTACATTTGTTCTTGTATGATGTACTCACTCCAGGATTGTTCTACATTTGTTCTTGTATGATGTACTCACTCCAGGATTGTTCTACATTTGTTCTTGTATGATGTACTCACTCCAGGATTGTTCTACATTTGTTCTTGTATGATGTACTCACTCCAGGATTGTTCTACATTTGTTCTTGTATGATGTACTCACTCCAGGATTGTTCTACATTTGTTCTTGTATGATGTACTCACTCCAGGATTGTTCTACATTTGTTCTTGTATGATGTGCTCACTCCAGGATTGTTCTACATTTGTTCTTGTATGATGTGCTCACTCCAGGATTGTTCTACATTTGTTCTTGTATGATGTACTCACTCCAGGATTGTTCTACATTTGTTCTTGTATGATGTACTCACTCCAGGATTGTTCTACATTTGTTCTTGTATGATGTACTCACTCCAGGATTGTTCTACATTTGTTCTTGTATGATGTACTCACTCCAGGATTGTTCTACATTTGTTCTTGTATGATGTACTCACTCCAGGATTGTTCTACATTTGTTCTTGTATGATGTGCTCACTCCAGGATTGTTCTACATTTGTTCTTGTATGATGTACTCACTCCAGGATTGTTCTACATTTGTTCTTGTATGATGTGCTCACTCCAGGATTGTTCTGCATTTGTTCTTGTATGATGTACTCACTCCAGGATTGTTCTACATTTGTTCTTGTATGACGTGCTCACGCCAGGATTGTTCTACATTTGTTCTTGTATGACGTGCTCACGCCAGGATTGTTCTACATTTGTTCTTGTATGACGTGCTCACTCCATGATTGTTCTACATTTGTTCTTGTATGACGTGCTCACTCCATGATTGTTCTACATTTGTTCTTGTATGATGTACTCACTCCAGGATTGTTCTACATTTGTTCTTGTATGATGTGCTCACTCCAGGATTGTTCTACATTTGTTCTTGTATGATGTGCTCACTCCAGGATTGTTCTACATTTGTTCTTGTATGACGTGCTCACTCCAGGATTGTTCTACATTTGTTCTTGTATGATGTGCTCACTCCAGGATTGTTCTACATTTGTTCTTGTATGACGTGCTCACTCCAGGATTGTTCTACATTTGTTCTTGTATGACGTACTCACTCCAGGATTGTTCTACATTTGTTCTTGTATGATGTACTCACTCCAGGATTGTTCTACATTTGTTCTTGTATGATGTACTCACTCCAGGATTGTTCTACATTTGTTCTTGTATGATGTACTCACTCCAGGATTGTTCTACATTTGTTCTTGTATGATGTACTCACTCCAGGATTGTTCTACATTTGTTCTTGTATGATGTACTCACTCCAGGATTGTTCTACATTTGTTCTTGTATGATGTGCTCACTCCAGGATTGTTCTACATTTGTTCTTGTATGATGTGCTCACTCCAGGATTGTTCTACATTTGTTCTTGTATGATGTGCTCACTCCAGGATTGTTCTACATTTGTTCTTGTATGATGTGCTCACTCCAGGATTGTTCTGCATTTGTTCTTGTATGATGTACTCACTCCAGGATTGTTCTACATTTGTTCTTGTATGATGTGCTCACTCCAGGATTGTTCTACATTTGTTCTTGTATGATGTGCTCACTCCAGGATTGTTCTACATTTGTTCTTGTATGATGTGCTCACTCCAGGATTGTTCTACATTTGTTCTTGTATGATGTACTCACTCCAGGATTGTTCTACATTTGTTCTTGTATGATGTGCTCACTCCAGGATTGTTCTACATTTGTTCTTGTATGATGTGCTCACTCCAGGATTGTTCTACATTTGTTCTTGTATGATGTGCTCACTCCAGGATTGTTCTACATTTGTTCTTGTATGATGTGCTCACTCCAGGATTGTTCTGCATTTGTTCTTGTATGATGTACTCACTCCAGGATTGTTCTACATTTGTTCTTGTATGATGTGCTCACTCCAGGATTGTTCTACATTTGTTCTTGTATGATGTGCTCACTCCAGGATTGTTCTACATTTGTTCTTGTATGATGTGCTCACTCCAGGATTGTTCTACATTTGTTCTTGTATGATGTACTCACTCCAGGATTGTTCTACATTTGTTCTTGTATGATGTACTCACTCCAGGATTGTTCTACATTTGTTCTTGTATGACGTGCTCACTCCAGGATTGTTCTACATTTGTTCTTGTATGATGTACTCACTCCAGGATTGTTCTACATTTGTTCTTGTATGATGTACTCACTCCAGGATTGTTCTACATTTGTTCTTGTATGATGTACTCACTCCAGGATTGTTCTACATTTGTTCTTGTATGATGTACTCACTCCAGGATTGTTCTACATTTGTTCTTGTATGATGTACTCACTCCAGGATTGTTCTACATTTGTTCTTGTATGATGTACTCACTCCAGGATTGTTCTACATTTGTTCTTGTATGATGTGCTCACTCCATGATTGTTCTACATTTGTTCTTGTATGATGTACTCACTCCAGGATTGTTCTACATTTGTTCTTGTATGACGTGCTCATTCCAGGATTGTTCTACATTTGTTCTTGTATGACGTGCTCACTCCAGGATTGTTCTGCATTTGTTCTTGTATGATGTGCTCACTCCAGGATTGTTCTACATTTGTTCTTGTATGATGTACTCACTCCAGGATTGTTCTACATTTGTTATTGTATGATGTACTCACTCCAGGATTGTTCTACATTTGTTCTTGTATGATGTACTCACTCCAGGATTGTTCTACATTTGTTCTTGTATGATGTACTCACTCCAGGATTGTTCTACATTTGTTCTTGTATGATGTACTCACTCCAGGATTGTTCTACATTTGTTCTTGTATGATGTGCTCACTCCAGGATTGTTCTACATTTGTTCTTGTATGATGTGCTCACTCCAGGATTGTTCTACATTTGTTCTTGTATGATGTACTCACTCCAGGATTGTTCTACATTTGTTCTTGTATTATGTGCTCACTCCAGGATTGTTCTGCATTTGTTCTTGTATGATGTACTCACTCCAGGATTGTTCTACATTTGTTCTTGTATGACGTGCTCACGCCAGGATTGTTCTACATTTGTTCTTGTATGACGTGCTCACTCCAGGATTGTTCTACATTTGTTCTTGTATGATGTGCTCACTCCATGATTGTTCTACATTTGTTCTTGTATGATGTACTCACTCCAGGATTGTTCTACATTTGTTCTTGTATGATGTGCTCACTCCAGGATTGTTCTACATTTGTTCTTGTATGATGTGCTCACTCCAGGATTGTTCTACATTTGTTCTTGTATGACGTGCTCACTCCAGGATTGTTCTACATTTGTTCTTGTATGATGTGCTCACTCCAGGATTGTTCTACATTTGTTCTTGTATGATGTGCTCACTCCAGGATTGTTCTACATTTGTTCTTGTATGACGTGCTCACTCCAGGATTGTTCTACATTTGTTCTTGTATGATGTACTCACTCTAGGATTGTTCTACATTTGTTCTTGTATGATGTACTCACTCCAGGATTGTTCTACATTTGTTCTTGTATGATGTACTCACTCCAGGATTGTTCTACATTTGTTCTTGTATGATGTACTCACTCCAGGATTGTTCTACATTTGTTCTTGTATGATGTGCTCACTCCAGGATTGTTCTACATTTGTTCTTGTATGATGTACTCACTCCAGGATTGTTCTACATTTGTTCTTGTATGATGTGCTCACTCCATGATTGTTCTACATTTGTTCTTGTATGATGTACTCACTCCAGGATTGTTCTACATTTGTTCTTGTATGATGTGCTCACTCCAGGATTGTTCTACATTTGTTCTTGTATGATGTGCTCACTCCAGGATTGTTCTGCATTTGTTCTTGTATGATGTGCTCACTCCAGGATTGTTCTACATTTGTTCTTGTATGATGTGCTCACTCCAGGATTGTTCTACATTTGTTCTTGTATGATGTACTCACTCCAGGATTGTTCTACATTTGTTCTTGTATGATGTACTCACTCCAGGATTGATCTACATTTGTTCTTGTATGATGTGCTCACTCCAGGATTGTTCTACATTTGTTCTTGTATGATGTACTCACTCCAGGATTGTTCTACATTTGTTCTTGTATGATGTGCTCACTCCAGGATTGTTCTACATTTGTTCTTGTATGATGTACTCACTCCAGGATTGTTCTACATTTGTTCTTGTATGATGTGCTCACTCCAGGATTGTTCTGCATTTGTTCTTGTATGATGTGCTCACTCCAGGATTGTTCTACATTTGTTCTTGTATGATGTACTCACTCCAGGATTGTTCTACATTTGTTCTTGTATGATGTACTCACTCCAGGATTGATCTACATTTGTTCTTGTATGATGTGCTCACTCCAGGATTGTTCTACATTTGTTCTTGTATGATGTACTCACTCCAGGATTGTTCTACATTTGTTCTTGTATGATGTGCTCACTCCAGGATTGTTCTACATTTGTTCTTGTATGATGTACTCACTCCAGGATTGTTCTACATTTGTTCTTGTATGATGTGCTCACTCCAGGATTGTTCTGCATTTGTTCTTGTATGATGTGCTCACTCCAGGATTGTTCTACATTTGTTCTTGTATGATGTGCTCACTCCAGGATTGTTCTGCATTTGTTCTTGTATGATGTACTCACTCCAGGATTGTTCTACATTTGTTCTTGTATGATGTACTCACTCCAGGATTGTTCTACATTTGTTCTTGTATGATGTGCTCACTCCAGGATTGTTCTACATTTGTTCTTGTATGATGTACTCACTCCAGGATTGTTCTACATTTGTTCTTGTATGATGTACTCACTCCAGGATTGTTCTACATTTGTTCTTGTATGATGTACTCACTCCAGGATTGTTCTACATTTGTTCTTGTATGATGTACTCACTCCAGGATTGTTCTACATTTGTTCTTGTATGATGTGCTCACTCCAGGATTGTTCTACATTTGTTCTTGTATGATGTACTCACTCCAGGATTGTTCTACATTTGTTCTTGTATGACGTGCTCACTCCAGGATTGTTCTACATTTGTTCTTGTATGATGTGCTCACTCCAGGATTGTTCTGCATTTCTTCTTGTATGATGTGCTCACTCCAGGATTGTTCTACATTTCTTCTTGTATGATGTACTCACTCCAGGATTGTTCTACATTTGTTCTTGTATGATGTACTCACTCCAGGATTGTTCTACATTTGTTCTTGTATGATGTACTCACTCCAGGATTGTTCTACATTTGTTCTTGTATGATGTACTCACTCCAGGATTGTTCTACATTTGTTCTTGTATGATGTACTCACTCCAGGATTGTTCTACATTTGTTCTTGTATGATGTACTCACTCCAGGATTGTTCTACATTTGTTCTTGTATGATGTGCTCACTCCAGGATTGTTCTGCATTTGTTCTTGTATGATGTACTCACTCCAGGATTGTTCTACATTTGTTCTTGTATGACGTGCTCACGCCAGGATTGTTCTACATTTGTTCTTGTATGACGTGCTCACTCCAGGATTGTTCTACATTTGTTCTTGTATGACGTGCTCACTCCATGATTGTTCTACATTTGTTCTTGTATGATGTGCTCACTCCATGATTGTTCTACATTTGTTCTTGTATGATGTACTCACTCCAGGATTGTTCTACATTTGTTCTTGTATGATGTGCTCACTCCAGGATTGTTCTACATTTGTTCTTGTATGATGTGCTCGCTCCAGGATTGTTCTACATTTGTTCTTCTATGACGTGCTCACTCCAGGATTGTTCTACATTTGTTCTTGTATGATGTGCTCACTCCAGGATTGTTCTACATTTGTTCTTGTATGATGTGCTCACTCCAGGATTGTTCTACATTTGTTCTTGTATGATGTACTCACTCCAGGATTGTTCTACATTTGTTCTTGTATGATGTGCTCACTCCAGGATTGTTCTACATTTGTTCTTGTATGATGTACTCACTCCAGGATTGTTCTACATTTGTTCTTGTATGACGTGCTCACTCCAGGATTGTTCTACATTTGTTCTTGTATGATGTACACACTCCAGGATTGTTCTACATTTGTTCTTGTATGATGTACTCACTCCAGGATTGTTCTACATTTGTTCTTGTATGACGTGCTCACTCCAGGATTGTTCTACATTTGTTCTTGTATGATGTACACACTCCAGGATTGTTCTACATTTGTTCTTGTATGATGTACTCACTCCAGGATTGTTCTACATTTGTTCTTGTATGATGTACTCACTCCAGGATTGTTCTACATTTGTTCTTGTATGATGTACTCACTCCAGGATTGTTCTACATTTGTTCTTGTATGATGTACTCACTCCAGGATTGTTCTACATTTGTTCTTGTATGATGTACTCACTCCAGGATTGTTCTGCATTTGTTCTTGTATGATGTGCTCACTCCAGGATTGTTCTACATTTGTTCTTGTATGATGTGCTCACTCCAGGATTGGTCTACATTTGTTCTTGTATGATGTGCTCACTCCAGGATTGTTCTACATTTGTTCTTGTATGATGTACTCACTCCAGGATTGTTCTACATTTGTTCTTGTATGACGTGCTCACTCCAGGATTGTTCTACATTTGTTCTTGTATGATGTACTCACTCCAGGATTGTTCTACATTTGTTCTTGTATGATGTACTCACTCCAGGATTGTTCTACATTTTTTCTTGTATGATGTACTCACTCCAGGATTGTTCTACATTTGTTCTTGTATGATGTGCTCACTCCAGGATTGTTCTACATTTGTTTTTGTATGATGTACTCACTCCAGGATTGTTCTACATTTGTTCTTGTATGATGTACTCACTCCAGGATTGTTCTACATTTGTTCTTGTATGATGTGCTCACTCCATGATTGTTCTACATTTGTTCTTGTATGATGTACTCACTCCAGGATTGTTCTACATTTGTTCTTGTATGATGTACTCACTCCAGGATTGTTCTACATTTGTTCTTGTATGATGTGCTCACTCCAGGATTGTTCTACATTTGTTCTTGTATGATGTGCTCACTCCAGGATTGTTCTACATTTGTTCTTGTATGATGTGCTCACTCCAGGATTGTTCTACATTTGTTCTTGTATGATGTGCTCACTCCAGGATTGTTCTACATTTGTTCTTGTATGATGTGCTCACTCCAGGATTGTTCTACATTTGTTCTTGTATGATGTACTCACTCCAGGATTGTTCTACATTTGTTCTTGTATGATGTGCTCACTCCAGGATTGTTCTACATTTGTTCTTGTATGATGTACTCACTCCAGGATTGTTCTACATTTGTTCTTGTATGATGTGCTCACTCCAGGATTGTTCTACATTTGTTCTTGTATGATGTACTCACTCCAGGATTGTTCTACATTTGTTCTTGTATGATGTGCTCACTCCAGGATTGTTCTGCATTTGTTCTTGTATGATGTGCTCACTCCAGGATTGTTCTACATTTGTTCTTGCATGATGTGATCACTCTAGGATTGTTCTGCATTTGTTCTTGTATGATGTACTCACTCCAGGATTGTTCTACATTTGTTCTTGTATGATGTACTCACTCCAGGATTGTTCTACATTTGTTCTTGTATGATGTGCTCACTCCAGGATTGTTCTACATTTGTTCTTGTATGATGTACTCACTCCAGGATTGTTCTACATTTGTTCTTGTATGATGTACTCACTCCAGGATTGTTCTACATTTGTTCTTGTATGATGTACTCACTCCAGGATTGTTCTACATTTGTTCTTGTATGATGTACTCACTCCAGGATTGTTCTACATTTGTTCTTGTATGATGTGCTCACTCCAGGATTGTTCTACATTTGTTCTTGTATGATGTGCTCACTCCAGGATTGTTCTACATTTGTTCTTGTATGATGTGCTCACTCCATGATTGTTCTACATTTGTTCTTGTATGATGTACTCACTCCAGGATTGTTCTACATTTGTTCTTGTATGACGTGCTCACTCCAGGATTGTTCTACATTTGTTCTTGTAAGATGTGCTCACTCCAGGATTGTTCTGCATTTGTTCTTGTATGATGTGCTCACTCCAGGATTGTTCTACATTTGTTCTTGTATGATGTACTCACTCCAGGATTGTTCTACATTTGTTCTTGTATGATGTACTCACTCCAGGATTGTTCTACATTTGTTCTTGTATGATGTACTCACTCCAGGATTGTTCTACATTTGTTCTTGTATGATGTACTCACTCCAGGATTGTTCTACATTTGTTCTTGTATGATGTACTCACTCCAGGATTGTTCTACATTTGTTCTTGTATGATGTGCTCACTCCAGGATTGTTCTACATTTGTTCTTGTATGATGTACTCACTCCAGGATTGTTCTACATTTGTTCTTGTATGATGTGCTCACTCCAGGATTGTTCTGCATTTGTTCTTGTATGATGTACTCACTCCAGGATTGTTCTACATTTGTTCTTGTATGACGTGCTCACGCCAGGATTGTTCTACATTTGTTCTTGTATGACGTGCTCACTCCAGGATTGTTCTACATTTGTTCTTGTATGATGTGCTCACTCCAGGATTGTTCTACATTTGTTCTTGTATGATGTACTCACTCCAGGATTGTTCTACATTTGTTCTTGTATGATGTGCTCACTCCAGGATTGTTCTACATTTGTTCTTGTATGATGTGCTCACTCCAGGATTGTTCTACATTTGTTCTTGTATGACGTGCTCACTCCAGGATTGTTCTACATTTGTTCTTGTATGATGTGCTCACTCCAGGATTGTTCTACATTTGTTCTTGTATGATGTGCTCACTCCAGGATTGTTCTACATTTGTTCTTGTATGACGTGCTCACTCCAGGATTGTTCTACATTTGTTCTTGTATGATGTACTCACTCCAGGATTGTTCTACATTTGTTCTTGTATGATGTACTCACTCCAGGATTGTTCTACATTTGTTCTTGTATGATGTACTCACTCCAGGATTGTTCTACATTTGTTCTTGTATGATGTGCTCACTCCAGGATTGTTCTACATTTGTTCTTGTATGATGTACTCACTCCAGGATTGTTCTACATTTGTTCTTGTATGATGTGCTCACTCCATGATTGTTCTACATTTGTTCTTGTATGATGTGCTCACTCCAGGATTGTTCTACATTTGTTCTTGTATGATGTGCTCACTCCAGGATTGTTCTACATTTGTTCTTGTATGATGTACTCACTCCAGGATTGTTCTACATTTGTTCTTGTATGATGTACTCACTCCAGGATTGTTCTACATTTGTTCTTGTATGATGTACTCACTCCAGGATTGTTCTACATTTATTCTTGTATGATGTACTCACTCCAGGATTGTTCTACATTTGTTCTTGTATGATGTACTCACTCCAGGATTGTTCTACATTTGTTCTTGTATGATGTGCTCACTCCAGGATTGTTCTACATTTGTTCTTGTATGATGTGCTCACTCCAGGATTGTTCTACATTTGTTCTTGTATGATGTACTCACTCCAGGATTGTTCTACATTTGTTCTTGTATGACGTGCTCACTCCAGGATTGTTCTGCATTTGTTCTTGTATGATGTGCTCACTCCAGGATTGTTCTGCATTTGTTCTTGTATGATGTGCTCACTCCAGGATTGTTCTGCATTTGTTCTTGTATGATGTACTCACTCCAGGATTGTTCTACATTTGTTCTTGTATGATGTACTCACTCCAGGATTGTTCTACATTTGTTCTTGTATGATGTACTCACTCCAGGATTGTTCTACATTTGTTCTTGTATGATGTGCTCACTCCAGGATTGTTCTACATTTGTTCTTGTATGATGTGCTCACTCCAGGATTGTTCTACATTTGTTCTTGTATGATGTGCTCACTCCAGGATTGTTCTACATTTGTTCTTGTATGATGTACTCACTCCAGGATTGTTCTACATTTGTTCTTGTATGATGTGCTCACTCCAGGATTGGTCTGCATTTGTTCTTGTATGATGTACTCACTCCAGGATTGTTCTACATTTGTTCTTGTATGACGTGCTCACGCCAGGATTGTTCTACATTTGTTCTTGTATGACGTGCTCACTCCAGGATTGTTCTACATTTGTTCTTGTATGATGTGCTCACTCCATGATTGTTCTACATTTGTTCTTGTATGATGTGCTCACTCCATGATTGTTCTACATTTGTTCTTGTATGATGTGCTCACTCCAGGATTGTTCTACATTTGTTCTTGTATGATGTGCTCACTCCAGGATTGTTCTACATTTGTTATTGTATGACGTGCTCACTCCAGGATTGTTCTACATTTGTTCTTGTATGACGTGCTCACTCCAGGATTGTTCTACATTTGTTCTTGTATGATGTGCTCACTCCAGGATTGTTCTACATTTGTTCTTGTATGATGTGCTCACTCCAGGATTGTTCTACATTTGTTCTTGTATGACGTGCTCACTCCAGGATTGTTCTACATTTGTTCTTGTATGATGTACTCACTCCAGGATTGTTCTACATTTGTTCTTGTATGATGTACTCACTCCAGGATTGTTCTACATTTGTTCTTGTATGATGTACTCACTCCAGGATTGTTCTACATTTGTTCTTGTATGATGTGCTCACTCCAGGATTGTTCTACATTTGTTCTTGTACGATGTGCTCACTCCAGGATTGTTCTACATTTGTTCTTGTACGATGTGCTCACTCCATGATTGTTCTACATTTGTTCTTGTACGATGTACTCACTCCAGGATTGTTCTACATTTGTTCTTGTATGATGTGCTCACTCCAGGATTGTTCTACATTTGTTCTTGTATGATGTGCTCACTCCAGGATTGTTCTACATTTGTTCTTGTATGATGTGCTCACTCCAGGATTGTTCTGCATTTGTTCTTGTATGATGTGCTCACTCCAGGATTGTTCTGCATTTGTTCTTGTATGATGTGCTCACTCCAGGATTGTTCTACATTTGTTCTTGTATGATGTGCTCACTCCAGGATTGTTCTACATTTGTTCTTGTATGATGTACTCACTCCAGGATTGTTCTACATTTGTTCTTGTATGATGTTCTCACTCCAGGATTGTTCTACATTTGTTCTTGTATGATGTGCTCACTCCAGGATTGTTCTACATTTGTTCTTGTATGATGTGCTCACTCCAGGATTGTTCTACATTTGTTCTTGTATGATGTGCTCACTCCAGGATTGTTCTACATTTGTTCTTGTATGATGTACTCACTCCAGGATTGATCTACATTTGTTCTTGTATGATGTACTCACTCCAGGATTGATCTACATTTGTTCTTGTATGATGTGCTCACTCCAGGATTGTTCTACATTTGTTCTTGTATGATGTACTCACTCCAGGATTGTTCTACATTTGTTCTTGTATGATGTGCTCACTCCAGGATTGTTCTGCATTTGTTCTTGTATGATGTGCTCACTCCAGGATTGTTCTACATTTGTTCTTGTATGATGTGCTCACTCCAGGATTGTTCTACATTTGTTCTTGTATGATGTGCTCACTCCAGGATTGTTCTGCATTTGTTCTTGTATGATGTACTCACTCCAGGATTGTTCTACATTTGTTCTTGTATGATGTACTCACTCCAGGATTGTTCTACATTTGTTCTTGTATGATGTGCTCACTCCAGGATTGTTCTACATTTGTTCTTGTATGATGTACTCACTCCAGGATTGTTCTACATTTGTTCTTGTATGATGTACTCACTCCAGGATTGTTCTACATTTGTTCTTGTATGATGTACTCACTCCAGGATTGTTCTACATTTGTTCTTGTATGATGTACTCACTCCAGGATTGTTCTACATTTGTTCTTGTATGATGTACTCACTCCAGGATTGTTCTACATTTGTTCTTGTATGATGTACTCACTCCAGGATTGTTCTACATTTGTTCTTGTATGACGTGCTCACTCCAGGATTGTTCTACATTTGTTCTTGTATGACGTGCTCACTCCAGGATTGTTCTACATTTGTTCTTGTATGACGTGCTCACTCCAGGATTGTTCTACATTTGTTCTTGTATGATGTACTCACTCCAGGATTGTTCTACATTTGTTCTTGTATGATGTACTCACTCCAGGATTGTTCTACATTTGTTCTTGTATGATGTACTCACTCCAGGATTGTTCTACATTTGTTCTTGTATGATGTACTCACTCCAGGATTGTTCTACATTTGTTCTTGTATGATGTACTCACTCCAGGATTGTTCTACATTTGTTCTTGTATGATGTGGTCACTCCAGGATTGTTCTACATTTGTTCTTGTATGATGTACTCACTCCAGGATTGTTCTACATTTGTTCTTGTATGATGTGCTCACTCCAGGATTGTTCTGCATTTGTTCTTGTATGATGTACTCACTCCAGGGTTGTTCTACATTTGTTCTTGTATGACGTGCTCACGCCAGGATTGTTCTACATTTGTTCTTGTATGACGTGCTCACGCCAGGATTGTTCTACATTTGTTCTTGTATGACGTGCTCACTCCAGGATTGTTCTACATTTGTTCTTGTATGACGTGCTCACTCCAGGATTGTTCTACATTTGTTCTTGTATGATGTGCTCACTCCAGGATTGTTCTACATTTGTTCTTGTATGATGTGCTCACTCCAGGATTGTTCTACATTTGTTCTTCTATGACGTTCTCACTCCAGGATTGTTCTACATTTGTTCTTGTATGATGTGCTCACTCCATGATTGTTCTACATTTGTTCTTGTATGATGTGCTCACTCCAGGATTGTTCTACATTTGTTCTTGTATGATGTGCTCACTCCAGGATTGTTCTACATTTGTTCTTGTATGATGTGCTCACTCCAGGATTGTTCTACATTTGTTCTTGTATGATGTGCTCACTCCAGGATTGTTCTACATTTGTTCTTGTATGATGTACTCACTCCAGGATTGTTCTACATTTGTTCTTGTATGACGTGCTCACTCCAGGATTGTTCTACATTTGTTCTTGTATGATGTACACACTCCAGGATTGTTCTACATTTGTTCTTGTATGATGTACACACTCCAGGATTGTTCTACATTTGTTCTTGTATGACGTGCTCACTCCAGGATTGTTCTACATTTGTTCTTGTATGATGTACACACTCCAGGATTGTTCTACATTTATTCTTGTATGATGTACTCACTCCAGGATTGTTCTACATTTGTTCTTGTATGATGTACTCACTCCAGGATTGTTCTACATTTGTTCTTGTATGATGTACTCACTCCAGGATTGTTCTGCATTTGTTCTTGTATGATGTGCTCACTCCAGGATTGTTCTGCATTTGTTCTTGTATGATGTGCTCACTCCAGGATTGTTCTACATTTGTTCTTGTATGATGTGCTCACTCCAGGATTGTTCTACATTTGTTCTTGTATGATGTACTCACTCCAGGATTGTTCTACATTTGTTCTTGTATGATGTACTCACTCCAGGATTGTTCTACATTTGTTCTTGTATGATGTACTCACTCCAGGATTGTTCTACATTTGTTCTTGTATGATGTACTCACTCCAGGATTGTTCTACATTTGTTCTTGTATGATGTACTCACTCCAGGATTGTTCTACATTTGTTCTTGTATGATGTGCTCACTCCAGGATTGTTCTACATTTGTTCTTGTATGATGTACTCACTCCAGGATTGTTCTACATTTGTTCTTGTATGATGTACTCACTCCAGGATTGTTCTACATTTGTTCTTGTATGATGTGCTCACTCCATGATTGTTCTACATTTGTTCTTGTATGATGTACTCACTCCAGGATTGTTCTACATTTGTTCTTGTATGATGTACTCACTCCAGGATTGTTCTACATTTGTTCTTGTATGATGTGCTCACTCCAGGATTGTTCTACATTTGTTCTTGTATGATGTGCTCACTCCAGGATTGTTCTACATTTGTTCTTGTATGATGTGCTCACTCCAGGATTGTTCTACATTTGTTCTTGTATGATGTGCTCACTCCAGGATTGTTCTACATTTGTTCTTGTATGATGTGCTCACTCCAGGATTGTTCTACATTTGTTCTTGTATGATGTACTCACTCCAGGATTGTTCTACATTTGTTGTTGTATGATGTGCTCACTCCAGGATTTTTCTACATTTGTTCTTGTATGATGTACTCACTCCAGGATTGTTCTACATTTGTTCTTGTATGATGTGCTCACTCCAGGATTGTTCTACATTTGTTCTTGTATGATGTACTCACTCCAGGATTGTTCTACATTTGCTCTTGTATGATGTGCTCACTCCAGGATTGTTCTGCATTTGTTCTTGTATGATGTGCTCACTCCAGGATTGTTCTACATTTGTTCTTGTATGATGTGCTCACTCCAGGATTGTTCTGCATTTGTTCTTGTATGATGTACTCACTCCAGGATTGTTCTACATTTGTTCTTGTATGATGTACTCACTCCAGGATTGTTCTATATTTGTTCTTGTATGATGTGCTCACTCCAGGATTGTTCTACATTTGTTCTTGTATGATGTGCTCACTCCAGGATTGTTCTACATTTGTTCTTGTATGATGTACTCACTCCAGGATTGTTCTACATTTGTTCTTGTATGATGTACTCACTCCAGGATTGTTCTACATTTGTTCTTGTATGATGTACTCACTCCAGGATTGTTCTACATTTGTTCTTGTATGATGTACTCACTCCAGGATTGTTCTACATTTGTTCTTGTATGATGTGCTCACTCCAGGATTGTTCTGCATTTGTTCTTGTATGATGTGCTCACTCCAGGATTGTTCTACATTTGTTCTTGTATGATGTACTCACTCCAGGATTGTTCTACATTTGTTCTTGTATGATGTACTCACTCCAGGATTGTTCTACATTTGTTCTTGTATGATGTACTCACTCCAGGATTGTTCTACATTTGTTCTTGTATGATGTACTCACTCCAGGATTGTTCTACATTTGTTCTTGTATGATGTACTCACTCCAGGATTGTTCTACATTTGTTCTTGTATGATGTGCTCACTCCAGGATTGTTCTACATTTGTTCTTGTATGATGTGGTCACTCCAGGATTGTTCTACATTTGTTCTTGTATGATGTACTCACTCCAGGATTGTTCTACATTTGTTCTTGTATGATGTGCTCACTCCAGGATTGTTCTACATTTGTTCTTGTATGATGTACTCACTCCAGGATTGTTCTACATTTGTTCTTGTATGACGTGCTCACTCCAGGATTGTTCTACATTTGTTCTTGTATGACGTGCTCACTCCATGATTGTTCTACATTTGTTCTTGTATGATGTACTCACTCCAGGATTGTTCTACATTTGTTCTTGTATGATGTACTCACTCCAGGATTGTTCTACATTTGTTCTTGTATGATGTGCTCACTCCAGGATTGTTCTACATTTGTTCTTGTATGATGTGCTCACTCCAGGATTGTTCTACATTTGTTCTTGTATGACGTGCTCACTCCAGGATTGTTCTACATTTGTTCTTGTATGACGTGCTCACTCCAGGATTGTTCTACATTTGTTCTTGTATGACGTGCTCACTCCAGGATTGTTCTACATTTGTTCTTGTATGACGTGCTCACTCCAGGATTGTTCTACATTTGTTCTTGTATGATGTACTCACTCCAGGATTGTTCTACATTTGTTCTTGTATGATGTACTCACTCCAGGATTGTTCTACATTTGTTCTTGTATGATGTACTCACTCCAGGATTGTTCTACATTTGTTCTTGTATGATGTACTCACTCCAGGATTGTTCTACATTTGTTCTTGTATGATGTGCTCACTCCAGGATTGTTCTACATTTGTTCTTGTATGATGTGCTCACTCCAGGATTGTTCTACATTTGTTCTTGTATGATGTACTCACTCCAGGATTGTTCTACATTTGTTCTTGTATGATGTGCTCACTCCATGATTGCTCTACATTTGTTCTTGTATGATGTGCTCACTCCAGGATTGTTCTGCATTTGTTCTTGTATGATGTGCTCACTCCAGGATTGTTCTACATTTGTTCTTGTATGATGTGCTCACTCCAGGATTGTTCTACATTTGTTCTTGTATGATGTGCTCACTCCAGGATTGTTCTACATTTGTTCTTGTATGATGTGCTCACTCCAGGATTGTTCTACATTTGTTCTTGTATGATGTTCTCACTCCAGGATTGTTCTACATTTGTTCTTGTATGATGTGCTCACTCCAGGATTGTTCTACATTTGTTCTTGTATGATGTGCTCACTCCAGGATTGTTCTACATTTGTTCTTGTATGATGTGCTCACTCCAGGATTGTTCTACATTTGTTCTTGTATGATGTACTCACTCCAGGATTGATCTACATTTGTTCTTGTATGATGTGCTCACTCCAGGATTGTTCTACATTTGTTCTTGTATGATGTGCTCACTCCAGGATTGTTCTACATTTGTTCTTGTATGATGTGCTCACTCCAGGATTGTTCTACATTTGTTCTTGTATGATGTACTCACTCCAGGATTGTTCTACATTTGTTCTTGTATGATGTGCTCACTCCATGATTGTTCTGCATTTGTTCTTGTATGATGTGCTCACTCCAGGATTGTTCTACATTTGTTCTTGTATGATGTGCTCACTCCAGGATTGTTCTGCATTTGTTCTTGTATGATGTACTCACTCCAGGATTGTTCTACATTTGTTCTTGTATGATGTACTCACTCCAGGATTGTTCTACATTTGTTCTTGTATGATGTGCTCACTCCAGGATTGTTCTACATTTGTTCTTGTATGATGTACTCACTCCAGGATTGTTCTACATTTGTTCTTGTATGATGTACTCACTCCAGGATTGTTCTACATTTGTTCTTGTATGATGTACTCACTCCAGGATTGTTCTACATTTGTTCTTGTATGATGTACTCACTCCAGGATTGTGCTACATTTGTTCTTGTATGATGTACTCACTCCAGGATTGTTCTACATTTGTTCTTGTATGATGTGCTCACTCCAGGATTGTTCTACATTTGCTCTTGTATGATGTACTCACTCCAGGATTGTTCTACATTTGTTCTTGTATGACGTGCTCACTCCAGGATTGTTCTACATTTGTTCTTGTATGATGTGCTCACTCCAGGATTGTTCTGCATTTGTTCTTGTATGATGTGCTCACTCCAGGATTGTTCTACATTTCTTCTTGTATGATGTACTCACTCCAGGATTGTTCTACATTTGTTCTTGTATGATGTACTCACTCCAGGATTGTTCTACATTTGTTCTTGTATGATGTACTCACTCCAGGATTGTTCTACATTTGTTCTTGTATGATGTACTCACTCCAGGATTGTTCTACATTTGTTCTTGTATGATGTACTCACTCCAGGATTGTTCTACATTTGTTCTTGTATGATGTACTCACTCCAGGATTGTTCTACATTTGTTCTTGTATGATGTGGTCACTCCAGGATTGTTCTACATTTGTTCTTGTATGATGTACTCACTCCAGGATTGTTCTACATTTGTTCTTGTATGATGTGCTCACTCCAGGATTGTTCTGCATTTGTTCTTGTATGATGTACTCACTCCAGGATTGTTCTACATTTGTTCTTGTATGACGTGCTCACGCCAGGATTGTTCTACATTTGTTCTTGTATGACGTGCTCACTCCAGGATTGTTCTACATTTGTTCTTGTATGATGTGCTCACTCCATGATTGTTCTACATTTGTTCTTGTATGATGTACTCACTCCAGGATTGTTCTACATTTGTTCTTGTATGATGTGCTCACTCCAGGATTGTTCTACATTTGTTCTTGTATGATGTGCTCACTCCAGGATTGTTCTACATTTGTTCTTCTATGACGTGCTCACTCCAGGATTGTTCTACATTTGTTCTTGTATGATGTGCTCACTCCAGGATTGTTCTACATTTGTTCTTGTATGATGTGCTCACTCCAGGATTGTTCTACATTTGTTCTTGTATGATGTGCTCACTCCAGGATTGTTCTACATTTGTTCTTGTATGATGTGCTCACTCCAGGATTGTTCTACATTTGTTCTTGTATGATGTACTCACTCCAGGATTGTTCTACATTTGTTCTTGTATGACGTGCTCACTCCAGGATTGTTCTACATTTGTTCTTGTATGATGTACACACTCCAGGATTGTTCTACATTTGTTCTTGTATGATGTACACACTCCAGGATTGTTCTACATTTGTTCTTGTATGACGTGCTCACTCCAGGATTGTTCTACATTTGTTCTTGTATGACGTGCTCACTCCAGGATTGTTCTACATTTGTTCTTGTATGATGTACACACTCCAGGATTGTTCTACATTTATTCTTGTATGATGTACTCACTCCAGGATTGTTCTACATTTGTTCTTGTATGATGTACTCACTCCAGGATTGTTCTACATTTGTTCTTGTATGATGTACTCACTCCAGGATTGTTCTACATTTGTTCTTGTATGATGTACTCACTCCAGGATTGTTCTACATTTGTTCTTGTATGATGTACTCACTCCAGGATTGTTCTACATTTGTTCTTGTATGATGTACTCACTCCAGGATTGTTCTGCATTTGTTCTTGTATGATGTGCTCACTCCAGGATTGTTCTACATTTGTTCTTGTATGATGTGCTCACTCCAGGATTGGTCTACATTTGTTCTTGTATGATGTGCTCACTCCAGGATTGTTCTACATTTGTTCTTGTATGATGTACTCACTCCAGGATTGTTCTACATTTGTTCTTGTATGATGTATTCACTCCAGGATTGTTCTACATTTGTTCTTGTATGATGTACTCACTCCAGGATTGTTCTACATTTGTTCTTGTATGATGTACTCACTCCAGGATTGTTCTACATTTGTTCTTGTATGACGTACTCACTCCAGGATTGTTCTGCATTTGTTCTTGTATGATGTATTCACTCCAGGATTGTTCTACATTTGTTCTTGTATGATGTGTTCACTCCAGGATTGTTCTACATTTGTTCTTGTATGATGTGCTCACTCCAGGATTGTTCTACATTTGTTCTTGTATGATGTGCTCACTCCATGATTGTTCTACATTTGTTCTTGTATGATGTACTCACTCCAGGATTGTTCTACATTTGCTCTTGTATGACGTGCTCACTCCAGGATTGTTCTACATTTGTTCTTGTATGATGTGCTCACTCCAGGATTGTTCTACATTTGTTCTTGTATGATGTACTCACTCCAGGATTGTTCTACGTTTGTTCTTGTATGAGGTGCTCACTCCAGGATTGTTCTACATTTGTTCTTGTATGATGTACACACTCCAGGATTGTTCTACATTTGTTCTTGTATGATGTACTAACTCCAGGATTGTTCTACATTTGTTCTTGTATGACGTGCTCACTCCAGGATTGTTCTACATTTGTTCTTGTATGATGTACACACTCCAGGATTGTTCTACATTTGTTCTTGTATGATGTACTCACTCCAGGATTGTTCTACATTTGTTCTTGTATGATGTACTCACTCCAGGATTGTTCTACATTTGTTCTTGTATGATGTGCCCACTCCATGATTGTTCTACATTTGTTCTTGTATGATGTATTCACTCCAGGATTGTTCTATATTTGTTCTTGTATGATGTACTCACTCCAGGATTGTTCTACATTTGTTCTTGTATGATGTACTCACTCCAGGATTGTTCTACATTTGTTCTTGTATGATGTACTCACTCCAGGATTGTTCTACATTTGTTCTTGTATGATGTACTCACTCCAGGATTGTTCTACATTTGTTCTTGTATGATGTATTCACTCCAGGATTGTTCTACATTTGTTCTTGTGTGATGTGCTCACTCCAGGATTGTTCTACATTTGTTCTTGTATGATGTGCTCACTCCAGGATTGTTCTACATTTGTTCTTGTATGATGTGCTCACTCCAGGATTGTTCTGCATTTGTTCTTGTATGATGTACTCACGCCAGGATTGTTCTACATTTGTTCTTGTATGACGTGCTCACGCCAGGATTGTTCTACATTTGTTCTTGTATGACGTGCTCACTCCAGGATTGTTCTACATTTGTTCTTGTATGATGTACTCACTCCAGGATTGTTCTACATTTGTTCTTGTATGATGTGCTCACTCCAGGATTGTTCTACATTTGTTCTTGTATGATGTGCTCACTCCAGGATTGTTCTGCATTTGTTCTTGTATGATGTACTCACTCCAGGATTGTTCTACATTTGTTCTTGTATGATGTACTCACTCCAGGATTGTTCTACATTTGTTCTTGTATGATGTATTCACTCCAGGATTGTTCTACATTTGTTCTTGTATGATGTGCTCACTCCAGGATTGTTCTACATTTGCTCTTGTATGATGTGCTCACTCCAGGATTGTTCTACATTTGCTCTTGTATGACGTGCTCACTCCAGGATTGTTCTACATTTGTTCTTGTATGACGTGCTCACTCCAGGATTGTTCTACATTTGTTCTTGTATGATGTACTCACTCCAGGATTGTTCTACATTTGTTCTTGTATGATGTGCTCACTCCAGGATTGTTCTACATTTGTTCTTGTATGACGTGCTCACGCCAGGATTGTTCTACATTTGTTCTTGTATGACGTGCTCACTCCAGGATTGTTCTACATTTGTTCTTGTATGATGTACTCACTCCAGGATTGTTCTGCATTTGTTCTTGTATGATGTGCTCACTCCAGGATTGTTCTGCATTTGTTCTTGTATGATGTGCTCACTCCAGGATTGTTCTACATTTGTTCTTGTATGATGTGCTCACTCCAGGATTGTTCTACATTTGTTCTTGTATGATGTACTCACTCCAGGATTGTTCTACATTTGTTCTTGTATGATGTACTCACTCCAGGATTGTTCTACATTTGTTCTTGTATGATGTACTCACTCCAGGATTGTTCTACATTTGTTCTTGTATGATGTACTCACTCCAGGATTGTTCTACATTTGTTCTTGTATGATGTACTCACTCCAGGATTGTTCTACATTTGTTCTTGTATGATGTGCTCACTCCAGGATTGTTCTACATTTGTTCTTGTATGATGTACTCACTCCAGGATTGTTCTACATTTGTTCTTGTATGATGTACTCACTCCAGGATTGTTCTACATTTGTTCTTGTATGATGTGCTCACTCCATGATTGTTCTACATTTGTTCTTGTATGATGTACTCACTCCAGGATTGTTCTACATTTGTTCTTGTATGATGTACTCACTCCAGGATTGTTCTACATTTGTTCTTGTATGATGTGCTCACTCCAGGATTGTTCTACATTTGTTCTTGTATGATGTGCTCACTCCAGGATTGTTCTACATTTGTTCTTGTATGATGTGCTCACTCCAGGATTGTTCTACATTTGTTCTTGTATGATGTGCTCACTCCAGGATTGTTCTACATTTGTTCTTGTATGATGTGCTCACTCCAGGATTGTTCTACATTTGTTCTTGTATGATGTACTCACTCCAGGATTGTTCTACATTTGTTCTTGTATGATGTGCTCACTCCAGGATTTTTCTACATTTGTTCTTGTATGATGTACTCACTCCAGGATTGTTCTACATTTGTTCTTGTATGATGTGCTCACTCCAGGATTGTTCTACATTTGTTCTTGTATGATGTACTCACTCCAGGATTGTTCTACATTTGCTCTTGTATGATGTGCTCACTCCAGGATTGTTCTGCATTTGTTCTTGTATGATGTGCTCACTCCAGGATTGTTCTACATTTGTTCTTGTATGATGTGCTCACTCCAGGATTGTTCTGCATTTGTTCTTGTATGATGTACTCACTCCAGGATTGTTCTACATTTGTTCTTGTATGATGTACTCACTCCAGGATTGTTCTATATTTGTTCTTGTATGATGTGCTCACTCCAGGATTGTTCTACATTTGTTCTTGTATGATGTGCTCACTCCAGGATTGTTCTACATTTGTTCTTGTATGATGTACTCACTCCAGGATTGTTCTACATTTGTTCTTGTATGATGTACTCACTCCAGGATTGTTCTACATTTGTTCTTGTATGATGTACTCACTCCAGGATTGTTCTACATTTGTTCTTGTATGATGTACTCACTCCAGGATTGTTCTACATTTGTTCTTGTATGATGTACTCACTCCAGGATTGTTCTACATTTGTTCTTGTATGATGTACTCACTCCATGATTGTTCTACATTTGTTCTTGTATGACGTGCTCACTCCAGGATTGTTCTACATTTGTTCTTGTATGATGTGCTCACTCCAGGATTGTTCTGCATTTGTTCTTGTATGATGTGCTCACTCCAGGATTGTTCTACATTTGTTCTTGTATGATGTACTCACTCCAGGATTGTTCTACATTTGTTCTTGTATGATGTACTCACTCCAGGATTGTTCTACATTTGTTCTTGTATGATGTACTCACTCCAGGATTGTTCTACATTTGTTCTTGTATGATGTACTCACTCCAGGATTGTTCTACATTTGTTCTTGTATGATGTACTCACTCCAGGATTGTTCTACATTTGTTCTTGTATGATGTGCTCACTCCAGGATTGTTCTACATTTGTTCTTGTATGATGTGGTCACTCCAGGATTGTTCTACATTTGTTCTTGTATGATGTACTCACTCCAGGATTGTTCTACATTTGTTCTTGTATGATGTGCTCACTCCAGGATTGTTCTACATTTGTTCTTGTATGATGTACTCACTCCAGGATTGTTCTACATTTGTTCTTGTATGACGTGCTCACTCCAGGATTGTTCTACATTTGTTCTTGTATGACGTGCTCACTCCATGATTGTTCTACATTTGTTCTTGTATGATGTACTCACTCCAGGATTGTTCTACATTTGTTCTTGTATGATGTACTCACTCCAGGATTGTTCTACATTTGTTCTTGTATGATGTGCTCACTCCAGGATTGTTCTACATTTGTTCTTGTATGATGTGCTCACTCCAGGATTGTTCTACATTTGTTCTTGTATGACGTGCTCACTCCAGGATTGTTCTACATTTGTTCTTGTATGACGTGCTCACTCCAGGATTGTTCTACATTTGTTCTTGTATGACGTGCTCACTCCAGGATTGTTCTACATTTGTTCTTGTATGACGTGCTCACTCCAGGATTGTTCTACATTTGTTCTTGTATGATGTACTCACTCCAGGATTGTTCTACATTTGTTCTTGTATGATGTACTCACTCCAGGATTGTTCTACATTTGTTCTTGTATGATGTACTCACTCCAGGATTGTTCTACATTTGTTCTTGTATGATGTACTCACTCCAGGATTGTTCTACATTTGTTCTTGTATGATGTGCTCACTCCAGGATTGTTCTACATTTGTTCTTGTATGATGTGCTCACTCCAGGATTGTTCTACATTTGTTCTTGTATGATGTACTCACTCCAGGATTGTTCTACATTTGTTCTTGTATGATGTGCTCACTCCATGATTGCTCTACATTTGTTCTTGTATGATGTGCTCACTCCAGGATTGTTCTGCATTTGTTCTTGTATGATGTGCTCACTCCAGGATTGTTCTACATTTGTTCTTGTATGATGTGCTCACTCCAGGATTGTTCTACATTTGTTCTTGTATGATGTGCTCACTCCAGGATTGTTCTACATTTGTTCTTGTATGATGTGCTCACTCCAGGATTGTTCTACATTTGTTCTTGTATGATGTTCTCACTCCAGGATTGTTCTACATTTGTTCTTGTATGATGTGCTCACTCCAGGATTGTTCTACATTTGTTCTTGTATGATATGCTCACTCCAGGATTGTTCTACATTTGTTCTTGTATGATGTGCTCACTCCAGGATTGTTCTACATTTGTTCTTGTATGATGTACTCACTCCAGGATTGATCTACATTTGTTCTTGTATGATGTGCTCACTCCAGGATTGTTCTACATTTGTTCTTGTATGATGTGCTCACTCCAGGATTGTTCTACATTTGTTCTTGTATGATGTGCTCACTCCAGGATTGTTCTACATTTGTTCTTGTATGATGTACTCACTCCAGGATTGTTCTACATTTGTTCTTGTATGATGTGCTCACTCCATGATTGTTCTGCATTTGTTCTTGTATGATGTGCTCACTCCAGGATTGTTCTACATTTGTTCTTGTATGATGTGCTCACTCCAGGATTGTTCTGCATTTGTTCTTGTATGATGTACTCACTCCAGGATTGTTCTACATTTGTTCTTGTATGATGTACTCACTCCAGGATTGTTCTACATTTGTTCTTGTATGATGTGCTCACTCCAGGATTGTTCTACATTTGTTCTTGTATGATGTACTCACTCCAGGATTGTTCTACATTTGTTCTTGTATGATGTACTCACTCCAGGATTGTTCTACATTTGTTCTTGTATGATGTACTCACTCCAGGATTGTTCTACATTTGTTCTTGTATGATGTACTCACTCCAGGATTGTGCTACATTTGTTCTTGTATGATGTACTCACTCCAGGATTGTTCTACATTTGTTCTTGTATGATGTGCTCACTCCAGGATTGTTCTACATTTGCTCTTGTATGATGTACTCACTCCAGGATTGTTCTACATTTGTTCTTGTATGACGTGCTCACTCCAGGATTGTTCTACATTTGTTCTTGTATGATGTGCTCACTCCAGGATTGTTCTGCATTTGTTCTTGTATGATGTGCTCACTCCAGGATTGTTCTACATTTCTTCTTGTATGATGTACTCACTCCAGGATTGTTCTACATTTGTTCTTGTATGATGTACTCACTCCAGGATTGTTCTACATTTGTTCTTGTATGATGTACTCACTCCAGGATTGTTCTACATTTGTTCTTGTATGATGTACTCACTCCAGGATTGTTCTACATTTGTTCTTGTATGATGTACTCACTCCAGGATTGTTCTACATTTGTTCTTGTATGATGTACTCACTCCAGGATTGTTCTACATTTGTTCTTGTATGATGTGGTCACTCCAGGATTGTTCTACATTTGTTCTTGTATGATGTACTCACTCCAGGATTGTTCTACATTTGTTCTTGTATGATGTGCTCACTCCAGGATTGTTCTGCATTTGTTCTTGTATGATGTACTCACTCCAGGATTGTTCTACATTTGTTCTTGTATGACGTGCTCACGCCAGGATTGTTCTACATTTGTTCTTGTATGACGTGCTCACTCCAGGATTGTTCTACATTTGTTCTTGTATGATGTGCTCACTCCATGATTGTTCTACATTTGTTCTTGTATGATGTACTCACTCCAGGATTGTTCTACATTTGTTCTTGTATGATGTGCTCACTCCAGGATTGTTCTACATTTGTTCTTGTATGATGTGCTCACTCCAGGATTGTTCTACATTTGTTCTTCTATGACGTGCTCACTCCAGGATTGTTCTACATTTGTTCTTGTATGATGTGCTCACTCCAGGATTGTTCTACATTTGTTCTTGTATGATGTGCTCACTCCAGGATTGTTCTACATTTGTTCTTGTATGATGTGCTCACTCCAGGATTGTTCTACATTTGTTCTTGTATGATGTGCTCACTCCAGGATTGTTCTACATTTGTTCTTGTATGATGTACTCACTCCAGGATTGTTCTACATTTGTTCTTGTATGACGTGCTCACTCCAGGATTGTTCTACATTTGTTCTTGTATGATGTACACACTCCAGGATTGTTCTACATTTGTTCTTGTATGATGTACACACTCCAGGATTGTTCTACATTTGTTCTTGTATGACGTGCTCACTCCAGGATTGTTCTACATTTGTTCTTGTATGACGTGCTCACTCCAGGATTGTTCTACATTTGTTCTTGTATGATGTACACACTCCAGGATTGTTCTACATTTATTCTTGTATGATGTACTCACTCCAGGATTGTTCTACATTTGTTCTTGTATGATGTACTCACTCCAGGATTGTTCTACATTTGTTCTTGTATGATGTACTCACTCCAGGATTGTTCTACATTTGTTCTTGTATGATGTACTCACTCCAGGATTGTTCTACATTTGTTCTTGTATGATGTACTCACTCCAGGATTGTTCTACATTTGTTCTTGTATGATGTACTCACTCCAGGATTGTTCTGCATTTGTTCTTGTATGATGTGCTCACTCCAGGATTGTTCTACATTTGTTCTTGTATGATGTGCTCACTCCAGGATTGGTCTACATTTGTTCTTGTATGATGTGCTCACTCCAGGATTGTTCTACATTTGTTCTTGTATGATGTACTCACTCCAGGATTGTTCTACATTTGTTCTTGTATGATGTATTCACTCCAGGATTGTTCTACATTTGTTCTTGTATGATGTACTCACTCCAGGATTGTTCTACATTTGTTCTTGTATGATGTACTCACTCCAGGATTGTTCTACATTTGTTCTTGTATGACGTACTCACTCCAGGATTGTTCTGCATTTGTTCTTGTATGATGTATTCACTCCAGGATTGTTCTACATTTGTTCTTGTATGATGTGTTCACTCCAGGATTGTTCTACATTTGTTCTTGTATGATGTGCTCACTCCAGGATTGTTCTACATTTGTTCTTGTATGATGTGCTCACTCCATGATTGTTCTACATTTGTTCTTGTATGATGTACTCACTCCAGGATTGTTCTACATTTGCTCTTGTATGACGTGCTCACTCCAGGATTGTTCTACATTTGTTCTTGTATGATGTGCTCACTCCAGGATTGTTCTACATTTGTTCTTGTATGATGTACTCACTCCAGGATTGTTCTACGTTTGTTCTTGTATGAGGTGCTCACTCCAGGATTGTTCTACATTTGTTCTTGTATGATGTACACACTCCAGGATTGTTCTACATTTGTTCTTGTATGATGTACTAACTCCAGGATTGTTCTACATTTGTTCTTGTATGACGTGCTCACTCCAGGATTGTTCTACATTTGTTCTTGTATGATGTACACACTCCAGGATTGTTCTACATTTGTTCTTGTATGATGTACTCACTCCAGGATTGTTCTACATTTGTTCTTGTATGATGTACTCACTCCAGGATTGTTCTACATTTGTTCTTGTATGATGTGCCCACTCCATGATTGTTCTACATTTGTTCTTGTATGATGTATTCACTCCAGGATTGTTCTATATTTGTTCTTGTATGATGTACTCACTCCAGGATTGTTCTACATTTGTTCTTGTATGATGTACTCACTCCAGGATTGTTCTACATTTGTTCTTGTATGATGTACTCACTCCAGGATTGTTCTACATTTGTTCTTGTATGATGTACTCACTCCAGGATTGTTCTACATTTGTTCTTGTATGATGTATTCACTCCAGGATTGTTCTACATTTGTTCTTGTGTGATGTGCTCACTCCAGGATTGTTCTACATTTGTTCTTGTATGATGTGCTCACTCCAGGATTGTTCTACATTTGTTCTTGTATGATGTGCTCACTCCAGGATTGTTCTGCATTTGTTCTTGTATGATGTACTCACGCCAGGATTGTTCTACATTTG
Source organism: Bathymodiolus septemdierum (assembly GCA_963383655.1). Taxonomy (NCBI): domain Eukaryota; kingdom Metazoa; phylum Mollusca; class Bivalvia; order Mytilida; family Modiolidae; genus Bathymodiolus; species Bathymodiolus septemdierum. Next base: position 12,319,132 of record OY726519.1, on the reverse strand, counting down.
TTCTTGTATGACGTGCTCACGCCAGGATTGTTCTACATTTGTTCTTGTATGACGTGCTCACTCCAGGATTGTTCTACATTTGTTCTTGTATGATGTACTCACTCCAGGATTGTTCTACATTTGTTCTTGTATGATGTGCTCACTCCAGGATTGTTCTACATTTGTTCTTGTATGATGTGCTCACTCCAGGATTGTTCTGCATTTGTTCTTGTATGATGTACTCACTCCAGGATTGTTCTACATTTGTTCTTGTATGATGTACTCACTCCAGGATTGTTCTACATTTGTTCTTGTATGATGTATTCACTCCAGGATTGTTCTACATTTGTTCTTGTATGATGTGCTCACTCCAGGATTGTTCTACATTTGCTCTTGTATGATGTGCTCACTCCAGGATTGTTCTACATTTGCTCTTGTATGACGTGCTCACTCCAGGATTGTTCTACATTTGATCTTGTATGACGTGCTCACTCCAGGATTGTTCTACATTTGTTCTTGTATGATGTACTCACTCCAGGATTGTTCTACATTTGTTCTTGTATGATGTGCTCACTCCAGGATTGTTCTACATTTGTTCTTGTATGACGTGCTCACGCCAGGATTGTTCTACATTTGTTCTTGTATGACGTGCTCACTCCAGGATTGTTCTACATTTGTTCTTGTATGATGTACTCACTCCAGGATTGTTCTACATTTGTTCTTGTATGACGTGCTCACGCCAGGATTGTTCTACATTTGTTCTTGTATGACGTGCTCACTCCAGGATTGTTCTACATTTGTTCTTGTATGATGTACTCACTCCAGGATTGTTCTACATTTGTTCTTGTATGACGTGCTCACGCCAGGATTGTTCTACATTTGTTCTTGTATGATGTGCTCACTCCAGGATTGTTCTACATTTGTTCTTGCATGATGTACTCACTCCAGGATTGTTCTACATTTGTTCTTGTATGATGTGCTCACTCCAGGATTGTTCTACATTTGTTCTTGTATGACGTGCTCACTCCAGGATTGTTCTACATTTGTTCTTGTATGACGTGCTCACTCCAGGATTGTTCTACATTTGTTCTTGTATGATGTGCTCACTCCAGGATTGTTCAACATTTGTTCTTGTATGATGTGCTCACTCCAGGATTGTTCTACATTTGTGTTCTTTGATGTTTTACCATTGTGTTTGTAAAGCTGGTTTTTTAACTACAACTGTGGTGCAACTGTTAGTGTGTTCTACTCAAATGCCGTACATTTTCTGTTACACTGTAAGAGCTTGAGTAGTGTAAGAAAAATCCATCAAAATAAACTTAGAGTACATGAAAGAAAATCAAATAAACTACAACTACGTTAGCAGATCTGAAGAAGAATTATTAAAACTGGTAATTGACTGTAGTACCAATCGAAAGAATTTGCAAAACTGGATATATGCTCTACATGTTAAAAGAGCAGAATTACTGATATGGCTTTAGAAAAGCTCTGTAAAACAGCAGAATTTCAGTGGTGATTTGGAAAATAGTTTGGAGCTATGTCTCTAAAATAGGACATTTCTAGCTGTCGGTCATGAGTCACTATGTAGACATCAGTGTTTTAGATTTTTTCTTTTTTTTTCTTTTTTGATGATTGAATTAATAAATATTCATAATTAATAGTCCTATCTATAAGAGACCAGACTTTAACAATATTAATTTTATTATGGATAAACCATTTTAATGCCTCATCATTTTTAATAAGGAAGATATAGGTACTTTTAATCTTTAAAATTATAATTTTAATTGACCATGCCAGATCGATATGTATAGTGTAAATACAAGTTCTTTTAACTTTTTAACGCGGTTTTACTATTAATTTTAATGTAAAAAAAAAATCAAATTTTAAAACGCATTAATTATGCGGTGACCCTGCACATAGGTGGATTTCCTGAGGAAGAAGAAGAAGAAGGTAGATCATGAGTAGCAACCCCCGGTCAGGTGAAACCAAAAGACTAAAAGTGCTTATAGAACACGTCATTAAGAATAACAAAAAAGACTGGTTGTCTCTGGGTCAGGATACTATGTCCGAGTTAAGCAACATGTCTACCTGTGACTGGTTAGCTCTAGGTCAGGATACTATGTCCGAGTTAAGCTACATGTCTACCTGTGACTGGTTAGCTCTAGGTCAGGATACTATGTCCGAGTTAAGCAACATGTCTACCTGTGACTGGTTAGCTCTAGGTCAGGATAATATGTCAGAGTTAAGCAACATGTCTACCTGTGACTGGTTAACTCTAGGTCAGGATACTATGTCCGAGTTGAGCAACATGTCTGCATGTGCCTGGTTAGCTCTAGGTCAGGATACTATGTCCGAGTTAAGCAACATGTCTACCTGTGACTGGTTAGCTCTAGGTCAGGATACTATGTCCGAGCTAAGCAACATGTCTACCTGTGACTGGTTAGCTCTAGGTCAGGATACTATGTCCGAGTTAAGCTACATGTCTACCTGTGACTGGTTAGCTCTAGGTCAGGATTCTATGTCCGAGTTAAGCAACATGTCTACCTGTGACTGGTTAGCTCTAGGTCAGGATACTATAGTCGAGTTAAACAACATGTCTACCTGTGGCCAGTTAGCTCTAGGTCAGGATACTATAGTCGAGTTAAACAACATGTCTACCTGTGACTGGTTAGCTCTACGTCAGGATACTATGTCCGAGTTAAGCAACATGTCTACCTGTGGCCAGTTAGCTCTAGGTCAGGATACTATGTCCGAGTTAAGCAACATGTCTACCTGTGACTGGTTAGCTCTAGGTCAGGATACCATGTCCGAGTTAAGCAACATGTCTACCTGTGACTGGTTAGCTCTAGGTCAGGATACTATGTCCGAGTTAAACAACATGTCTACCTGTGGCCGGTTAGCTCTAGGTCAGGATACTATGTCAGAGTTAAACAACATGTCTACCTGTGGCTGGTTAGCTCTAGGTCAGGATACTATAGTCGAGTTAAGCAACATGTCTACCTGTGACTGGTTAGCTCTAGGTCAGGATACTATAGTCGAGTTAAGCAACATGTCTACCTGTGACTGGTTAGCTCTAGGTCAGGATACTATGTCCGAGTTAAGCAACATGTCTACCTGTGACTGGTTAGCTGTAGGTCAGGATACTATGTCAGAGTTAAACAACATGTCTACCTGTGACTGGTTAGCTCTAGGTCAGGATACTATGTCCGAGTTAAGCAACATGTCTACCTGTGACTGGTTAGCTCTAGGTCAGGATTCTATGTCCGAGTTAAGCAACATGTCTACCTGCGACTGGTTAGCTCTAGGTCAGGATACTATTGTCGAGTTAAACAACATGTCTACCTGTGGCCAGTTAGCTCTAGGTCAGGATACTATAGTCGAGTTAAACAACATGTCTACCTGTGGCCAGTTAGCTCTAGGTCAGGATACTATAGTCGAGTTAAGCAACATGTCTACCTGTGACTGGTTAGCTGTAGGTCAGGATACTATGTCAGAGTTAAACAACATGTCTACCTGTGACTGGTTAGCTCTAGGTCAGGATACTATAGTCGAGTTAAGCAACATGTCTACCTGTGACTGGTTAGCTGTAGGTCAGGATACTATGTCAGAGTTAAACAACATGTCTACCTGTGGCTGGTTAGCTCTAGGTCAGGATTCTATGTCAGAGTTAAGTAACATGTCTACCTGTGACTGGTTAGCTCTAGGTTAGGATACTATGTCCGAGTTAAGCAACATGTCTACCTGTGACTGGTTAGCTGTAGGTCAGGATACTATGTCAAGAGTTAAGCAACATGTCTACCTGTGACTGGTTAGCTCTAGGTCAGGATACTATAGTCGAGTTAAGCAACATGTCTACCTGTGACTGGTTAGAGCTGTAGGTCAGGATACTATGTCCGAGTTAAACAACATGTCTACCTGTGACTGGTTAGCTCTAGGTCAGGATACTATTGTCGAGTTAAGCAACATGTCTACCTGTGACTGGTTAGCTCTAGGTCAGGATTCTATGTCAGAGTGAAGTAACATGTCTACCTGTGACTGGTTAGCTCTAGGTCAGGATACTATGTCCGAGTTAAGCAACATATCTACCTGTGACTGGTTAACTGTAGGTCAGGATACTATGTCCGAGTTAAGTAACATGTCTACCTGTGGCTGGTTAGCTCTAGGTCAGGATACTATGTCCGGATTAAGCAACATGTCTACCTGTGGCTGGATAGCTCTAGGTCGGGATACTATAGTCGAGTTAAACAACATGTCTACCTCTGACTGGTTAGCTTTAGGTCAGGATACTATGTCCGAGTTAAGCAACATGTCTACCTGTGGCTGGTTAGCTCTAGGTCAGGATACTATAGTCGAGTTAAGCAACATGTCTACCTGTGACTGGTTAGCTCTAGGTCAGGATACTATAGTCGAGTTAAACAACATGTCTACCTGTGGCTGGTTAGCTCTAGGTCAGGATACTATGTCCGAGTTAAACAACATGTCTACCTGTGACTGGTTAGCTCTAGGTCAGGATACTATGTCCGAGTTAAGCAACATGTCTACCTGTGACTGGTTAGCTCTAGGTCAGGATATTATGTCAGAGTTAAGTAACATGTCTACCTGTGACTGGTTAGCTCTAGGTCAGGATACTATGTCAGAGTTAAGCAACATGTCTACCTGTGACTGGTTAGCTCTAGGTCAGGATACTATGTCCGAGTTAAGCAACATGTCTACCTGTGACTGGTTAGCTCTAGGTCAGGATACTATGTCAGAGTTAAACAACATGTCTACCTGTTGCTGGTTAGCTCTAGGTCAGGATACTATGTCACAGTTAAACAACATGTCTACCTGTGGCTGGTTAGCTCTAGGTCAGGATACTATGTCAGAGTTAAACAACATGTCTACCTGTGGCTGGTTAGCTCTAGGTCAGGATACTATGTCAGAGTTAAACAACATGTCTACCTGTGGCTGGTTAGATCTAGGTCAGGATACTATAGTCGAGTTAAGCAACATGTCTACCTGTGGCTGGTTAGCTCTAGGTCAGGATACTATGTCCGAGTTAAGCAACATGTCTACCTGTGGCTGGTTAGCTCTAGGTCAGGATACTATGTCCGAGTTAAGCAACATGTCTACCTGTGGCTGGTTAGCTCTAGGTCAGGATACTATTGTCGAGTTAAGCAACATGTCTACCTGTGACTGGTTAGCTCTAGGTCAGGATACTATGTCCGAGTTGAGCAACATGTCTTCCTGTGGCTGGTTAGCTGTAAGTCAGGATACTATGTCCGAGTTAAGTAACATGACTACCTGTGACTGATTAGCTGTAGGTCAGGATTCTATGTCAGAATTAAGTAACATGTCTACCTGTGACTGGTTAGCTGTAGGTCAGGATACTATGTCCGAGTTAAGCAACATTACTACCTGTGGCTGGTTAGCTGTAGGTCAGGATTCTATGTCAGAGTTAAGCAACATGTCTACCTGTGGCTGGTTAGCTCTAGGTCAGGATACTATGTCAGAGTTAAGTAACATGTCTACCTGTGACTGGTTAGCTCTAGGTCAGGATACTATGTCAGAGTTAAGCAACATGTCTACCTGTGACTGGTTAGCTCTAGGTCAGGATACTATAGTCGAGTTAAACAACATGTCTACCTGTGGCTAGTTAGCTCTAGGTCAGGATACTATAGTCGAATTAAACAACATGTCTACCTGTGGCTGGTTAGCTCTAGGTCAGGATACTATGTCAGAGTTAAACAACATGTCTACCTGTGGCTGGTTAGCTCTAGGTCAGGATACTATGTCAGAGTTAAACAACATGTCTACCTGTGGCTGGTTAGCTCTAGGTCAGGATACTATGTCAGAGTTGAACAACATGTCTTCCTGTGGCTGGTTAGATCTAGGTCAGGATACTATAGTCGAGTTAAGCAATATGTCTACCTGTGGCTTGTTAGCTCTAGATCAGGATACTATGTCCGAGTTAAGCAACATGTCTACCTGTGGCTGGTTAGCTCTAGGTCAGGATACTATGTCCGAGTTAAGCAACATGTCTACCTGTGGCTGGTTAGCTCTAGGTCAGGATACTATAGTCGAGTTAAGCAACATGTCTACCTGTGACTGGTTAGCTCTAGGTCAGGATACTGTGTCCGAGTTAAGCAACATGTCTACCTGTGGCTGGTTAGCTCTAGGTCAGGATACTATGGTCGAGTTAAGCAACATGTCTACCTGTGACTGGTTAGCTCTAGGTCAGGATACTATGTCCGAGTTAAGCAACATGTCTACCTGTGGCTGGTTAGCTGTAGATCAGGATACTATGTCCGAGTTAAGTAACATGTCTACCTGTGACTGGTTAGCTGTAGGTCAGGATTTTATGTCAGAGTTAAGTAACATGTCTACCTGTGGCTGGTTAGCTGTAGGTCAGGATACTATGTCCGAGTTAAGCAACATTACTACCTGTGGCTGGTTAGCTGTAGGTCAGGATTCTATGTCCGAGTTAAGCAACATGTCTACCTGTGGCTGGTTAGCTGTAGGTCAGGATACTATGTCAGAGTTAAGCAACATGTCTACCTGTGGCTGGTTAGCTGTAGGTCAGGATACTATGTCAGAGTTAAGTAACATGTCTACCTGTGACTGGTTAGCTGTAGGTCAGGATACTATGTCAGAGTTAAGCAACATGTCTACCTGTGACTGGTTAGCTCTAGGTGAGGATACTATGTCCGAGTTAAGCAACATGTCTACCTGTGGCTGGTTAGTTGTAGGTCAGGATACTATGTCCGAGTTAAGCAACATGTCTACCCGTGGCTGGTTAGCTCTAGGTCAGGATACTATTGTCGAGTTAAACAACATGTCTACATGTGGCTGGTTAGCTCTAGGTCAGGATACTATGTCCGAGTTAAGCAACATGTCTACCTGTGGACTGTTGATTTAGTGAACTATAATTATGATAAATCTCGGTGTATTGGACAAGTACAAAGCAGACATCATCATTTCACCAGAATGTGCCTTGTTCACGCCATGATATACCGGTAGCTGACAAATTGCTTATTTGGCGTTCAGCAACAATTACCCACTCACTGTTGTGTTGTATTCGTATATTTTTGAATAGGAAAATATCATTGTTTCACAAAACCAAGGTGTCGATTTCTCTGCTGGTGGACTATTATCTTCCATGTAGTCAGTGTTTCGGGACATATGATTTATAAGATATATTTATCATACCCAGATAACATAATGCTTTCGGATATAACCGAAAAACAAAGTTATGTTTTAGAACATTAATGTAAGTTGATTGATGACACTAAATGAAATAGTGCTGTCTTTAATACACTACTTCAAATATATGTTCTTTACTCCAGGTCTAACTCAGGTTCCTTTCCTCGATAAACAAACACTCTATTGAACTATCTCTACATAACCAGTCAGACATTTTCCCATTCACTACTCCGGTGCCTTTTCTAAATAGAATAAACATTATCATGGTACCATCTCCACTTAACAGTCGGGCACAATTCCATTCCGTACTCCGATTCCTTTCCTCAATAAAATAAACATTACCATGGTACCATCTCCACTTAACAGTCGTCTGGCACAATTCCATTCCGTACTCCGATTCCTTTCCTCAATAAAATAAACATTACCATGGTACCATCTCCACTTAACAGTCGTCTGGCACAATTCCATTCCGTACTCCGATTCCTTTCCTCAATAAAATAAACATTACCATGGTACCATCTCCACTTAACAGTCGTCTGGCACAATTCCATTCCGTACTCCGATTCCTTTCCTCAATCAAATAAACATTACCATGGTACCATCTTCACTTAACAGTCGTCAGGCACAATTCCATTCCGTACTCCGATTCCTTTCCTCAATAAACTAAACATTACCATGGTACCAACTCCACTTAACAGTCGTCAGGCACAATTCCATTCCCTACTTCTGATCCTTTCCTCAATAAAATGGACATTCTTATGGTACCATCTCCACTTAACAGTCGTCAGGTACAATTCCATTCCGTACTCCGATTCCTTGCCTCAATAAAATAAAGTTAGCACTCCGTATAAATCTTCCTAACGTTTAGTATTTGGGAAAAAAACCAATTGATTGATTAGTATAAGTGATTACCCCTTCAGTATCCCCCAGCCTTTCTTAACGAAAATGTTTCTTTTTGAGAACAAATACAAAGTAAACATTAATTGTGTACTATATTATAAACTTACATGGATGTGTTCTTTCACAGATAGCAGGCAGTTGATCAGAACATGGACGTATCCGCCATGACAGGTCATCGTTACTGCCCGATACGCAATATTCTCCAGTATCCTGTGTATTGTTTGACCAATAAGACGTACTGATGTCGCTGCAGTCGGACCATTTAAAGATACCACCCCCATTACTAACATCATGAAGACCAATCCAGAATTCTGACGATCTAAAATACATGTATAATTGGTGAGTTACACATGGGCAATACACTGACCCGCCACTACCAACACACGTGACTTAAAAGTGTTGGTGAACGAACTGATCATTCATAACAAACATAAAATTACCTACTACATCAAACCTTCGTATCAAATAAATAATAGACATTGGAACTTTCCATCATATTACTAAACTCAACACGGGTAGTGACTGCGTGATTGATATTTATCACCATGTCAGCAGTTTGTCAGGTATAGCATGTCGAAAGGGAACTTCAGTTACCACTCTCCCTCGCTCTCTCAATAGATTTCCGAAATTCAAAAATCAGTTCTCTAAAACCTTCCAATGAATACTATTAGCGTTCCCCGAGGACATGAATCAATCGGAACAGTAGACGAAGTATTACACGGAACTCGCCCCAAACCTCCGATATTCCTTGGAGGCCAATAACCGGTCATGTAAGGATATGGTTGAACCAAAGGATGACAGGAACATGTGGTCAATGGAGCCCCTGAAGTGGTAAAACTGAACCATAATCATTTAAAGGAGACATAAAATTGGAAGGTTACGTCACATACAAGAGCCTGGCATGGAGAGTCAACATGCCTTTAAAATAGGTATGGGTGAACTTAGCCAGAGTAGGAACATCGTGCCTTTCAGGAATAGAATGTTTAGAAACGACATTACTGATAGAGACTGTAATAGGATTTATGGGTAAAATATTAGTACAACAAATGTAGTAGAAATCCGGGGTGTCTTTGGGTTGTATACCAGAAAAGGGGTAGAACCATGCTGAAACTTCTCCGACCCGGTGATAGAGAAGAAAGGATTGGTATGCCCATTTAAAATCAAATACTAGTACTTAAAAGTGGTACAACATACAAAATCGTCTTACTGTTTCAATTTGTTTATTAATTTAGTAGTGGCAATGATGCCGTAGCAGGAAATGTGTGTGAGTGTATCTTATTGGTATGTGTATATCATTTGTGTGCTATTTCTGTTGCTCATGATGACGCAACAAGAGTCTCTCCGAATTTATAATGGTAACGTAATTATTGCATTAAAAACTGAGAACCAGACCAACTGTTTGAAATGGGGAGTTTCTCCTGTTTTCTTCGCAAGACGAATCGTATATAATGGCTCATGTCGTATTTACGTTATTTGTGATTGTTTGTGTATAGTGGTGGCAACACATATTGTGTTGTGTTTTTGTTTTGTTTTTCTTCGTCTTCTTACCAGTTTCTCTGGATTGTGCATTTTTGATTGCCCCTTCGGTATTCTCTAGCGTGTGTTTATACTTAAAAGAGTTAGTGTATGACAGCATAATACGCATATTAACACAATAAATATGTATAAAGCACGAATACTACGAAAATGTTAGCAAGATAGCGACCAAAACATCTCTATGATGCCACTGTGTACTAATATGTTTAACCAGTCTGTTTGTGTGACCACTTTCGACACATGGTTATCAGTTCAAGATTCAAGTTAAACATAGTTTCAAAAATTATAAAAACTACAAATTCTTCAATGGTTAAATTTAATTTCCTATTTCTATAATTTAACTGGTGAGATTCTCATAATACAGTCGATGATGTTGTTAAACGTTTTCCATAAGATAATAAACGTAATCATGAGAAAACCGAAGAGGCAATCAAGAATGGACAATCCGGAAACACTGGCAACATTGGGCACACACAAGACACAGGACGAAGTCAAAACAAACAAAACACAACATAGCACAACGCAGAACACTCAAAATATGAACAACATGGACCCCACCAAAAACAGGGGGTGAACACAGGAACCCCACCAAAAACAGGGGGTGAACACAGGGACCCCACCAAAAACAGGGGGTGAACACAGGGACCCCACCAAAAACAGGAGGTGAACAACATGGACCCCACCAAAAACAGGGGGTGAACAACATGGACCCCACCAAAAACAGGGGGTGAACACAGGGACCCCACCAAAAACAGGGGGTGAACACAGGGATCCCACCAAAAACAGGGGGTGAACAACATGGACCTCACCAAAAACAGGGGGTGAACACAGGGACCCCACCAAAAACAGGGGGTGAACACAGGGACCCCACCACAAACAGGGGGTGAACACAAGGATCCCGCCAAAAACAGGGGGTGAACACAGGGACCCTACCAAAAACAGGGGGTGAACACAGGGACCCACCAAAAACAGGGGGTGAACAACATGGACCCCACCAAAAACAGGGGGTGAACACAGGGACCCCACCAAAAACAGGGGGTGAACACAGGGACCCCACCAAAAACAGGGGGTGAACAACATGGACCCCACCAAAAACAGGGGGTGAACACAGGGACCCCACCAAAAACAGGGGGTGAACACAGGGACCCCACCAAAAACAGGGGGTGAACACAGGGACCCCACCAAAAACAGGGGGTGAACACAGGGACCCCACCAAAAACAGGGGGTGAACACAGGGACCCCACCAAAAACAGGGGGTGAACAACATGGACCTCACCAAAAACAGGGGGTGAACACAGGAACCCCACCAAAAACAGGGGGTGAACACAGGGACCCCACCAAAAACAGGGGGTGAACACAAGGACCCCACCAAAAACAGGGGGTGAACACAGGGACCCCACCAAAAACAGGGGGTGAACACAGGGACCCCACCAAAAACAGGGGGTGAACACAGGGACCCCACCAAAAACAGGGGGTGAACACAGGGACCCCACCAAAAACAGGGGGTGAACAACATGGACCCCACCAAAAACAGGGGGTGAACACAGGGACCCCACCAAAAACAGGGGGTGAACACAGGGACCCCACCAAAAACAGGGGGTGAACACAGGGATCCCACCAAAAACAGGGGGTGAACACAGGGACCCCACCAAAAACAGGGGGTGAACACAGGGATCCCACCAAAAACAGGGGGTGAACACAGGGACCCCACCAAAAACAGGGGGTGAACACAGAGATCCCATCAAAAACAGGGGGTGAACACAGGGATCCCACCAAAAACAGGGGGTGAACACAGGGACCCCACCAAAAACAGGGGGTGAACAACATGGACCCCACCAAAAACAGGGGGTGAACACAGGGACCCCACCAAAAACAGGGGGTGAATACAGGGACCCCACCAAAAACAGGGGGTGAACACAGGGATCCCACCAAAAACAAGGGGTGAACACAGGGACCCCACCAAAAACAGGGGGTGAACACAGGGATCCCACCAAAAACAGGGGGTGAACACAGGGACCCCACCAAAAACAGGGGGTGAACACAGAGATCCCATCAAAAACAGGGGGTGAACACAGGGATCCCACCAAAAACAGGGGGTGAACACAGGGACCCCACCAAAAACAGGGGGTGAACACAGGTATTCGTGAATGATAAGCAGTTCCTGCCTCGTATAAGACACCTACCATGTTACTCGGAGTCGAGACGTGCTGGACACCACTATATACGCCAAAACATGTATTTATCTTTGTAATGCCATTCGTACACTAAATGGCGTGGACAGTTTGTTCTGAGCAGTAAAAACCATAGTTAAAAACTTAAAAGGTATTCACGTTTTAATAGCAACTAGAGTTCCTTAAAATAAATTTATAATCAGTATTTTGGATATAATGACAAACGACAATGAAACGAGAATTTGTCAACAACTGTTGTTGGTTCATTTTTATTATGTAAACTTATTTCTCGTGATTTGAATTCCTTAATAATTCAGTGGATTACTTCATGAGCAAAATATGAATATATTCGATTCGTTATTTGCTTACTTTAAATCCGGATTCATACTACTTACAGATAGCTGGCATCAGTTAGATACTTGATATAGATAGTAAGAGCAAGCTTTCTAATTTCGTCATATATATTAATAAGGCGTCCTCCACGTGTTTGGCACTCGGCTGATGCTTCGTTCCACGTCAATGTTCCATTGATAAGACTTAATAAAGTATTGGTTGTTTCTGGGATTTGTGTTGTACTTTGTACTGAAAAAACATGTACTGTAGTTAATATATGTACTGAAAAAACATGTACTGTAGTTAATTAAACAACATTATTAAGAAAAAAACTGGTAGAACGTGCTAAAGTGGGTCATGGGTCACTGTAATCGGGCGGCTGTATCGAGAAACAGATACGGTGTTGAAAAAACTGTTGATACTCATAAAATATTGATAAATGCAATAAAATGTTATGTTTGTCTTCAAGAAATATGATAGACAAAACCATGTGTGAAGTTTTATGACGAAATATCTCCGATTTCTATGTAAATTTATGAGTTGAAGTTGCGGCTGTATCGAGAAACAGATACGGAGTTAAAAAAAACTGTTGATACTCATAAAATATTGATAGATGCAATAAAATTTTATGTTTGTCTTCAAGAAATATGATAGACAAAACCATGTGTGAAGTTTTATGACGAAATATCTCCGATTTCTATGTAAATTTACAAGTTGAAGTGGGGCAACACCCACAGGTAATTTTAGCGATGTATTTTGAGCGTCCTGATTGGAAGACCGATTTAAAACACACTGACTCCGCATGGTAAAAAGATGCATGTAAAAGAAATTTATGTTATATTTATTCATTTGTATGATTCTGGAATATTGTTGATCATTGATTTAAACAAGAATAAAGGGGAAAATGGGGGGGGGGGGGGTGCATTTTATTTGTGAATTTTACAGTTAAATAAATGTTATGTTTCGACAGTTGAAAGAGAAAAAAATTTAAAAATTGCGACTAAAGCTTAAATCAGCGTTATAAATTGAACAAATATCAGTGGTTTTGTAAATGAGATTTATTTTAGATAGAAAATCTGAATTTATTATTTATTAATTTATTATTAATGATACAATTTTATATCACTTGGGAGGGGGAGGGGGGCTATGATGAATATTTGAAATAAAAACACAGGACCGGACTTTAAGCAAAAATAATTAGTTTTTTATTAAAAAAATCCAGGACCCCTGTGTCCATGAATTTTTTTTTTTAAGTTAATAATATGAAATATTGACATCCACACTTGCCTTTTGGACAGCACATTTCTGTGTCCACACTTGTAAGAATAATAATAATAAGAAGAAACGGAGCAAACACAATATGTCTCCCAAACTTCGTTTGGGGGGCATAATAAAGCCAATCGGATGTTTGTCACACTTCGAAGGACCTTCCAGTTTATGGACAAATCCACATTCGTGCAACTATACAAATCACTTGTATATGTACTGAAAAAACATGTACTGTAGTTAATATATGTACTGAAAAAACATGTACTGTAGTTAATATATGTACTGAAAAAACATGTACTGTAGTTAATATATGTACTGAAAAAACATGTACTGTAGTTAATATATGTACTGAAAAAACATGTACTGTAGTTAATATATGTACTGAAAAAACATGTACTGTAGTTAATATATGTACTGAAACAACATGTACTGTAGTTAATATATGTACTGAAAAAACATGTACTGTAGTTAATATATGTACTGAAAAAAACAACACAAAACAAAAACAACTCAAAACAACCACAAGAAAGAACACTCTGAACACCAACCTCTTATTATTTAAACTTTACTATACTAATATTCTTTATTTACCCTTGTACATTTGTATTTATTTTGCTGATTTGTTTGTTGGTTATTTCCCCGTGCTTCCAAATGGAATAAATAAATAATATTGATTCACTGCCATTTATGACGAGACAACATATGATGATACAGATATAAACATTCATTTCAACATATTAATTCATCATTTTCCCCAGATTTCAATTATGAAAAGAAGATTTAAATGGTGTATTCCACCAATATCAACAAAACGAACAATCACACGACACCTCTCACTTCACTGAAATCAAACCACGACATGTGATGTTGGAATCCAGGTCCTGATTTGGGACAGGCACAAACATTTGGTTAATGGGGTCCTAACCCTCACCTCTTGATAACTGGACCTCCAACGGATAATGAGATCCTAACTCTCACCTCTTGATAACTGGACCTCCAACGGATAATGAGATCCTAACCCTCACCTCTTGATAACTGGACCTCCAACGGTTAATGAGATCCTAACCTTCACCTCTTGATAACTGGACCTCCAACGGATAATGGGGTCCTAACCCTAACCTCTTGATAACTGGACCTCCAACGGATAATGGGGTCCTAACCCTCACCTCTTGATAACTGGACCTCCAACGGATAATGGGATCCTAACCCTCACCTCTTGATAACTGGACCTCCAACGGATAATGGGGTCCTAACCCTAACCTCTTGATAACTGGACGTCCAAAGGTTAATGAGATCCTAACCCTCACCTCTTGATAACTGGACCTCCAACGGTTAATGAGATCCTAACCTTCACCTCTTGATAACTGGACCTCCAACGGATAATGGGGTCCTAACCCTAACCTCTTGATAACTGGACCTCCAACGGATAATGGGGTCCTAACCCTCACCTCTTGATAACTGGACCTCCAACGGATAATGGGATCCTAACCCTCACCTCTTGATAACTGGACCTCCAACGGATAATGGGATCCTAACCCTCACCTCTTGATAACTGGACCTCCAACGGATAATGGGATCCTAACCCTCACCTCTTGATAGCTGGACCTCCAACGGATGGATTTTCTTTCATGTCACAAATACGGCGCTCGGCCAATAATCTTCAGTAGTGAATGACGGCTAGAAATGTAAAGAAGTAAAGAAGAAGAAATATGTCCTTCTTAAATTGATGAGCTCACATTTCTATCAGACATATAAAATGTGTATCATGTATGTCTCTGATTCTATGTAATGAACTTACACATAGTTTCCACATCTTATGTAGTCATCAATTATACATCATGTGTGAGGGGTGTTAGGAGGTTATGGGTGTTTAACATCACTTTCAACAATATTTCAGAAAATGTTTTATTGCTGGGATTGACCGGTGTACACGCAAAAAACTACTGACTTGCCGCGATTCACTGAAAACGTTACCACCTAATATTATTTCGAGTGCACCCTCGGTGTATCGAGTACACCTCACCATGGGCTAGACATTTATGCGATTTGGTAATAAAAATAGATAAGATTTCTTTAAAGACTTACCGTTACTTACTGCAGAAACGATGGTAACCAGTATGATTAGTAGGAACATGTTTGTCTCTATTTTCCGTGATAATGGTTAAACTGACTAGAACACTTCTAGCTTTAAAAACTATAATCGAGTTTACAAAGATATTACCTTGATTCTAATATCTAATGAATACATAGGGACACAATAACAGTAACAGCAGATAAAATAATCCAAGCAGAAGTCTTCTTGTTTTACATCCCTTAAATTCTTAAGAATTATAGATTAACTGTAAAATTGGGATTGTTTTCCTTCTTCTTCAATACGACAGTTGTCATTTATTGGGTTTTCATTTCCTTTATTTCCTGCCATCAAAGAATCTAGATCATCGTTCAATCGTTCGATTATTGTCTTTCCTCTGTAATTAAAATCGGATTAAAACACAAATATAATAAATATCCGCTGTACAAATCACATCTTCCTAGTAAGAGCTAGATAAAATTGTCACCAAATCAAAGTTGCAGAACATGGAACCAGCCGGCCTTCGTTTTCAGAGGGTTATGGTGTTTAACGCCACTTCCAACAATATTTCAGTTTTGAATATCGTGGCGGTCAGTTTTATTAGTGGGGGAAACCACCGACCCGCCGCAAGTCACTGACAAATTTTTATTACATACCACATACAATCACGACCACAACGACCCCTTCATTCTCAGAGTTTTATGACGTAATATACAGCTATAATCAGAAAGAGGTAGAAACCGACGTAATATACAACTATAATCAGAAAGAGGTAGAAACCGACGTAATATACAACTATAATCAGAAAGAGGTAGAAACCGACGTAATATACAACTATATTACGAATTTAGTTTGTTACACATATTTTCATTGGTTCTTCAGCCCTGAATGTCAGCATATATTCGGAAAACAGACGGGGTATATATTTCAGTCCCCAAAAAAGATTAAAACATGGACGACAAAACATTACGCTTCACTGAATCAATGGTATAATACGGAATAATAAATGTATTTTTACCAAATTAAATGCTGTTTTTATACTCAAAACGGCTGCATGAACAAAAAAATATTACAACGGTTAATTCCGTCACAAATACCTGATCGATTCAGCAAACTCCTATGTTTCACGGTTGTACCATAACAAATAAACAAAACGTTGAGCCTTGAAAACTTTCGACGTCATGGGGGCCACACCAAGGTTTTATTTACATGTTGTTTACATTTAAATTGTTGAAACTGTTTCGCAAATCCGCTGTTTTGTTATGTGATATATTAATGTTATATTTATAAAGTTTATAAAATTTACTACATATGAAACTGTATTGATTTAGAAATTTAGTTCATTATTTTCCTTCATGAGACACCCCATACATGAAATAGGACGCGACACATATTTTGACGTCATTGAAGAATGACGTCAAAGGTACGGAAAGGGACATCTAGAGATACGAAAAATGAAAAGAAAAGAGTCAAATTTATTTGATACAGCTGGATGTTGTATTTAAAAAAAACAATGGTTAAATCCGTAATATATCTGTTATTCAGCTATCAGACAGGGTATATAATGTGACATTCCCGGCTTATGATATATATTCCCATCGGCTGCGCCTCAGGGAATATAAATTCCAAGCCGGGAATGTCACAATATATACCCTGTCTGATAGCTGAATAACATATAATATTACGAATTTAGTTTGTTACACATATTTTCATTGGTTCTTCAACTCTGAATGTCAGCATATATTCGGAAAGCAGACGGGGTATATATTTCAGTCCCCAAAAAAGATTAAAACATGGACGACAAAACATTACGCTTCACTGAATCAATGGTATAATACGGAATAATAAATGTATTTTTACCAAATTAAATGCTGTTTTTATACTCAAAACGGCTGCATGAACAAAAAAAAGTATTACAACGGTTAATTCCGTCACAAATACCTGATCGATTCAGCAGACTCCTATGTTCCACGGCTGTACCATAACAAATAAACAAAACGTTGAGCCTTGAAAACTTTCGACGTCATGGGGCCACACCAAGGTTTTATTTACATGTTAACATTTAAGTTATTGAAACTGTTTCGCAAACCCGTTGTTTTGTTTTGTAATATATCAATGTTATATTTATAAAGTTTATAAAATTTACTACATATGAAACTGTATTGATTTAGAAATTTAGTACAGTATTTTCCTTCATGAGACATGAAATATGTTGTGGCACATATTTTGACGTCATTGAAGAATGACGTCAAAGGTACGGAAATGGACATCTAGTGATACGAAAAATGAAAATAAAAGAGGCAAATTTATTTAATACAGTTGGATGTTGTATTTAAAACTAGAGGCTCAGTGTGCTGAGCCTGTGTCGCTCACCTTTCATTCTGCTTTGAGGAAACTTAATACAGAACCTTCCATAGGTGCTTCCCACCAAATTTCTGTTCATTTTGGCATAGCAGTTTCAGAGAAGAAGATTTTTAGAAATTGACCAATCTAAAACAAGAATTGTCTGTGGCAGCCATGTTTGTTAATGAATCAAAACGAAATGAGCAATCTCTATAGAGGACCTTCCATAGATGCTTCTTATCAAGTTTCATATCATTTGGCTAAGTGGCTTCAGAGGAAAAGCTGTTTCAGAAATCGACCAATAAGAAACAAGAATTGCCTATGATGGCCATGTTTGTTAACGGATCAAAATGGAATGAGCAATTCCCATAGAGGACCTTCCATCGATGCTTCCTACCATGTTTCAGAGTAGAAGATTTTTAGAAATTGACCAATCAGAAACAATAATTGCCTGTGGCGGCCATGTTTGTTAATGATCGGGACAAAATGAGCAATCCTTATAAAGAACCTTCCATAGATGCTTCCTATCAAGTTTCTGTTCATTTGGCAAAGCGGTTTCAGAGAAGAAGATTTTTAGAAATCGACCAATTAGAAACAAGAATTGCCTGTGGCAGCCATATTTGTTAATGGATAGGGGAGAAATGAGCAGTCTTTATAGAGGACCTCCCATAGATGCATCCTACCAAGTTTCGGTTCATTTGGCAAAGCGGTTTCAGAGGAGAAGATTTTTTAGAAATCATCCAATCAGAAAAAAGAATTGTCTATGGTGGCCATATTTGTTAATGGATCGGGACGAAATGAGCAATCACAACAGAGGACTTTCCGTAGATGCTTCCTACCAAGTTTCTGTTCATTTGGCCAAACGGTTTCAGAGGAGAAGAATCTAATTTTTTCAATAGTTTTCTATTTTTTACTGATTTTTTCACTAATTTTCAAGTTTTAGAAGCGGCAACGGCCATGTTTGATGGCAGTCGGGGTCATCATTCATGGTCTGAAAGAGAATTATATATGCATTGTTCCTTTATAGTTTGGTAGCAACATTAGCTTTTTACAATATTCAAAGATTAATTTTTTTTTTTTTAATCTATTTTTTGTAACGATAGCAGCCATTTTTCATAAGTGACCAGGGTTAGTAACCACAAGTCTGAAAGTGGATCATATATGCATCATTTCCATAAAGTTTGGTGGCAACTGGTTTTTTACCGGATTTTAAAATATGTTTTTTGACAATAATTTTCTATTTTTTGTAAGTGACGGCCACGTTGGATGACAGCCGAAGGTCTTCAATCAAAATTTTGAAAGAAGACCACATATGCATTCCTTCCATATGGTTTGATTGCATTTGACTCTTTACAAGATATTAAAATAATTTTGTAATGAATTTTTTCACTAATTTTCTATTTATAGTAACGATGGTGGCCATGTTTGATGGGGAATGGGGTCCTCAACCATAATTCTGAAAGAATATTACATATGTATCAAATTTAATTGCAATATACTCTAAAGGATTTTTTTGGATTTTTTAATTGATTTTTTTGCTGATTTTGCCGCTATGTTCTATTTATAGACATGGTGGCCATAATGGTTGGTCGGCAGGGTCATCGGACATAACTTTTAAAGGGAACCCCCTAAGGATGATTTGGGCCAAGTTTGGTTTAAATTGGCCCAGTGGTTTCAGAGGAGAAGATTTTTTTTTAAAGTTTACAGACGGACGACGGACGCCAAGTGATGGCAATAGCTTATATAGGTGAGCTAAAAATTGCAGTGTAGGTAGATCTTGACAGACTGAACATGTTTGCAATTTAAACTTAACATCTATCTCTTATAGTTTTTGAAATATCAGATGAAAAGTATTAAAAAAAATTAAATGTGATGAAAAAAGGACAATAACTCCAAGATGGGTAATCAGATTTACTTCATAATTGCAGGGTAGGTAGATCTTGCTGTGCTGATCATTTTTATCCCATGTCAGATTTCTGTTTTTATTAACGGTTTTTGAGTTATTACCCAAAAACTGCAATTTTACCCCTATGTTGTATTTATAGACATGGCGGCCATGATGGTTGGTGGGCAGGGTCATCGGACATAACTTTTAAAGGGAACCCGCTAAGGATGATTCAGGCCAAGTTTGGTTTAAATTGGCCCAGTGGTTTCAGAGGAGAAGATTTTTTAAAAAGTTTACAGACGGGTTATATGTGGACTGTTTGTATTATGACATTTGATACACTGTTAAACTGTCTTCTATGGTGGTGGCTTACAGGTTATATGTGGGCTATTTGCATTATGACATTTGATACATTGTTAAACTGTCTTCTATGGTGGTGGCTTACAGATTATATGTGGGCTGTTTGTATTATGACATTTGATACACTGTTAAACTGTCTTCTATGGTGGTGGCTTACAGGTTATATGTGGGCTATTTGTATTATGACATTTGATACATTGTTAAACTGTCTTCTATGGTGGTGGCTTACAGGTTATATGTGAGCTGTTTGTATTATGACATTTGATACACTGTTAAACTGTCTTCTATGGTGGTGGCTAACAGATTATATGTGGGCTGTTTGTATTATGACATTTGATACATTGCTAAACTGTCTTCTATGGTGGTGGCTAACAGGTTATGTGTGGGCTGTTTGTATTATGACATTTGATACATTGTTAAACTGTCTTCTATGGTGGTGGCTTACAGGTTATATGTGGGCTGTTTGTATTATGACATTTGATACACTGTTAAACTGTCTTCTATGGTGGTGGCTTACAGGTTATATGTGGGCTGTTTGTATTATGACATTTGATACATTGTTAAACTGTCTTCTATGGTGGTGGCTTACAGGTTATATGTGGGCTGTTTGTATTATGACATTTGATACACTGTTAAACTGTCTTCTATGGTGGTGGCTTACAGGTTATATGTGGGCTGTTTGTATTATGACATTTGATACATTGTTAAACTGTCTTCTATGGTGGTGGCTTACAGGTTATATGTGGGCTGTTTGTATTATGACATTTGATACATTGTTAAACTGTCTTCTATGGTGGTGGCTTACAGGTTATATGTGGACTGTTTGTATTATGACATTTGATACACTGTTAAACTGTCTTCTATGGTGGTGGCTTACAGGTTATATGTGGGCTGTTTGTATTATGACATTTGATACATTGTTAAACTGTCTTCTATGGTGGTGGCTTACAGGTTATATGTGGGCTGTTTGTATTATGACATTTGATACACTGCTAAACTGTCTTCAATGGTGGTGACTTACAGGTTATATGTGGGCTGTTTGTATTATGACATTTGATACATTGCTAAACTGTCTTCTATGGTGGTGACTTACAGGTTATATGTGGGCTGTTTGTATTATGACATTTGATACACTGTTAAACTGTCTTCTATGGTGGTGGCTTACAGGTTATATGTGGGCTGTTTGTATTATGACATTTGATACATTGTTAAACTGTCTTCTATGGTGGTGACTTACAGGTCATATGTGGGCTGTTTGTATTATAACATTTGATACATTGCTAAACTGTCTTCTATGGTGGTGGCTTACAGGTTATATGTGGGCTGTTTGTATTATGACATTTGATACATTGTTAAACTGTCTTCTATGGTGGTGGCTTACAGGTTATATGTGGGCTGTTTGTATTATGACATTTGATACACTGTTAAACTGTCTTCTATGATGGTGGCTTACAGGTTATATGTGAGCTGTTTGTATTATGACATTTGATACATTGTTAAGCTGTCTTCTATGGTGGTGGCTTACAGGTTATATGTGAGCTGTTTGTATTATGTCATTTGATACATTGTTAAACTGTCTTCTATGGTGGTGGCTTACAGGTTATATGTGGGCTGTTTGTATTATGACATTTGATACATTGTTAAACTGTCTTCTATGGTGGTGGCTTACAGGTTATATGTGGGCTGTTTGTATTATGACATTTGATACACTGTTAAACTGTCTTCTATGGTGGTGGCTTACAGGTTATATGTGGGCTGTTTGTATTATGACATTTGATACACTGTTAAACTGTCTTCTATGGTGGTGGCTTACAGGTTATATGTGGGCTGTTTGTATTATGACATTTGATACATTGTTAAACTGTCTTCTATGGTGGTGGCTTACAGGTTATATGTGGGCTGTTTGTATTATGACATTTGATACATTGTTAAACTGTTTTCTATGGTGGTGACTTACAGGTTATATGTGGACTGTTTGTATTATGACATTTGATACACTGTTAAACTGTCTTCTATGGTGGTGGCTTACAGGTTATATGTGGGCTGTTTGTATTATGACATTTGATACATTGTTAAACTGTCTTCTATGGTGGTGGCTTACATGTTATATGTGGGCTGTTTGTATTATGACATTTGATACATTGTTAAACTGTTTTCTATGGTGGTGACTTACAGGTTATATGTGGGCTGTTTGTATTATGACATTTGATACATTGTTAAACTGTCTTCTATGGTGGTGGTTTACAGGTTATATGTGGGCTGTTTGTATTATGACATTTGATACACTGTTAAACTGTCTTCTATGGTGGTGGCTTACAGGTTATATGTGGGCTGTTTGTATTATGACATTTGATACACTGTTAAACTGTCTTCTATGGTGGTGGCTTACAGGTTATATGTGGGCTGTTTGTATTATGACATTTGATACATTGTTAAACTGTTTTCTATGGTGGTGACTTACAGGTTATATGTGGGCTGTTTGTATTATGACATTTGATACACTGTTAAACTGTCTTCTATGGTGGTGACTTACAGGTTATATGTGGGCTGTTTGTATTATGACATTTGATACACTGTTAAACTGTCTTCTATGGTGGTGGCTTACAGGTTATATGTGGGCTGTTTGTATTATGACATTTGATACATTGTTAAACTGTCTTCTATGGTGGTGGCTTACAGGTTATATGTGGGCTGTTTGTATTATGACATTTGATACACTGTTAAACTGTCTTCTATGGTGGTGGCTTACAGGTTATATGTGGGCTGTTTGTATTATGACATTTGATACACTGTTAAACTGTCTTCTATGGTGGTGACTTACAGGTTATATGTGGGCTGTTTGTATTATGACATTTGATACATTGTTAAACTGTCTTCTATGGTGGTGGCTTACAGGTTATATGTGGGCTGTTTGTATTATGACATTTGATACATTGTTAAACTGTCTTCTATGGTGGTGGTTTACAGGTTATATGTGGGCTGTTTGTATTATGACATTTGATACACTGTTAAACTGTCTTCTATGGTGGTGGCTAACAGATTATATGTGGGCTGTTTGTATTATGACATTTGATACATTGTTAAACTGTCTTCTATGGTGGTGGCTTACAGGTTATATGTGGGCTGTTTGTATTATGACATTTGATACATTGTTAAACTGTCTTCTATGGTGGTGGCTTACAGGTTATATGTGGGCTGTTTGTATTATGACATTTGATACATTGTTAAACTGTCTTCTATGGTGGTGGCTTACAGGTTATATGTGGGCTGTTTGTATTATGACATTTGATACATTGTTAAACTGTCTTCTATGGTGGTGACTTACAGGTTATATGTGGGCTGTTTGTATTATGACATTTGATACATTGTTAAACTGTCTTCTATGGTGGTGGCTTACAGGTTATATGTGGGCTGTTTGTATTATGACATTTGATACACTGTTAAACTGTCTTCTATGGTGGTGGCTTACAGGTTATATGTGGGCTGTTTGTATTATGACATTTGATACACTGTTAAACTGTCTTCTATGGTGGTGGCTTACAGGTTATATGTGGGCTGTTTGTATTATGACATTTGATACATTGTTAAACTGTCTTCTATGGTGGTGGCTTACAGGTTATATGTGGGCTGTTTGTATTATGACATTTGATACATTGTTAAACTGTCTTCTATGGTGGTGGCTTACAGGTTATATGTGGGCTGTTTGTATTATGACATTTGATACATTGTTAAACTGTCTTCTATGGTGGTGGCTTACAGGTTATATGTGGGCTGTTTGTATTATGACATTTGATACATTGTTAAACTGTCTTCTATGGTGGTGACTTACAGGTTATATGTGGGCTGTTTGTATTATGACATTTGATACATTGTTAAACTGTCTTCTATGGTGGTGGCTTACAGGTTATATGTGGGCTGTTTGTATTATGACATTTGATACATTGTTAAACTGTCTTCTATGGTGGTGGCTTACAGGTTATATGTGGGCTGTTTGTATTATGACATTTGATACATTGTTAAACTGTCTTCTATGGTGGTGACTTACAGGTTATATGTGGGCTGTTTGTATTATGACATTTGATACATTGTTAAACTGTCTTCTATGGTGGTGACTTACAGGTTATATGTGAGCTGTTTGTATTATGACATTTGATACATTGTTAAACTGTCTTCTATGGTGGTGGCTTACAGGTTATATGTGGGCTGTTTGTATTATGACATTTGATACACTGTTAAACTGTCTTCTATGGTGGTGGCTTACAGGTTATATGTGGGCTGTTTGTATTATGACATTTGATACATTGTTAAACTGTCTTCTATGGTGGTGGCTTACAGGTTATATGTGGGCTGTTTGTATTATGACATTTGATACACTGTTAAACTGTCTTCTATGGTGGTGGCTTACAGGTTATATGTGGGCTGTTTGTATTATGACATTTGATACATTGTTAAACTGTCTTCTATGGTGGTGGCTTACAGGTTATATGTGGGCTGTTTGTATTATGACATTTGATACATTGTTAAACTGTCTTCTATGGTGGTGACTTACAGGTTATATGTGGGCTGTTTGTATTATGACATTTGATACATTGTTAAACTGTCTTCTATGGTGGTGACTTACAGGTTATATGTGAGCTGTTTGTATTATGACATTTGATACATTGTTAAACTGTCTTCTATGGTGGTGGCTTACAGGTTATATGTGGGCTGTTTGTATTATGACATTTGATACACTGTTAAACTGTCTTCTATGGTGGTGGCTTACAGGTTATATGTGGGCTGTTTGTATTATGACATTTGATACATTGTTAAACTGTCTTCTATGGTGGTGGCTTACAGGTTATATGTGGGCTGTTTGTATTATGACATTTGATACATTGTTAAACTGTCTTCTATGGTGGTGGCTTACAGGTTATATGTGGACTGTTTGTATTATGACATTTGATACATTGTTAAACTGTCTTCTATGGTGGTGGCTTACAGGTTATATGTGGGCTGTTTGTATTATGACATTTGATACACTGTTAAACTGTCTTCTATGGTGGTGGCTTACAGGTTATATGTGGGCTGTTTGTATTATGACATTTGATACACTGTTAAACTGTCTTCTATGGTGGTGGCTTACAGGTTATATGTGGGCTGTTTGTATTATGACATTTGATACATTGTTAAACTGTCTTCTATGGTGGTGGCTTACAGGTCATACGTGGGCTGTTTGTATTATGACATTTGATACACTGTTAAACTGTCTTCTATGGTGGTGGCCACCTTGGATTGACATGACAAAACATAAAGTTTGTACATGACCATTCAATGTTATTTCTGAGAAATTTACTTTCAAATGGTTTCAAGTACTTTCTGATTTTTGTGCCTGTCCCAAGCCACGACCTGGATTTCCAATGTCATATATTGGTTTCCTTTTTAAACTATGTGCTGTGGTGGCAACCATCTCATATTCAAAAGAACATACAGGCTTTCAAATGGTTCAACAAAGAGGATGATAGCGTATAAAGCAATGCAGAAAGCAGACGATAATAGATGTAATGACAATTTTGACCAGGTGAGCTAAAAAGTACATGACATATTTGTAGCTGTGACCTGTGAGATGTAAACAGTGTTCCTTTACTTTAATATATTTCCATCAAACAATATATTCTTACATTTATTAACATCCATATGTATTCTTGTGAAATTCAAGTGTAGTGTTACAGAATGACTGCTCAGAACAAGTAAACAATCCCCATGTCTTCAATACATATTTAACTGATTCCTAATCCCCATGTCTTCAATACATATTTAACTGATTCCTATTTCACATTTCTAGCCCCAGTCATTAAAATTTAGTTATCAAGATGCAGATGACACTCAAATATTTTAATGGAAAAATGATGTCAAAAATGGCATTTCCATAATAATCAATTTTTAAATTGTCAGTGTTCATCAACTATTTGTAGAACTCATGCTCTGTTTCGTCCTTCTTTATGTTGTTCTTGTAACCTTTTTCAAAGTCTTTAGCCAATACAATATATCTATTTTCTCTAACTGCCTGCATACCAGCCTACAATAGAAATTATTGCAATGCATTAATACCTATAGGCTTGGGATATGGGTGCTAAATGCCACTATTAAAAATATTTAAGCTATATCAGTCAGAGCATCCCCATTTAACAGGTATGAAAGACACAACCATTTCAATACCACCTACTAACTATATAGATTAGATTATAAAGTCTTTATTGCTTCACACAAACGTTTTTTGCAATGTTAGTATCCAGCAGTATTCAGTTCTACTAAATTTGAGGAGTTGTCTTTGAGCAAAAACTCCTCCAAACTTATAAAGTTCTGTAAAGTTATTTCGTGTCACTTAGTTTAATTACCATATGCATGTACATTCTAAACTTATATTATCATTATTGTTTTTTGCATATTTTTGCTGATGACTTAAAATTAGAGTGAACACAGGTCCATGCATCTGCCTGCCCCCTGTGAATCATTGTGTGAAATTTTATACAGAAAATAAACTGAAAATGAAAGTAAATTGAGGTGACATATGGATAAATATGGAAATTTTATCCTTTATCATCAATGTGTGGATCAAATATGGTGAACCTACATTGCATGGCAACAGAGAAAATGTCGTAATGACTAAAATTTGATGTAAATTTCAGAAAATCATGAATATAGGGTCAAGGTCAGGTAGTACATGTCCAGCTACATGTATCATCCATTATCAATGTGTGGACTGAATATGGTGAACCTAGGTTGTAAAGCAAAGGTGAAACTGATCTATTCACCAAAAACTTGACATAAAAAATATCTTCTTGCTAACCTATCCTAAAAATAAGCAGATAAATGTATATATCTGTAACCTTACTGATATATCAGATGAAAAAATGAAATAAATAAAGACACTTTCCAACCTGTCAACTGTCATTTAATTTAAATCATTTACTAGAAACAAAAGATTTATTTCTTGGCCAAATGAATCAATAATCTCAAAACGTGAGTGCAATATAAAGTCTTAATAGACTTATAACAATCGATTTTTACATTTTAAATTTGTACTCATACTCTACAACAATCAGAACACTTTACATTGTATACAGTGTTTTGATTGGCTGTTTTTTGAGTATGAGTACAGCAATCTTACAGTAAGACCTGATCTCAAGAAACTTTGCTCAGGCCATAAAAGTGAAACCTACCTCTTGACATATAGCATTTATGTCAGCACCACTGATTTTGTCTGGTCTAGCAACATAATCTTCTAGATCTACTTCTTCACTAAGATTCATTTTGCTAGTAATAGTGGAGAAGATGAGACGTTTCTGTCGACGATCAGGCATTGGAAATTCTATTTTTCTGTCTAATCTACCTGGCCGTAGTAATGCAGGATCTAATGTATCAGCTCTGTTAGTAGCCATTATCACCTGTAAAGTACTCATAGTGTATATCTTATAGATATTAATGTTAAATAACAGGGAATTATTATTAAATGAAAAATCAGGACAAAACTATATGCTGAATAGAACAAAATTCAACAATTGCTAAATGTTAAAACACCATTATCAACAATATTCACTTTCACCAAGGCTTACACATGGTAATTCAAAGTCAGGGTATCTGACAGGGAAACATACTGCTGCAAACAACAAGTTCAGTATATTTTATCCCAGGGTTTGTAATATATTTAAAAATGACAATAATTTTCAGTAAGGAATCAGCTGCTACTTTAGTTGTCAATGTGAATTCAAATTTTATAGGGCTTTGATGTTACTTTTATGTATATTATTTCTTTATTTTAAGAACTTAAGTAATAACATTTCTGATATTCTTTCAGAAAAAATACCATAATTACATCCTTAAGTTACCCTGACACCATGAAGCTTACTCCCTTCAAGCAACATATTGTTTCCTTAAGCCCATTCTCTAAGTGTACTGGTAATTTGCTTTAAGGAATTCCATGGATTATATTTCAATTTTTTTTTTACATCAATGTATTTTACATGTTGTCGTGATCATATGGTATTTGGATTTACAACTACCTATGCAATCAGTGCTTATCACCACTAACTTTGTGAGTTTGTACCCCGCTGATGACGAGATATACTATATACAACATTATGTGATAAAGTTTGTCAGTGACATGCAGCATGTCGGTGGTTTTCTCCGGCTACTCCAGTTTCCTCCACCAATAAAACCGACTGTCACAATATAACTGAAATATTGTTAAACATCATAACTCTAACCCCATACAAACAATGTAATACTACTATAAATATTTCACCATATCATGTTTTCTTTTTCACATGTTCAACTGTCTAGTTTCAATTTTACCAAAAATTTGCTATATTTTTCTTTCTTTAAGTAATGAATCGACTGTAATAAATTGTAAACTATTTATAGATCTTACCTTGACATTGACTGTCTGGTCAAATCCATCCATTTGATTTAGTAATTCTAATAATATTCTCTGTACTTCTCTATCAGCTGTCAAATTATAATAAAACAATTAATGTACAGAACAACATTTTCTAAAATGCATCAATTTATAGAAAAAATACTTTTTTTTCCATCTCTTGCAAGCCTGAGCTTTTATATGTAGCAACACACCCCTCCCCCCATTTTAAAACTGGAGTACATTTGACCAAGAACCAACAAAAAGGAAGACATTTTTACTTATTTCCTCATAGATACATTTAAGGACATACAGACAGAGACTAATGATGGAACTATATCTCCTGCTCAAATTATCTAGTTCATACATATATGTACATATGTATTTATTAAAAAACACAAAATGTGTATCTATTTCCCCGGTCAACAGAGATAAAGAGATCAATCACAATTTTCACAGAACGTTGAGTAACGTAACGTTTCAATCAGGTTTGGTTGGGGATTATCAGAAGTGCCCCGATATCTTTCAATGATTATTGAGACGTAAAAGTTTACAGAAACAAATAAATGTAATTTTTTGGAACTTTTGTGTAATATATTACGCTTGACTAGAACTTACTTCAGACAACATCAAAAAGTTCCTTTGAACCGAAATGCAATATCAACATTTTCATGTATGCCATATGGCAAAAGAAGTTCTGTCTACTTGTCAAAAACACAGGGCCACTTGCATTTCACTTTTTACCCAAAGTGAAAGTAAAGTTAACCTCTACAAGTCAACATATCTATAGAATGTGGTCCGTTCTTCCTATATTTAATGTCAGAGAGAATCACTATTGTTTAACAATAATATCATCAACTATTTTACTTCCTTATTTAAAATGTCATCATACTATAATTACAATACGAACATTACCTCCAGTTTGAGCATCAAATCTTTTGGTTGCTATGGCATCTATTTCATCTATAAATATAATGGCAGGAGCATTTTCTTTTGCCAATCTGAACACATCTCTCACCATTCTAGGTCCCTCTCCTAAATACTTCTGTACAAACTCAGAGCCAACAACACGGATAAATGATGCTGGAAAGAGTGAAATTTTGTGGCATGTAAAGTCTAACAAATCAATATAAATTTATAACAAAGACATTTTTAACAGGAAATGACTAGATTATGTGTGATTAAAGCCATTTTCAACTATATTCCATTTATTTAGTAGAAGTCAGTTTTATTTGTCAAAAAAACCAAAGCCTGATAAAAATTACCAACCAGTTGTATGTCAATGGAAAACTTGTATCACATAAAGTTGTAACAAGTAAACCTCTCTGTGGACAGAAATATAAAACTGACAACTAAGTGGTGATAGGTAATGGTAGCATAAGTAGGTGGCACTCTCTTATCAATGAGTGATTTCTATTTCAAAATGTAACAAATTTTATCTCTCAATGGTAAGCATGGGAAAGAAACTTTTAAATTGCTGTATTTTACAATATCTTTTGTGTAAATGTTCTTTGTAAACAATTACAATTAATCACAAACAATGATAAAACTTGACATTTGAGTACCTGTTGTATGATGAGCAACTGCCTTTGCTAACATAGTTTTTCCACATCCTGGAGGACCAAACATTAGTACACCTCTTGGTGGGTCAATACCAATTTGTTTGTATAAATCAAAGTGGGTGAGTGGTAATTCTACAGCTTCTCTGACTTCTTGTTTCTGTATATCCATACCACCAATATCTGAATACAACACATCAGGTTTTTCATCTGAAATAAAATGTCAAGATTTTAACTGGTAAATTATAAGTACATAATAAAACCCTCCCACAATAGAGCTGAGGAGGTACACTGGTTTCAAAATGTCGTCTGTCGACATGTCTTTGTCCGATGCAGACTTTTTATTATGACATGGCAGAGTGTTGTGCATAAAAAATGAGATTACTGTCACTTATCCTCACCTTAAATGTTCAGGTTAAGTATTTTTATCTATATTTTTTATAAATCAGTTGTACATTTTGTATGTTCTACAGAGCAACATTTTTAAACTTTCTACTATTACAATATTTGACAAGTGAATGTATAAGATCATGACTGAGTGTCACACATAAACATCATGTCAGGATGATCTTGACCACAAGGAATAATGAATTTTTATCTTTTAATAGATCGCATGTTAAGATGAATTCAAAGGTGGCATGGATATTATTAAAAGAGCTTTGCTAACACTTAAATCAAAGCACTGACACAGTGTGCAAAATTAGCAGTAGAGTACTAGCCCTTATAGACAATGTTTATGTCAAATTTTCAAAATTTTGTATATAATGTACAGTGAGGTCTATGTAAAATAGAGATTGGTCTATGATACCACAAAATTTAGTTTCACACACTGCTGACAGAGATATAAGGCAGTACAATTAAGAATAATTACAAATATTTTTTAAGGAACCTACATGAATGTATATTGGGCAGCCATCTTGAACAAAACATTTTGTAAAGGACCATTCAATGAGTACAGTTTGGTTTCAATCACGTTTCTAGTTTCTGAGAAAAAACCATTGGACCCTATGCTAACATTTTGTCCTGCGGTGGTAACCATCTTGGATTTGTAATTGACACAAATAACTGACATCTGGTAGAGCACCACCAAAGGAACCTTCCACCCATGTCTGCTGTCAAATGATTTTAAAAATAGTGGTTTCAGGTATGAATAATTTGTATTCAATATTTTCCTCCTGGAGATACTATGTTAAATATTATATATGTCCTGCAGTGGCCCTTAAATAACCCATAAAGATGATCATACTGCAAGAAAAACTAGAGGCTCAGTGGGCTGAGCCTGTGTCGCTCACCTTTCATTCTGCTTTGAGGAAACTTAATACAGAACCTTCCATACATGTAGATGTTTCCTACTAAGTTTCGGTTCATATGGCTAAGCAGTTTCAAAGGAGAAGATTTTTTAGAAATCAACCAATCAGAAACAAGAATTGCATGTGATGGCCATGTTTGCTAACCGATCGGGACAAAATGAGCAATCTTCATAGAGGACATTCCATAGATGCTTCCTACCAAGTTTCAGTTCATTTGGCAGAGGGTTTTCAGAGGAGAAGATTAAAGTGTGAAAAGTAAACGGATGACAGCCGACGGACACCAAGTGATGGCAAAAGTTCATATTGCCTTTGGCAAGGTTTGCTAAAAAGAATATTAAAATGTGAATACCTACTTGTAATGTATAGAATAAACATGTTACACTATATCAGCATTAGTTAATTTCTAAGGGAGCTAATGGCAAGAGTTATCTTTCTTTTAAGAGGAAAAGATTTTTTAGAAATAAACCAATCAGAAACAAGAATTGCCTGTGGCGGCCATGTTTGTTAACCGATCAGGACAAAATGAGCAATCTTTATATAGGATCTTCCATAGATACTTCCTACCCAGTTTCGGTTCATTTGGCCAAGCAGTTTCGGAGGAGAAGATTTTTTTAAATCGGCCAATCAGAAACAAGAATTGCCTGTGGCAGCCATGTTTGTTAATGGATCGGAACGAAATGAGCAATCTTTATAGAGGACTTAAAAAAAATCCCCCATGTTAAAAATAGTAATACAGTCAAACCTGCCCAAACGACCACCTGCTATAAACGACCACTTTTATTCCCCCAGACGATTTATACTATATATTTTAACTGGATTCAATGACCACCTGCATAGCGCGACCAACGACCGCCAAAATGCATTCCCAAACGACCACTTCAACTTTTTTCAACGACCACTAACTCTTTTGCATGATGAGCTTACAACAAAAATGGGGAAGGGATTTTTTTTGTACCCAAAATAATGTTTTCTCTATTTCTGCCTTTTTGGCATTTTCAAAATTTATTAAATGATGTTTTGTTCCAAGATAGAATTTTCATGGTGTACATCATGACCACGTGGTTTAAAAATTAGGACGTAAACAATAAATCAAAGGCTGTTTACACCTGAGGGTTTGTCTTAATCAAAGTTGAGTAGAAATCGGTTTTACAAGCTTTTGAGTTGTTTTATAATTAAAAGAAAGTTTTAAAACATGGCTTCTATTAAAAAGGAAAATTTTAACTTTGGACAAACGGATAAAAGTTATTGAGTTATGTAAAACAAAAAGTGGTCGTAAAGTTGCTGAGGAGCTTGGTGTCAGAAAAACTCATATTCAAAGCATTCTGAAATGCAAAATTGAACTAATAAGTGACTTTGAACAAAATCTTGATGGGGATAGAAAACTTCAAAGGAGAATCACAGGGAATGAGGACATAAACGCTCATTGTCTGAAGTGGTTTAACGATTGTATGGGACAGAAGATTAATGTTTCTGGACCTTTATTAAAAGAAAAGGCATTAAAATTTGCAAAAGATTTAAATAAACCAGTTGTATCGTTGAACTTGTATTAAAGGACCACTTTTGCAGTCTCTTAATACAGGTTTGACTGTAGTTACATACTAATGCATATGCATTATACTGAAAGAGATTTTGTTTAACGAATTAATTTAAAAAAAAAGCCTCATCAAAAACAGATGAGCAATATACTATCCATATACAGTAAAAAAAAACACAATTTTGCACCTCTCGTTTGGAAAAAGTTAGGGCTACAATGGTATTTTGAAATAAAACAAACCACTTGATAACATAGTGATGCTGCTGTCAGCTTCAGGTGGTAGCACATCAACAAGAGCATTGCTGTGTTTGTGTAGGGCTACACTAGCAGAGGGTTTCAGTAGTTCTCTGTCTATTGTTGATAGTATCCTTACATAGTAGTTAGAGCCTAAAATACAGAAAAATACAACCATCTAAAAAGAATCTATAATGTCATTTAAAAATTAAGATTTTATACAACTAAAAACATTACCAAAAAGGTAAAACTGGTGAGTGCACTTTTCTTTAAAAATTTTACTGATGGAAAATGCTTTTTTATGTTCTAACATTTCGAAACTAAAAAAAGCAAAATTTGTTCAATTGTTAAATATTACAAGCTTGATTTTCTAGATTGTTTCTAAATTCTGGAGACCTCCCCAATACTGGCGATGAGGTCAGTTCTTTATAACTCTCAGTATTTTTTTTACATACCTGTAGTTGAACCTACGATACCAGTATTTTGATCAACAGCTTCCAAAAACTGTCCTATAACAAGAGGAACACTCTGAATTCTTTTCACTTCCTCCTGAGCATGTAAATATTCTTTTTTCAGATTCTTTTGTTCATCTTTAATGTACTCCTCTTGTACCTCTAGAAATTCAAGTTGTCTTTGTAATTTCTATTAAAAAAAAATATCAATAAAATATATAACTTGCAAAATGTGGAAATGATAACATATCCCCCAACTAAAAGGACAAAAATGTCAAGTCATAAACCATATTATAAAGTATCAACATATCTCTAAATTCTAACTACATGTAAATGTCACATTAATCTTCATTTCTAGCTTAAACATGTCCAGAGGGACTTCCACTCGTAGATGTATGAGAATAGTTCTTTGTGGGAATAAATCACAATTTCACCAGGCTCGCCAAATTTTAACAAGAAAACAACATCTTACAACTAAATGTGAGAGAACCAAAATTCTGGATTTTTTTCTCAGTCTATTAGAAGCCTGCATATTTTCTTTGCCTTGTATGATATCTTATTATATGAAATGCAACATTATATACTTAAATTAATATACCTTATATTTGACATACAAATCTTCTATGTCACTACCGAGTGGATCTAGTTGTGCTAGCGTTTGTGATGTTCCTGGTCGAGATTCAGTAACAGCAGAATCCTCCTGCAAATCAAATTAAAAGAAATAACTTATGACTGAAG
Source organism: Bathymodiolus septemdierum (assembly GCA_963383655.1). Lineage (NCBI taxonomy): Eukaryota > Metazoa > Mollusca > Bivalvia > Mytilida > Modiolidae > Bathymodiolus > Bathymodiolus septemdierum. The sequence goes on along the minus strand of OY726519.1, from coordinate 12,284,881 downwards.
TCAAAGGTCATTAGTTCACTTCATCTACCGTGGAACCCAAGAAAAATATCTGCAACATACAATCCATTTCATCAGATCAGAATATTAATTTCACAATCACAGATAAGAAATGTTTTCACTGAATTAACTGAAGTATGTTACCAATTTATGGTCATCTGGGGAAAGATCTCGTATATCAGCTCTATTTGGTAGCACCATTTAACCTAATTAAAACTCAATATATTTACACTGCATATATACAGTCATCGACTTTAGCAGTGGTCTGGTGGCCCACGACCAATGAAAATTGATTCGGACCAGTGACTTTTGCCAAATTTTTCCAATAGAATCTATATAAATATTCTAATTTTGAAGTTTTCGGGCCAGTAAATTTGAAAGTCTAATTTCGAAGACTGTATACAATGTACCACCTTTTGCTAGTCTACTTAATTTTTATCTCACCTGTAAATTGACTTATTAATTAACATTAACTTTTAGTCACAATTACCTGATGTTATATAGTGAGAGAGTAATTATCAGGGTTGTAAAGTTTTTGAAATGTAAATGTGTAGGATTAACAAAATTTGCTGTATTTTTACCGAACCTCATAGGAAATTAAAAAAATTTCACAAAATTATGAGACATAGTCAAGTCAACTTACATTAAGTTGTTATTGTTGGGAGAAAGTAAAACTTATGAATTTTTTTTTTTCAACTGGAATAGGTCAACAATTCTACCAGTATCAACAGAACTAAAACCACCTCTCACATTAAACCATTACACACACAAAATACCATGCATGATGCTGGAAATCTATGTTCTGGTTTAGTTAAGGGACAAAAATGTAGCAAGGTTAAACCAATTAATGGGATCTAACCCTTTGATAATCAAATCTCTAGGGATCTAACCCTCTGATAATCAGATCTCTAGGGATCTACCCCTCTGATAATCAGATCTCTAGGGATCTACCCCTCTGATAATTAGATCTCTAGGGATCTACCCCTCTGATAATCAGATCTCTAGGGATCTACCCCTCTGATAATCAAATCTCTAGGGATCTACCCCTCTGATAATCAGATCTCTAGGAATCTACATGTACCCCTCTGATAATCAGATCTCTAGGGATCTACCCCTCTGATAATCAGATCTCTAGGGATCTACCCCTCTGATAATCAAATCTCTAGGGATCTACCCCTCTGATAATCAGATCTCTAGGAATCTACATGTACCCCTCTGATAATCAGATCTCTAGGGATCTACCCCTCTGATAATCAAATCTCTAGGGATCTACCCCCTCTGATAATCAGATCTCTAGGGATCTACCCCTCTGATAATCAAATCTCTAGGGATCTACCCCTCTGATAATCAGATCTCTAGGAATCTACATGTACAATGTACCCCTCTGATAATCAGATCTCTAATAACTGTACAGATACATGTATTAACAAACATTAAAAAAACTTCCATTCAAAATAACCACACACAACATGCACAGTACAATAACAGGATCAGCTAATGTTTGTGGTTAACTGACTACTAGTGAAGAAGGTAAAATCTGTTGGTTATTACTGCATAAGACAGAGAAGTAACAGTTTATTCAAGATCGTGGAGTTAAATACCTTCTCGTATAAATATACAAATCAAAGATAGATTTTTTTTAAACGACTCACTGCAGGGCTCACCAAACCAGACGAAGTGGGTAAAATTCTCGCCGTATATCAGCTGAAGTCACCCTCCCAGTCCCTGGACTCCAAAGCCAAATTAAAGTCACCTTGTTTCTTTTTGCAAGTCGCTCCTTTCTCGCAAATAATCTGCATTTTATGATAAAGCTGATTGTCAAAGCAATTGTAAAAATACACAAGAATGAGAGAAAAGGCTTAATTCGAGCAATAAAGAAAATTTAACTTGTTGAGACAAAAGAATCACAGCAATTTTTATTAATTTGTATTGACGAAATTCCAGGTGAAAATTAAATCCCAAATCTAAAAATAATTATAGATGCTTCCTGTATCAAATGTGTAGTTGGATTTATGGATTGTGTTATATTTTTTTATTATTTTAACACAATTTGAGTTATTTGTAGCTTTTTCAAAAGAAAACAATCAACTTGTCAAGTTTTAAACATGGCGGCATTTTAATAGAAACAAGGGGAAGGAACTCACATTTTGATGTAATACATATTTTATAGATTTCAATGTGAAATGAATCAAATCTAAAATCTACAAACATAAGATATACAACAATAATACAAGAACAAAACATGAATTTAAAGTTTAATATGAAGGATATTAACAAGATATTGGCAAAGGCACACTTCAAATTAAAATTTTTAAAAAATGACGTGAAGAAACAACACATCTTTGCAGAAAACATGTCTCTATGAAGTTGTTGGAAATCTCCCTGTCATGCCTTCACTTCTCCCTCATATTCTCTGAGGGAGAAGTAAAGTCTCCCTGTTTTTTTTGCAAGTGTGGTGAGCCCTGGACTGTTTGGTATAGAAAGGGTCATCTATCAGATTATCACATAATTAAACTGAAAAAATATGATACAATTTTTTCGTAGTTTTGGAAAAAGGAGGGTGACTATCCTGTCCCCTAGTACCTGTGAATAAAACTACAAAAGATTCTATCTTCGGTTATCATTAACCAAGATAACTTTTGTTCACTATTTAATGATACAAAATTATGGCAATTTCTTTTAATTAAATCAAAATAATGTTTTCTGGTATTAATTTAGCATTAACTAGGAAGAACTGTTTTAGATACCTAAAACTTATGTCTCCCCTTAATGCGGTCATCTGTACAACAATAAGTTACACATTATGAGTTGAATGATACTATTTAAAAAACAATTATTTGACCTTGAGGTCAAAGTCCCACAAAGGTCATTATGGTACGCGACATACCGCCTTATGGTCATGCACCCACGTACCAAATATCATTGACCTATCTCGAAAGACAAAAATGTTATGGCCCGAACAAGAAAATACTATTTAAAAAACAATTATTTGACCTTGAGGTCAAAGGTCAAGGTTCCACAAAGGTCATTATGGTATGTGACACACCGCCTTATGGTCATGCACCCACATACCAAATATAATTGACCTATCTGGAAAGACAAAAAAGTTATGGTCCAGACAAGCTTCGCTGAGAAGAAGCAGAAGAAAAAAATCACACTAAAACAATATGTCTCTCTTCGTTCGAAGGGGAGACATAATTACTTTTTTACCATACGTAATATATTTTTAGATTTTAATTCTGTGCTCTTGCTCTTGACAGCTGAAAACGAACAAATTGTATAGTTACAGACATAAAGTAGATATAGCAACAGAAGAGTTTGTGATATTAGAATACGGCCGCGAGTGATAAATAGATAGCTACTTATCCGCTCCTTGCAAAGACATTTAACATAGCATTCGTAGTGATGGGAATCGGTAACATTTTCAAGATCGATGATCGTTAAATCAACATCGACCGATGATCGATCATCGGTGACAATTGCCTGCTAAATGTATTTACTGACTATAATTAATCGATTAATAGTATTTCAAGAGTATGATTGACAAAAGTAAAGATATGAATAAAATTGCATCATAAATTTATAAACTATAATTTTCCCATTAGTAAACATTAACTTTAAATTAGAACAAAACAAAAGAACGTTTTCCATATGTGTAACACCTGATATAGATAGATAAATAATAGACTAGTCCAAATATGTGTTTGACAAAAGTAAGGATTTGAATAAAATCAAATAATATATTTACATCTGTAAACATTAACTTAGAACAAAAGAAAAGATCGTTTTCCATATGTGTAACACCTGATATAAAATCGAATATTCCGGGAAGTAGATAAATAATAGACTATAGAATCAGAATCGACCACAAGGTTTAAGAATCAATCATCGGATCGTATGATGACGTCCGACTGATTAGTCGATGTTTCCGATGATCGGTGCACCACTAAGCATTCGGTCGTTTAATAGAGTATATAGACATTTGTTTCTCATTGAACTATTGTAGCGGTGGTGGGTTCGCGACGTGCGATGGATGTATATATTATTGCTTATGGTGAAGGATTAATTCTTTATAGATTAGTGGTGTTGGACATGCGATTAATAGTGCTTTTATATTACATTTAACTGGCAACGTACAATATTGGTGTTGGACACACACTTATAGTGCTTTTAAATTACATTCATCCGGCAATTTACAGTATAAATAATCGCTAACCGTTACACACAGCATACTATTTAGTGGTTCTCCGGATATTGGAGGGAATTATTCCACAAGAAGAAGAAGGTATTATGTAAAGTAGGACAATTTATCAAAAAATGTTCTTCGTCTTCAATATCGGTATAACATAATTTACATAACCTCTCTTTGCCTTTTAACCCAATATAACATCCTCTTTCTATATTAAGATTATAATTTATATGAGCACTAACTCTGAATTTTGTCATTATTTGAATGTCTACATTTATCAGGTGTTTTTAACTAATATTTTGGAGCATTTCACAACCTTAGCCCTTGTCTGTTTCATAATGCAACACCAGAATTTAATTTACTGGGACTTCTACTTTAACTACTTTTAAGAAAAATACTATTTACGGCTTATGCGGCGTGATATGACAATGCAATTTTCAACATCAAGTCATACTGTAGCCTGTCTAGGGAATATAGTTTTGTTCGATTTTCTCAAATAAACTACCACATTGTATGAGGCAGTTATTATTATAAATAGTTAAATATTCAAATAGAAAAGAGATTGTAGGGGGGAAATATATACTTTTTCAGGAACCGCTAGTCCGATTTCTTCCATCTTTCTTGTGTGCTGATACCGAAAGTTATTGTACCGAATAATAGAAATAAAGCAAAAGGAACCAGTACAAATGACGTCACTTCCTGTCTACCAGGTTGTTTGAAGATGGCGAACTTGAGACGAGAGAAGACCAATGAAGATTGTATGTAAAATACAAATTGATACACCTTTGCATCTTTTAAAAAAAAATATCACAATATCATCAACCATTTAATTTGTTCAATACTTATATTAACCGATTGTGTCATATAATAATAATTTTATTGATTTAAAATTAAAGTCCAAATATTGAACAATCATCAAACAAAACAGAACTAAGCTAAATACATATCCTCGTGTATTGTAAAGTCGAGACCCTAAGACTATTTTGTCTCAAAACATTTCTAAAATAACTGCAACTATTCTATAAATAACAATCAAGAATAAACATACATGTAGTCTCTTTTGGTACTGATTACATTATTTTTGCATCCTTAGCAAGTGATTAAAAATCCATCTGAAACTTGGAGGGTATTTCCACCATGTTTTGTAGAGTGTATTGTAAAGTCGAGACTCCATATTTGCATACGGTTGTGAATAAATTAAAGATGATACCAATTCAATTTTTTCAACTATTATTAAGATAACTATTTGTAATAACTATCACCGCTAAAAACATCTTTTTTCAGTGTCATATAATATAAAAAATCTGGCATAACACCAAAATTGTCTAATTTGTCTCAGCAGAAAAAAATATTTTTCACATAAAGTTTTTTCAGCTGTTCATTTTAGTTCACTATTTTAAACAGCAAATAACAACAATGTGGGTCAATACAGTATAACTATATTAAACACAATATACATTCTTTCTTTTATCCATATGTTAAAGTCACATGACCAAGTGTTTTGAAAGGCTACAAGTTGTTATTTTGTTTCACTCATTGTCAGACTTTTTACATTTTATAGGTTAGATAAATAAGAAATCACATGTTTTGTGAGACATTTTTCTCAACTGATTAAACCCACGAGTCCAAATTCAGTCATATAACCTTTAACCCAAGTTTGTAAGCAAAGCAGCCGACCGTGTCTTCCGTGACCCTGGTGACCCAAGGCTCTTAAAACAGCACAGAAATTGTTTTTTAAAAATGGGCATTAGCAAAAATGGCGGAAATTGGCATCTTGAGGCTTTCTTATGTTATTTTACCTGTTTGAATCTCATTTTTGTTAAGATACATGGTAATTTCCAACTAGGTCATCACTATTATTGTTTGACAGTCACAGGGCACGTGCTCGCTACGACGTCATCTAATGAATATGCAAAATAGCCGACCCTCGACTTTACAATACACGACGATACAATACATGTACAAAATTTAAAATGATTGATCATAATCGTGACGTCCCTGACATCTGCTCGGTCATGCAATAAAGTCGGTCACTTGTTTTGATTTACAATTCTGGCACAGCACGAGACCAATGACGTCATTCTGTATATTCATAGCCTATAGCCAGGGGTTCTATGGTACCGCGGTACTTAATGTTTAACGTCTGTGTAACGTAACTAGTTTTCGGAATTAATCCAAAAATGTTATATTTTATTCCCCGGTATAGAAACCTATTTTCCCCCACAATTCATTTTATTCTTTGAATTTGTTTAAAAATACGTCGCCACTTTTTCCTTGGACAATGCCGATGTACCTCCCAGAAATGGTTTCCTATGATATCGCGGTAATTGCAAAATTAATGTTATGGGACACAATGTTTGACAAATCAAGACATCGTTTATAAATACTAAATCAAGGTGAATATTTGGCAAACTTATACCACAAAGAAAATCTTGATAATTTATCACATTTAATAAAGTAAAGTTTCTTTGAAATAACAAATGTAATGAAGTTGAGTCAATTTGATGTAACATTATCACGGCTGGTAATCGGCACAAGCAGAACAGTTGGTTCTGCAAAGAAATTTGTGAGGATAACTTCCGGTTTTGGTGGAGGAGAGTTCACGAAGACGCTTCGCAAGGTATGTACATGTCAAAAATTGAAATTTTCTTTTTTGCTGCTCGAATATTGCAAAATCAAAGAATGCTATGCTGTGGCGAATGCTTTCACGATTAGAAACATGTATAGTTTATTCTTGTATATGAAGGGTAACTCTCGCAAAATCAATCGTCTCACGAAAAACATGACGAAAATTGTGACACTCTTACATTTCTATGTTGCTCTTGACAAAGATGCAAGTTAAATTTTCAATATTTTTTCATCATGGGAGTCTAAATGTAATAGGGGATAAATTCCGATTCGTCAGAAATAAATTGAAGTCTAGATAAATTTACAAACTGTCAATTTTCTCGTTTTCCTGCGTGAGGAGATCGGTCCTGATAGAGCACATTGCGAATGCATGAGGAGATTTGCTGGTTTTGTTAATTGTTTTCTGCAAAATTGATAAATTGACACTTTTAAACACAAAACTGATAAATACTCTAATCAAAATAAACTATTCTCTGTCCACTTTCAGGAGATGCCAGGATTCAAGGGAAAGAGGAAAAGGGGACTGACATTGACTCTTTACAAAAAACCATTTCGATATAGATTGCCTGTATCACCGCCAAGGAAACGAACAAAAACAAGTAGCAGTACACCAAATTTAAAATCCCCATCAATCAGGACACCAAGTTTATTAAAAAAATCTCTTTCAATTTCAAAATATTTATATCCTTTCAAACGGGTTTCCACATCTATTCGGCGCAACCTTTTTACTAAAGATGACAGAAACTTCACCGCAGATGTACACAAGTTATAATATTACATGATTTCAGCACATACATAGGTCTAACGTAAATAAACATTCACTTAGTGCTAGTAGTCATGAATAAATTAAACACAAGATGTCAATTAAGCTGTGAACATATCCTTAAAATCGGTAAAGCGCTTTTCATCTTGTAACCACTACTAACAGAGATCTTTTTTATTTACAAGTGTGTACACATAACACACTACATAATAGAAAAACAAACCACAAATTAATATTATTCTCAACTGTATGATATTTAATTTAGAGTGTATCATTTGTATTAGAAATTATAAAGATATGATTCACATTAAGTTTAATTATTCTTGATTATTAAATTATCTTACAGTGCATTTTCAATTTTTTCCAATGTAAGGGAAGTTAATCTTGTGTATCCAATACACAATGGAAGTTGTCACAAACAACAAATGATCAATAATGACAAGTTAATAAATCATGGGAAACCGCAGTTACAATTATGAATTGATTCCTTAAATGAAATGTTTCTTTCTAGGTGGACAGCCCATGAACAATGAAATATTACTTTTATACTTTTAAAAACCCAACGGGAAGAAGGGCATCAGTTTGTGAATTTATTACCAGACAGACATGCACAATTTGTGATTATACAGTGGATTACATGTGTCGTACCAAAACTAGCAAATCTCCTCATGCATTCGCAATGTGCTCTATCAGAACCGATCTCCTCAAGCAGGAAAACGAGAAAATTGACAGTTTGTAGATTTATCTAGACTTCAATTTACTTTTGACGAATCGGAATTTATCCCCAATTACATTTAGACTCCCATGATGAAAAAATATTGAAAATTTAACTTGCATCTTTGTCAAGAACAGCTTATAAATGTAAGAGTGTCACAATTTTCGTCATGTTTTTCGTGAGATGATTGATTTTGCGAGAGTTACCCTTCATATACAAGAATAAACTATGCATGTTTCTAATCGTGAAAGCATTCGCCACAGCATAGCATTCTCTGATTTTGCAATATTCGAGCAGTAAAAAAGAAAATTTTAATTTTTGACATGTACATACTTTGCAAAACGTCTTCGTGAACTCTTCTTCACCAAAACCGGAAGTTATCCTCACGATTTTCTTTGCAGAACCAACTGTTCTGCTTGTGCCGATTACCAGCCGTGGTTATGTTGGTTAATATGTTTTCATAGCTTAATTTTTTCATCAACTTTATCGGTCTAGAAAGTAACTAAAAATAGCACCAAAAATCCCAAATCGGGCTGAAATGAAACGTAAACAACCGGACGACATTTAAAAAAAATAGCAGACGAATTATGACAACTATGGTTTAATTATTGGACATTTTACAAAGCATGGTATCAGGGTAAAATAAAAATGCAGGGGTTGAAAATTCCTCAAGTCCGAGGCCCGGGACTAGAAAATTGAAACTTCGTGCTTGCCGTTTTTCCATGGAAAAAGCCTGTCGGGCATGCCTTTAATAAAATAAAAACTCCACTTTTTTCTAAGCGTCTTGTTTTCAATTCAAATCACAGGCAAGTTTTTGTCAATCGTCTCCTTTCACTGTAAATAAGTACTAAAAAGCTATTTTAAGAACGGTAATACACATCCTGGACGGATCAATATTCCTCATGAATATTAATGAGTTCCGAATCACCTATTCGCTTCCCACATACCTATGTAAAGTCAAGCGTCGGAATAACATTGATCAATCGTATGTTTATGTTGACAACTTTTGAGAAAAATGTCGTTGCTTAATTTTAATTTTAGTCAAAAAAGCGGAAAAACGGAAAGCGAACGACGAGCCAACTGATCCTGAAACTCCCAGAAATAAAGATCTTAAGTATGAATGGGAGAAACGAATGAGAACATTTCAAAACTCATGGATAGATAAATTTCCTTGGGTTGTCTTTGACGAGAATGCTCAGGAAATGTACTGCAAGTACTGTAGAAAATTTCCACACTTGTCAGATAGGAAAGATGCCCTTACTCGGGGAACTAAAAATTTACGCATTGATAAACACCAGGAGCACTTGTTATGTGTCAAGCATTGGTTTAAGGAACTTGATGATCCCCAGGCAGCTGCCGGCCCTTCACAGGCCTTTTACCTTTGCTGACACCCCAATAGGCCAGTCATTATTGAAATTAGATGAAAGTCAGAGAAAACGTCTTGAAAGTTTGTTTAATACTGCCTACGGTGTTGTCAAACTGGAAAACCATTTTCAGATTATGAATTGATATGTGAAATACAAGTTAAAAATGGACTTGACCTGGGTGAAAACTATAGAAATATTAATGGTTGTAAAACTTGCTGCATCAATTGCACAAACTTTAGTTGACAAGCAAGTAAAATTTATAAAAATTATCCTACAAATTGGGACTTGGCAAATCACTGACCGGACTTGGGTTAAAAAAGTTTAAAAAGCCCTGGGCTTGGGCCTGCCCAAACAAATTTTCAACCCCTGAAATGTCCGCTATTTCTAATGAAAAGATAAAAATACGTGTACTTACAAAAATTCAAGACATTTGGACAGAATGACCATACGTTCCGATAAATGTGACTGTTGTGTTTATGAATATATAAATAGAAAAACCGGTGGGTGGCGCTGCAGTGCATAGGAACAGACAAAATAAATGCCGCAGTAAATTGTCGAACACCCTCTTGATCCGCCAATGTGCATTAATATGCACCCATTCCTAATGTATACTTGATCAGGGTCGTGTATTTTGATCACCTATTAGAACCTTTAAAATGTGTATTGCATCTCCTATTCTAGTCACAGGTAGCGTTAACGGGTCACAAAATGTGTATTGCGTTTCTGATTATTGCCAAAGATTGTGACACATGTATTCGGTCAGAGTTCTGTCGACCGGATGTAAAATGACACTTGTATATTCTGCCTGGCGACTTCCTGTGTGGACCTAAACTTATTACGCAATATTAGGTACCCTGCTGAATGAACCGGTGTGAATGTACCTGTCGTTTTCAGAATGAAAATAAAAATAAATAAATCCCGCCTTTCACTTCTTATTTCAGGAATTATTTGCCTTAATTTATTGAAGAATAAAATATTTAAAATTAAAATATGGTCTCTCACTTCTGAAAATGCATGAAAAATATAAGAAATATATTTTCCACATAATATTTTACATTTCGCTCATCAAAAATGACAAACAAACAAAAAAAGGAAAAGAAATTAACATTTCTAAATCACTTGCTCGCTCCAATGTTTTTAGCACAAAATCCAAAGAACAAGAAGTAAATTTGGTGTGGCCTAATCTCTGTATATTTTGACTGCTCTTCATCTGTTTATACCGCACATGATCATGATCTCTTCCGAACTTTGTCTGAATGAATATCAGTGGATATCAAAATTATAGATCAAGTTTGCTTACAGGGTTCCGAGCTGAAAAAAATCATATATTTAGGTTTTGTGCCTTCTGGGGGTCACTAAGCAAAGAGGTTTTTTTTCTTTAAACACTAACTTTGTAAACTCAGTTGCCACCCGATCTCCTAACCTTTAATTTTTAGTTCTTTAATTAAAATTAAAACATCTTTTATGAACATCGATCGTTAAAATTGTGAATACATATTAATTATGATGATACACTATATATAGATAAGCCAATTTGGTGCCTCTAATAATGAAAACTTATAATTTCAAGGATGGTGTATACTTTTTTATCATCTAAAACATAATTACAATTATAATTGTTCCTGTTATTTCAACATTATATTTATTCTAATGTTTTAAAAATATTTTATCTTTAATAAATAATAAACGATCTACCAACTCGTCTTGGAAAGCAAATAGTGTATATTCAAATTCCCATTTTATTAATCTGATCAATACACAAGTTACACGTTGTCAAAATTATTCATTATATTTTTCAGCACATTAGCAGTAAAACAAAATGAACATAATTGTAAAAGGGATCCTACATATAGTGAATATAGGTGACTGTTGTAAAACACTCTTTCCGTTGTAAATATAAAGGAAATGAAACATTTTGTTCATTTAAAATAGTTGTTTGTCAAAAAGGTACTTAGCTGTTCACTTCAGTATTTAATTTTCCAACTGTTATTAGATTTAAATTACAGTCTTCTGAGCACTTTAAATGAAGCGAATTTAACATCAGCGACCCAGACTTTAAATTTCAATCCCACAATGAAATTATCGGGCTAAAACATCACAACCCATGAAAAAATTAGAAATTAAAATTACAAATTTGCGATTTGCTTCGTTATTTGTGGAAATATGTCGATAAAACTTTGTGAATATGTATTTTATATCACCAGGAACATATTTAGCTAACATGTAAAAAATCGCGAAGTTTCCCTTTAAGCTACCTATCTGTATCTCATATCTAAGGGGCGTGTAGAGAAGAAATAGAAATGGGACCAACTTGATAATAGATGAAAGGGTTCATTTCATTGGTCAATACCGAGAACCAGTTTTGCTACTATGTTGGGTTCGTCCTTATCTATTTTTATCGCAAAAATTATTTTATCACTGCCAAAATATTATTTGATAGAATACCTTACAGTACAATAATTTTTTGATAAGTAAAAGACTTCAGAATAGAAATTTTGTTGGAATATGACTTATTTATGCATGTATACAAACATTTTGGTGAAACCCAGGGGTGAAACATCCATTACTTCTAATTAAAGGATGTCAAGGGAGAGACGATCAGTACGTTATTGTACAAAGTCAGTCTGTCAGACGTTTTCAACAACGTGAATTTTTATATGTAGTCGTCATCCAAAAAATACATTGAATTGAATTAAATGTTGCACGATGCCACGCAAAATTTTTTTTTGGGTTAATTCGATCCAAAAAACCAAAGTAGCTTCGGATTTTTTCTTCTCGTTTTTGTGACAAAATTTTTGTTCTCATATTTAATATGTTCATTTGCAAAGGTTTGCCATTCAGAATTCGTTGAAATGCACAGAGACACTTCAGATTTTTATATTTCAAAAGGAGGGCAGTACATATAAATATGAATAAATAAAATCAGAACAAATCAGGATTGTTCAAGTTCAAAATACTCTAGTAAATAAGATTACGATTATTATAAATAATGTTACTTCGCACGTTAATGTATCTAGAAGACTGTGTCATCATGACCAACATTTCATGCTTCATTGATTTCATGTCGTTTTCAGTATCTTCATTGAGTCGATCAGGAACTCCAGTCAATACCTTACCAAAGTTACCTCCCATTATTACCAGTGAAATAGACAGATCATTTCTACTGGATTTAAATGATTACATCAAATATGAAACAGAAAAGCTGACAATTGGTGATGATGATCAGAAATATACCATATACAAATCAGTCTTCAATAAGGTAGGAGTTAATGATAATTTCTTCAATTGTTCTGTGATTAATTGCAATCTAATCGTCATTCAGTTTCATTTGAGGTGTAGGTTGACACCACACTTATGGCAAGGTTCTCTTGACCTGTCCTGAGATGTAGGTTGACACCATACTTATGACAAGGTTTTCTTGACCTGTCCTGAGATGTAGGTTGACACCACACTTATGACAAGGTTCTCTTGACCTGTCCTGAGATATAGGTTGACACCATACTTGTGACAAGGTTTTCTTGACCTGTCGTGAGATGTAGGTTGACACCATACTTATGACAAGGTTCTCTTGACCTGTCCTGAGATGTAGATTGACACCATACTTATGACAATGTTTTCTTGACCTGTCCTGAGATGTAGGTTGACACCACACTTATGGCAAGGTTCTCTTGACCTGTCCTGAGATGTAGGTTGACACCATACTTATGACAATGTTTTCTTGACCTGTCCTGAGATGTAGATTGACACCATACTTATGACAATGTTTTCTTGACCTGTCCTGAGATGTAGGTTGACACCACACTTATGGCAAGGTTCTCTTGACCTGTCCTGAGATGTAGGTTGACACCACACTTATGACAAGGTTCTCTTGACCTGTCCTGAGATGTAGGTTGACACCACACTTATGGCAAGGTTCTCTTGACCTGTCCTGAGATGTAGGTTGACACCACACTTATGACAAGGTTTTCTTGACCTGTCCTGAGATGTAGGTTGACACCACACCTATGGCAAGGTTCTCTTGACCTGTCCTGAGATGTAGGTTGACACCACACTTATGACAAGGTTCTCTTGACCTGTCCTGAGATATAGGTTGACACCACACTTATGACAAGGTTTTCTTGACCTGTCCTGAGATATAGGTCGACACCATACTTATGACAAGGTTATCTTGACCTGTTCTGAGATGTAGGTTGACACCACACTTATGACAAGGTTTTCTTGACCTGTCCTGAGATATAGGTTGACACCATACTTATGACAAGGTTCTCTTGACCTGTCCTGAGATATAGGTTGACACCACACTTATGACAAGGTTTTCTTGACCTGTCCTGAGATGTAGGTTGACACCATACTTATGACAAGGTTTTCTTGACCTGTCCTGAGATATAGGTTGACACCACACTTATGACAAGGTTCTCTTGACCTGTCCTGAGATATAGGTTGACACCATACTTATGACAAGGTTTTCTTGACCTGTCCTGAGATATAGGTTGACACCATACTTATGACAAGGTTATCTTGACCTGTTCTGAGATGTAGGTTGACACCACACTTATGACAAGGTTCTCTTGACCTGTCCTGAGATATAGGTTGACACCACACTTATGACAAGGTTTTCTTGACCTGTCCTGAGATGTAGGTTGACACCATACTTATGACAAGGTTATCTTGACCTGTCCTGAGATGTAGGTTGACACCACACTTATGGCAAGGTTCTCTTGACCTGTCCTGAGATATAGGTTGACACCACACTTATGACAAGGTTCTCTTGACCTGTCCTGAGATATAGGTTGACACCACACTTATGACAAGGTTTTCTTGACCTGTCCTGAGATGTAGGTTGACACCACACTTATGACAAGGTTTTCTTGACCTGTCCTGAGATATAGGTTGACACCACACTTATGACAAGGTTCTCTTGACCTGTCCTGAGATATAGGTTGACACCATACTTATGACAAGGTTTTCTTGACCTGTCCTGAGATATAGGTTGACACCATACTTATGACAAGGTTTTCTTGACCTGTCCTGAGATATAGGTTGACACCATACTTATGACAAGGTTTTCTTGACCTGTCCTGAGATATAGGTTGATATCATACTTATGACAAGGTTTTCTTGACCTGTCCTGAGATGTAGGTTGACACCACACTTATGGCAAGGTTCTCTTGACCTGTCCTGAGATGTAGGTTGACACCACACTTATGACAAGGTTCTCTTGACCTGTCCTGAGATATAGGTTGACACCACACTTATGACAAGGTTCTCTTGACCTGTCCTGAGAAGTAGGTTGATACTTATGACACAGTGATTTTTCAACCTGTACTGGTGGTTTTCCTGACATATTCCACCACAAAACCTTGTCACCTTTATGATTTTGAAAAATGATTGAAAGTTATATAAAACAAAAAGTCAATCAATAGGAAGTCAGTCTTATTACATTGTATATTGATATTGATCGTCTGAAACCCACAGCTAATCACACCCTGATTACTCTCAATGACGAAGGAAATGAACGAGTGGTTTGTAAACCACGACTAATCACACCCTGATTACTCTCAATGATGAAGAAAATGAACGGGTGGTATGTAACCCACGTCTAATTACTCTCTGATTACTCTCCATAATGAAGGAAATGAACGGGTGGTATGTAAACCACGACTAATCACACCCTGATTACTCTCAATGATGAAGAAAATGAACGGGTGGTATGTAACACACGTCTAATTACTCTCTGATTACTCTCCATAATGAAGGAAATGAACGGGTGGTATGTAAACCACGACTAATCACACCCTGATTACTCTCAATGATGAAGGAAATGAACGGGTGGTATGTAAACCACGTCTAATTACTCTCTGATTACTCTCCATAATGAAGGAAATGAACGGGTGGTATTTAACCCACGTCTAATTACTCTCTGATTACTCTCCATAATGAAGGAAATGAACGGGTGGTATGTAACCCATGTCTAATTACTCTCTGATTACTTTCTATAATGAAGGAAATGAACGGGTGGTATGTAACCCACGTCTAATTACTCTCTGATTACTTTCTATAATGAAGGAAATGAACGGGTGGTATGTAACCCACGTCTAATTACTCTCTGATTACTTTCTATAATGAAGGAAATGAACGGGTGGTATGTAACCCACGTCTAATTACTCTCTGATTACTTTCTATAATGAAGGAAATGAACGGGTGGTATGTAACCCACGTCTAATTACTCTCTGATTACTTTCTATAATGAAGGAAATGAACGGGTGGTATGTAACCCACGTCTAATTACTCTCTGATTACTCTTAATGATGAAGAAAATTAACGGGTGGTAATTACCTGTGTGTTATCTACAATTTCAATGATGAAGGAGAATCATTGTTTCATAATTTTATTTTCAACATTGAACGTTTTTTATTACAGATAATTGAACATGTATCAGCATACAAACCATTACTAACAGCCATTAAGAAGGAGTATGAGGATACAATAGAGGCTATAAAGAAAGGTCAAAGAGAAGCTGCCTTTTTACATGGAAAATTGAAGGCTATGGCATCAGAACCTTCTACTATCAGAAATTATAAAAAGAGGGCAGATGAACTTGAAGAAAGGTATACACTGCAAACATTTGATATTAACAAATGAAATCAAAGCACATACAATGGTGACATAATAAAGTTTTACTTGCAGGAAATGTGCAAAGCTGAAATTTTAAAAAATGTCAACTAGACAACCATTTTGTCCATACTGGTAAATAGCATAATAACACCAGGGTAATAAGACGATTTGTTTTGGAAATTTCATTAAAGTAGACTGGTAAATTGTGTGGTGAATGTTAATGAACAAAGGTTCATGATCACCTTCTCAAATGATGATTATATTACACAGTTTATTAACAAATTATCTTTTATTTTCCCATGATTGAGGCAAGCAAAAACACAAATGCTTGTGACATGTCTAAATTATTTATAAAAATATCTGATTGTTCAAAGAAAAAATAAAAATGTATAAATTAAGCTGTATTATACAATACCAAATTAGTGTTGTTTTTGTTTCGTCTACTAAGAGTCTCTGAATCTGAAACAGTGTTTCTTATCTGGTGGGGATGATATGTTATCAATACTTTGGAAATGTGAAAATAATCCTGTCAAGGTGAGATAACTCCAACAAAGTATAAAAGTAATAGGAACACTTCTCCCACTTCTTAGCAAAGCACTCTATGCATGCAATTTTTTTTATTGCACAGAATCTCAATTATCCAGAAAGACAATGATAGGTTGCAGACAGAGTTAAACGAAGTACAGAGGAAACGTAAAGAATGGGAAGAATTAGAACGAGAAGTGACAGAACCACCCAAAAGAGAATTAAAGAAAGACAGTCGCATGATACCAGGTAAAATTTAAATTAAGATTTCACATAAAAACCTATTAGTTAAACAAATAGTCGTATGATACCAGGTATATTTTAAATTAAGATCTCGCATAAAAACCTATTAGCTAAGCAAATAGTCGTATGTTACCAGGTAAAATTTAAATTAAGATTTCACATAAAGACCTATTAGTTAAACAAATAGTCGTATGATACCAGGTATATTTTAAATTAAGATATCACATAAAAACCTATTAATTAAACCCCTGTTTCTATTTGAATCATCTACACTGACTACAGTATTTCTATTTGAATCATCTACACTGACTACAGTATTTCTATTTGAATCATCTACACTGACTACAGTATTTCTATTGAATCATCTACACTGACTACAGTATTTATATTGAATCATCTACACTGACTACAATATTTATATTGAATCATCTACACTGACTACAGTATTTCTATTTGAATCATCTACACTGACTACAGTATTTCTATTGAATCATCTACACTGACTACAGTATTTATATTGAATCATCTACACTGACTACAGTATTTATATTGAATCATCTACACTGACTACAGTATTTCTATTGAATCATCTACACTGACTACAGTATTTCTATTTGAATCATCTACACTGACTACAGTATTTCTATTTGAATCATCTACACTGACTACAGTATTTCTATTGAATCATCTACACTGACTACAGTATTTCTATTGAATCATCTACACTGACTACAGTATTTCTATTTGAATCATCTACACTGACTACAGTATTTCTATTGAATCATCTACACTGACTACAGTATTTATATTGAATCATCTACACTGACTACAATATTTATATTGAATCATCTACACTGACTACAGTATTTCTATTTGAATCATCTACACTGACTACAGTATTTCTATTGAATCATCTACACTGACTACAGTATTTATATTGAATCATCTACACTGACTACAGTATTTATATTGAATCATCTACACTGACTACAGTATTTCTATTGAATCATCTACACTGACTACAGTATTTCTATTTGAATCATCTACACTGACTACAGTATTTCTATTTGAATCATCTACACTGACTACAGTATTTATATTGAATCATCTACACTGACTACAGTATTTCTATTGAATCATCTACACTGACTACAGTATTTCTATTTGAATCATCTACACTGACTACAGTATTTCTATTGAATCATCTACACTGACTACAGTATTTCTATTGAATCATCTACACTGACTACAGTATTTCTATTGAATCATCTACACTGACTACAGTATTTCTATTTGAATCATCTACACTGACTACAGTATTTCTATTGAATCATCTACACTGACTACAGTATTTCTATTTGAATCATCTACACTGACTACAGTATTTCTATTGAATCATCTACACTGACTACAGTATTTCTATTTGAATCATCTACACTGACTACAGTATTTCTATTGAATCATCTACACTGACTACAGTATTTCTATTGAATCATCTACACTGACTACAGTATTTCTATTTGAATCATCTACACTGACTACAGTATTTCTATTGAATCATCTACACTGACTACAGTATTTCTATTGAATCATCTACACTGACTACAGTATTTCTATTTGAATCATCTACACTGACTACAGTATTTCTATTTGAATCATCTACACTGACTACAGTATTTCTATTTGAATCATCTACACTGACTACAGTATTTCTATTTGAATCATCTACACTGACTACAGTATTTATATTGAATCATCTACACTGACTACAGTATTTATATTTGAATCATCTACACTGACTACAGTATTTCTATTTGAATCATCTACACTGACTACAGTATTTCTATTTGAATCATCTACACTGACTACAGTATTTCTATTTGAATCATCTACACTGACTACAGTATTTCTATTTGAATCATCTACACTGACTACAGTATTTCTATTTGAATCGTCTACACTGACTACAGTATTTATATTGAATCATCTACACTGACTACAGTATTTATATTGAATCATCTACACTGACTACAGTATTTCTATTGAATCATCTACACTGACTACAGTATTTATATTGAATCATCTACACTGACTACAGTATTTCTATTGAATCATCTACACTGACTACAGTATTTCTATTTGAATCATCTACACTGACTACAGTATTTCTATTTGAATCATCTACACTGACTACAGTATTTCTATTTGAATCATCTACACTGACTACAGTATTTCTATTTGAATCATCTACACTGACTACAGTATTTATATTGAATCATCTACACTGACTACAGTATTTCTATTGAATCATCTACACTGACTACAGTATTTCTATTGAATCATCTACACTGACTACAGTATTTCTATTTGAATCATCTACACTGACTACAGTATTTCTATTTGAATCATCTACACTGACTACAGTATTTCTATTTGAATCATCTACACTGACTACAGTATTTCTATTTGAATCATCTGCACTGACTACAGTATTTATATTGAATCATCTACACTGACTACAGTATTTCTATTTGAATCATCTACACTGACTACAGTATTTCTATTTGAATCATCTACACTGACTACAGTATTTCTATTTGAATCATCTACACTGACTACAGTATTTCTATTTGAATCATCTACACTGACTACAGTATTTCTATTGAATCATCTACACTGACTACAGTATTTCTATTTGAATCATCTACACTGACTACAGTATTTCTATTTGAATCATCTACACTGACTACAGTATTTCTATTTGAATCATCTACACTGACTACAGTATTTCTATTTGAATCATCTACACTGACTACAGTATTTCTATTTGAATCGTCTACACTGACTATAGTATTTCTGCAAGTGAAATCAGATGACTTTTCAAAAGGTTTAATTGAATATCAATACATTAAGTTGTGACTATGAAGTTTTTTGGGTTTTTTTGCCATTTATTTATTTTTAAATCTCAAATTACCATTAGACTTGATTTAGCATTTTATGGTTTTTTTTTAATGAATGACAAATCTATTCTAGGTTTGACCTTGGAGGAGTCTACAGATCTCAACCTTCTGTATAAAAACCTGGATAAATTGGATAGACAATTAAAAGAGTTAAATATCAGCTTCAGAACTCGTTATGTTCCTAAATCTCACAAAGTGGAGCTAAAGGAAAGATTAGATAATAAAGTGAATGAAAGGGATGACCTGTTAAGACAAGGACAAATATATCGCTATAAAAGGTCAAAGTTGAAAATCGCAGTAGAATCAGCACAGGCCTATAACAGAGTGAAGCCTCCCCATCAGACTGTTGGAGATGCTGTTATATTTGCCTTGGCTCAAGCTAGAGGTTTACAGAAACAAGAAAAAGGTAGAATATTGTATTAGTAATACATTATATTATTCCTTTTAATGCAGTAAGATTTGTAAAAGTAGTACATTTATTACTGAAGAAATTGGAGCTTTATCATTTGTTACAAGTATTTGTTCTAGGTTTCAGGGTTGCTTTGAAACCAGTGCTTTGAAAATGCTCTTCCATGTTTAAGCAAAGTCTCAGACTTTGGTTTTGAGCTTTAGGCGTGTGTTGTTCTTTTTTATTTTGATGTGAAGTAGAATTTGAATTAGTGGATTATTTTAGCATAGAATCTGAAGTAGGAGTTGTTTGTGATGAAGATGTGGTATTTTGAGAAGAATTAATAACTTTTTTAGATGCAGATATAATTTATGATAACATTTTACTTGCCTAAATAGAAAAATGAAAATAAGAAAAATTTAATCTTGATTGTGTAACTAAGTATTAAAGAGAGATGAGTTACATCACAGAGCTGAATGAAGTCTTACAAATTTATTAAAATTTTATTAACAAGCGGTAATTAGATAACAATAATCAGTAATTAGTATATTTCAATGACAATTAACAGCTCTTGAATTAATTCTAATAGTCCTGATTCTTTCAGTTCTGTAATTTCCTGTGTGCTGTTTAACCCCCTGTATGATTGAGTAAGGTGAACAGTATTTCATCTTTATTATGACAAGAACAAGTTTACACTGAGAGTATCTTTTAATCCTTAAGATGATATAATACAAGTTCAAAATATATCTTATATTAATACCATGTAATATACAATTACAATTATAGATACACTAACACTTTTAAATTCTATCTGACTTATTTTTTTATTTCAAATATATAGAAATACTTACTATTGTATATATTCTCTGACCTTGACATTCATTGACCTTTCTCACACAACTCCAAATTTAGATCTTTAACAGTTTGGCTGACTAAATGTTTACCATTGTGAGAGCTAAATGTTCAGTTAAGCATGACTTATATTTATAAAGTTCATGCAGTTATGGGAATGTCCCATAAGTACACTTGTCCTTGTTGTTAAAATATATACAACTGTCTAATTACTAGTAATTACTATATACTATAACCTGTTAACAATATTCAATTATTGCCTGCATATGAGGTGAACATCGAAAGTTGTCAACCTCTCGAAGGTTGACAACTTGAAATTCACCTCATATACCGAAACTACTCTAAAATGTTTAAAACTTGAATGTTTTGTTTTGTAGAAGACAACAAAATAATTTATGGTTTAAGAAAATACAATTGTGGAATTGGACTGAAAAAAAAAGGATTTTCGATATACTTCCGGTTGTCGGGGGGTTGTAGACCAGGCGACACCTATTGTCTCCCTCTACATTATATATATTTAGATTGTCCACTTAGTTGTTTCCCTCTTCATCATATTTTCTGTAAAACATCCAAATTGTCTTATTACTTGTATATAGTAAAAATATATGTACGGTATAATAATGATTATAACTGTGAACAGTTTATTGCCCAGTACCCTTCATTCACAGTTCACTGATCATGTTCATAGGTATAATTAAATATTACTCAGTTAACGAGAATGAGTTGACTAAATTGCTCTTATTCGCAACGATAAAAAGGGTAAAAAAATTGTGTGCACTTAAAAATGTATACGAACTAAAGAAAATGAAGTAACAGATCTGAACAGCATTTTATTTGTAAATTTCAGATCTTGTCATCAATTATCAAAGTGATGGGTTCTAATTTACTTTCTTATTAAAGTGTTTGATTAGATCTGTTTCTCTGTAACTCTACATCATAAATCTACCATAACTGATCCACACATTCATCCATTACTGTTCTTGTAAGTCAGAACACATGTCATCTTATATTGACCTCATGTTCATGGTTCATTGACTCTGAGTTTGGTCAAATTTGTGTCATTATTTGTGATGTGGTCAGTTACCTTCTGTGATTGGTCAGTCATACTTGGTCAACACAATTACCTTTGTGACCTGTCTGTGACCTTATATTTACGCTTCACTGACTGTTGTATCAAATTTTCAAACTCAGATAAGTTTCTCTGTAATCTTTCATGCTTAATGTAAACCTTAATATTGCATACTACGGCTTCAGGTTTTCTGGAAATTATCTTATGATAAAGTTACTGGTCTTTTGAATGTCTGGAATCCATGTTATGGTAAAGGAAAGGTGTTTGTATTGAATAATACAATGATGAAAACATCTTTGTATTTTGAAATATTGTAAGTGATCGGCCTGAAAGATATATATGACTATGATTTTAATCACTTGTTCATGAGAAGGAAATATTTGCTCCTTTTTCCCTTCAGCCATTGTTGATTATCCACTCTGCATGGGTTTACAAACCAGTATGTTTTACAAAAAAACATTTAAGACTAGATATTTTCAGAGTCAAACCAAACTGCAATATTTGTGTTCCTGTATTGGTCAATACAATTATCATCTTGCCAATCACCCATCTGTTACCTGACCTTGACATCAATTTGACTCTTGTCATCCAGCCATCTGTTACCTGACCTTGACATCATCATTTTTACTCTTTACATTTAGCCATCTATTTCCTGACATTGATATCAATTTTACTCTTGTCAACCAGTCTCTTGGTACCTGACTTCAACATGAAATTTGTTCTTTTCAACCAGTTACCTCTTACCTGATCTTGACATCAATATTACTTTTGTCAACCAGCCGCATCAATTTGACTTCATCTGTTTCCTGACTTTGACATCAATTTGACTTGTCATCCAGCTATCTGTTTCCCGACCTTCACATCAATTTGACTCTTGTCATCCAGCCATCTTTTACATGGTGTTGACATCAATTTCACTCTTTTTATTCAACCATCTGTTTTCTGACCTTGACATCAATTTTATTCTTGTTGATTTTGCTGATTTTTTATTTAGTTTATCAATATATGTATTCATACATGTACATATTTCATTTCAATTTACTCTACTTTGACTTTTTAATTTTTGTTTGTTAAGTTTATCAAAACATAATGGGTCAAACATATTTGATTTATATTTAAGTAATAGAGTATTATATAATTAGATTTTTGTTAATCTATTTTTCAACTTATTGGTCTCTTCTAAGATTATTTCTCCTCATATTTAAAAGGTATACATATAGCTTGTAGTAATGAATGTATGTAAAAATCAACTTTTATCATATATTTTAATTTTGATTTTTAACATCTGAAATAATTATATTGGTGTAGCCTCAGATAGCATGAAAATAAGAAGACAAGTATAATTAATTCAACTTCATTATATTAATCTTTAAGCTTGTCTATGGAGTCTTAGCTTGTCTTTGGGGTTTTTATCTTGTCTATGGAGTCTTAGCTTGTCTTTGGAGGTTTTATCTTGTCTATGGAGTCTTAGCTTGTCTTTGGAGGTTTTATCTTGTCTATGGAGTCTTAGCTTGTCTTTGGAGGTTTTATCTTGTCTATGGAGTCTTAGCTTGTCTTTGGAGGTTTTATCTTGTCTATGGAGTCTTAGCTTGTCTTTGGAGGTTTTATCTTGTCTATGGAGTCTTAGCTTGTCTTTGGAGGTTTTATCTTGTCTATGGAGTCTTAGCTTGTCTTTGGAGGTTTTATCTTGTCTATGGAGTCTTAGCTTGTCTTTGGAGGTTTTATCTTGTCTATGGAGTCTTAGCTTGTCTTTGGAGGTTTTATCTTGTCTATGGAGTCTTAGCTTGTCTTTGGAGGTTTTATCTTGTCTATGGAGTCTTAGCTTGTCTTTGGAGGTTTTATCTTGTCTATGGAGTCTTAGCTTGTCTTTGGAGGTTTTATCTTGTCTATGGAGTCTTAGCTTGTCTTTGGAGGTTTTATCTTGTCTATGGAGTCTTAGCTTGTCTTTGGAGGTTTTATCTTGTCTATGGAGTCTTAGCTTGTCTTTGGAGGTTTTATCTTGTCTATGGAGTCTTAGCTTGTCTTTGGAGGTTTTATCTTGTCTATGAAGGTTTGGGTTATTGTTGTGGATGTTAATGAGCATTTGATCAGCTATATTATGACTACCAAATTTAATGGGAGAGTAAATCCTTTACAGTTCTACCAAGCTGACAATAGTGAATTCCTGGCCATGGTTAGGGAGAGTAAATCCTGGACAGTTCTACCAAGCTGACAATAGTGAACTCCTGGCCATGGTTAGGGAGAGTAAATCCTGGACAGTTCTACCAAGCTGACAATAGTGAACTCCTGGCCATGGTTAGAGAGAGTAAATCCTGGACAGTTCTACCAAGCTGACAATAGTGAACTCCTGGCCATGGTTAGGGAGAGTAAATCCTGGACAGTTCTACCAAGCTGACAATAGTGAACTCCTGGCCATGGTTAGGGAGAGTAAATCCTGGACAGTTCTACCAAGCTGACAATAGTGAACTCCTGGCCATGGTTAGGGAGAGTAAATCCTGGACAGTTCTACCAAGCTGACAATAGTGAACTCCTGGCCATGGTTAGGGAGAGTAAATCCTGGACAGTTCTACCAAGCTGACAATAGTGAACTCCTGGCCATGGTTAGGGAGAGTAAATCCTGGACAGTTCTACCAAGCTGACAATAGTGAACTCCTGGCCATGGTTAGAGAGAGTAAATCCTGGACAGTTCTACCAAGCTGACAATAGTGAACTCCTGGCCATGGTTAGGGAGAGTAAATCCTGGACAGTTCTACCAAGCTGACAATAGTGAACTCCTGGCCATGGTTAGGGAGAGTAAATCCTGGACAGTTCTACCAAGCTGACAATAGTGAACTCCTGGCCATGGTTAGGGAGAGTAAATCCTGGACAGTTCTACCAAGCTGACAATAGTGAACTCCTGGCCATGGTTAGGGAGAGTAAATCCTGGACAGTTCTACCAAGCTGACAATAGTGAACTCCTGGCCATGGTTAGGGAGAGTAAATCCTGGACAGTTCTACCAAGCTGACAATAGTGAACTCCTGGCCATGGTTAGGGAGAGTAAATCCTGGACAGTTCTACCTAGCTGACAATAGTGAACTCCTGGCCATGGTTAGGGAGAGTAAATCCTGGACAGTTCTACCAAGCTGACAATAGTGAACTCCTGGCCATGGTTAGGGAGAGTAAATCCTGGACAGTTCTACCAAGCTGACAATAGTGAACTCCTGGCCATGGTTAGGGAGAGTAAATCCTGGACAGTTCTACCAAGCTGACAATAGTGAACTCCTGGCCATGGTTAGGGAGAGTAAATCCTGGACAGTTCTACCAAGCTGACAATAGTGAACTCCTGGCCATGGTTAGGGAGAGTAAATCCTGGACAGTTCTACCAAGCTGACAATAGTGAACTCCTGGCCATGGTTAGGGAGAGTAAATCCTGGACAGTTCTACCAAGCTGACAATAGTGAACTCCTGGCCATGGTTAGGGAGAGTAAATCCTGGACAGTTCTACCAAGATGACAATAGTGAACTCCTGGCCATGGTTAGATTGCTGGAAACCTCAATATTTTAAATGGGTATCAGAGTGCAAACCTACATCAGTGGTTTTAGGATTGTGATCAGAGCAACCTTATATACACTGCCACCCAGGCCTGCTTGTCTATAACCTTTCGTCAAAATCCATGGTACAATTTGAATAAGGTTTTACTTCCCTAATTGTCTCAGTAGGATCATGCAAGCTACTGTCATTACTTTGTATTCATCGTTTTAAATTAGATTTTCACACCACTGAGCCATTTAAAAGCAAAGTTGGTAGACATGTTTTGTGGGTGGCTCTCCTCAAAGTTTGTTTGCTTTTTATGTTAATTAGAAGTCTAAGAAGACTCCCACAGTTGGACATAGTGAGACATTTTACAAAGCTTTTGTTTTTTATGTTACTTATAATCCTAGATGGTTTCTTGTACATGGTATAGCTTGATATAGAATTATTTTATTGGTAAAATGAAAAAAAAAAGATTTTTTTCGATAATGCATGAATGAGCATTAAACGGTTGTGTATTGAATTGTAAAAAAATAATTAAAATGCCCCCACCATAACACACATTAGAGCAAATATATGAAAAATAATACAACTTATCACCAGGTAATCTGGGCAGGTTCAGGTGAACCTCGTGTTCGCTGAGTTTTAAGCTATTAATGTCTACATTTTATGAAATATGAATGTAATTTTATTTTAGGAATGAACTTATGTTATAAATACAATGGTACTGATGAATTTTCATTTGATGAAGGTATTTTATGTTGACAATTCACAACTACCTAATGTCATATTGCACAGGAAAGCATACCAGTCGTGAAAAACTAAGAATATTGTAGTATTGTCTAATTCAGCAATTGTTTTCTTTAATATGCAAATATTCTAATTTCCAACTCACTTATGAAAGTTTTATTATTTGTCCTGAGAAATGGCAAAAATAATTTAAATTGTAAATATTTGTCAAAAACATCCAGTTGAACATCACACAATTATTTTATTTCACTGTCAGGCAAATGAGATAAGAAATAGTCTCCCTTTGTCCTTTGAGACTTAAATGATAAATATTTATTATCTCCTTTACATAAATTATGAATGAGTGATATTTCATAGTTAGTGAACACATGGAAAACTTGTTAACTCACACATGTGTGTGTCACTACAATGAGTTAATAACTTGTTAGTGAGCACATGAGTCATGGAAAACTTGTTAACTCACACATGTGTGTGTCACTACAATGAGTTAATAACTTGTTAGTGAGCACATGAGTCATGACAAACTTGTTAACTCACACATATGTGTATCACTACAGTGAGTTAACAACTTGTTAGTGAGCACATGAGTCATGGTAAACTTGTTAACTCACACATGTGTGTATCACTACAATGAGTTAATAACTTGTTAGTGAGCACATGAGTCATGGTAAACTTGTTAACTCACATATGTGTGTCACTACAATGAGTTGATAACTTATTAGTGAGCACATGAGTCATGGTAAACTTGTTAACTCACACATGTGTGTGTCACTACAATGAGTTAATAACTTGTTAGTGAGCACATGAGTCATGATAAACTTGTTAACTCACACATGTGTGTGTGTCACTACAATGAGTTAATAACTTGTTAGTGATCATGAGCACATGAGTCATGGCAAACTTGTTAACTCACACATGTGTGTGTCACTACAATGAGTTGATAACTTATTAGTGAGCACATGAGTCAGGGTAAACTTGTTAACTCACACATGTGTGTGTGTCACTACAATGAGTTAATAACTTGTTAGTGATCATGAGCACATGAGTCATGGCAAACTTGTTAACTCACACATGTGTGTGTCACTACAATGAGTTAATAACTTGTTAGTGAGCACGAGTCATGGCAAGCTTGTTAACTCACACATATGTGTATCACTTCAATGAGTTAATAACTTGTTAGTGAGCACATGAGTCATGGTAAACTTGTTAACTCACATATATGTGTGTGTCTTTACAAAGAGTTAATAACTTGTTAGTCAGCTCATGAGTCATGATAAACTTGTTAACTCACACATGTGTGTGTCACTACAATGAGTTAATAACTTGTTAGTGAGCACATGAGTCATGGTAAACTTGTTAACTCACATATATGTGTATCACTTCAATGAGTTAATAACTTGTTAGTGAGCACATGAGTCATGGTAAACTTGTTAACTCACATATATGTGTGTGTCTTTACAATGAGTTAATAACTTGTTAGTGAGCACATGAGTCATGGTAAACTTGTTAACTCACATATATGTGTGTGTCACTACAATGAGTTAATAACTTGTTAGTGAGCACATGAGTCATGGTAAACTTGTTAACTCACACATATGTGTATCACTACAATGAGTTAATAACTTGTTCCTGTCAGTTGTACATGGTTACCTAACAAGAAAAAAAATTATTCATGCAAAATTTAATGTATTTTCAATTTGCGATGAACAAAGTTTAGCTGATGTCTTTACAATTGAATAGAAAACATCCACTGTGATGGTATAGCAATGTTAATTATTTCATTAATGAAATATTAATGAAATGTTAATATCCTATAAATTATATTATTACATAATGATTTTATTTAAACAATTTTATTGGCTATCATGCTGTCACCTGACATTCCGTAAAATTTGATATTGTTTGATTAAAACTTGTATTGACTTGGTTTCACTTTCGTTTTCGTTTAATGTAATAAAACAATTACAGTCTTTTGAAAGGACCTTAGAAATCAATATTCACCTCAGCCTAAAGGCTTCGGTGAATATCGTTTTCAAGGTCCATAAAAACTTGTATTGACCTCAACAAAAGACTATACTTGTATAGTATTTCATCACCTTTTTTTTTATATTAAAATAGAAATGTTGCCATTTACTTAGTAATAGTGATAGCAGAAGTTTGAATATAACATATATTTGTTGAATATGACAATTAATTGCTGAATTTGACAATTATTGATAAGGTTTTCCAGGACTGGTACATCAGTGTCCGTCCTTTTCTGAACAGTCTCTTATGTTTTATTGCAATAATTGCAAATTACTTCTATCAGACTGGCTTAATCACTGTTTTGTTAAAAAAAACTAAAAATTGTGTGCGTATCATGTGAACAGCCATATGGAATACATGCCATCTTTTAAGTGGTGACTAAACGTTTAATGTGATTACATCACAAGTTTAACTGTTTCTTTCATTCGACCCTTTCCTTTCAATTTCACTTTGTTTTTACTAACCATATGCATTTCTAACAATTTTTTTCAGTTAAAGTTTTATGCCCTTCAGTATACAAGATTTACTTCCCTTTGCAATCAAGATA
Source organism: Bathymodiolus septemdierum (assembly GCA_963383655.1). Taxonomy (NCBI): domain Eukaryota; kingdom Metazoa; phylum Mollusca; class Bivalvia; order Mytilida; family Modiolidae; genus Bathymodiolus; species Bathymodiolus septemdierum. Next base: position 12,255,736 of record OY726519.1, on the reverse strand, counting down.
CTTAACATGAGTTATTTCCCTTTGTAAATGTTGTTGAATGACATGTTTGTTATTGCATGATTTCATATGTTACTGTTATTTTTTCAGACGTTTTTAACTCGCACACACAAAAAAAATTCTCTCTTGCCTGTGACAAAAGTCGCTGAAGGCGAGATATAGTATTGCTTTTTCAGTGACAGCAGCGTTAATGATGACCATGCATTGACCATGACAATAAAGAAATTATAAATAGGCATGTGTCACCTGACCATGACATTCTTTTCATTGTCAACAGACTTTGTTAAGTTTACATCACGTTTTTGTGATTAGAATATTTCTCAATTGCTAGCTTCACAATATTTGGTCCACTTATTAATCAAGGAGGATACAATGTCAGATAGGTATGTGTTATATGACCTTAACCTCATTTTCATGGTCTATCAACTCTCTTGAATTTACTACAAATTTTTATACCCCCGGGAGGGGGGTATACTGTTTTACCTCTGTCCGTCTGTCTGTCCTTCCGTCCGTCCAAGATATTTTTCGGCGCATTTTTCTCAGTAATTGTTGATGGCAGAAATCTGATATTTGGTCACAAGCGTCATATAGGTATACCATATTATGGGTAGCGTTTTTGGACCCATCAGATTCCTACTTCCTGTTTGCCGACTTAGTTGGTTTTTATACACATTGAACATATATGCACATTTTTCGTCACATTTTTCTCAGCAACTATTGATGGCAGAAATCTGATATTTGGTCACAAGCTTCATATAGGTACCCCATATCGTGGGAAGCGTTTTTGGACCCATCAGATTCCTACTTCCTGTTTGCTGACTGTTGATTTTTATACACATTGAACATATATGCTCGTATTTCGTCGCATTTTTCTCAGCAACTATTGATGGCAGAAATCTGATATTTGGTCACAAGCTTCATATAGGTACCCCATATCGTGGGAAGCGTTTTTGGACCCATCAGATTCCTATTTCCTGTTTGCCGATTTTGTTGATTTGTATACACATTTAACATATATTTGTAGATGCACATTTTTCGTCGCATTTTTCTAAGCAACTATTGATGACAGGAATCTGATATTTGTTCACAAGCTTCATATAGGTATGCCATATTGTGGGAAGCGTTTTTGGACCCGTCAGATTCCTACTTCCTGTTTGCCGACTTAGCTGGTTTTTATACACATTGAAGATATATGCACATTTTTCGTCACATTTTTCTCAGCAACTATTGATGGCAGAGATCTGATATTCGATCACAAGCTTCATATAGGTACTCCATATCGTGGGAAGCGTTTTTTGACCCTTCAGATTCCTACTTCCTGTTTGCCGAAGAGCGGGGGTATCATAAGTGAGCATTAGCTCACAGTTCATCTTGTTGTGATTAGGACAAAAAAAAAATTCCATTGCCATACAACCCAGATTTACCATACATGATCCACACACTGATGCTGAAGGGTACATGTCTGTATTAATCCATGTCACCATGACTATTTCAGTTTCATGGTACTTTGACTTGATTATCCCCAAAAAATTTCACACAAATGATTTTCAGCTGGGCAAGTAGACATATATATGTGTCCACACTTGTTTATATGATTATTGCAGAATGAAAATAGTTATCATCCTGCAATTGAAGGCTATTATATATCAAATATACATTCTGACAGCTAGATGTCTAACTCTGATTGAAATTTATACAACTGCAAAGATATTGTTAAATGTCTATAGACAATTTGTATCAACCAATCAAATGACTAGTAAAACAAGTGTTATATTATATTTGATGGTCTCTTCCCAGCATTGATTTCACCACATTAATGATTTCAGAAAGATTTTCCAGTATTATTTATAATAATATATACAACTTCTTTTCTAATTTAGAAGGGCTTGCCACAATGTTATTAACATATCAACATATTATAATATGGGGTTTAATTTATAAGAAACAGGGTGGTTATTTCATTGCTATGTTTCTTTTCTTCTTTTCAACCTTACTATTTTGTTACCAGTAGCATTCCAGATTTCCTTAGTAGATTTTTCTATCTATCATATCAAATAATATTAGAATAATTTTATATAGAAAAGATATTAAAGAAACCTGAATAGACATTTATGTTAAGTTTAAAACATATGTCTCTCCTTCAGAAATGAACAAACATTTGATTGGTTATTATTTTAGAATTATCTCCTGGTGAGGGCCAGCCACAGAGAGACGGATCACCATCAGCTCCCCAAACACTAGCGACTACATCATTTGAAGATGATGACCCCAGTAAGGAGAAGGAAGCTGAGATGATGTTGGAATACATTGAGAAATTTAATGAATTATTTGAGGATGGGATGTATGAAGATGCTGCTATCCATGCTGCTAATAGTCCAAAAGGAATACTAAGGACTTCTGCTACACTAGCAAAATTTAGAGGTGAGTAACATAGTAATACTAAATTAACAAAGTTTGGAGGTGAGTAACATAGCAATGCTACACTAGCAAAGTTTTTAGAGGTGAGTAACATAGCAATACTACACCATCAAAGTTTTTAGAGGTGAGTAACATAGCAATACTACACTAACAAAGTTTAGAGGTTAGTAACATAGCAATGCTACACCATTAAAGTTTATAGAGGTGAGTAACATAGCAATGCTACACTAACAAAGTTTAGAGGTGAGTAACATAGCAATGCTACACCATTAAAGTTTAGAGGTGAGTAACAGCAATGCTACACCATTAAAGTTTAGAGGTTAGTAACATAGCAATGCTACACCATTAAAGTTTAGAGGTGAGTAACATAGCAATGCTACACCATTAAAGTTTAGAGGTGAGTAACATAGCAATGCTACACTAACAAAGTTGAGAGGTGAGTAACATAGCAATGCTACACCATTAAAGTTTAGAGGTTAGTAACATAGCAATGCTACACCATTAAAGTTTAGAGGTGAGTAACATAGCAATGCTACACCATTAAAGTTTAGAGGTTAGTAACATAGTAGTACTACACCATTAAAGTTTAGAGGTGAGTAACAGCAATGCTACACCATTAAAGTTTAGAGGTTAGTAACATAGCAATTCTACACCATTAAAGTTTAGAGGTGAGTAACATAGCAATGCTACACCATTAAAGTTTAGAGGTGAGTAACATAGCAATGCTACACTAACAAAGTTGAGAGGTGAGTAACATAGCAATGCTACACCATTAAAGTTTAGAGGTTAGTAACATAGCAATGCTACACCATTAAAGTTTAGAGGTGAGTAACATAGCAATGCTACACCATTAAAGTTTAGAGGTTAGTAACATAGCAATGCTACACCATTAAAGTTTAGAGGTGAGTAACATAGCAATGCTACACCATTAAAGTTTAGAGGTGAGTAACATAGCAATGCTACACCATTAAAGTTTAGAGGTGAGTAACATAGCAATGCTACACCATTAAAGTTTAGAGGTGAGTAACATAGCAATGCTACACCATTAAAGTTTAGAGGTGAGTAACATAGCAATGCTACACCATTAAAGTTTAGAGGTTAGTAACATAGCAATGCTACACCATTAAAGTTTAGAGGTGAGTAACATAGCAATGCTACACCATTAAAGTTTAGAGGTGAGTAACATAGCAATGCTACACCATTAAAGTTTAGAGGTGAGTAACATAGCAATGCTACACCATTAAAGTTTAGAGGTGAGTAACATAGCAATGCTACACCATTAAAGTTTAGAGGTTAGTAACATAGCAATGCTACACCATTAAAGTTTAGAAGTGAGTAACATAGCAATGCTACACCATTAAAGTTTAGAGGTGAGTAAGATAGCAATGCTACACCATTAAAGTTTAGAGGTTAGTAACATAGCAATGCTACACCATTAAAGTTTAGAGGTTAGTAACATAGCAATGCTACACCATTAAAGTTTAGAGGTGAGTAACATAGCAATGCTACACCATTAAAGTTTAGAGGTGAGTAACAGCAATGCTACACTAAGAAAGTTTAGAGATGAGTAACATAGCAGTACTACACTAACAAAATTTAGAGGTGGGCAACTTAGCAATGCTATTCTAGCAAAGATTAGAGGTGCGTAACATAGCAATGCTACACTAGCAAAGTTTATATGTGAGTAACATAGCAATGCTACACTAGCAAAGTTTATATGTGGGTAACATAGCAATGCTACACTAGCAAAGTTTATATGTGAGTAACATAGCAATGCTACACTAGCAAAGTTTATATGTGAGTAACATAGCAATGCTACACTAGCAAAGTTTATATGTGAGTAACATAGCAATGCTACACTAGCAAAGTTTATATGTGGGTAACATAGCAATGCTACACTAGCAAAGTTTATATGTGGGTAACATAGCAATGCTACACTAGCAAAGTTTATATGTGGGTAACATAGCAATGCTACACTAGCAAAGTTTATATGTGAGTAACAGCAATGCTACACCATTAAAGTTTAGAGGTGGGTAACAGCAATGCTACACCATTAAAGTTTAGAGGTTAGTAACATAGCAATGCTACACTAGCAAAGTTTATATGTGGGTAACATAGCAATGCTACACAAGCAAAGTTTATATGTGAGTAACATAGCAGTACTACACAAGCAATGCTATTGTAGCAAATTTTGGAAGTATCTAGGACTTCTGCTATTCTTGAAAATGTTACAGTTAAGTAGTGCATCAATAGACTTCCTTAGAACAGAGTAACTTTAAAGCTAAGCCAAGACTTCCTTAGAACAGAGTAACTTTAAAGCTAAACCAAGACTTCCTTAGAACAGAGTAACTTTAAAGCTAAGCCAAGACTTCCTTAGAACAGAGTAACTTTAAAGCTAAGCCAAGACTTCCTTAGAACAGAGTAACTTTAAAGCTAAACCAAGACTTCCTTAGAACAGAGTAACTTTAAAGCTAAACCAAGACTTCCTTAGAACAGAGTAACTTTAAAACTAAACCAAGACTTCCTTAGAACAGAGTAACTTTAAAGCTAAACCAAGACTTCCTTAGAACAGAGTAACTTTAAAGCTAAACCAAGACTTCCTTAGAACAGAGTAACTTTAAAGCTAAGCCAAGACTTCCTTAGAACAGAGTAACTTTAAAGCTAAACCAGGACTTCCTTAGAACAGAGTAACTTTAAAGCTAAACCAAGACTTCCTTAGAACAGAGTAACTTTAAAGCTAAGCCAAGACTTCCTTAGAACAGAGTAACTTTAAAGCTAAACCAAGACTTCCTTAGAACAGAGTAACTTTAAAGCTAAACCAAGACTTCCTTAGAACAGAGTAACTTTAAAGCTAAACCAAGACTTCCTTAGAACAGAGTAACTTTAAAGCTAAGCCAAGACTTCCTTAGAACAGAGTAACTTTAAAGCTAAACCAAGACTTCCTTAGAAGAGAGTAACTTTAAAGCTAAGCCAAGACTTCCTTAGAACAGAGTAACTTTAAAGCTAAACCAAGACTTCCTTAGAACAGAGTAACTTTAAAGCTAAACCAAGACTTCCTTAGAACAGAGTAACTTTAAAGCTAAACCAAGACTTCCTTAGAACAGAGTAACTTTAAAGCTAAACCAAGACTTCCTTAGAACAGAGTAACTTTAAAGCTAAGCCAAGACTTCCTTAGAACAGAGTAACTTTAAAGCTAAACCAAGACTTCCTTAGAACAGAGTAACTTTAAAGCTAAACCAAGACTTCCTTAGAACAGAGTAACTTTAAAGCTAAGCCAAGACTTCCTTAGAACAGAGTAACTTTAAAGCTAAGCCAAGACTTCCTTAGAACAGAGTAACTTTAAAGCTAAACCAAGACTTCCTTAGAACAGAGTAACTTTAAAGCTAAACCAAGACTTCCTTAGAACAGAGTAACTTTAAAGCTAAACCAAGACTTCCTTAGAACAGAGTAACTTTAAAGCTAAACCAAGACTTCCTTAGAACAGAGTAACTTTAAAGCTAAACCAAGACTTCCTTAGAAGAGAGTAACTTTAAAGCTAAACCAAGACTTCCTTAGAACAGAGTAACTTTAAAGCTAAGCCAAGACTTCCTTAGAACAGAGTAACTTTAAAGCTAAACCAAGACTTCCTTAGAAGAGAGTAACTTTAAAGCTAAGCCAAGACTTCCTTAGAACAGAGTAACTTTAAAGCTAAGCCAAGACTTCCTTAGAACAGAGTAACTTTAAAGCTAAATCAATAACTTCTGCTATCATAGAAAAGTTTAGAATTGTGTAACAAATTCAAACATGATTTCTGTGACAGCACATATTGACCAGAGATAACCACCAAAGCTTCCAGAAAAAAATTGATCGCATAAGATTATATTGAGTATATTTTGTCATATACTGGAGATGAACTCAAAGCTTCCTGAAAAACTTTTATCTCATAAGATTATATTGAGTGCATGTTGTCAGTACTGGAGTTGAATTCAACGCTTCCTAAAAACTTTATCTCATAAGATTATGTTGAGTACATTTTGTCAGGTATTGGAGATGAACTCAAAGCTTCCTGAAAAACTTTATCTCATTAGATTATATTGAGTATATTTTGTCATGTACTGGAGTTGAACTCAAAGCTTGCAGAAAAACTTTATACCATAAGATTATATTGAGTACATTTTGTCATGTACTGGAGTTGAAATTGTAGCTTCCTAAAAACTTTATCCCATAAGATTATATTGAGTACATTTTGTCATGTACTTGAGATGAACTCAAAGCTTGCAGAAAAACTTTATCTCATAAGATTATATTGAGTGCATTTTGTCATGTCCTGGAGATGAACTCAAAGCTTCCTGAAAAACTTTATCTCATAAGATTATGATAAGTACATTTTGTCATGTACTGGAGATGAACTCAAAGCTTGCAGAAAAACTTTATCTCATAAGATTATATTGAGTGCATTTTGTCATGTTCAGGAGTTGAACTCAAAGGTTCCTGGTTCCTGAAAAACTTTATCTCATAAGTTTATATTGAGTACATTTTGTCATGTACTGGAGATGAACTCAAAGCTTGCAGAAAAACTTTTATCTCATAAGATTATATTGAGTGCATTTTGTCATGTACTGGAGATGAACTCAAAGCTTCCTGAAAAACTTTATCTCATAAGATTATATTGAGTGCATTTTGTCATGTACTGGAGATGAACTCAAAGCTTCCTGAAAAACTTTATCTCATAAGATTATATTGAGTGCATTTTGTCATGTACTGGAGTTGAACTCAAAGCTTCCTGAAAAACTTTCTCTCATAAGATTTGAAGTTGAACTCATTTACTTTTTAGTGGATGGCATAGGTAGCTGTAAATCCAAATACAATATGATCACAATTAACCACAAAAGTGCTCAGATTAAATGTGTTTCTGTTCAACGTACAAGAAATAAAGACCGTAAATGTAGAATAATAGCAGTTTTGAAGGTGGAAACAGACATTTTCATTATTGTCGCGGTGAGTCTAATAGGACAAACTCCAATACTAGTGATAATGTCTGTCTAGACCTTCAAATCAACTGTTATTGGATTTTTTTCTGTAACATTGTGTGTTTGACGTCACACTGACTGATAATTTTCAGTATCAGAGTCTGTTTGTTTTTATTAACAATATCACTGTGAGAGATCAAAGGAAAAATGTGCAGATTACTGATAATAGATCATACTAAGATTGTTCTGACCATAGAATTATAATGTAAAGCCATAGGATTGTATAATACTTTTGTTATGTTATTGATCTGTCTCATTGACTCAGTGTTAAAGTAATTGTATGATTACACACTTACATGTAATAGTTTATAGTAGGTTTAAATATACATTGTGTAGTTGATAAATATGGTTCATTAGGTCTATAGGTTCAATTATACTAAATTTGGAATATAATCTTATGATGAGCTGTGGGAGGGATTTCTTCTTCAGGCAGAAATTTATTATTGTCTCTTAGTCAATGTATTATTTTTTCTTTCTTCAAAATTAACAAAGGGCATATACAGGAAAAAGGGGGAGGGGATATTTTAATTTTAATTTAACTTGTTCAATAGATCAATTTCATTGTCAATATTTTAGCATATTACCGGTATGGATTAAATAGACTGCAAAGAATAAATGGATTTAGGAAATATTTCTTCGGACAGGCAACACAGTATTGAATGGTTAGATTTAAATGGCTTTATCTTGGTTGCTAATAAACAATAAAAAGGTCATGAATTAGGACATTGACTTCTTTGATTTGTCAATCTAAACTCTTGACAAATCACCCACTAGTGACAGTAGTGTAGTGTAGATCATATATGTAAATAAAGATTTGTCAATCTTAATAGAGGTTATGTTTATAGTAAAGATTGTCTTTATTAGCTCCAATACCTTATGAATATTCATTTTTATAAGAAGACAGTCTTTTTTTTACACCAGACCATGGGATATTTGAAAACATTATATCAAATTTCTGTATAAAAAGCACTTCATAGCCTAGGTGAAATTAACATGCAAATGTTATTTTTCGAATTAATTTTTCAAAATTTGAATTAAAACATCTTAAGGTTTTATAGCAAATAGATGTTATCTACAAAATTACTTTTGTTTTAAATTAGCTTTTCTACAGTAATAAATAAAAGATCTAAATTCTGTAAGACATGATATTTTGTCCTGTGATTGATGTATTTTAGTACTGTATTGTAGTTAAATTTGATAGTTTTTATTGTGTTGAGCACTGTTTAAATATGACACCTCAATAGATCAATAAAGTGTCAGAGAAATCCAAAGGGAAAAAAAGGTACATATTGATTGTTTGATCAAGTTTTGACAATTTAAGCAGTAGTAAATGCAGACATTTGACCGGTAAGCAATACTTAGATTTAAGTTACTTCCTTTTAAATCGTCTTAAAAATTGAAGATTTATTTTACCATATCAAAAATTTATTGAACTTAGAACTGTTAGTGGGAGTGCCTTTTTTTTTTTAATTGAATTACCTCTTGGACAGTAAATTTAAATGGAAGCTAGCACAGGTGAAAGACCATTATACATAATTATAAAATGATTTAAAGGTTTATTTGAGACAGGGTAAGTGCTGCTCAGGTTTCTATGCTGGACAAATTTAAACTGTCCTTTGCTACATGATTGTTTTAATAAAGGAAGTATATATAATTACCGGAGCTAGTCTATTGATTTGTGCTGTGAAATAGGATCTATTATTTACCTGAACATGAAAGACTGTTTTGTATTTGGATTCAGTGATTAAGTCTATATTTAAACAGTTTGTTGTTACCTTGAATTCATGATGTAAGTTATTTTGAATTGTTAGTTGTTTATATATTATTGTCATTGATCAAATATATCACAATGTATTATATTGTAAATCTGTGAGTGAGTTATATATGACAGAATATTGAGATAAAAGAACATAGTGTCATTCTTATATAAATGTTAAGGATATAACATATTTCTGATACATGTATGGAAGTTAGATCAAGAAACTAATATTGGTATGTATACAAACGGGTGATTATTGTTAAAAAAAAAAGGGGGGGGGGGAATCAATTCTTAATTTAAGCAGTAATTTACAAGACAATATATGGTGTAAATGAACACGAGATATTATCCATTTTACTTAAAAATGTAATCAAGGAAAAAGAATAAAACTTGATCATACAATGACTGATTACAAGAACTTATACTCTTACATAATTCTGAATTAGCCTACTAATGAGTTGTAATCATCTCTACTGGTGATGGGTTTTTTTTGGGGTGTTTAATGCCACTTTCAGCAATATTTCAGCTATATCATGGCAACTTCATCTCTACTGGTAGATAAGCACTATATCTTAACAGATGTCATTATGTTGTCAATTAAATTTATATTCTTGATTTTGTGCTGTCAGCAAAATATAATAAGAAATCTTCCAAAAACTGTCATTAGATTGCCTAACATCTTATGCTAAAATAACATCAACCAGAATTCTGTTTCAATTTGTGAGAACTCCTTTGACAGTTTAATGTAATGAGGTGGTCAGATAATTCTGAGGGATATATACTGACGCATCACTAGAAAATATTTTTATTTTTTTTGCTAAAATTTCAAAAAAAAATTAATGCTTGATTAAATGCAATTGTTGATAATGTCCTCCTTAAAAAAATACAGGTAAATTTTCTGATGTGTCTTATCACCTGAAACAGATATCTATTGAATTTTAAAAACAGTATTTCTTGCACGTGCAAAGCGTGAACGGGCGATATGAATTTTTTAAACCCGCTTTTTGAAAGAACTGTGTCCACCTGTGAAAAGGATAATCAGATATCAGGACTGTTTGCTATGGTAAAGTTTTTATTGGGTTTCAAAAATGCCACGTCTGAGTAATAATGATCGCAGCCAAGCTTTGGGTATGTTGAGAGCAGGCATATCAACCAGAGAAGTTGCTCGACTATTCAATTGCCATCGAAGTACTGTTGTACGCCTCAGAGAGAGGTTTCAAACCACGAACAATGTGTCCGATCGTCCTCGGCCAGGACAACCAAGAGTAACAACTGACCAACAAGATCGTCATATCCGGCTACAACATTTACGCAACCGGTTCAAAACAGCTGCATCAACTGCTAGGGAAACTCCAGGAAGACACAATCCCTGGATCAGCTCAGCAACAGTGCGTCGCAGACTGCGTGAAAATGGCCTATGGGCAAAACGACCATTCAGAGGACCACTGCTTATACCGCGATATCGCCAACAACGTTTAGCATGGGCTAGAACCCATTTGCAATGGACAAGGCAAAGATGGCAGGAAGTGTTGTATTCGGACGAATCCCGTTTCTGTATTTCGAATGCAGACGGTCGAATAAGGGTTTGGAGACGTCAAAATGAAAGACTTTCCGCTTGCTGCATTAATGAGGTAGACCGATGGGGTGGCGCAAATGTTATGATTTGGGCAGCTGTATCATTCCGTTACAAGTCTCCACTTCACTTCTGTGACCGATCTCTTACCGGACAACGCTATAGAGATGAAATCCTGGCTCCTTATGTTGTTCCAATGTTTCAAGCCCAGCAAGATAACGCACATCCACACACAGCAAGGGTCTCAATGAACTTTTTGCAAGCACAGAATGTCAACTGTATGCACTGGCCATCACTATCACCGGATATGGCACCAATAGAGCATGTTTGGGATGCATTAGGAAGACGTGTAGATAACCGTCCCGTCAAGCCGACTAATGGGGCCACCTTACATCAGGCATTATTAGAGGAGTGGAACAATATGCCCCAGAGAGTTATTCAAAACATTATTCTTTCAATGCGTCGCCGTTGTGTTGCCTGTATCAACGCAAGAGGTGGACATACGAAGTACTGAATTTTGAAATCGAGGGTATCTGTGTTTCAACCATAAAGTGATGTCCCAAAAAAGAAACTGTTTCAAACTTGTTATCATCTGTTAGAGTGTTTATTGTTGTTATTGTTTGATGTATTTATATATGTTGTCAAATTACTCATTAAAATTAATATTTAAAAAAGAAAGTGATGCGTTTCTAATGATGATCAGTATAGTTTGCCAAAAGGATGATTTTTTTACTTTGTATATCATACCACTAATACTCATTGATTTAAAAAGAATTTTAAAGTGAATTGTGAGAATTCTAAAAGTCTTTAATCCCTTACGTTGAAGAATGGCATGGAATAAAATAGGACAATATTTCAAAATGACACTACTGTTGTTTAAATAATCAATCTTGGAAATCAACTCTTTTGAATTTATTACCTGTTTTTGTTTTTATCACAATACCCATGACATCCATTTCTAAAAATTAACAATTAAGATATTAATTGTAGAAGTTAAGAGTACAGACCATCTGTAGACTACAGACCATCTCACATTTGAGTTATATTGTATACTTATCATTGTCAGACATCAGTAACTGTGAGATCAAGAACAACAATAAAATTGTTATACATTTTTGATTTTCTGATGTATTTCAGATCCATGTATCCTTGAATGTGAAGTGTTGTTACATGACTCCTTTATTTTACAGATGTAATTGTCTTTGGAAATGTCAGAAGTCCTTTGCTTGCCTTCTGTGATGCCGTTATGGCTTCTGTCAGTGCTGTAGGCAGTAAACCTAATCATAAACTATCAGAAGAATGTGTACAGTGTGTCCTTCACGAAAATAGAGTAGATTTATTGGCTCATTGGATATCACAAGAAAGGTATAAAACTTTGTATATAGTCATTGTTTGAATTTTAAAGTGTTTTCACAATTAAAAAAAAGCAAGTCATTATATGTGAAGTGAGCTAAGCTTATCAAGCAGTTAAAGAAAAAAGGAAGATAAAATATGAGTTTGTTAGGGTTGACCTTGATAGCTAATTTTATCACTTTGTCTCTGTACTAGCAATGACTAAACTATACTTATATCAGAAGGAAACAACAGTTTTATGTTATTTATGTTATCTCAGAAAATGTGATGCATTGTATTTTGAAATGCAATAAATAAACGTGTATGTTTTTAGCTCATCTGGTCATCACCGTACATCGTAAGCTTTCACATTTAAATCTTCTCCTCTGAAACTATTAAACCAAACCTGGCAGGGATGGTCCTTGTGTGGATCCCTTTCAAAATTGTGTCCAGCAGCACCTCCCTCCATTCTAGATGGCTGCTGTTACGAAAAGTAGAAATTTCTTCAATTGTCCATTGGTACTTTATTATAAATCAAAATGAACACAAATTTTAACTGCAGATACATGGCAATGACTGAATGAGTGGTTTAACATATATTCCAGGTTTTTTTGTGAACTATTTCGTTCAACTGATTTATTCCGATTATGCAAATTAGGCATATTTTGATAAAAGATCACATTTAAATCTTCTCCTCTGAAACAGCAGAACCATATTAAACTAAATTTGGCTGGCATGGTGCTTGGGTGGTCCCCTTTTAAAATTGTGTCTGACAAGCCCCACCATCTATTCAAGATTGTTTATTGTTGCTTTATTATAAGTCAAAATGAGCTTAAATTGTAATAACAACTACATGGCAATAAATAGTTTAACATATTTTCTGTGAAATTTTTCTTTCCACCAATTTTGCATATTTTGAGAGAAAAATCAGGATAAAATCTTCTACTCAGAAACTTGAGGTGAAATTATCTTTGATACAAGATGGCTGCCATTACTATTACTACTATTAGCAGAAATTTCAAATGGCTGAAAAAAAAGAATCAGCTGAAATTTTTCTAAAAAATGTACGAGTCAAATTTAAAACCAGGTGAGCGATTACAGGCTCCTGAGAGTTTCTTTTCTTTATAAATTTTAAACATCAGCTACTCACTGACTCAGTACAGCTTTGTTTTGTTGGTTACAGCAGATAATATTTTCTATCAAGACAAAAAGCCAGTGTCCATTATGTAGAGAGATAGTGTAATTATTCAATGTATTTATTACAGGTTGTCACTCAATCACCAGATAGGAGACAGAATCAGTGAGCATTGTAAGTGTCAGGTTCCCTGTAAGTGTAGCTGTCAAGCGTTAGCTCAAAACATCTACAGCAAGCTACACTTATACCGTCAAGCAGTGATCTGTATACTAAAACAAGGACGTGTCCACACTGGAATGGAGTATGCCAAACACAAATACCCGTTGTCTAAACAGGAGTATCTGGATCTATTAAGAACGTGTCCATCTTTGCAGTTGATGCATTCAATAGTTGAAGAAGATGGTGAGGGGACAAGAATACTACCTATTGGTATAGTCATTTTGGTGCTATTGGAGAACAATCATTTTGATTTAGTCATCAGATTTATACAGGATTTACAGAATGCCCCATCTTCAGGTTTGTATTTCATATGTATTGTTATGTACTGTAACATTATAGGTAATGATACCACTGATGTCTTTTTAACAAATATATTGATGTGAAGATATCTTATTAAATTACAACTTTACTTATTAGTGAGCACATGCTCAATCCCAGCGTGATAGTTTAGTCTGAAAAATTACTTGTTTGGTGTTAAGCAACAAGGTGATATAGAGCATTTTGTTTCCATATCTACAACCAATTCAATTTTCAGAATTTTCTAATATTTCCCAGAAACATTTAAGCAACCTCAATTGATGCAAATTAATGCAGTGATTTTCGTCCCTTATTAAAATTTCCTTGAAAAGATCAAGCTTTGAACTGTCTTCTTCAAATGTATTATTTTCCATCAATTGTAAACCTGATACAATTATAAAATTTTAATTACTTCTTGAGAGAAGATGTCATAGTTGTATTGATTTGTTATAAGCTCATGGTTTGATCCTGATCTTTTATTATTTCATACACAAGTTTTGTTATGATAATGACTATGTCCTGTTCTGTCGGCACTTAATTAAAAGAGAACAATTCATTCTTGCATTAAAGGAAATTTATTAGAATTTTATCCAAAATTGATTGCAGTAGAACAATGTCAAACACATTGTTACAAAAGGAGTTTCACGTCAGACATTTTTTATTGTCAGATATACATGTATTTGACTTAAAAAATCTATTCAACAGATTCTTTTCAATATTTTTACATTTTTTCTAAATCAAAGCTGTAAATTGGAAGATTACTCTTTATTTTAAAAGTAACTATATAATATCACAGAAATGACAACAACATAGATATGGAAACTACAAGGTTCAATGAATACTCATTACATTGCAGTCAACTAAGTAGGTAGAATCTACACTAGTTAACTAACTAAGAAGGTAGAATCTACACTAGTTAACTAACTACTAAGAAGGTAGAATCTACACTAGTTAACTAACTAAGTAGGTAGAATCTACATTAGTTAACTAACCACTAAGAAGGTAGAATCTACACTAGTTAACTAACTACTAACTAAGAAGGTAGAATCTACATTAGTTAACTAACCACTAAGAAGGTAGAATCTACACTAGTTAACTAACTACTAACTAAGAAGGTAGAATCTACATTAGTTAACTAACTACTAACTAAGAAGGTAGAATCTACACTAGTTAACTAACTAAGAAGGTAAAATCTACATTAGTTAATGAACTACTAAGTATTGGTTAACTAACCACTAAATAAGAAGATAGAATCCTCTAGTTGTAGATCGTTACTCTGCGGATAACATTTTCTCCCTTTAGTACATATTTTGACATTTATACAGATGATCTGTATCAGTTAGGTGGTCTGCATGTAATGGTTGGTAAAGGTGAGAGTAGGAATTACAATTTCTGCTGTTGTCATTAAGTTGGTTAAAAGTATTTCACATCGTAATTTCTTTTTTATCTACAAAAAACAATTATTGATATTTGCTATGAAGCTTGTTGTCTGTAATCTCTCCATACACTTTTTATATTTCAATCTTCTGCTCAGAAAACACAGGGTCATTTGACTGAAACCTTGCAGGGCTGGTTTATGGATGTCCTTAAAAATGTTGTTCCTATTTGACCTCAAATATGACCACAAATGTTTTTATATCATTCCTACATTTTTTGTAGGAAAGCGTCAGTTCAAATGGTGCAATATTTCTAAGATGATTTTTTTTTATATTTCCACTTAATAAAAACTTTTTTATTTTGCTCTTTTTTCTCAATTGGGTTATCTCCCCTGGACTATTTTTTAAGTTATCATATTAAGAATATAGTGTGTTCCTTTGATTTTATGCTCTATCAGTAGATAAAAAGTTCAACAGTAATGATCAACAATATGAACAAGTGGCAAGAGGAGATTCAGATTTGTATAAATGATGTTGAACATCTTGGGAGGCGGGGCTAATAGGGTTGTTAAAGGGGGAATTTAATTCAAGTTAAAAAAAACTAGATATTCAAGGTGAGCCTCAAGTCATTAGATCTCTGCCTTAACTTTATATGTAAGATCTTTATAGTGGTAATACTATTTAGTTAATGTTACCGATGTTGAGTTTTCTAAGCAAGCGATCATTGATTTATAATTGACTGATATTTTAGATGACCAGAACACCAGCCTTTTCCATTCAGCAATAATGGATGATGTGGAGACTACCCCAGAACAGTGGGACAGTCTTGTCAAACTTCTACAAGACCAAGGATATGAAGAGACGTCAGTCAAACTTATGTCATCTATCCATGTACTGTCAACTGTCAGAACTATTTTGTATGACAGTTTAAAAGTTGAATCACCTGATTGTGAACCTGCTTCATAGTACTTATGTTAACATTTGTCATGTGGATACAATGTGTGCTATCAGTCATTCTAAAGTCCGTCCACTCCATTATATCCTGTTGGTGGGATCATCTGAGAGTGTGGAAGTGTGTGAAAGACAACATATGAATTTTTTTTCAAACAAATATGAAGTCATCAATTGTTATTGAAGATCATTTTAAATGATTACTCACCAAATGGAGGATTGTTACATTTCTTCAAGGTGTTTTCACAAACTTTACACAGACATCAATTTATTGTATGATAAAAGTGAAATAAAACAAAGGAAGAACTTGCATAGTGATGCCTTACAGTGTTTTCATAATAAAACTATTACGAGTTGAATTCTTAAATTATGTAGAAAGGAACTTTGGAGATTACCAGTATGCAGTTTACATTAAAACACAAATTGTGTAACATTCCAAGGACAAGATTTTTGTTGTTGTTATTTATTATATTGTATTGAATTCATGTCTTCTTACTTTGCAATTCAGGTAATAATTTGTGTGGGCAAATTACATGAGGAAAGTGTATTTAGGTCATGGTTAATTGTAATTGTAATTGTATATAAACCATGCCAAACTGTGTGAATTATTGTGATATAATATCATTTCAGCAGTGCAATATATATATGGTAAATATATATAGATCATGGGTTTGAGCCCCTAGTATGGTAAATATATATAGATCATGGGTTTGAGCCCCTAGTATGGTAAATCCAAAGACCGTCAAATTGGTATTTCCTGTTTCTCTGAAGTTAGAGCAAAGAATGGTTGACTCGAAATCAGGATAATGTATCCGAGTGGAGCAATATGTCTACCCACAGACTGTTGTTTCAGTGAGCTAGCACTATAAAAATCCAACCTAAGCATGCCGATAGTACAAATTGGACATAACATCATCTCACTGAAATGTAACTAGTTCTCACCATGATATAGCTGAAAATGTTCTCACTTGGCATCAAACAACAATTACTCACTCACTTTGTATTATTTGTCAATCAAAGGTGACCGATTAGAGATAAATAACCTATTACAATTACATGTACTAAGAAAAACAATGAAATACATATCTTAAAAAGAAAATAGATCTGATTTACTGGATTTATCAGTGATTTTGATCAAGCAAAACACAAACACAAAAAGAATACCATCATTGGCAGCCTGACATCTCGGACCAGTACAGTGTGACATGTGACAGCACACACACACACATACAGATGTAATGTCTGCAACTCTTGATGGAGCTTCTTTCCTGTGAATTGAGAGAGATCTCATCTCAAAGGAAGACAAATGGATTTGTACAATACAAAAAATGAATCCAGAAAACAATATTGTCTTGGCTATGGCAGAAAAATAAAATAGTCTTGGAACTATCCTAAATATTGTACAAAATCTCAGGAAAAAGGTGAAAGCAAGGATGATTTAATTGAACATTCCATCCATGACTAGGACATTGCATTTACAGACCATGCCTTATGATCTAGAAACTCAAGTCTTACTTGTGAATTAGACTTGTGGGGAACAAATCTATCATGAGACAATTCCTTCTGATCTGGAAACTTAAGTCTTACTTAAGCTTGTGAATCTGATTTGTGGGGAACAATGATCCCAATTCAAGGTGAGAACTTGAAACACAGCTGAACATAATTCCCATTCTCTATTGACCTGTTGTTTGGGACTACAAAGACATCCCTATCGAAATATGATTCCTTGGGACATGTTTCACTGACAAACTGGTCTCGATACTCCCAAAATAACAGCAATTCCTTGTAGAGAAGGTACAGAGAAAACAAGTGAATACCGCCCTGATTCTGAAGATAAGCGACCACAGTTAAATTGTCAATGGCTATCAATGGAGACGGACCCCGATTTACTTGTTTCTGTGATGCTCAGAGGTAGATCGTGGGTTCGAGCCCCCATCAGGTCAAACAAGTCCGCAAAATTATTATTTAATGCTACTCCGTTAAGCATGCAGCAACTAAACCAGAGCAAGCAATGAAATCAGAGGGAGTAAATAAACCAGAGAAAGCAATGGAATCAGAGGGAGTAGATAAACCAGAGAAAGCAATGGAATCAGAGGGAGTAGATAAACCAGAGAAAGCAATGGAATCAGAGGGAGTAAATAAACCAGAGAAAGCAATGGAATCAGAGGGAGTAAATAAACCAGAGAAAGCAATGGAATCAGAGGGAGTAAATAAACCAGAGAAAGTAATGGAATCATAGGGAGTAAATAAACCAGAGAAAGCAATGGAATCAGAGGGAGTAGATAAACCAGAGAAAGCAATGGAATCAGAGGGAGTATATAAACCAGAGAAAGCAATGGAATCAGAGGGAGTAAATAAACCAGAGAAAGCAATGGAATCAGAGGGAGTAAATAAACCAGAGAAAGCAATGGAATCAGAGGGAGTAAATAAACCAGAGAAAGCAATGGAATCAGAGGGAGTAAATAAACCAGAGAAAGCAATGGAATCAGAGGAAGTAAATAAACCAGAGAAAGCAATGGAATCAGAGGGAGTAGATAAACAATGAGAAGACATAGGAAGATAGCATGGCTTCTGAAAACCTCCATGTGTCCTACAAATGACGGACCATCTAGGATAGATGGTTCACCTGGTGGATTTTACCAACAATGGCGCCTTCAAATCATCACAAGGTGAAGACTCTAAAGGAGTGATTGAACCAATGTACAAGGAAATCGGATGCCAGGGTAGGGGCAATTATAAAGGTCAAAATATGCCATACATTGATTTTTCCTCTGTGATTATTCTATCGGATTTTGGAATTGTTCCGATAGTGTGGTATCATTTGTTTTTCATTTTATGATATACACGGTGGTCCATGTAGGTATCAGGTCAAATCGACACCTGGTCATTTCGGCACCTATATCTACATAATCAAATCGGCACTTACTCAAATCGGTACCTAGTCATATCGGTACCTAATGTTTGGTTAGTTCGGCACCAGTATTAAAAATAATTTAGTAATAATAAAATATTTATATAAAAATCAAAAAAGAAAGTTGGATTTATTAGCTAGTACCCAATATAATCTATAGGGCTGTTTAAAAAAAAATGGCTCCAACATGTGAAAAAAATGTCCAAATTAAACTCACTCCTAAACACTTTCTGCTGATAATTTTCAATGTTGTATACATTGAAGTAAATGAAACAAGAAAGAAACTATGAACAGATAAGCAATAAATTTTTAAGAACCTTTTATTGAACACAAATTGGCATAAAAACCATGTAAAACACATACTTATTCTATATCAGTTAAACAATCTTTAGTCTCAGTTATTTTGTATAATGGTTTCTCAAACAATGCAACTGATATAAATGAATTTTTGTGCAAAGTATTGGATTATTGGTAGTTGTAGTTTTTCTTAAAAGCTATTTTTTATGAAAAATTCTCAATATTTTTGTCCAATCTTATTATCAAAATAATAACAAATATTTTTTGTCCAATCTTATTATCAAAATAATAACAAATATTTTTACTTAAGACAGCAAAATTTTCAAACTTTAAAGATAAGTAGCCATTTGTAAAAAAAAATCACATTGATTCTTTGAACGATCGCAAAATAATTGGTTGTAGAAAAAACATTTTGTCTATTTTTGTTGCACTCCTGACATTTTATAATAAAGAAAAAAGAAGAAAATATCACATTTTAAAATGCCAACATTGAACAGTGATGTTACTGTTAAGTCATACAATAATTTGTACCTGTTTCAATGAAATATTTGTACAGAAATGACAGTATTTAGAAATTTGTAACAATTTTTTGCCATACCACTTCTTTAAATACCCAGTTTTAGCAGCAATATTTTTAATTACATTTGAAAATTTGTATTATACCACTCTAATATATTTATAAGATAAATCATAAAGAAATAATTAGAATATTTTTATAGGCTAGAAAAGGCAAGTTATTATAAATTATCATTATTTTATCAATGGTACTATTTTATCAGGATATGTTGCACTCCTGACATTATATTGCCATCAAGAAAAAGAAGAGTTATTAACTTAAAAACAATTCACAGGGGAAAAAATCATTTGGTGTTCTTTCAAGAATTAGTTTTACCAAGTTTTAATGATAATTGTTTCTTAAAGTAGCATTTTTCTAGTTATTTGTAACTTGTTTACAGCCATACTTCTCGAAAATTCCAACTTATTTTTTAAATATACTATTCAAAAACATTTAAAACATGTATTAATCTAAATTAATATTGAAAATAGATGCTTAATGTACAATTACAAGTATTTTTTGGATACTTAGAAAATTGATTATATCAAATTTCAATGATTTTTAAATATTTATGTCAGGAGTGCAACATTTACATGGTCAACCATAAATTATCTATAAGAAAATAGATAAATGCATTTATCATAAACTTTATCAAGTCAAGTAATCTCCAATAGCTAATGAACCTAGAAAATATGTTCCCTTGTCAGAGAATGTCTCTAGTATTAATACCTAATAGATATTAAAGCATGAGACCATTTAAAATGAACAAAAATGCTTTATTACATAAAATTAAAAGCACATAAAATGCTATTGGCACTTTTAATTTTTTCAAACATTATTCTAAACTTGACAGAATCTCATTTTATTTAAATCATCCATATGAAAAGCTATAATTTAGACTGTGTAGAAGATCACTTAAAACTAGTTGCACTCCTGACATGAATCAAATGCTTCTGTGAGAGATATTTTATGTATCTCAAACAGGTAAATGGGTTTTATCTGTTCTCTTAGTCAGTCTCTGTTGAAATAGAAAGACAAATGTGATTTTAGTTACATTTAAAAGAAAATATGTCTAAGAAAATATCAAATGTTGCACTCCTGACATTTGAGGGTGCTGCCTTTGATGTGACATTCTTGGCCTTACTACTGATTTTAGTGTATCCTTTAACTATGGTTTTGAAGCAGCAATGATGTATTAAGATTTATTTATACCCCATATCTTTGAAAACTAAAAGACAACATTTCTACAATGTAATTTAGGAAAACTTGCATAAATGTTTGTTGCACTCCTGACTAGGTACATCTTTTTTACTAAGCCATATTTTTATGCAATAATAAATGTGAAGCATGATCTATTGCTATCATAAAGTATGTCAACATATCAAAGTTTGTGATGAAACAGATTTTGATAACATATTGTTTGATTTAGCACTGTGGTAGGTTGTTGAAAATTAAGGATTTTTTAAAGTGTCACAAAAAAGTGTTGCACTCCTAACAATTTTGACATGTTTTTTGGACATATTTTTTTTTGTTATTCTAGATATCTTAAAGATTTTTTGCAGTAACAAACATCAAATCATTACAGATCTTTTGAACTATTTAGATCCAATAAAATCATAAAAATGAGTAAATTAGACAGCTATAGCAGTAGGAGCCATTTATTTTGAAACTGCCCTATACAGTCAATCAACGAATTTTGTTTAGTTATTACGATTAAATTTGATTGCGTTTAATTAATTTTAATTATTTCTTTTAATTAAATAAATACTTATAGTATAAATTTAATACATCTAACATGCCGCGTGATTAACATTAGATGTGTTTCTTTTAAATATACTCTGGAAATCTTTGATGTTGCAATGTAGTAGAAGGAAAGACAATAAAGCCTACACCCAAGCCATCGTCATTATTTTGAGAAAATTTAGAAAAACACAAGCTTAAATTTGAATTAAAATGGGAAATTTGGAGAGCACATTATCACTTGCAAAATGTCAGACGACAGCTGCATACAGTGTATAAACCAGGTCCGTCCTAGGCAAGAGGCGCATCAATGTGAACAATGTTAGCTTGGCAGCATCACACTTGCAATACTGGTAAGATAATTTTTAAATAATTTTACACCAATATACAAATAGTTTATTATCAAATAATTTTATAGTAGAAACAAATATACTTTTAAGGATAATTTAGTTTCATCCAGAATTAATACTAACGTATCTTCTTCTTTCTTTTATACGTATTAACTTCCAATCATGGAACACCTCATCTGGCATGTACATATAGCATCCAGGAATGAGTAGGTTGTATCTCAACCGGTTATCATTGCATGAAATATCATTGTTATTTTATTTAGCAATATTTCAGCTATATCGTGGTTGAACAAATTTTTATTAACTTTTTATATATATACAGTAATGCACCAAGCAGCATCAAATTCGCTCTGTTTTTGGCAAGATATAAATAAACAAAGTTTCCAGTAAATGTCATTTATTAAATGACGAAAATACATAACTATGGAAAAGTACAAAACAAAACTTAAAATGTAAGGGAGTGCCTTAATAACATCAAAATGTACTTGATAACAATGTGTAATCTTAAAATACAAAATTCCAGTCACATGAAAAATATAGGCACTCCCAAAAAACTACTATTACTACCTAAGACAGAAAGGTTTGGCCCTTAAAAACGGCCACTTAATAAAAATGAGACTAGATTGTGTATAGTCCATTACTTCTGTTTATCAAATATATTCATGTATACATTTATTATATTATGTAAGTTGCTGTCATTTTCTTATTTATGTATATAACATTATTGTATAGAGCGGATATACTAAGTTGATATAACTTGTTTCCAATCTAATTGTACATTTATAAGACAATAAAATATGTTTAAACTAAATAGTACATGTATATACATGTATACAAAACTAAACCACTAGAATATAGCTGCATTAAATATTTAAGAATTACTTAAACATTGGGAGGTTAGATGGGGATGGTGGTGGGTACGAATTTAGGCCTATGTCTGATTAGGAAATTCAGTGGCTGACGTCACACCATCTCTGACTGCGCATCAGCAACAATCTAAATATATCGTCGATGATCTAATTTGATCACATCTGATTAATACAACTGCGCATTTAAACATCCAATCAATTGGAATTAAATCTTGATATAATTATACCCCCGCTCCCCGAAGGGGGAGGGTTTATACTGTTTTACCTCTGTCCGTCCTTCCGTCCGTCCGTCCAAGATATTTTTCATCACATTTTTTTCAGTAACTGTTGATGGCAGAAATCTGATATTTGGACACAAGCGTCATATAGGTATACCATATTGTAGGTAGCGTTTTTGGACCCGTCAGATTCCTACTTCCTGTATGCCGACTTAGTTGGTTTTTATACACATTGAACATATATGCACATTTTTCGTCACATTTTTCTCAGCAACTATTGATGGCAGAGATCTGATATTTGGTCACAAGCTTCATATAGGTACCCCATATCGTGGGAAGCGTTTTTTGACCCGTCAGATTCCTACTTCCTGTTTGCCGAAGAGCGGGGGTATCATAAGTGAGCATTAGCTCACAGTTCATCTTGTTATAGATAGATTAGCGATTTCGGACAACATAAAGGCTTTTATTTTTTAAACAAAAGGTATTTTATGTTGTACCTTACTAAACCGTATTTGACTATGAAACTGGATAGGGAAGTAGATTAGAGGGCTTATGCTACACCTGGCTAGGTGAGCCCCGAAATGATTCAATGGACTGGTTTCCTTCCGTTAAGGCCAATAACATACTACATGTATTACTATATATATATATATATACAGTAATGCAACAAGCAGCATCAAATTCGCTCTTTTTTGGCAAGATATAAATAAACAAAGTTTCCAGTAAATGTCATTTATTAAATGACGAAAATACATAACTATGGAAAAGTACAAAACAAAACTTAAAATGTAAGGGAGTGCCTTAATAACATCAAAATGTACTTGATAACAATGTGTAATCTTAAAATACAAAATTCCAGTCACATGAAAAATATAGGCACTCCCAAAAAACTACTATTACTACCTAAGACAAAAAGATTTGGCCCTTAAAAACGGCCACAAGCCACCGTTAGATCACAAGATCTAACGGTGGCAGATGCCAAACCCGGATGAAGATGCTGCTTGTGAAATTTTCCGATTTGTATGTAACTAATATTTCATATGCATATGTATGTACGTGTCCATATCAAACAATAATTAAAAATCAAAGAGTATCTGTTCAGTCCAATGGGACTCTAAGATAAAGAAAATTTAGACCATTTCAATACTAATATGTACATGTACAAAATGTGAAGACATAAACACTCATGCAATAAATACCCTTGTAAAGTTAAACAAAACCCAGGCAGCCATCTGCTGACCCCCGGATTGTACTATAATTTTCAAATAGAATCATGGTGAAATATGAGACAATATGGAATATTGAACCAGCAGTACAGTCAGCAACCTAAAAATATGCTCTATAGGATTCAAATCCGGGCTCATGGCTGGCCAAGGAACAGAAGTCACGGCTTCGCTTTGGAGGTAGGCGGTTACTGCTCTTGAACGATGAGGCCTGGCGTTGTCATCCATATACAGAGGCCTTGTAGCTAGTGGTGGTTGTCGAAATGAGGGACAACAACTGGTTGCAAGACGTCACTGATGTACTGATCACCAGTTAGGTTGCCTTGTATGGTGACTAAATCCAGCTTGCAGTCTCCAAACCCTCATCCGGCCGTCGGTTACATGAAGCAGACACCGGCTCTCGTCTGACCAATGGATCTTGCGCCATGTCCTTAATTTCAAACCACGTCGTGCTAAACACCATGCCTAACGTGATCGTCGATGTCGGTCTGACAACAGTGGACGTTTAATGACTCCTTGACTTAAGTCCCGCTGATTTCAGACGGTTTCCAACTGTTCTTGTTGACAGACGTCTATTGGGAAGCCAGTGTTGTTTGAGTACGGGACTGGTTGCCAATGGCATCCGTCTAACCAAACATTGCAATGCCCTGTCGTCACGATCAGATGTTACCTGTGGTCTGCTGGATCTTGGCAAGTCTTTCACATTGTTGGTTTGTGTGTGTTTTCTCGCCAGTCGGCTGTATAGTATAGTGGTAGCCCATCTGACGTCCAATAGCTTTGAAGGACATCCCTGTTGTATGCATGCCGATTATTTGCCATCTTTGTGCTGATATTCGCCTTCGTACAATGCTTTATACTGAGAATGAATAATTTTTTTAAAACACCGGACTTAAATACCCAAATTCGAAGCGTGAACATAATGAATTTTGAGTAATGCGTGAGAGGCATGGTTCACGTGCATGAGTGGTCCTCTAAAATGTTGGTTTTTTTAAATCAGAAATTCACTAAGGAAACAAGGGTGCCTAAAAAGGTAGGGGTTTGCCCTTTATTTTTCCACTAATTTTGATGATTTTTTTCCCGTTGCACCTTTTGAAATTTTCTTTATGTACTATGCAAAAGATTTTTATTTTCATACCGTTTAAAAGCTATGAAGGGGCAGAATCTCAAAATCTCGAATTTTTATTTTATGTAAGATTTTGATATATGTACATGTACGCGTCCGTCTACATGTCGTAAACTTATCACAAAATTTCATCGGAATTCCTCTATCAGGTATAGTTTTCGAGTTAAACTGGCATGATTGCTGTGAAACTTGCATGGTTGCTGCGCCCGACATAACCCTGTTTTGTGTGTTGTAGAACAAGAATGGAGAACAATCTCCAAAAACTTGTATGTCTCCGTTAATGATACACATTAAAATGATAATTTATACAAAATATACGACTCGTATATAAAAAAAAGATGACTTAAAATAAAATGAAATATAATTGGCCTTATCAATATAAAAATAATGGTGGTTTTGAGAGTCCATTTCCGTTATAGTATGCACTAATTTTACATGCACCATTAAAGTTGTATATTCTATGATTAATTTAATGATGATGACCTCACTTTTGATACTGAGTAAATGTATCATTTGTAATATACATGTATAGTTTATCAGATCTTATAATTATTTATATATCTAGTCATAACTACAGTAAATTGTTTACTTTACGAGCATCCTGCAACATGTAACGTCAGTTTAAACAGGTCATGTGGCCGGATGTTGCTGTAGATTATTTGCGGAAATACAGTCTCAGGATATTGAAGTTTCAGTTTTACATTTAGTGAGAAGGGGATAATATAAAATTGTCTGTGATAGGTAGATGACAAAAGACAACTCTGCCGTAATGGCAGAAGAAAATCATGTACTACCAAAGAAAATAAAAGTTACGGCCGTTGGAGATAGCGGTGTCGGGAAAACTTGTTTATTGATGACTTATGCTACGAATAAATTCCCGGAAGGAGATGTTCCCGAGCTTTATGAACATATGACCATAAAAGGTTTGTTTTATTCCTTTTTCTTTCTTTTTTTTTATAAATAACTTCTTTATTTTATATTCTATTTTCTAATTTGATTGTGGATATTCGGAAAAAAAAACCTGTTCTATTACATATCTTGAAGATCTTTGGCACGAGTGGCCATGTTTTGAAGAAGAAAAAAATATAATTATTAATACCCATGTACCTAACATTTAATTGTTTTATAATAAGTAAATGTGTATGTTGGACGCATTTTTGATGTTTTATAATGTGAATACATATTTATTTATTATTTATAGAAAATTATTTACATAAAAAGAGTCCGACAAAAAATCTGAATCATTTAACTGTGTTTAAAACCAGTAGTAGACTGGAATAAGCATCATATCCGCTGTGATTCATTTACAACGAAACATTTGACATTGATCCGATAATCTGTTAGGATTACGTGTATTTATAGTTAGGTTGATCAACGTCACTTTTAACAATATTTCAGTTATATCGTTATGGTATCGAGAGGAACCGCCGACTGCTGGATGTCACCGACAAACTTCAACAAATAACGTTGAAACGATTACAACCCCCTATCCTAACTATTCTGCCGATTACTACCACGACAAAAACCCTTTGGATACAATATATATACAACATACACTGGATTTGAAGAGTTTAAACATAAATCTTAAATTTCAAAGATAACTTCAGATGATACACAGATGCTTGATAAAACTAATAAAATACGATATTCTTTTAAGATAAGTACAAAGTGTGGTGCAAACGTTTTCTGAAAATTACACATGTAATACAATACAAACTTGTTCAAATCACTTCCTTTCCTAATATTAATAAAGTGGTCCTATATGAGTTTTCTTTTTTTTTTTACATGAGATAGTTCGCACTTATTAATATATCTGTTTTATCTACCACCTACTTGCTATCTTATTGTAAGCATTGAAAAATACAATTTTTCCAATGCAATTTATCATACCACCAATCTAATTAAAATTTGATCTTTGATTGCTCCCGGTTTTGTTATGTCGCGCACCGGGAGCAATCAAAGATCGAATCTTAATTAGATTGTCACGGTAGACAATGTGAATTGTTTATGCAGTTCGATGTTCTCTTACTCAGGAACACTCTTGACATATTATGGTATTTTAAGCGTTTCTTCAACAAATAAAAGTTTATCACATTAATTAACCTGGCTACTTAACACAGAAAATGTTGAAATTTTGATATCAACCTGCAATTTGATTTCAAAAAGCAAAATATAACTCTAAGATGGCTAGCTCCTCTGAATTAGGCACGAGGATGATATACTGGGGTACATTTATTCAACACATGATATAGTCATTTGTATAATTTATATGTCATAATATTCATAAATTTTAATTCATTAGTACAACCCTAGTATACCATTTTGCACCGTCCCTTGGTGCCTTCTGCAGTCAAGCTACCTATTATGCTATAATCTGAAAACACCTTTTCTCTATTTATAATCCCAAGGCCTAGACAGCTGGCCTTTCTGCACTAGGCACGAGGTGTGCATGTTGGTGTGCAGCTATTTCTTGTGACGCACATATATATTATTTTTATCATCAGCATGCCTGTAAGCATCGTCCCTTGGTGCCTTCTGCAGTTGATCCCCCTGTTCTACTCCCTTGGTGCCTTCTGCAGTTGAGCCCCCTGTTCTACTCCCTTGGTGCCTTTTGCAGTTGAGCCCCCTGTTCTACTACTACGAGATGTGCGCGAGGCAATTTTGAAAGTACATTTGCAGGGGCAGATCCATGGGGGGAGCACCCGGCGCCCCCCCCCCCCCCCCCCCCCCCTAAAATTGGAAAAAATATGATTTTTTTGGCGTAGAATCGTGATTTTTCACACGAAATACCCCAAAAGTTTTCGCGCCTCCCTCCGCTCGGCACATTTTTTTAAAGTACGTCCCCCCTAACTTGAAATCCTGGATCCGCCCCTGCATTTGTACATTTACTCCAATGTCTTTTTGCTCATATTTTAAAATAAATTACCAATTACAAAGATATATATAGGGTATGAGCAACATGAAGAGTTTGATTATCTTGGAAATCTAGTCTTTTGTCTCATTATTGTGATTGTGTTATTGTGTACATTGTAGTTTAGTTTATGTTTCTATCAGTTTGACATTTCTATCTTTATATGTATTCTTGTTTGCCCCTTGTGGGCCCAAAATTGGCAATAAAATATTCTTCTTATTTTTCACGGGAAATATACTACCAGACCACATACAACAGAACATGTACTTCGTTTACATATAAAAAATATTTGAAAATATTACAACAAAATAAATCGAACAACTTGTACTGATATGTGAACCTTAGGATTGCTGTGAAAGAGGAAAATCATTCGATTCCCCTTAACTGAAATAAACCATTAATGTATAATCTGTTGATTTAATCTTCTAAACTCATCTTCTTATAACACTAAGAAGTTTACTATAATATTTGACTACTATTTTTAGCCGGAAACAGCAGTTCATTTGAAGTACCAGTGGTTGTAGACGTAGATGACCAGCAGTATAAGCTTGGTCTAACAGATACCGTCGGCTTGGTAGGTATAACTACAAAATGTATTATATTTACACACAAAACTATTATATACATACATGTATTTATTCATGTACTGCAATTAGAGGCTTACTTGTCCTCTTGTTTCTAAAATTTTATACATTTGTGTCGATAATGTATAGTTGAAGTATTAATACAATTTTCAAATGTGCTACTGCCCATAAAAAATTAATTTTCCTGAAATTGTTAAAGACTGTCTCGTCTTTCATGGAAATCCCTTGTATTTCTTAAAATAATTATTCTTTTTTCCCTTGTTTTTTTTTGTTTTTTTTTTCGCAAAACGTTGAAAAGTCGTTCATAGATTTTCTTCACGTCATGTTTCAACATATTGTATTGAGATTTTGTGTCATAATGACATAGGGGTCAGACAACATGTTTTCTATGTTTCGCCGTTAGGGTCAACTCACAAGGGTCGATAACTCTCCCCATATTTTGATTACCTCCACAAATATTATGACTGCAACTTTCTGATGTTTTGATAGAAAGAGTTCGGAGACAACTTACTCTTCTCCGAAAAGTTGATGGAATGATGGATTCAAATTAAATGACAAGTCGTATTCCAAGGATTGTAACGTTACAAATTAAATGACAAGTCGCATTCCAAGGATTGTAACGTTACAAATTAAATGACAAGTCGCATTCCAAGGATTGTAACGTTACAAATTAAATGACAAGTCGCATTCCAAGGATTGTAACGTTACAAATTAAAAGAAATCGAGGTCAATGTCACTTCCTTGATTTTGACCTTAAACATGTAATCAAAATAACTATATGAGATACAGAAAAAATAAGTAATACATGTTTGAGATATGATACCGTAAGATTTTAACTTCCTGATCCTAATGGCTAACCCCATACGTAAATTGACGGTAGCTGTCACAGACTGTTAGATATAGACGCCTTGGTTCACAGTTTTAGAGCGCAAATTAACATGTAAAGGTGTTATCTGAGGATATAAAGAGTATTAATGGAAACGACATCAATGTGCATCATACATTGTATTTGTATTTTAGAACTTAATCATTGCCACTTCTTTCATAACTAAATGCGCTCGATACAACTGCGAACTGTATATGATCATGTTGGGCAGTTAGTTGTGACTTGTCGCGGGTCGGTGGTTTTCTCCTGGTTATTACTCCGGCTTCTTCCA
Source organism: Bathymodiolus septemdierum (assembly GCA_963383655.1). Classification (NCBI taxonomy): domain Eukaryota; kingdom Metazoa; phylum Mollusca; class Bivalvia; order Mytilida; family Modiolidae; genus Bathymodiolus; species Bathymodiolus septemdierum. The sequence goes on along the minus strand of OY726519.1, from coordinate 12,225,731 downwards.
GTTGTAAGACATACCGTCAAGATATACCCGAAATATCGTTTGTAGCCACTAATCCTTCCTGTCGATTGGTTGTAATCCTGTCGATTTTATCCATATCGGCACCACAGTGTTCCAAGTCTTGATTTTCTCTTTTATATTTTTTGTCATTTTTAGGATGAATACAGAAGAATGAGGGAATTATTCACTGTAGGAACAGACGTTTTCATGTTGTGCTTCAGTGTAACTAATCCACCAAGTTTGGAAAATGCAAAGAAAAACTGGCTTGCAGAAATTCGAATTCTAGCTCCTGGAGCTTCGTATATTCTTGTGGGAACTAAAACGGATTTACGGGAAGATAAATCAAAACTAGATGAACTTCAGACTAAAAAGGAAAAGGCAATTTCAATACAAGACGGTATTAAAACGGCAAAAGCCATAGGAGCTAAGACTTACGTGGAGTGTTCTGCTATTGGTAACATTGGACTTAAAGAAGTATTTGAAACAGTGGTAAAAGTAGCTACAGATACATTAGACCGGAAAATCAAACCCAATGGTGTCAAAAATCTAAGTCCATGTGCCATATCATAATTTTACTGTGTGTGAAATTGAATAGTTTGTGTAGATAATATCATATATTTTCAAAATACTAAGGTTGGGAAATGTGCAATTGTGACTGAATGTGTCTAGCGTGGGAATTAAACACAACATGTAAATAGAGATAGACAACTAGTCTCCTGTATTATAGCCCAGATTTTTATGTATTTTAATGACTTGTGATTATTTAGCAGTTATTTGGTATAGGTAGGAATATTATGTGGGTAGTTTCTACTTATTTTTCCTTCACTGAACCCAGTCAAGATGTCTGCTAACCTTAAACATAGGTCTATACCTGAAATACGTTGAAATCTTCTCTTCTGGTAAATTAGTTGTATACCGTTTGTTTATATCTGTATTGCCATTGAGATGTAATTGACCAGAGAGGTGGTTGGGATCTCATTAATTGGTTTAACCCCGACACATTTTTGTGCCTGTCACTAGCCAGGGCCTGGATTTCCAACGTTACATGTCGTGGTCTTTTTTAAGCTTAATGAGTTGAGGTGAGCAGTGTTTGTTCGTTTTGTTGATATTAGTGGACATATTGACCATCACTGTTTAAACATCCTTTTCATAATCATCATGTATTCAAAACTGCATTGATATCATATCCTCATGCAATAGCTTTTAAACATTCTACTTCTCTACCCTTTTCATGTCTATTCCCCACCCCGAAACAAAAGACAGATAAAATAATAATTTCAACTTTGTTTCATAACAAAGAATGACCATTGTAGATTCAAATGTCTTGTTTTTGAGAACCGACAAATCTTATTTTGTAACAAATAAAACATTGATGTTAACAAAATGTTCTCTGATATTGACACCATCAAAATGTTCGAGTTTTTGTTTGACAACATATTTGTTATGTTTGGTGGACTTTTTTTTTCAACCAGACGACCGGAATTCCTATGGGTACTAACTGTGCTCCTCTTGCTGATTTGTTGCTTTATGAAAAGTTAGTTCAAACAACGATAGCCAACAATTCCACCAATATAAACAAAACGAACAATCGCCTCCCAACTGAACTCGTTGAACACAAACAATACTACGATATATAACTTTCGACATCCAGGTATTTTATCCGATTGTCACGGTTTGAGGCAAACTTCATGCGGTTGCTTCTAAAGAAAACCGAACAGAATCTAGCCCCATCCTTTTATTTCACGTTCCGCTATATTATATGATGTCCTTTCACTAAATAATTCGCTTCTATGAATTGATTTCCTCATTTCCTGCCAAATAAAAGGTAAGGCTGCTTGTGTACTTGATTAAGCCGGGTGAGATTATGTGCAGAGATAAAGAAGTTATAAGTGTGCAAATGTGTCACTTTGCAAAAACGAACACGATTTCTGTTGTAGAAAAGATGAATGGAGGACTATTCGACAGAGCTATGAAGTGCAAATTATGTAGATATATAGACAAATTATGGCAGAACAAGCATAGGCTTTGTTTTACTTCAATTCTCAATAAAATATCATGAGACCGGACACATCTTTGACGTCCTTGAAATATTGCTCCACGTTAGAAATGTTCGTTTGCAGGGTGTGTATTGTGTTTAAAAAAATGATATTCTAAGAGTCAAACATTCTAATTAAAATTAGATCTTCACACTTGCTTATTTTAATTAGATTGAGAGTTAAAAATAAGGGATGTTTATTGTTCTTAAGATATTCTAGTTGAGATAAAATAAGGTATTTTTGTTATTTCCAATCAAGGTTCCACAAGGGACATAATCATTACTTACATTGTCGGAAAATATATAAATTATTTGTACTAGCTTTAGAAACGGGTAGAAAAGCGAATTTTTCTAGCCTGTTTCGCAGCGAGTGCAAGAAGATTTTGAAGATACCAAAGGGATAATCAGAATCCGTAAATCGAAGAATAACAGGCAACACAATGGCTAAAAGAAAAAGTCTCAAGGGCAAACAACGATCTACAAAACCTACACATAAAACTACAGATCGAGTAACACGAACCCCACTAAAAACCGGGGGTGAACTCGGGTGCTCAGGAAGGGTAAGCAGTTCCTGCTCCACTAGTGACACCCGTCGTGTTAATCTAGTAACAAATCCGGTGATAGGTCATGAATGAGGAAAGGACCAGGAGGTGTTTACGACAAGTGGAACATGTCCATGGTCATTTGTGACACAGATATTCCATAACGATCAATCAAATCATGGTGACGACCGTTAGAAGAGTTTGAAGACACCAAAGGGGCAATCAGAATCCGTATATCGAAGAAGAACAGACAACACAATGGCCAAAAGAAAAAGTACAAAAGGACAAACAACGATCTACAAAACATACATATAAAGCTAAAGATCGAGTAACACGAACCCCACTAAAAACCGGAGGTGAACTTCGAAGTGATAACTTCAACTTAACCAAGAGGAATCCTTGGTTCAGTAGCTTCCTTGTTAGCAGCAATCCTCTATCAAGGAAATAATCCCGATAGGAACCACAAGCTCTGAAATATCGTCTCAAACGAGAGATATATACTCCATATGGAGGTGCTGCTGGAATGTTGCTACATATAAATGGAAAGTTCACAATGGGAAAATTGAAATCATCTCTTTTGTCGTAAGTTTCGTTCTTAGCCACCCTCACTGTCAATTTCGATTTGTAGGTCAAGGTATGAAGCAGACCTATCTGTATCTATGGTATCCTTTATTTCAAGCTCAATGGGATAGATGCGATCAACGAAATCAGAACAACCTAGAATTATTTAGTGAAAGGACATCATCTAAATAGCGGAACGTGAGATTAAAGGATCTGGCTAGCTTCTTGTATGAAGTCTGCCTCATACAAATAAATGAACAAGTCGGCGAGAAGAGGAGCACAGTTTGTACCCATAGGTAAGCCAACTGTCGGTTGAAAAACACGTCCACCAAACATAACAAATATGTTGTCAATCATAAACTCGAGCATGTTGATGATATCAGTTTCAGAGATTTTTTTTGGTAGAATCGGAGTGGTTTTTTTACAAATAAAATCTGTCCCTTCCTACCACAATGCATTTGTATCTACGTTGGCCATTCTTTTTTATGAAGCACGGTTGGACCAGCTACCCTTACTCTATTCTTCAGTTTAGAGTGAGTAATAATTGTGTAGAGGGTAGAGACGTCAAATGTTTTAATGCTATTGCAGGAGGAGAGGGACCTAGATTGTATGTACTCTAACAGATATTTAGAGTTCTTCAGAATCCACATCTGATTCATACCACCCCTCGTGTATCTAGTGTCACAGTAACTCTGAAGCCCGGTTGTGACCGCTGATAGAATACATGTTAATAATTTGGAAAGAGGTTTCGTAGAACATTTGGCAGACCCAGCAATATAACTGTTAGTAAGGACACTTGTGTAATTTAGGAATCCAGTAGAGTGATGGTAGATCCAGTTCTTGGTTGAAATTCCAAAGGAACATAAAACAGACCTATGATTGTCCAGGATTTCCTCTTTCGTAAGTGTCGTCGGGGTATATTTAGGGTTGCCAAATGAATTGCCAGTACATAGTTCCTTTATCAAGCAGTCTACGTAATGTGATTTACATACAACAACAATATTGTTAGGGCCCTTGTCAGCGGAGACATTAACATATCATCCGCCCAGTAATCTGTGCTTCGGCACTGACGTGGTTTATTACATGTATTTATTACTGAAATTTACAGTTCTTAAATAATGTAATTATTAATAAAATTAAGGTTTTCCTCCCTCGGACATAAGTGACCTTTGCCGATTTTGGCTCTCTTGTTTATGCCCTTGGTTTTATTACTCCCAAAACTTTAAATTATTTGTCTTTCAAATCTTACGATTTTGAGCGTCACCTGGTGATGGTTGTTCCAGAAACGCGTCATGCGTACTAACTTTGATATCTATATATTTGTTACCAATTCAAGTGCTCTTTTCCTTATTCATGTCTCTAATAATAAACGGCAAGATTTTTAAAAGTCCAGAAAATTTCCATCCCCACAATAATAAACAATTTGTTTTAAACTTGTAGCTTAGAGAAAAAAAAAGTCACTGGTGACATTTAAGATCCCCATCGAATAAAAACAAAATAAAGTGCCAATGGGTAACTAATTTACATAACGTAAATTACGTAAGGCGGTACGAGCACGTGTAGTTAATTATAACAAGGTGGCATATCACGTGCATAATACATGTACTTGTAAATATTGATGATAAAATAGATGTTTATTGTATTATATTAAGTAACAGGAAGGGAGTTGCTACTCAACAAATATATGTTGTCTAGTATATAATGTGGGTATAAGTACATCAGAAGCTGAAAATAAAAATTAGTTTGCATGCACTTTACGCTTTAAAATTAATTCTGAATGTCACTGATGATGGTCCTGACTCAGAGAAATATACCAAAAAAAAAATACCGAAATTGATGACAACTAAATTTTAAATATATGAAAATCAAAATCAGATATATAACACATTCTTAAAATGAGATTATTTCCCGTTTATTTACAATTTAACGTTGAATTCAATTAAGCATATTTTATTTTTTAATTAGTATAAACAAAGTGATTGGATAAAAATCCTTTCCCATACAAGAAGGTAGAATAATAACCGTAATAATTAAATACACACATACATACAAAAATTTGCAAACAGTCAGGGGAGACAATTTACCTTCAAGAATACATTTATGGATATTATTCCTTATTAAATGTCAGTTGGTGAATCTTCACCGAGGGTTACATCAGACAAAAAATACATTATCAAATAAAAAGAATTAAGCTGTACTGAGCTACTGCAATATAACTGACTTATGTACATTGTATGTATTTTGTAAATAACCATTTTGTTATAAATGTACTGTCGACATTGACAATTAAATTATTGTTTTCATCATGTGATTCATGTTACCTAATATTTGAGAATTATTAATAAAAAGATATGTAAAATAAATAAAGTAGTTGTAAGTAGGGAGAAAAAAAGAAGAATTTATATTAAAGTATGGAGTACATATCCTGTAAATGGTTTGGTTTAGGTTTATGGTATTTAACGCCACCTTCAACAATATTTCAATTATATCGTGGAGGTCAGTTTTATTGGTGGAGGATACCGGAGTACCTAGAGAAAACCACCTTTTCCTACCTGTCGCAAGTAACTAACACCTTTATCACATAATGTTGTATCGAGTACACCACATAAACAGGGTTCAACCTCACAGCCTTAGAGGTGATAAGCACTGATGGCACAGGTAGTTGTAAATCCAACCACCATACGATCACGACCACGACGGCCACGTAAATGTAGTGGTAGGCTGAACAGTCACATAGTTTTAATGTAATGGTAGGCTGAACAGTCACATAGTTTTAATGTAATGGTAGGCTGAACAGTCACATAGTTTTAATGTAATGGTAGGCTGAACAGTCACATAGTTTTAATGTAATGGTAGGCTGAACAATCACATAGTTTTAATGTAATGGTAGGCTGAACAGTCACACAGTTTTAATGTAATGGTAGGCTGAACAGTCACATAGTTTTAATGTAATGGTAGGCTGAACAGTCACATAGTTTTAATGTAATGGTAGGCTGAACAGTCACATAGTTTTAATGTAATGGTAGGCTGAACAGTCACATAGTTTTAATGTAATGGTAGGCTGAACAGTCACATAGTTTTAATGTAATGGTAGGCTGAACAGTCACATAGTTTTGATGCTTGCATATTTCTTCATTTTGGTCAGAATTAAGAGCTGAGTTTCCAAAAATCAGGACATAAAGATCTGTGGTTGTATCAAATTTCCTTAATTTTTCAAACAAATCATACCTCTGGCGAATATATATTTTCATCAAGTGAATTCCACTTATCAAGAGTATATGGGACAAAGCTATCTTTATAACATATTGCTAGACATCTTGGGGTTGTACATTCTCTCTGACTTCGCAGATTGTACTAGAAATTATCATTTGTATATGAAAGAACATCTGCAGCTATGAAGTCTGGAATTTCTTCAGAAATTACTTTATGAAAATATAACAATTCATTTTAGTCGTCTATTATGGAGATAATCCCATCCAAGGTCATTGTATATTCTTAACCTTGGTGTTCCCTTTCTAAGCCCTGTAATTATTTGACCGGCATCTAATTGAACAGATTCAATAAGATTAAATAAGGGTAATAACAAAATTACCGAACTCCGAACAATCTTACAAAGGGAAAGTCAAAACTCATAATTATATAAACAGACAAAATCAGTCAACAACCGGAAAACTGTGAAAACAGTAATGACCCTGACTTGGTACAGGCATTTCTAAAGAAATGGTGGGTTGAATCAGATTTTAAGGCGCCAAACCTCCCGCTCTCATTACGGTTCAAAGGTTCCGGCTGTCACTATAACAGTATTTAAATACAGGAACAAAATAGGTAAAATAGTTGTCAAAGCAGTACCATATTCGGTGACGTAAATTATTCTTTAGAGCAAATATCCCATGTTTCCTTATTATAAAATAGGTATATAAATAAAACCAGTATACAGTTCGTATCTGTTTCTCGATACAGCCGCCTGATTACAGTGACCCGTGACCCAGATTAGCGCGTTCCAGCAGTTTTTCCTTAATACTGTTGTTTAATAAACCAACGCTATTAGGAAAAACGTATTTGTTATGTGTAAAATTTTACCAAAATTTGAGAAGAAATTTACTTTATAGAATATAGTTTCGACAAGTTTCATGCTATTATTTATCAGGGGGGGGGGGGGGGGGGGGGGGGGGAGATTGAAAGCTTGACCATATATTTGCCACAATACATTCATATACTGTACCGTTATTCTATTTGTACTTCACTTTATTTTTGAACCATTGTTTGTACCCGATATCGTTCTGTAACAGTAGAGCATGTTTTACCTCTGAAAAATGAGCGTTACCGTTACTCTTCTTTTCCTGAAATCGGATTAATAAGAAGAGTGTAAATATACCAAGGGGGGTAATCAGAATCCATAAATCGAATAAGGACAGACAACATAATGGCCAAAGGAAAAAGGACAAAAGGACAAACAATGATCTACAAAACATTACACATAAAACTAAAGATCGAGTAACATAAACCCCACTAAAAACTGGGGGTGAACTCAGGTGCTCAGGAAGGGCTAGCAGTTCCTGTTCCACTAGTGGCTCTCATCGTGCTACTCTAGTTACAATCCTGGTGATAATTCATGAATGAGGAAAGTGTTTACGATAAGTGGAACGAATCCGTGGTCATTTGTGACACAGATGTTCCGTAACGGTTAACAAAGTCATGGTGCCGACCGTAAAACTTTCGATGTGATGTCTTCAACTTAACCAATAGAAACCCTTGGTTCATTGGCTTCCTTAATAGGAGCAACCCCATACCAAGGAAATCCTGATTGGAACCACAAACTCTGGAATATCGAATCAACCGAGAGATATACTCCATATGCAGGCGCTGCTGGAATGTTGCTACATATAAATGGAAAGTTCACAATGGGAAAATTGAAATCATCTCTTTTGTCGTAAAGTTTCGTTCTTAACCGGCCCTCACTGTCAATTTAGAGGTGTAGGTGAAGGTATGAAGCAGATATGTATCTATGGTATCCTCAAGCTCAGTGGGACAGATGCGATCAACAAAATCACCAAACCTAGATTTATTTAGTGAACGGATATCATTTATATAGCGGAACTTAAAATTAAAGGATCGGGCAACGTTCTTTTCGTTTTTCTTGAGAAGCTCCTTTATGACGTCTACCTCGTGCGAACAAAAGAACTATGCGACGAGAAGAGGAGCACAATTTGTACCCATAGGTATGCCGACTGTCTGTTGAAAAACACATCCACTAAACATAACAAATATGTCAATCAAAGACTCGACCATTTTGATGATATCAGTTTCCGAGAACGTTTTGGTAGAATCAAAATAAGATATGTTCCTATGACTAGGTACGTATCTGTATCTACGTTGGCCATTCTTTTTAATGAAACACAGTTGGACCAACTTCCTTAATCTGTCTTTCACTTACCTAATTGCCCATATTCGAATTTCAGTCGGTACGTCGATCTTTTCCAAGAAATCTCGCCGAGAATAGCGAAGCAGCTTCGTTTCTAGGTCAAACTACATCATATTAGACGGAAGTGCAAGAACGGGAACCCTGTGTTTTTTACGAATGGATTACCTGCAATGAAAAACCCAGATGCGCTCCGAATATTTTTCCCGGAATGTTTTGGCGGGAAATATAAATCGCTGAAAAACAGCAGACGGATTATTTCGTAAAAATGGCACAACGACCATCTGAATATGGAAACATTGAAATAATTTGATGGTAAATAACTGTTCAAAAAGAAATTTAAACTGAGAAATAGATGATTGAATGGTTAGAACTGAAGTTAAAATTACAATGAAAAAGGAATATTCAGCTTGCCTCTACTTCAAATTATTAAAATCATACCCAAACAAATACATATACAACTAAAAAAAATAAAATAAAAATAGATAAAAAAAAACAAAGGAAGAAGAAGCTGAGAACAGCTATTGAATGGGACTATGGCATTTTACCCCCTTCCTCAATTAAACATAAAAAAAAGATTAGCTCCTTTTGTTACTATCTCATGTTGTAGATGGGGTTTTAATTAATATATTTAAGTGGAAAATTTACGATCCAATCATATATTAGAGAACTGAACAAGTCTGCCCATTTCAGCGGCACGTAAACATGGATATACGTTTATATAGAAAATGACCCCTCCCCCTCCGTGATAAAAGGGCATTTTACCTCACCATTTATATATTGGAGGTGGAATGCTACCGACGTAATGTTTTTTATTTTTATTTTAAGAATAAAATATGAATATATTTGTATAACTAGTTGATATGTATTCAAAAACATATAAGAACACATATATACACAACAGTTTTTATTATAGGGTTTCTCATTTCTAACATAATATGTTAGAATAACGTAAAAGTAAGGAACATTGTCATCAAATTTCATTAAATTTTTACCGTCTGAAAATATTATTCATAATGTTGAACCTTTATCATTCTTCATAAGAGGCGACAGAAATCTTACCATTTTGTAAACTATGTGATCTATGTGAAATACGTTGGCGTTCAATTTGAGTGGACTAAATTAATAATAAATTTATCTTTATGTGTTTATTCAGCAATTACAACCTGTCTATAAACCTTAAACATTCCAAGTTTTTCATTAGAATTACATATTAGTTTATTTGTTGATTTACTTTGAAATTATCAAAGTTTAATTTACATATATGTCGGTGGGTTTTCTCAGGGTACTCCGGTTTCCTCCACTAATAAAACTGATCGCGACGATATAACTGAAATATTGCTTAAAGTGGCGTTAGACACCATAAACTATTATAAAGTCAAACCTAAATTTATGTTAGACGTTATTTTAAAAAGCTTAAATGGTGTTCAGCTATACCATTAACCAAAACAGTACTGTCCAATCGTGAGTGCTCTTATTACGAGAGTTCGGTTAAAATGGTAAAATGGAGGATATAAAAATTCATCTTGATCAAATATGATTGTGCCAGGTTCTTTGGGTTGTTCGTGGAGCCGGTATTCACAGCTGTATAAAAAAGGGTTCAAATTTTTACCGGGCACAACATTATCATCACTAAAAAGATGCTTCGCAACACAAAACCCAGATACAATAATGAACGTTTTCGACAGGAAAGCAAAGAGACTGCAGAAAGATAGGACTGCATTGATGAAAGACTACACAGTTTACGATTACATAAAGGAAGAGGTGAAATAGTCTTCTAGCTTATTAAGAGCAGGTGTGACATGAGAATCGAAAGATAGAGATAGAGATAGATAGGTTGATCAGGGCGAGGTGTGCAACATTATTAATCTCGTTGAGATTACGATTCCAAAGACATTTTCTGTCTGTTCTTTGCTAGGATGAAGAACAGACAGAAAATTTCTTCGAATCCTAATCTCAACGAGATTACAACATTATGTGATAAAGTTTGTCAGTGACTTGCGACAGGTCGGTGGTTTTCTCCGGGCGTTCAGGTATCTCCACCAATAAAACTGACCTCCACGATATAGCTGAAATATTGTTGAAAGTGGCGTTAAAGTTTAAACACCATCAAACAAATAAGCAAACAAATCAAAATAAAATGTCAAATGTATGTTAAAACGGGTCATGCTTAAATACACCTGCAGTATTTAACCATGTAAATATATACCCCTGCGTGAAAAGGTGTACGCCTGCAACTATATGGTTCACTTTTATTTTTATTTTTTTATATATAAACTAGGAAAAGGAATATATTGGATGTTGTTTTCAGCTTTTATATCTATATTTTAGCCATATGGTGTATAATATTGAGGTTGACATCCTGAAGCCCGTCAGTAGCCACGTCAGTATATACGCCTGTGTGAAAAGACTGTGTTAGCGGTAGACGATCGCCACGTCGCATTTTGCGAATATAGCGGTAGTGTGGCGAGGATAATTTGTGTAGCAGTAGTCACACTGGCGAACGAAAAACTTTTAGAGCGTGCATCGGATAACAATCTTTTATTATGGAGAAAGTCAACTTCGAATAAAACGCGTTATAGACAATGATTTGATTGATGTATAATATCCAAAATGATTTTAAAAAGCAGGTCAAATTGGTTATTTCTGGTAGTTTTTTCAGTTGAAATAACATTATTCGGATCCCATTCCGGAAATAGTTTCGAATTTAGTCACCGACGGACTGTTTTCCTAAATTAGGCTTTATTCTGTCTGTCCTTCTGTCTATGCTTGAATCTAAAACCAGTAAATTATTTGACAACGAGAAGGTCAAGTATGGCCAAGCGCCAAGGATCTATTTTATCCTTTTTTGGCAACGCCAACGGCCACACACAGCAAAAAACAACAAAATCATACGAATATTGAATGTTCTATTTATCTAATGTTCAAAGTTTGTTGTTTATCATGATAATATATGAATTATTATTGTTAGTTAAATAAATAATAAAGTTTTGAACATTCAATTGTTTTATGCTCTGTTTATATTTAGTGTGGCTAAAAGAAATTATTACCCATTAGCCACAGTGGCTAATAAAATAAGAGGTCTACCGCTAACACAGAAAGGTATACGCCTGCAACTATATGGTTCACTTTTATTTAATTTTTAGCTGAGTTGCGACAAAGTCGAACTCTGCTTATAATATGATAAATGTTGTCCGGGCGTCAACTTTTTCGTTTCCGCACAATATCTTAAGAATGAAATGTCTGATCTAAATGAAACTTGGTACACACGTGCCTGGTGGTGAGAGGAGGAAGCCTATTGATATTGAGGATCATAGGACAAAGATCAAGATCACAACTTCTAAAAATAGAACAAAAATTTGATAAGAATGAAATGTTGGATCTAAATGAAACTTATTACACATATGCCTGACGGTGAGAGGAGGAAGCCTATTGATATTGAGGTTTGTAGGACAAAGGTCAAGGTCACAACTTCTAAAAATAGAACAAAAATTAGATACTTTTTTTGTTTCCGCACGATATCTTAAGAGCGAAATGTCGGATCTAAATGAATCTTGGTACACACATGCCTGATGGTGAGAGGAGGAAGCCTATTGAGGTTTGTAGGTCAAAGGTCAAGGTCACAACTTCTAAAAATAGAACAAAAATTTGATACTATAAGCGAGCTGGCAACAAAACTCAAGCACATACAAATAAAAGAAACAGACTTGCAAATAAAAAGCTCTAGAAAGCAAGCAAGCAGATTCTAGCATTAAACAAAATAGATAAATATCACAGCAAAGAAGATTCAGAATTATATAACTAGGCATTGTCCATCCATATGTTCGCAACTCGGCATGCGTTACTGATTTTGTTTATATAAACTAGTAAAAAGAATATATCGGATGATGTTTTCAGCTTTTATATCTATATTTTAGCCATATGGTGTATAATATTGAGGGTTCCATCCTGAAGCCTGTCAGTATATACGGCTTATACGCCTGCAACTATATGGTTCACTTTTATTTTATTTTTTTTATATAAACCAGTAAAAGGAATATATCGAATGTTGTTTTCAGTTTTTATATCTATATTTTAGTCGTATGGCGTATAATATTGAGGTTGTCATTTTCCTGAAACCTGTCCAATTAATTGTCAAATCGGCCCAGGTCAAATCATCCCCCATATACGTTATGTATATTAAAAATCAAATGAAGATAACTGATTATTGATTATCAAACATTTTGTATTAAGGAATTTGATTTGTGTTTAGTGTGTCTTCGTCTTGCGTATCCTGTGTTGCCAGTTTCTCTGGATAGTTTGGTTGCTCCTTTGGTATTCTCTAACGTTTATTTAATTATTATATTCTTAAAGGTTGAATAAATTACATTGTATATCATATTTTGATACTTTTATCTATATCACTGTGATTTAAGTAAGTGTCTTGTTGACAATAGAAAAACTGAGTAATTATAGAGGTTCATGAAAAATGTTCTTTTGTATTGCAATTATCGCCTGACTTTTGGCTTTTGACTCTCTTTTGTTACTTGAATGCCGCAAAACAAAGAATTTCTCAATCTCTTGGCTTTGTTATTTAGATGCTCTCTGTTCTCATTAAGGCCTATTTATAGACAATAGAGTATAATCATCAAAGAATGTTACTAAGCAATATAAAGATCACGTTTTATGTCAATTACTAACCACTTAATTATATCATAAATTAATCATTAATTAAGTTCCTTGATCCATTAAAAAGTTCAACAATAAAAATAGAATTATATATTAATCTTTTAACAAAAAATATATTCTATTTTAAATATGTGGCCACTTTGACTTTCATTTTGAGGGATATGACTGAAAATCCAGAGTAAATATGCATGTAGAAGCAAAAGGATGTTAAATAATAGTCAATACATTTTGAATAAATTTTATTATCAAATAATAATATAAACGTGGTAATGTTCAAACAAATCTTATTTATTTTCAATACACATGATTATAGGCAATCAAAGCTAATAGCTAGTCACACGTAAACAGTTTCACACTCTAAAATCATCACACTTGACTGTCATTCTCACTTGTGCTGCATACTTTATCATTGCATCTTCATTTAAATGAACGCCGTCAACTAAGATGTTCCTCTGCGGTCGCATAAGTCCACGGATCCGCCAGAATTTATTTAATTTTTACTTTGTATATTACCTTTTTCAGATTTTTTTTTATCATGGCTTCATTCCCATGTGGTAATTGCTTTTTAGAATGTGAAGGCGAAAAAACAATCGCCTGTGACTATTGTGACAAATGGTTTCACCAAAAGTGTGAAAGGCACACAGACAGCACCTATCATGCTTGGTCCTGTCTTTCTTCACTGGGATGGTTTGTATCCTACCTATTGTGATTTTTTATAAAAAAATTAGTTCAGCTTTGGGTTATCGTATTCCTGTCGAGAAATTAGTCTTTGGCACCGATGAGGCATTGGCTTTAGTAAATGCCATTAAAACAAATTTTCCATCTTCCCAACATATTTTATGTACAAGGCATTTAAAAGAAAATGCACAGAGAACATTTTTAAACCATAATGTCCCAGAAGAAATTAGAAACCGAATAATTTCTGCAATATTTGGCAAAACCGGGCTTATATACTCTGATTCACGTATTTCATATTTCGAACGTGAATCAGAAGTTTGGAAAATTTCGGGCATGTCGGGGGAAAAAATCTCCAAGATAAATTGCTCCCTACATTAAAAGAAAAAATCTTTCTCCCGAGTCAGTCAAATCACATAATTCCGCCCGATTGGAAAAACAATAATTGTGAGTCAATGAACCACAAAATCAAAATGTTGGGAGATTGGAAAGTGTCAAAAATTCCAGATCTCATTGATCGAATACGAGTCTCAACTTTTGAAATAAGAGGTGCTTTACATGGTAGGGGGAATTTAGAACTTTCAGATAGGGCAAAGCACCATAGGGTTATGCATGATCTTTGGGTTGACTTGACGGACGAACAACGTCGCAAAGTTCATAATAAATTTTTACGTTTCCGTCCAAGTGTTGGTGTCCTTGAATCAACTGACGGACATTTAACAGTACCAGTCACAGCCCGGCCTGGCAAAAAAACCTGGCCTGATAAAGTGGGTAAGAAACTGTAAGACCACGACAAATAACAAGCGTCCTAAATTGTAAATTTCTTTTTTTTGGCTTTTTCTTCCTCCGCTTGACAGATGTGTATGGATTAAGCTGAACTTTTTTTTCACAATGTTGATATAAATTTTTCTGTAATTTTTTTGTGTTATTGTTCTTTTGTCACCTTATTTGAAATGTATATAAACAAAAAAGAAATAACTTATTATTCATTTAAATATAATAATAAATGCTTAAGTGTAAAATTATTTTGAAATTAATAAAAAGTTTGATAATCTTCGAATAGATAACAAAACTACGACAATACCGGTAAGCAGTTTCGTTTTTAGCTCATTGCCATCACTTTTCCATCGTCTGTCGTAGGTCGTAAGCTTTTTCAAAAATGTTCTCCTCTGAAAGTACTAGACCAATGGAAACCAAACTTGGTTTGAATCATCACTAAGGTGTTTAGTTTCAAAATTGTGTCTGGTGATGCCATGCACCAACCAACATGGCCGCTGTTACTAAAAATAGAACATATGGTAAAATTGCAGGTTTTGGGTAATAACTCAAAAACCGTTAATAATATAAAAAATCTGACATGGGGTAAAAATGATATACCTACCCTGCAATTTTGAAGTAAATCTGATTACCCATCTTGGAGTTATTGCCCTTTTTTCATCAAATTTGTAAAATTTTAATACATTTCGTCTTATATTTCAAAAACTATAAGAGATAAAGGTTAAGTTTAAATTGCAAAAATGTTCAGCATGACAAGATCTACCCACCCTGCAAATTTGAAGTAAATCCCATTACCCATTTTGGAGTTATTTCCCTTTTTTCATCAAATTTTAAAAATTTTAATACTTTTCGTCCTTTATTTCAAAAACTGTAAGAGACAGATGGTAAGTTGAAACTGCAAACATGTTCAGCATGTCAAGATCTACCTACCCTGAAATTTTGAAGTAAATCTGATTACCCATCTTGGAGTTATTGCCCTTTTTAGCTCACCTGGCCTTTAGGCCATGTGAGCTATTGTCATCACTTTTCGTCTGTCGTCCGTCCGTCAACATTTCACATTTTAATCTTCTCCTCAGAAACCACTGGGCCAATTGCAACCAAACTTTGGTGGAATGGTCCTTGGATGGCCCCCTTCCAAAATTGTGTCCGGTGATCCCGACTTCCAACCAAGATGGCCGCAAAGCTAAAAATAGAAAAAAGGGGGGATGAAATTTTAATTGTCCATTGCTGCTTTAGTATAAGTCAAAATGAGCTCAAATTTTAACTGCAGCTACATGGCAATGAGTAGTTTAACAAATATTCCGGGTTTTTCTGTGAAATTTTTCTTTCAGTCGATTTATATCGATTATGCAAATTAGGCATATTTTGATAACAGATCACATTTAAATCTTCTTCTCTGAAACCACTGAACCAAATTAAACCAAACCTGGCAGGGATGGTCCCTGGGTGGGTCCCTTTCAAAATTGTGTCCGACAGCCCCGCCCTCCATCCCAGATGGCCGCCATTACTAAAAATAGATATTTCTTCAAATGGCCAAAACTGCTTTATTTTAAGCCAGAATGTGCCCAAATTTGAACTGTATAAGCATAATGATGAGCTTTTCAGCATGTATGACAGGATTTTTTATGAACTTTGAACTTTTGCCGATTTTAACCGATTATGCAAATTAGAAAAAAGGGGGGATGAAATTAAAAAAAAATCTCCTCCTCGGAAACTACAGAGCCAATATCAACCAAACTTTGCTGAAATGATTCTTGGATGGCCCCCTTCCAAAATTGTGTCCGTTGATCCCGACTTCCAACCAAGATGGCCGCCAAGCTCAAAATAAAAAAAAGGGGGGATGAAATTTTAATTGTCCATTGCTGCTCTAGTGTAAGTCAAAATGAGCTGAAATTTTAACTGCAGCTACATGGCAAGAAGTAGTTTTCTTTCAGCCGATATATACCGATTATGCAAATTAGGCATATTTTGATAAAAGATCGCATTTAAATCTTCTCCTCTGAAACCGCTGCACCAAATTAAACCAAACCTGGCAGGGATGGTCCCTGGGTGGTTCCCTTTCAAAATTGTGTCCGACAGCCCTGTCCTGCATTCAAGATGGCTGCTGTTACTAAAAATAGAAATTTCTTCAATTGTCCATTGCTGCTTTAGTATAAGTCAAAATGAGCTCAAAGTTTGTTTTTTTTTGAAATTTTTCTTTCAGCCGATTTATACCGATTATGCAAATTAGGCATATTTTGATAAAAGATCACATTTAAATCTTCTCCTCTGAAACCGCTGAACCAAATTTGTGTCTGGTGGTCCCGCCCTCTGACCAAGATGGCTGCACAGCTGTACTTAGTTTAACATAGGACCCTATGGGAAATTCACATAAAAACCATCTTGTCTGGAACCAGTAGCTCAATTAAAACCAAACTTTGATGGAATAGTCATTGGATGGTCCTCTTCCAAAATGGTGTCCGGCTGTTGCGCTCTCCCGCCAAGATGGCCACCACAGTGCAGTTGCGTTGTTATTGAAAGCAGCTTTGATCCAGGTGAGCGATTACAGGCTCCTGGGAGCCTCTGATTTCATCAAATTTTCTAAATTTTAATAGTTTTCGTCCTTTATTTCAAAATCTATAAGAGATAGATGTTCAGTATGCCAAGATCTACCTACCCTGCAATTTTGAAGTAAATCTGATTACCCATCTTGGAATTATTGCCTTTTTTCATCAAATTTGTAAACTTTTGATACTTTTCGTCTTATATTTCAAAAACTATAAGAGATAAAGGTTAAATTTAAATTGCAAAAATGTTCAGCATGTCAAGATCTACCTACCCCGCAATTTTGAAGTAAATCCCATTACTCATTTTGGAGTTATTGCCCTTTTTTCATCAAAATGTTCTAAATTTTAATACTTTCATCTTATATCTCAAAAACTATTAGAGATAGAGGGAAAGTTTAAACTGCAAAAATGTTCAGCATGTCAAGGTCTGCAAAAAATTTTCCACAGTTGAAAATGTGCGACAACTGTGTGAAGAGTTATTCCTCTTGAAATGCATTTTTTTTGTAAACTCACTGCTTTTGGTTACTCAAATAATCAAAGGGAAGCAACTCTATTACAAAATGTTGAGAATCTTTGACATATATGTTTTTTCTACAGCAATTTTGATAACTTACATTAAAGGGGGAGTCCCTGCCCAAATTCTTTTGTAGAAGGGGTCTGCAATGACGAGGGCTACATTTGTTAATTTTGTTTACCGAAGTTATCAAGTTTTATTGACTGATGTTGTTATTATACCCAGGTGAGCTATACAGGCTCCTGGGAGCCTCTAGTTTATTGGCTTTTTCCTCCTCCGCTTGACGGATGTGCATGGATTAAGCTGAAATTATATTTTTTCATAATGTTGAAGTAAATTTTCTGTATTATTTATCCTGTCTTAATAATTGTTCTTTTATCACCTTATTTGAAATGTATAAAAAAATTAATAATTTATTACTCATTTGGATATAATAATAAAGTATAAAATTTATTTTGAAATTAATAAAAAGTTCGATAATATAATTTTCGGATAGATAACAAAACCAGATAATAAGCAGTTCGTTTTTGTTGTTTTTTTTTTGCTTTTTCCTCCTCTGCCTGAGGGATGTACATGGATTAAGCTAAAAGTATTATTTCATAATGTTGAAATATACATAAAAAAGACTAATGTTTTCTCTGTCCTAATCAAAATATTATCTTTAATTATTTTGTTTTAATATTAATTTATTGTGAGGTGTTACTGTATAAAAAAAGAATGATCTTAATAAATAAACTTTTTTTTTTTATTAATATGTGTTCAATTCATATTATTTCTTATCAGTGCATTACTTTTTCATAATTTTTGTATATGTTTGAGGCCTGAAGAAATAAAATAAAATAAATTAGGACCCATAAGTAGAACCACGTCCTCGTCGTTGGGTCTGGAAGCATATCCTTTCAAGGTATGACTAAGAGTTCTACAATTTGCACTTATTTAATAAAATAAAAAATAAAAAAAATAGCTCCTTTGAATTCATTTCATTGTCAATGTCGGGAAAATGTATCATGCGGTTAAATACCGTGGTTTAATAATGTTGGTATAAATCAAAAGACGCTATTGACATGCATTAAAAATAATTTTAGCGTAAATTTAAATAGATCAGAAATATATAAAGGTCAAAACATTTTAGAAATATGACTTAAAATTGAAATATATTTATAAAATATGAACGACAGGCGTATATACTGACGGGCTTCAGGCAAATGGTACCATCAATATTATACGTCATACGGCTAAATTATAGATATAAAAGCTGAAAACAACATCAGATATATTCTTTTTACTAGTTTATTTAAAAAAAAAAAAAAAAAAAGTGAACCATATAGTCGCAGGCGTACACTTTTTTATGGAGGCATATATACTGACGCAGCTACTGACGGGCTTCAGGATGGTACCGTCAATATTATGCACCATGCGGCTAAAATATAGATATAAAAGCTGAAAACAACATCTGATATATTCTTTTTACTAGTTTATATAAAAAAAAAAAATTAAAAGTGAACCATATAGTTGCAGGCGTATACCTTTTCACACAGGCGAATAAGCCGTATATACTGACGCGGATATTGACGGGCTTCAGGATGGAACCCTCAATATTATACACCATACGGCTAAAATATAGATATAAAAGCTGAAAACAACATCTGATATATTCTTTTTACTAGCTTATATAAAAAAATTCAATAAAAGTGAACCATATAGTTGCAGGCGTATACCTTTTCACACAGGCGTATATACTGATGCGGCTACTGACGGGCTTCAGGATGTCAACCTCAATATTATACACCATATGGCTAAAATATAGATATAAAAGCTGAGAACAACATCCGATATATTCCTTTTACTAGCTTATATAAAAAAAATTAAAAAAAAGTGAACCATATAGTTGCAGGCATATACCTTTTCACACAGGCGTATATATTTACCTGGTTACTACTGCAGGCGTATTTAAGTATGACCGGTTAAAACACTCCCATTTTTTTTTAACAAAACGCACCCACTTTAAAAAAAAAAAATCATTTGACCAAGACACCCCCAAAATGAGGGGAAAATTGGGAGGACTTGTCACTGTTCATGAAAAATTAGCTGCGGAACCGTAGCCCTTATGATCCTTGGCCAATTTTCTGATATGGTCCGCAAATATCAGAAAATTGGCCAAGGACCATAAGGGCTACGGTTCTGCAACTAATGAAAAATATCCTGGTATCACCTGTTTCCAACAGTATAACACACGAATGCAAGTCAAATCGCCCCACGGCAAAATCGTCCCCGTCAATATTGTCCCCACTTTAATCAAAATTGCCTCCATTAATTAATGTAATGAAGAAATTAATTTGATTATAAAATCGAGATATGTACAATAAGTTTTCCCTCTATGATGTTTTTGTATATGTTTTCATTATTGTTTATAAATCAGTTTGATAATCTTAATATATTCTTAAATTATTAAATCTTTCATATTTTGTGTATCTTTGTGGTGTTTTAATTGAAATATTAACTGCATCAGTGGTGTAATGGTTAGCGTGCTCCCCTCAAGTGCGGTAGATCGTGGCTTTGAGCTCTGATCGGGTAAAACCAAAGACTATAAAATTGGTATTTGTTGCTTCTCCGCTAAGCACGCAGTAGTATTAAGGAGAATGAACAAAGACTGGTTGACTCGGAATCAGGATAATGTGTCCATTTGGGTCGATATGTCTATCCATTAATGATGTTATTTGTAATTGCAAATATTTCAACATAATGTGTTTCAATATTCAGTGTAATGTTCGATGTTACCATTTCTCACAACCATCGCATTGGATTGCTTCTTTTCCTGTGTCTAACGACCTGCTTGCACTCTATGCAATCACTGGCCATTGTGTTAAATGCCAGTCATGATGGTAGCAGGTTTATATAATTTCATTACCAGCTTGGGCAAGCTTAATTATGGCTTCGCAAAAAGTTTTTATTGCAATATCAAGAATATGTATCATTGGCTTGGGTTTCCTTGATGTGTTTCCGATTGGAACAACAACAACAAAACTAACCAGGTAGCTAATTAATTATTACACAAACAGTGCATCTATACTTTACAAAGAAATGCTTGATTAAAAGAAGATGGACACAATTACCCTCACCAAGGATTTATATAGTATTTAAATCCTTGCCCTCACTTAACCGACAGAATTAAACAATAACGTTTCCGATTAATGTACTGTAATTTTTATTATCTATTATATATATTATCTCAATTATTCCTTGTCAGAATGTCGTGGTCAAAACTAATAATAATAATAATAACTATTATTTATTTTTTTAAACGTTTGGGTGATTTTGATAAATGTGGGGGTGATTTGGCCAGTTACCTAACACACAAATAATATTAATATCTCAATAGAGCGACCAGAATCGAAGCTTGTCGTATATAACATGTCACAACAGTAGCATTACAAACAACACATGCTTTTTTTTGTAAGCCATATGTATTATGTCACCAGTTTTCAATGATCAGCATAACTAAAATATGAACTTTGGTTTCCCAGTAGGTATGACTTCAATATTTAAATTATCAAAGACATGGCAGACGACCACGCTATGAAGCTAAAATTGGTCAGCACCAGCATGTTTTCTAAATGAATAAAGTTGATGTTAAAGAAAAGAAAAAAAACTAGTAACAAATGTTTGATCACATGAAACAGTTAACATTAAAAGTTCATTCAAAATAAAACTTTAACTTTATGAAATGGATCCAAAGTAAAATATAGTCCTTAATATAACTGTAAAGAAAGGTTCACGAAAACTTAGAAGTTGGACGATTACCATGAGCTAATTGAGAACGATTCTCTGGCAGTGTACATGTCTCCATTAGGATTCACAGCAAAAAATACCAACAAAAATGATCACACAGTGACACTAAGTGACTTAAGTAATTTGATAACTTTTGAATCACAAAAACAGGTAATAATTGGAGGTTTTTTTATAAATATAATTTCATGTCAATCAAGACACCCTTATGAGTAGTAAAATCAGCATGAATCTAATACAATGATTTCAATAGAGATCAAATGAAAATTAATGATTATTACACTTCAATTCAGAGGCAAAGTGCAGTGCAATTAACCCCTCGTTCTAATATATATGGGGCATTTTGGTCACATGATTTTTTTTTTGAAAAAAGTGGAGGCATTTTGGTAAAATAGTGGTGATATTTTAGTAAGATAATGGATGAGTTCTTTTGGTAAAATAGTGGTGATATTTTGGTAAGATAATGGATGAGTTCTTTAGGTAAAATAATGGTGATATTTTGGTAAGATAATGGATGAGTTCTTTAGGTAAAATAGTGGTGATATTTTGGTAAGATAATGGATGAGTTCTTTAGGTAAAATAGTGGTGATATTTTGGTAAGATAATGGATGAGTTCCCCCCAATCAATTCATCCTATTTATGATGTTCAATCCATATTCAGTCAAACCTGTATTAAGACACATTTAATTTAGAACAAAGAAAAAGTTGTTTTTTAAGGCAGGGGATCTCTTAAAAGGGGTTTAATTCATCTGATTTTTCTATTACTGGAAAAAAAGACATAGATCACCTTTTAATACAGGTGACTGCTTCATAGAGGTAACCGTGTGGGCAGGTTTCACTGTACCATGTTGAAAAATCTATATGACTCGCCTTCCTGTTACATTGGTTTTTTTTATCGCAGTTTTACTTTTTGATTTCAAACATGTATTGAAGTATATTTCTTAATAAAATATATATTATTGTTGTAGATTGGTTACAGAACATTTGACAGAATCTGTGACATAAAAAGGTATGTTTAATTTGTTATTAATACAAGAAATGTTTTGTTTAAAAAAATTGTTTTAGCTAAACTTATGTGAAGACTATCCTCAACTTTTCATTAAAAAGAAGATGACATGAACAAGATGATTTTTTAAAATGTATGTCTACAACAGTAAAGAAAACAGTACTATATATCAACAGGAAGTTTCAATTCATTACTGAAATACAAAATCATCTTCCATACAGTATACAAAAAATATCAGGGCAGACAGAAATGATACATTAGTACCTACACATGATGTAAATATCTATAATTTTGACTGAACATTTCATATCAGAATATAAATTTTCTAATCTTATTCCTTTGTTTAATCTATAAAATACATACATAGCAACCTAGTAGTTATTTTTTTGTTTAGGAACTTTGATGTAGTTGTGGACCTAGGCTGTGGCAGAGGATATGTTTCAAAACATCTCCAAAAGGAAATGGTGAAAACTCTTTATCAGTGTGATATCTCAGAATTAGTGCTTGTAAGTTTGTCTAATAGTGACCTACTATGAATCAAGAAATATGTGCCCATGTCACCCACTTAAGTCATAGTGTTTACCAGGTACAGTTACTGTCTGATGCTTTGTGTTTTTATTGATATCTTCCACCTCAACCTTATTTCCTGATACAACTAAGTAAAAGTAATGTAGAGTACAATAATATTGACTTGTTCACTGTTATATAAGGAGGTTAACAAGGTACTTTCCACTGATCCATATTCCAATTGAAGTTAGTAGTCACAATGTAGCCAAAAACATAATGTAAGTGACAATGTATTCTTTTTACTGGCACAACCATATGTGAGAAATGTTGTTAGTTACATACGACAAGTCTGTAGTTTTCTCTTAATTATTTTGCAAGATGAAATGTGTTACTGCAGTAGCACAGACTAGTTAATTGGAGCCACCAGGATGATCCTGAGAGTAAATCTGCTTTACCATGCAAGAAATGCTGACTGTCTCTAGTTTACAAAACAAATATTTTCTATGAGCATTTATACAAACTATAAACATACAGTAGAAATTCAAACATTGTTTAATATTCATGTTTATAATGCAGGAGCAGTGTGAAAAACCAGAAGATATTGTGACACATAGACTTGTCGTAGATGAAGAATTTATACCATTTAAAGAAAATTATGTGGATTTATATGTTAGCAGTTTAAGGTAAAATATAGATTAATACAATATCCTACATATGTACATATTGTCTTTTCTCTCAATACAGAAGTAAACACCTCACAATATCCTACATATGTACATATTGTCTTTTCTCTCAATACAGAAGTAAACACCTCACAATATCCTACATATGTACATATTGTCTTTTCTCTCAATACAGAAGTAAAGACCTCACAATATCCTACATATGTACATATTGTCTTTTCTCTCAATACAGAAGTAAACACCTCACAATATCCTACATATGTACATATTGTCTTTTCTCTCAATACAGAAGTAAAGACCTCACAATATCCTACATATGTACATATTGTCTTTTCTCTCAATACAGAAGTAAACACCTCACAATATCCTACATATGTACATATTGTCTTTTCTCTCAATACAGAAGTAAACACCTCACAATATCCTACATATGTACATATTGTCTTTTCTCTCAATACAGAAGTAAAGACCTCACAATATCCTACATATGTACATATTGTCTTTTCTCTCAATACAGAAGTAAACACCTCACAATATCCTACATATGTACATATTGTCTTTTCTCTCAATACAGAAGTAAAGACCTCACAATATCCTACATATGTACATATTGTCTTTTCTCTCAATACAGAAGTAAACACCTCACAATATCCTACATATGTACATATTGTCTTTTCTCTCAATACAGAAGTAAAGACCTCACAATATCCTACATATGTACATATTGTCTTTTCTCTCAATACAGAAGTAAACACCTCACAATATCCTACATATGTACATATTGTCTTTTCTCTCAATACAGAAGTAAACACCTCACAATATCCTACATATGTACATATTGTCTTTTCTCTCAATACAGAAGTAAACACCTCACAATATCCTACATATGTACATATTGTCTTTTCTCTCAATACAGAAGTAAACACCTCACAATATCCTACATATGTACATATTGTCTTTTCTCTCAATACAGAAGTAAACACCTCACAATATCCTACATATGTACATATTGTCTTTTCTCTCAATACAGAAGTAAACACCTCACAATATCCTACATATGTACATATTGTCTTTTCTCTCAATACAGAAGTAAACACCTCACAATATCCTACATATGTACATATTGTCTTTTCTCTCAATACAGAAGTAAACACCTCACAAGATCCTACATATGTACATATTGTCTTTTCTCTCAATACAGAAGTAAACACCTCACAATATCCTACATATGTACATATTGTCTTTTCTCTCAATACAGAAGTAAAGACCTCACAATATCCTACATATGTACATATTGTCTTTTCTCTCAATACAGAAGTAAACACCTCACAATATCCTACATATGTACATATTGTCTTTTCTCTCAATACAGAAGTAAACACCTCACAATATCCTACATATGTACATATTGTCTTTTCTCTCAATACAGAAGTAAACACCTCACAATATCCTACATATGTACATATTGTCTTTTCTCTCAATACAGAAGTAAACACCTCACAATATCCTACATATGTACATATTGTCTTTTCTCTCAATACAGAAGTAAAGACTCACAATATCCTACATATGTACATATTGTCTTTTCTCTCAATACAGAAGTAAACACCTCACAATATCCTACATATGTACATATTGTCTTTTCTCTCAATACAGAAGTAAACACCTCACAATATCCTACATATGTACATATTGTCTTTTCTCTCAATACAGAAGTAAACACCTCACAACAAGGGGAATAACTTATGTTTCCTGTACTTACATTAATGTAATTTTGTTAAAATCTTATTGTAATTACCAGATTTGTTATTATTTCTCATTCTGGTGACTTATTTTCAAGAATGGCTGTCTTTGGCAACTGTTACTAATGCAATAAGATTATATAGGTCCTTTATGACACTTTAAACAGTATATAAGATATATTGTGGCAACCAGTGATACCGATGAAAGGAATCTATCTGTTTAATGTATATTTTATACTGCACAAACAGAAAGCAAGTCTTGTTTTTAATGATATAGTATGTTTATTTCAGTTTGCACTGGGTAAATGATCTTCCTGGCTGCTTTAGACAGGTGAGTAAATGATGATGTAGCTCTTCATTAATCTGTTTAGGTCAGCTGCAAGTTATTCCTAGTGATCAAATCAATACTTACATCATATGTGTTGTGAAAGTTTTGGGTTTTATTACAAGTAATATATATGCCATAAGATAAACAAAAAATAATGTTACATTTGCAAAAGTATTTGTATGTGTAATACATAAACATGTATTATTTACATGACAGGCAGTATCAGTAGCAGTACATGTTATTGTACAATACAAGTATTAATTTATTACTGAGATACTACACACCATGTTGATGTCTACATGTTTACATTACAAGCAGTATCAGTATCAGTACATGTTATTGTACAATACAAGTATTAATTTATTACTGAGATACTACACACCATGTTGATGTCTACATGACACACACATATTTGGGTGTGTTAAATAGTGTCCAGTTTTACAGGATTATAACAAAAAGAAAACACCCGCTGCCCTTTACCTTGAACACTCACCCCTTTAAACATTCTTTTGAAAATGAAAAGAAAATTGAAGAAAATTAATTCATAGAGTTAAACAATGTTGCAGTAAAAAGTTTAAAATAAAAAATTTAAGCACCTATCTGTCAGTTTTAAATTTTTAACGACAAAACCGAAAAAAAATTAGCATCATGCAAAACATTCAGTCTAGTTTAATTTTTCAGTGAACAATTAAATAATATATATCTTATTTTTATTTTGTACAGATACACAATTCTTTGAAGAATGATGGTGCTTTCCTAGGCTGTATGTTTGGAGGAGACACATTGTTTGAATTAAGGGTATCATTACAGCTTGCTGAGACTGAATTAGAAGGGGTAATTAATTGTTATTTATATTTTAAAATGAATTCTAATATCATTATTTTCCTCTAGCAATTGAGAAAATAATTTTAGTACAAAATAAATAAAGCAAAATAAAAAAAATCAACTACAAATGTATAGTTTTGTGATTGTATAAAAAGGACTTTGTAATGACATGAACACACATTTTATAATTGATATTTCATTGCAGGGATTTGCACCACATATATCACCATTTACACAAGTTAGAGATTTAGGTAATTTATTAAACAGAGCTGGATATACAATGCTAACAATAGTAAGTAAGTAGATTTATGTTTTAATGTACAAAATAATACTTTTTATCAATGATTTGTAAATTTTCCTTTTGATCTTTACATACAACAATGTCTATTATCATGTGATAAAAATGTCTATTATCATGTGACAACAATGTCTATTATCATGTGACAACAATGTCTATTATCATGTGACAACAATGTCTATTATCATGTGACAACAATGTCTATTATCATGTGATAACAATGTCTATTATCATGTGATAACAATGTCTATTATCATGTGACAACAATGTCTATTATCATGTGACAACAATGTCTATTATCATGTGACAACAATGTCTATTCTCAAGTGACAAATTAAACTTAAAAGTTTACATAAAGTATTAAAAACTATTAAACTTTAGAAAGATTCACATATAGTGACAGTGTCATAAAAGTCAAAGATAATGAATTATTCACTTCAGTGTTAAGGTATATTGATATTTGTCCCACATGTATATTGTGTTGTCATGAGAACATAACCACGAGATCAGATATTTCTTTAAAGAATCATTTACACATGTAACTAATCTTGAGTATAAAGAAGTCCAGATTTAAAAAAAAATCTTGTTAAATTCTTTAACCCACTGCTAACAATGTAAGAATATTTGACTTTGCAGGATGTTGATGAAATAACCATTACTTATCCAGGAATAAAGGAATTAATGTATGATCTTAAAGGTAAGCATCACTTGATGGTTTTATTGGTTTATGATGTTTAATGCTACTTTCAACAATATTTCAGTTATATCGTGGCAGTCGGTTTATTGGTGGAGGAAACTGGAGAAAACCACCGACCTGTCGTAAGTCACTGACAAACTTGATCACATAATGTTGTATCGAGTATACCTCGCCTGAATGGAATTTGAACTCACAACTTTAGTGGTTATTGGCACTGATAGCACAGGTAGTTGTAGCTCCAACTACCACATGTTCACGACCACAACGACCCTAGCATCATTTGATGAAATGTGTCAAATACTGTATAATAATAAAGTAATTTATATGTGATCTTCAGAAGTCACTTTAATATGTATTAATAAAAACAGCAATTTTAAGTTTGTTCCAGTTTAATCCCATTTCATTATGTATTACTGAAGCCCGATAGATAAGGTCCTGAGAATGATATTGTTTTACTGAAGCCTGATAGATAAGGTCCTGAGAATGATATTGTTTTACTGAAGTCTGATAGATAAGGTTCTGAGAATGATATTGTTTTACTGAAACCTGATAGAAAGGTCCTGAGAATGATATTGTTTTACTGAAACCTGATAGATAGGTCCTGAGAATGATATTGTTTTACTGAAGCCTGATAGATAAGGTCCTGAGAATGATATTGTTTTACTGAAGCCTGATAGATAAGGTCCTGAGAATGATATTGTTTTACTGAAGCCTGATAGATAAGGTCCTGAGAATGATATTGTTTTACTGAAGCCTGATAGATAAGGTCCTGAGAATGATATTGTTTTACAAAATATACATATACCAATAACATTATATGATTTTATTTTCAGGAATGGGTGAAAATAATTGTTCATGGTCAAGAAAACCAATGTTGCACAGGAATACAATAAAATTAGCTGATGTCAAATATAAAGGTAATTTATTCTGCTTAGATTTTGAAAAGTGAGAAAATGTTTCTATTTATAATAAACAAGCCTTCATTGCTGTTTTTGCCTGTTAGACTATTTAATAGAAACTGAAATGGTTTTGAGATATGGATGTTTATCATCACTGTCAACAATATTAGAGTTATATCACGGTGGTCAGTTTTATTGATGGAGGAAATAAGAATAACTGCTAAAAACCACCAACCTGACACCATTCACGGATAACTTTAGTTGTATCAAATACACCTCAACACTTGTTAGAAATGAACTCACAACTTTAGTGGTGATAGGCACCTATTGCTTAGGTAAATCCAACCACCATATGCTTACTGCCACTTTAAATATAGAACCTGCCAACAAATATGACAGTAAACAGTACAAGTTTATAAATTGAGAGCAGCTACCAATTCACCATCACATGACAGCATAAACCAATACTGCATCACATGCTGACACATGTAAGGGGGTACTACTACTAGTTAAGCAGAGTTTCTAACCAAAAGTTTGTTATTTTTGTTGATTTAATGACAATTTGTTTCAGAAATGTATGGAAATGATCAAGGTATTCCTGCAACTTATCAGATAATAAACTTTATAGGTTGGAAGCCAGATCCTTCTCAGGTAAAATACTAAATTAGATAATAAACTTTATAGGTTGGAAGCCAGATCCTTCTCAGGTAAAATACTAAATTAGATATTAACATGAGTTTAATGTCTTATCTTAAGTTATCTACCATTAGCTCTATGACTTTGTAATGCCCGACCATTTGTCATACTGAATTATACCTGTTTAAATATTACACTGTTCAAATAAATGACAGGCAGTAGTCCGTAATACAACCTCCAGTGAAAATTAATAAGTAGTAGATATAACAAATTTAGATTGAAATAGATCTTCTGGGTGGTGTAATGGCTAGTGTGTTTGATTAATTTAATTTGACTATACAATAATATTTACTGGTTTTCCACTGGTACACAGCATTGTGGAGTCAACACAAAATCTAGTTAGCTTTGAGTCTGGGATGATGTGGCAATGTTGAGCTACATGTAAACCTACAAACTTTTTTCAGTGAACTAACACTATTAAAATCCAGACCAGTGTGTTGGTCTAATACACTAGTACAAAGCAAGTTTTATCTCGTCAAAAAGAGTCTTGCTCTCACCATCATACTGGTCGAAGACCAATTATCGTAATTTTTTTCTTGTTTTTGTCAGATTATATCTATGTAGTCCAATACACCCCTTCAAGCGCTTCATAATTTTTAATGTTACCAATCAACTTACCTTGGATGGAAATATAAATATTTTTTATGCGCATGCTCATATCAGGGAGCTTTTGTAAAGTTGTTGTTTTTTGTCACTGAATCAGGAGGGAAGAGTACCAATTATCGCCATCTTGTTAGATGTGGGAAAATAAATATATAAATCAGCAGTGAAATTAAAAGAAATGGCCTTACCACAAAAAAAATGAAGGTTGATTGATTGATTGATTGGTGTTTTACGCCAACTTTAGCAATATTTCAGCTATATCGTGGCGTGATCAAATTTTATTATTACACGTATACATCTACAAGTTCCTTAGAAATAAAACATAATAATAACAAAAAAAAATGAAGGTGTTACCAGTATTTTGAAATCATTAGAACACCAATCTGCTATGTTTTTCTGTTAATAGCGACTGACATCTCCACTTCATTTACGTGAGCCCCCCGCGAGGTTTATATAAAGAGGTATGGTTTCCATTAATGAGGTTTTATCCGATTTCTTTTAAATTAGCCAAGATACATATGTAGGATTGTGCTGTCTGCTTTGTCACCATTTATTATTGTCGTATGCAAAAAACGTGTGCTCGCGAGTAACGTGCAAGTTGGCGATAATTGGTCCTCGACCAGTATAGCTGAAAAATTGCTCACTTGACATTAAACAAATCACTCGCTAGAATTGGTTTGGTTTATGGTGTTTAACGCCACTTTCAACAATATTTCAGCTATATCGTGGCGGTCAGTTTTATTGGTGGATGAAACCGGATAAAACCACTGACCTGTCGCAAGTCACCGACAAACTTTATCTAATAATGTTGTATAGAATACACCTAGCCATGAACGGAGTTCGAACTCACATCTTAAGTGGTGATAGGCACTGATTGCACAGGTAGTTGTAAATCCAACTAACATACGATCACGACCTCCCCCACTATAATTGAGATAGTAATTCCATGACATTATTTGTTAAAATACATTTGTTTATTTTACATTGTCAGACTTCTAAGATAATGTTGTTTTATTTCATTTTATTTTAGCCAAAGGCAGCTGCCAGAGGAAGTGGGCAGGTTTCTATAAAAGATCTAGATAAATTAGATGAAATGTTGAAGGATAAAAAAGACCCAGAGAAATGATTTCCATGTTAGTGTTTTACAGGAAAATAAATATAAAAATGAATGTCTTCTTACTTTGATTGTCCAGAACAGTGAAATTTAGTTATTTTAGTCAAAATTCTTAATTCTTTAATTGTAATTCCTAATTCTATATTCTCAATTCATCTTTCATTTCTCTAAATTATGCATCCTTAATCCTTTAGTATGAAAGATGTGGATGTAAATGAACACAAGAGACTATTCAACATTACACTTAATCCTTTAGTATAAAAGATATGGATGTAAATGAACACAAGAGACTATTCAACATTACACTTAATCCTTTAGTATAAAAGATATGGATGTAAATGAACACAAGAGACTATTCAACATTACACTTAATCCTTTAGTATAAAAGATATGGATGTAAATGAACACAAGAGACTATTCAACATTACACTTAATCCTTTAGTATAAAAGATATGGATGTAAATGAACACAAGAGACTATTCAACATTACACTTAATCCTTTAGTATAAAAGATATGGATGTAAATGAACACAAGAGACTATTCAACATTACACTTAATCCTTTAGTATGAAAGATATGGATGTAAATGAACACAAGAGACTAATCAACATTACACTTAATCCTTTAGTATAAAAGATATGGATGTAAATGAACACAAGAGACTATTCAACATTACACTTAATCCTTTAGTATAAAAGATATGGATGTAAATGAACACAAGAGACTATTCAACATTACACTTAGACATAAATTCAAGTAAATGAACACAAGAGACTATTCAACATTACACTTAAGACATAAATTCAAGTAAATGAACACAAGAGACTATTCAACATTACACTTAATCCTTTAGTATAAAAGATATGGATGTAAATGAACACAAGAGACTATTCAACATTACACTTAATCCTTTAGTATGAAAGATATGGATGTAAATGAACACAAGAGACTATTCAACATTACACTTAATCCTTTAGTATAAAAGATATGGATGTAAATGAACACAAGAGACTACTCAACATTACACTTAATCCTTTAGTATAAAAGATATGGATGTAAATGAACACAAGAGACTATTCAACATTACACTTAGACATAAATTCAAGTAAATGAACACAAGAGACTATTCAACATTACACTTAAGACATAAATTCAAGTAAATGAACACAAGAGACTATTCAACATTACACTTAGAAATAAATTCAAGTAAAGGAACAGTACTGTTCTATGTTTCACAGTCACAGTAGGGTCTTCAACAATGAGCAAAACTCATACCCTAATACGAGTGTGAAACTAACCTGCAGTAATGAGCACATTCTTGTGTTGGTATTATAATAACTAACGTAATGAATTTTAATATGTACACAACATGTTTTTATTTGGTCACAAAATATTTCTACCTTCCATGGTAAATGATTTTCCAGCCAGACTTTCTGATGGAAGTCTTGATATGAAAACCTAAAAATACAAAAGTAAACTAAATAAACCTTTAGTATTTAGAATAACAACCAGAAACAATCCTGATAAAATGATAGCAAACTCATATTGGTATTTTCTGCTTCTCTCCAAAGACTGGTGGCTCAGAATCAGGATAATGTGTCCGAGTGGAGCGACGTGTCTGCCTGTAAACGGTTGTTTTAATAAGCTAGCACTGTAAAAATCAAACTAAACATGATGGTCTACTACAAAGCAGCCATCATCTCATCGAAATATAACTTGTTCTCGCCATGATATAGCTGAAAAATTGCTCACTTATGTCGTTAAACAACATTCACTCACTCATAAATTAAAGCAAAGGAACAGCACTTTTATTGCTGTTCTACATTTTAAAGTCACAGTAGGGTCTTCAATAATGAGCAAAACTTGTATCCTAAAATGAGTAAAATGTACCAAAACCTGCAGTTGAGCATTCCTCTTGACTTTGGTTGATAAATTTTGGTATAATTTCTGTTTGAATGATGTCTGTAATGGTCAATGTTCAATAGTTAGAGAAGTGACTGGCTCATAACAAAATACCAGGGCTGGTAACACCATATCAGGTCAACCAAATGGCTGATGCATGCTATGTCATCCCATATCAGCCCTGTTACTATATCAGCCTGACCCATATTTTCACGTAAACTATTTGTATGTATATAACAAATAGATTAAAACAAGACCTTTTTCCATATCATTTTTGTTATCATCCCTAATCCAATATCAACCTGCAGTTTCGCCTAAGACCGAAATGGTGGTCTCTGGGTGAATGTTTTAATCTGTATTTAAACAATGATACAGTTATATGTATATCATAGCAGAATACCTGGAGAAAACGACAGACTTCAGCAGGTAACTGACATTCTATCATATAATGTTGTATCTAGTACACCTTCCAACAAGTGGGAATCATACTCTCCTATACTTTAGTGGTGATTGACACTGATTGAGTTGTTAAATCTTAATCTAAACATATGACAAGTGGAAGAAAACTAACCTTAGGTTTCTTGTCCTTTATAGACATATATCCTATACACATGGAATCTGTTGTATGTCCCCACACTAGTTCTACTGTCAAAATAAAAAAAAAATTACTATTTGCTATAATAAAATGAAAAACAAAAAAAATCTACACTGTCAGAACAATTTCAAAATCAAATATCAATATCTTAGAAAGAGGCAAAATCGATACAACAAAAACACAAATACATGACCACTGACTTTCCTGGCTTGGTAGAAACCCCAAAAACACAAATACATGACCACTGACTTTCCTGGCTTGGTAGATACCCCAAACACACAAATACATGACCACTGACTTTCCTGGCTTGGTAGATACCCCAAACACACAAATACATGACTACTGACTTTCCTGGCTTGGTAGATACCCCAAACACACAAATACATGACTACTGACTTTCCTGGCTTGGTAGATACCCCAAACACACAAATACATGACTACTGACTTTCCTGGCTTGGTAGATACCCCAAACACACAAATACATGACCACTAACTTTCCTGGCTTGGTAGATACCCCAAACACACAAATACATGACCACTGACTTTCCTGGCTTGGTAGATACCCCAAACACACAAATACATGACCACTGACTTTCCTGGCTTGGTAGATACCCCAAACACACAAATACATGACCACTGACTTTCCTGGCTTGGTAGATACCCCAAACACACAAATACATGACCACTGACTTTCCTGGCTTGGTAGATACCCCAAACACACAAATACATGACCACTGACTTTCCTGGCTTGGTAGATACCCCAAACACACAAATACATGACTACTGACTTTCCTGGCTTGGTAGATACCTCAAACACACAAATACATGACCACTGACTTTCCTGGCTTGGTAGATACCCCAAACACACAAATACATGACCACTGACTTTCCTGGCTTGGTAGATACCCCAAACACACAAATACATGACCACTGACTTTCCTGGCTTGGTAGATACCCCAAACACACAAATACATGACCACTGACTTTCCTGGCTTGGTAGATACCCCACACACACAAATACATGACCACTGACTTTCCTGGCTTGGTAGATACCCCAAACACACAAATACATGACCACTGACTTTCCTGGCTTGGTAGATACCCCAAACACACAAATACATGACCACTGACTTTCCTGGCTTGGTAGATACCCCAAACACACAAATACATGACCACTGACTTTCCTGGCTTGGTAGATACCCCAAACACACAAATACATGACCACTGACTTTCCTGGCTTGGTAGATACCCCAAACACACAAATACATGACCACTGACTTTCCTGGCTTGGTAGATACCCCAAACACACAAATACATGACCACTGACTTTCCTGGCTTGGTAGATACCCCAAACACACAAATACATGACCACTGACTTTCCTGGCTTGGTAGATACCCCAAACACACAAATACATGACCACTGACTTTCCTGGCTTGGTAGATACCCCACACACACAAATACATGACCACTGACTTTCCTGGCTTAGTAGATACCCCAAACACACAAATACATGACCACTGACTTTCCTGGCTTGGTAGATACCCCAAACACACAAATACATGACCACTGACTTTCCTGGCTTGGTAGATACCCCAAACACACAAATACATGACCACTGACTTTCCTGGCTTGGTAGATACCCCAAACACACAAATACATGACCACTGACTTTCCTGGCTTGGTAGATACCCCAAACACACAAATACATGACTACTGACTTTCCTGGCTTGGTAGATACCTCAAACACACAAATACATGACCACTGACTTTCCTGGCTTGGTAGATACCCCAAACACACAAATACATGACCACTGACTTTCCTGGCTTGGTAGATACCCCAAACACACAAATACATGACCACTGACTTTCCTGGCTTGGTAGATACCCCAAACACACAAATACATGACCACTGACTTTCCTGGCTTGGTAGATACCCCAAACACACAAATACATGACCACTGACTTTCCTGGCTTGGTAGATACCCCAAACACACAAATACATGACCACTGACTTTCCTGGCTTGGTAGATACCCCAAACACACAAATACATGACCACTGACTTTCCTGGCTTGGTAGATACCCCAAACACACAAATACATGACCACTGACTTTCCTGGCTTGGTAGATACCCCAAACACACAAATACATGACCACTGACTTTCCTGGCTTGGTAGATACCCCAAACACACAAATACATGACCACTGACTTTCCTGGCTTGGTAGATACCCCAAACACACAAATACATGACCACTGACTTTCCTGGCTTGGTAGATACCCCACACACACAAATACATGACCACTGACTTTCCTGGCTTAGTAGATACCCCAAACACACAAATACATGACCACTGACTTTCCTGGCTTGGTAGATACCCCAAACACACAAATACATGACCACTGACTTTCCTGGCTTGGTAGATACCCCACACACACAAATACATGACCACTGACTTTCCTGGCTTGGTAGATACCCCAAACACACAAATACATGACCACTGACTTTCCTGGCTTGGTAGATACCCCAAACACACAAATACATGACCACTGATTTTCCTGGCTTGGTAGATACCCCAAACACACAAATACATGACCACTGACTTTCCTGGCTTGGTAGATACCCCAAACACACAAATACATGACCACTGACTTTCCTGGCTTGGTAGATACCCCAAACACACAAATACATGACCACTGACTTTCCTGGCTTGGTAGATACCCCAAACACACAAATACATGACCACTGACTTTCCTGGCTTGGTAGATACCCCAAACACACAAATACATGACCACTGACTTTCCTGGCTTGGTAGATACCCCAAACACACAAATACATGACCACTGACTTTCCTGGCTTGGTAGATACCCCAAACACACAAATACATGACCACTGACTTTCCTGGCCTGGTAGATACCCCAAACACACAAATACATGACCACTGACTTTCCTGGCTTGGTAGATACCCCACACACACAAATACATGACCACTGACTTTCCTGGCTTGGTAGATACCCCAAACACACAAATACATGACCACTGACTTTCCTGGCTTGGTAGATACCCCACACACACAAATACATGACCACTGACTTTCCTGGCTTAGTAGATACCCCAAACACACAAATACATGACCACTGACTTTCCTGGCTTGGTAGATACCCCAAACACACAAATACATGACCACTGACTTTCCTGGCTTGGTAGATACCCCAAACACACAAATACATGACCACTGACTTTCCTGGCTTGGTAGATACCCCAAACACACAAATACATGACCACTGACTTTCCTGGCTTGGTAGATACCCCAAACACACAAATACATGACCACTGACTTTCCTGGCTTGGTAGATACCCCAAACACACAAATACATGACCACTGACTTTCCTGGCTTGGTAGATACCCCAAACACACAAATACATGACCACTGACTTTCCTGGCTTGGTAGATACCCCAAACACACAAATACATGACCACTGACTTTCCTGGCTTGGTAGATACCCCAAACACACAAATACATGACCACTGACTTTCCTGGCTTGGTAGATACCCCAAACACACAAATACATGACCACTGACTTTCCTGGCTTGGTAGATACCCCAAACACACAAATACATGACCACTGACTTTCCTGGCTTGGTAGATACCCCAAACACACAAATACATGACCACTGACTTTCCTGGCTTGGTAGATACCCCAAACACACAAATACATGACCACTGACTTTCCTGGCTTGGTAGATACCCCAAACACACAAATACATGACCACTGACTTTCCTGGCTTGGTAGATACCCCAAACACACAAATACATGACCACTGACTTTCCTGGCTTGGTATAGGTATTTCAATAAAACGTGGCTGGGTTAATCTAGTTTTATGGCCCAAACCTCCCTTCAATTCATCATATATACATCTTTGTATGTGCCAAGTAAAATAAAAATACACTATATTCTAAAATTTATCTCAGAAACCATATTAAAAGCTAGGTCAAATCTGTTTGAAAAAATACCGGCAGGAAATGTCATAATGAATCGAATGGAAAAAAAAATAAGAAAGTTAGACTAAAAATAAAAATTCTAAATTTTTACCTCCTTATTTCTTGGAAATGGCATGAGCCAAAAAAAAACATGTTGACATATTACATAAAGATAATTTTATAAGGAAATGAAAATTGGTTGAAAAAAGAAATGGTTCACATACAAAAATAGAAAACAACCTTTTTGGCACCTTCGTATCTCGTGTTTCTTTAGTGGATTTCCGATCAGAAAATAAAACATAAACATTTTAGAGGACAATTTAATGAACATTTCTACCAGTTTTGAGTCCCAATGGTTTTGGAAATGTAAAAAATTTACAAATGATGATTACAGCTGCAAAGTCATGACAATACCTCACATGATCCATTTGGTCAGGTGAGCTAATTATGTATGGTTTTTATTTATTTTTTAGGGGGCACTGTAAACTAGATCAATATGAAGAGATTTTGCTTTCTGATACATTACTTGATCAGATATGTATATTGTAGCAAAGTTCTCCACCCCTATTTTTGAACCTTAAACTCATTTAATCTGACAGAGTAGACAAATTATAATATAAACCTTCTGATGTCACAACACAAACAAATATCTATAAAATGATTGATATTTTATTTATTCATTTGATTAACACAAATTTTATATAAAATAAGCATTTTAATATTTTACGGAGTTGAACCCCTCTATAATATTTGTTTCTGTTTAAAGCTTACTACTGTCATTGTTGTCCCACTTGTCCTGTCTCAGTGCTATAGCTCCTCCATACTTGCTATCAAGGTGTTTTAAATATTCTGATTCTAAAAAAAAAATTCTATGCCTGTAATACTGATTAGGGGAGATAATCATCAACAAGATATGTTATTCTTGTTAGTTAGGGGAGATAATCACACACAAGATATGTTATTCTTGTTAGTTAGGGGAGATAATCACACACAAGATATGTTATTCTCGTCAGTTACAATCAATTGCTTTATTTACTTTGGTTACAATCAGTTGTTAACAAAACAACAAAAAAGATGTGTATAATATATCAATGTGTACTATATACAACCAGTTATGAGTATAAGCAAAACACAGAGATGTATGCATAGGTTTGTCTGGATGTGTATTGGTTTTGTATTGAATGACATGTTTTTGTTGTGCTGTATTTAATTTATGTAATTTTGTTATGCATGTCGCTTTGAAAAGCTCTTGAGAGCTTATGTTGTATTGTTATAAAATGTACCGACTTTAAATAAAACTTTGATTGATTGATTGATTGATCATTATGGTGGAATTCTCTTCTTCCTGATATAAGTTTTTTTTTTACATGTAATTCTGATCAAGTATAAGTTAGTGATTGTTGTTTAACACCAATAATCAATTTTCAGCTGCCCATCATTACTTTTTGATGAGATGATGGTGTCCACCATTATGTTGAGTTAGATTTTTATAGTGTAAGGTGTAAGCTTACTGATACAATAATCCAC
Organism: Bathymodiolus septemdierum; assembly: GCA_963383655.1. NCBI lineage: Eukaryota > Metazoa > Mollusca > Bivalvia > Mytilida > Modiolidae > Bathymodiolus > Bathymodiolus septemdierum. The sequence goes on along the minus strand of OY726519.1, from coordinate 12,186,808 downwards.
AAGTAGACATGTTGCTCCACTCTGACACATTATCCTGATTCCAAGCCAAGAAGTCATTGCTCTTACTCCTTAATATTACATTCTTAGTGGAGAAGCAGCAAATACCAATGTTGTAGTCTTTGGTTTGACTTGACCAGAGATCTGACATCTACTCCAGATGAGCATAATAACTATTACATCACTATGGCAGACTTGACCAGGGATCTGACATATAATCTACTCCATAATAACTATTACATCACTATGGCAGACATTAAATCTGCTGTAAACCCAACACCTATGTAATCTGCTTATAGCAACTGCAAAATAGCAAGTTTGTTTCCTGTCCATGATCAAGTCAGATCAGTGGTTTTATTATTGTTCTCTGGTTTCTCAAAGCAACAAAAATCTGACTGCCACAATATTATATTATATTTGACTGCAAAAAATATTATATTTCTAAAATTTTGTTGAACACTGATAATCCAGCAATCAATTTAAAATTACAAAAATAATTAACTACATAATTATTACATCTGAACAGTTTTCTTAAAGTGATTTACCAATGTACTATATTTATAGTATATAGACGTAAATTTAATTTTTAGTGTAATATCTATTGTTTTTCTCCTGACATTTTAATCGTGCATCTAAGAATTGTCATACAGTACCTAGAAAATGATCTTTAAAAGCTTGACTGAGACCTAGGCTAGCATTGTCATACAGTACCTAGAAAATGATCTTTAAAAGCTTGACTGAGACCTAGGCTAGCATTGTCATACAGTACCTAGAAAATGATCTTTAAAAGCTTGACTGAGACCTAGGCTAGCATTGTCAAACAGTACCTAGAAAATGATCTTTAAAAGCTTGACTGAGACCTAGGCTAGCATTGTCATACAGTACCTAGAAAATGATCTTTAAAAGCTTGACTGAGACCTAGGCTAGCATTGTCATACAGTACCTAGAAAATGATCTTTAAAAGCTTGACTGAGACCTAGGCTAGCATTGTCATACAGTACCTAGAAAATGATCTTTAAAAGCTTGACAGAGACCTAGGCTAGCATTGTCATACAGTACCTAGAAAATGATCTTTAAAAGCTTGACTGAGACCTAGGCTAGCATTGTCATACAGTACCTAGAAAATGATCTTTAAAAGCTTGACTGAGACCTAGGCTAGCATTGTCATACAGTACCTAGAAAATGACCTTTAAAAGCTTGACTCAGACCTAGGCTAGCATTGTCATACAGTACCTAGAAAATGACCTTTAAAAGCTTGACTGAGATCTAGGCTAGCATTGTCATACAGTACCTAGAAAATGATCTTTAAAAACTTGACTGAGACCTAGGCTAGCATTGTCATACAGTACCTAGAAAATGATCTTTAAAAGCTTGACTGAGACCTAGGCTAGCATTGTCATACAGTACCTAGAAAATGATCTTTAAAAGCTTGACTGAGACCTAGGCTAGCATTGTCATACAGTACCTAGAAAATGATCTTTAAAAGCTTGACTGAGACCTAGGCTAGCATTGTCATACAGTACCTAGAAAATGATCTTTAAAAGCTTGACCGAGACCTAGGCTAGCATTGTCATACGGTACCTAGAAAATGATCTTTAAAAGCTTGACTGAGACCTAGGCTAGCATTGTCATACAGTACCTAGAAAATGATCTTTAAAAGCTTGACTGAGACCTAGGCTAGCATTGTCATACAGTACCTAGAAAATGATCTTTAAAAGCTTGACTGAGACCTAGGCTAGCATTGTCATACAGCACCTAGAAAATGATCTTTAAAAGCTTGACTGAGACCTAGGCTAGCATTGTCATACAGTACCTAGAAAATGATCTTTAAAAGCTTGACTGAGACCTAGGCTAGCATTGTCATACAGTACCTAGAAAATGATCTTTAAAAGCTTGACTGAGACCTAGGCTAGCATTGTCATACAGCACCTGGAAAATGATCTTTAAAAGCTTGACTGAGACCTAGGCTAGCATTGTCATACAGTACCTAGAAAATGATCTTTAAAAGCTTGACTGAGACCTAGGCTAGCATTGTCATACAGTACCTAGAAAATGATCTTTAAAAGCTTGACTGAGACCTAGGCTAGCATTGTCATACAGTATCTAGAAAATGATCTTTAAAAGCTTGACTGAGACCTAGGCTAGCATTGTCATACAATACCTAGAAAATGATCTTTAAAAGCTTGACTGAGACCTAGGCTAGCATTGTCATACAGTACCTAGAAAATGATCTTTAAAAGCTTGACTGAGACCTAGGCTAGCATTGTCATACAGTACCTAGAAAATTATCTTTAAAAGCTTGACTGAGACCTAGGCTAGCATTGTCAAACAGTACCTAGAAAATGATCTTTAAAAGCTTGACTGAGACCTAGGCTAGCATTGTCATACAGTACCTAGAAAATGATCTTTAAAAGCTTGACTGAGACCTAGACTAGCATTGTCATACAGTACTTAGAACATGATCTTTAAAAGCTTGACTGAGACCTAGGCTAGCATTGTCATACAGTACCTAGAACATGATCTTTAAAAGCTTGACTGAGACCTAGGCTAGCATTGTCATACAGTACCTAGAAAATGATCTTTAAAAGCTTGACTGAGACCTAGGCTAGCATTGTCATACAGTACCTAGAAAATGATCTTTAAAAGCTTGACTGAGACCTAGGCTAGCATTGTCATACAGTACCTAGAAAATGATCTTTAAAAGCTTGACTGAGACCTAGGCTAGCATTGTCATACAGTACCTAGAAAATGATCTTTAAAAGCTTGACTGAGACCTAGGCTAGCATTGTCATACAGTACCTAGAAAATGATCTTTAAAAGCTTGACTGAGACCTAGGCTAGCATTGTCATACAGTACCTAGAAAATGATCTTTAAAAGCTTGACTGAGACCTAGGCTAGCATTGTCATACAATACCTAGAAAATGATCTTTAAAAGCTTGACTGAGACCTAGGCTAGCATTGTCATACAGTACCTAGAAAATGATCTTTAAAAGCTTGACTGAGACCTAGGCTAGCATTGTCATACAGTACTTAGAAAATGATCTTTAAAAGCTTGACTGAGACCTAGGCTAGCATTGTCAAACAGTACCTAGAAAATGATCTTTAAAAGCTTGACTGAGACCTAGGCTAGCATTGTCATACAGTACCTAGAAAATGATCTTTAAAAGCTTGACTGAGACCTAGACTAGCATTGTCATACAGTACCTAGAAAATGATCTTTAAAAGCTTGACTGAGACCTAGGCTAGCATTGTCATACAGTACCTAGAAAATGATCTTTAAAAGCTTGACTGAGACCTAGGCTAGCATTGTCATACAGTACCTTGAAAATGATCTTTAAAAGCTTGACTGAGACCTAGGCTAGCATTGTCATACAGTACCTAGAAAATGATCTTTAAAAGCTTGACTGAGACCTAGGCTAGCATTGTCATACAGTACCTAGAAAATGATCTTTAAAAGCTTGACTGAGACCTAGGCTAGCATTGTCATACAGTACCTTGAAAATGATCTTTAAAAGCTTGACTGAGACCTAGGCTAGCATTGTCATACAGTACCTAGAAAATGATCTTTAAAAGCTTGACTGAGACCTAGGCTAGCATTGTCATACAGTACCTAGAAAATGATCTTTAAAAGCTTGACTGAGACCTAGGCTAGCATTGTCATACAGCACCTGGAAAATGATCTTTAAAAGCTTGACTGAGACCTAGGCTAGCATTGTCATACAGTACCTAGAAAATGATCTTTAAAAGCTTGACTGAGACCTAGGCTAGCATTGTCATACAGTACCTAGAAAATGATCTTTAAAAGCTTGACTGAGACCTAGGCTAGCATTGTCATACAGTATCTAGAAAATGATCTTTAAAAGCTTGACTGAGACCTAGGCTAGCATTGTCATACAGTATCTAGAAAATGATCTTTAAAAGCTTGACTGAGAACTAGGCTAGCATTGTCATACAATACCTAGAAAATGATCTTTAAAAGCTTGACTGAGACCTAGGCTAGCATTGTCATACAGTAACTAGAAAATGATCTTTAAAAGCTTGACTGAGACCTAGGCTAGCATTGTCATACAGTACCTAGAAAATTATCTTTAAAAGCTTGACTGAGACCTAGGCTAGCATTGTCAAACAGTACCTAGAAAATGATCTTTAAAAGCTTGACTGAGACCTAGGCTAGCATTGTCATACAGTACCTAGAAAATGATCTTTAAAAGCTTGACTGAGACCTAGACTAGCATTGTCATACAGTACCTAGAACATGATCTTTAAAAGCTTGACTGAGACCTAGGCTAGCATTGTCATACAATACCTAGAAAATGATCTTTAAAAGCTTGACTGAGACCTAGGCTAGCATTGTCATACAGTACCTAGAAAATGATCTTTAAAAGCTTGACTGAGACCTAGGCTAGCATTGTCATACAGCACCTAGAAAATGATCTTTAAAAGCTTGACTGAGACCTAGGCTAGCATTGTCATACAGTACCTAGAACATGATCTTTAAAAGCTTGACTGAGACCTAGGCTAGCATTGTCATACAGTACCTAGAAAATGATCTTTAAAAGCTTGACTGAGACCTAGGCTAGCATTGTCATACAGTATCTAGAAAATGATCTTTAAAAGCTTGACTGAGACCTAGGCTAGCATTGTCATACAATACCTAGAAAATGATCTTTAAAAGCTTGACTGAGACCTAGGCTAGCATTGTCAAACAGTACCTAGAAAATGATCTTTAAAAGCTTGACTGAGACCTAGGCTAGCATTGTCATACAGTACCTAGAAAATGATCTTTAAAAGCTTGACTGAGACCTAGACTAGCATTGTCATACAGTACCTAGAAAATGATCTTTAAAAGCTTGACTGAGACCTAGGCTAGCATTGTCATACAGTACCTAGAAAATGATCTTTAAAAGCTTGACTGAGACCTAGGCTAGCATTGTCATACAGTACCTTGAAAATGATCTTTAAAAGCTTGACTGAGACCTAGGCTAGCATTGTCATACAGTACCTAGAAAATGATCTTTAAAAGCTTGACTGAGACCTAGGCTAGCATTGTCATACAGTACCTAGAAAATGATCTTTAAAAGCTTGACTGAGACCTAGGCTAGCATTGTCATACAGTACCTTGAAAATTATCTTTAAAAGCTTGACTGAGACCTAGGCTAGCATTGTCATACAGTACCTAGAAAATGATCTTTAAAAGCTTGACTGAGACCTAGGCTAGCATTGTCATACAGTACCTAGAAAATGATCTTTAAAAGCTTGACTGAGACCTAGGCTAGCATTGTCATACAGCACCTGGAAAATGATCTTTAAAAGCTTGACTGAGACCTAGGCTAGCATTGTCATACAGTACCTAGAAAATGATCTTTAAAAGCTTGACTGAGACCTAGGCTAGCATTGTCATACAGTACCTAGAAAATGATCTTTAAAAGCTTGACTGAGACCTAGGCTAGCATTGTCATACAGTATCTAGAAAATGATCTTTAAAAGCTTGACTGAGACCTAGGCTAGCATTGTCATACAGTATCTAGAAAATGATCTTTAAAAGCTTGACTGAGAACTAGGCTAGCATTGTCATACAATACCTAGAAAATGATCTTTAAAAGCTTGACTGAGACCTAGGCTAGCATTGTCATACAGTAACTAGAAAATGATCTTTAAAAGCTTGACTGAGACCTAGGCTAGCATTGTCATACAGTACCTAGAAAATTATCTTTAAAAGCTTGACTGAGACCTAGGCTAGCATTGTCAAACAGTACCTAGAAAATGATCTTTAAAAGCTTGACTGAGACCTAGGCTAGCATTGTCATACAGTACCTAGAAAATGATCTTTAAAAGCTTGACTGAGACCTAGACTAGCATTGTCATACAGTACCTAGAACATGATCTTTAAAAGCTTGACTGAGACCTAGGCTAGCATTGTCATACAATACCTAGAAAATGATCTTTAAAAGCTTGACTGAGACCTAGGCTAGCATTGTCATACAGTACCTAGAAAATGATCTTTAAAAGCTTGACTGAGACCTAGGCTAGCATTGTCATACAGCACCTAGAAAATGATCTTTAAAAGCTTGACTGAGACCTAGGCTAGCATTGTCATACAGTACCTAGAACATGATCTTTAAAAGCTTGACTGAGACCTAGGCTAGCATTGTCATACAGTACCTAGAAAATGATCTTTAAAAGCTTGACTGAGACCTAGGCTAGCATTGTCATACAGTATCTAGAAAATGATCTTTAAAAGCTTGACTGAGACCTAGGCTAGCATTGTCATACAATACCTAGAAAATGATCTTTAAAAGCTTGACTGAGACCTAGGCTAGCATTGTCATACAGTACCTAGAAAATGATCTTTAAAAGCTTGACTGAGACCTAGGCTAGCATTGTCATACAGTACTTAGAAAATGATCTTTAAAAGCTTGACTGAGACCTAGGCTAGCATTGTCAAACAGTACCTAGAAAATGATCTTTAAAAGCTTGACTGAGACCTAGGCTAGCATTGTCATACAGTACCTAGAAAATGATCTTTAAAAGCTTGACTGAGACCTAGACTAGCATTGTCATACAGTACCTAGAAAATGATCTTTAAAAGCTTGACTGAGACCTAGGCTAGCATTGTCATACAGTACCTAGAAAATGATCTTTAAAAGCTTGACTGAGACCTAGGCTAGCATTGTCATACAGTACCTAGAAAATGATCTTTAAAAGCTTGACTGAGACCTAGGCTAGCATTGTCATACAGTACCTAGAAAATGATCTTTAAAAGCTTGACTGAGACCTAGGCTAGCATTGTCATACAGTACCTAGAAAATGATCTTTAAAAGCTTGACTGAGACCTAGGCTAGCATTGTCATACAGTACCTTGAAAATGATCTTTAAAAGCTTGACTGAGACCTAGGCTAGCATTGTCATACAGTACCTAGAAAATGATCTTTAAAAGCTTGACTGAGACCTAGGCTAGCATTGTCATACAGTACCTAGAAAATGATCTTTAAAAGCTTGACTGAGACCTAGGCTAGCATTGTCATACAGCACCTGGAAAATGATCTTTAAAAGCTTGACTGAGACCTAGGCTAGCATTGTCATACAGTACCTAGAAAATGATCTTTAAAAGCTTGACTGAGACCTAGGCTAGCATTGTCATACAGTACCTAGAAAATGATCTTTAAAAGCTTGACTGAGACCTAGGCTAGCATTGTCATACAGTATCTAGAAAATGATCTTTAAAAGCTTGACTGAGACCTAGGCTAGCATTGTCATACAGTATCTAGAAAATGATCTTTAAAAGCTTGACTGAGAACTAGGCTAGCATTGTCATACAATACCTAGAAAATGATCTTTAAAAGCTTGACTGAGACCTAGGCTAGCATTGTCATACAGTAACTAGAAAATGATCTTTAAAAGCTTGACTGAGACCTAGGCTAGCATTGTCATACAGTACCTAGAAAATTATCTTTAAAAGCTTGACTGAGACCTAGGCTAGCATTGTCAAACAGTACCTAGAAAATGATCTTTAAAAGCTTGACTGAGACCTAGGCTAGCATTGTCATACAGTACCTAGAAAATGATCTTTAAAAGCTTGACTGAGACCTAGACTAGCATTGTCATACAGTACCTAGAACATGATCTTTAAAAGCTTGACTGAGACCTAGGCTAGCATTGTCATACAATACCTAGAAAATGATCTTTAAAAGCTTGACTGAGACCTAGGCTAGCATTGTCATACAGTACCTAGAAAATGATCTTTAAAAGCTTGACTGAGACCTAGGCTAGCATTGTCATACAGCACCTAGAAAATGATCTTTAAAAGCTTGACTGAGACCTAGGCTAGCATTGTCATACAGTACCTAGAACATGATCTTTAAAAGCTTGACTGAGACCTAGGCTAGCATTGTCATACAGTACCTAGAAAATGATCTTTAAAAGCTTGACTGAGACCTAGGCTAGCATTGTCATACAGTATCTAGAAAATGATCTTTAAAAGCTTGACTGAGACCTAGGCTAGCATTGTCATACAGTATCTAGAAAATGATCTTTAAAAGCTTGACTGAGAACTAGGCTAGCATTGTCATACAATACCTAGAAAATGATCTTTAAAAGCTTGACTGAGACCTAGGCTAGCATTGTCATACAGTACCTAGAAAATGATCTTTAAAAGCTTGACTGAGACCTAGGCTAGCATTGTCATACAATACCTAGAAAATGATCTTTAAAAGCTTGACTGAGACCTAGGCTAGCATTGTCATACAGTACCTAGAAAATGATCTTTAAAAGCTTGACTGAGACCTAGGCTAGCATTGTCATACAGTACCTAGAAAATGATCTTTAAAAGCTTGACTGAGACCTAGGCTAGCATTGTCATACAGTACCTTGAAAATGATCTTTAAAAGCTTGACTGAGACCTAGGCTAGCATTGTCATACAGTACCTAGAAAATGATCTTTAAAAGCTTGACTGAGACCTAGGCTAGCATTGTCATACAGTACCTAGAAAATGATCTTTAAAAGCTTGACTGAGACCTAGGCTAGCATTGTCATACAGTACCTTGAAAATGATCTTTAAAAGCTTGACTGAGACCTAGGCTAGCATTGTCATACAGTACCTAGAAAATGATCTTTAAAAGCTTGACTGAGACCTAGGCTAGCATTGTCATACAGTACCTAGAAAATGATCTTTAAAAGCTTGACTGAGACCTAGGCTAGCATTGTCATACAGTACCTTGAAAATTATCTTTAAAAGCTTGACTGAGACCTAGGCTAGCATTGTCATACAGTACCTAGAAAATGATCTTTAAAAGCTTGACTGAGACCTAGGCTAGCATTGTCATACAGTACCTAGAAAATGATCTTTAAAAGCTTGACTGAGACCTAGGCTAGCATTGTCATACAGCACCTGGAAAATGATCTTTAAAAGCTTGACTGAGACCTAGGCTAGCATTGTCATACAGTACCTAGAAAATGATCTTTAAAAGCTTGACTGAGACCTAGGCTAGCATTGTCATACAGTACCTAGAAAATGATCTTTAAAAGCTTGACTGAGACCTAGGCTAGCATTGTCATACAGTATCTAGAAAATGATCTTTAAAAGCTTGACTGAGACCTAGGCTAGCATTGTCATACAGTATCTAGAAAATGATCTTTAAAAGCTTGACTGAGAACTAGGCTAGCATTGTCATACAATACCTAGAAAATGATCTTTAAAAGCTTGACTGAGACCTAGGCTAGCATTGTCATACAGTAACTAGAAAATGATCTTTAAAAGCTTGACTGAGACCTAGGCTAGCATTGTCATACAGTACCTAGAAAATTATCTTTAAAAGCTTGACTGAGACCTAGGCTAGCATTGTCAAACAGTACCTAGAAAATGATCTTTAAAAGCTTGACTGAGACCTAGGCTAGCATTGTCATACAGTACCTAGAAAATGATCTTTAAAAGCTTGACTGAGACCTAGACTAGCATTGTCATACAGTACCTAGAACATGATCTTTAAAAGCTTGACTGAGACCTAGGCTAGCATTGTCATACAATACCTAGAAAATGATCTTTAAAAGCTTGACTGAGACCTAGGCTAGCATTGTCATACAGTACCTAGAAAATGATCTTTAAAAGCTTGACTGAGACCTAGGCTAGCATTGTCATACAGCACCTAGAAAATGATCTTTAAAAGCTTGACTGAGACCTAGGCTAGCATTGTCATACAGTACCTAGAACATGATCTTTAAAAGCTTGACTGAGACCTAGGCTAGCATTGTCATACAGTACCTAGAAAATGATCTTTAAAAGCTTGACTGAGACCTAGGCTAGCATTGTCATACAGTATCTAGAAAATGATCTTTAAAAGCTTGACTGAGACCTAGGCTAGCATTGTCATACAATACCTAGAAAATGATCTTTAAAAGCTTGACTGAGACCTAGGCTAGCATTGTCATACAGTACCTAGAAAATGATCTTTAAAAGCTTGACTGAGACCTAGGCTAGCATTGTCATACAGTACTTAGAAAATGATCTTTAAAAGCTTGACTGAGACCTAGGCTAGCATTGTCAAACAGTACCTAGAAAATGATCTTTAAAAGCTTGACTGAGACCTAGGCTAGCATTGTCATACAGTACCTAGAAAATGATCTTTAAAAGCTTGACTGAGACCTAGACTAGCATTGTCATACAGTACCTAGAAAATGATCTTTAAAAGCTTGACTGAGACCTAGGCTAGCATTGTCATACAGTACCTAGAAAATGATCTTTAAAAGCTTGACTGAGACCTAGGCTAGCATTGTCATACAGTACCTAGAAAATGATCTTTAAAAGCTTGACTGAGACCTAGGCTAGCATTGTCATACAGTACCTAGAAAATGATCTTTAAAAGCTTGACTGAGACCTAGGCTAGCATTGTCATACAGTACCTAGAAAATGATCTTTAAAAGCTTGACTGAGACCTAGGCTAGCATTGTCATACAGTACCTTGAAAATGATCTTTAAAAGCTTGACTGAGACCTAGGCTAGCATTGTCATACAGTACCTAGAAAATGATCTTTAAAAGCTTGACTGAGACCTAGGCTAGCATTGTCATACAGTACCTAGAAAATGATCTTTAAAAGCTTGACTGAGACCTAGGCTAGCATTGTCATACAGCACCTGGAAAATGATCTTTAAAAGCTTGACTGAGACCTAGGCTAGCATTGTCATACAGTACCTAGAAAATGATCTTTAAAAGCTTGACTGAGACCTAGGCTAGCATTGTCATACAGTACCTAGAAAATGATCTTTAAAAGCTTGACTGAGACCTAGGCTAGCATTGTCATACAGTATCTAGAAAATGATCTTTAAAAGCTTGACTGAGACCTAGGCTAGCATTGTCATACAGTATCTAGAAAATGATCTTTAAAAGCTTGACTGAGAACTAGGCTAGCATTGTCATACAATACCTAGAAAATGATCTTTAAAAGCTTGACTGAGACCTAGGCTAGCATTGTCATACAGTAACTAGAAAATGATCTTTAAAAGCTTGACTGAGACCTAGGCTAGCATTGTCATACAGTACCTAGAAAATTATCTTTAAAAGCTTGACTGAGACCTAGGCTAGCATTGTCAAACAGTACCTAGAAAATGATCTTTAAAAGCTTGACTGAGACCTAGGCTAGCATTGTCATACAGTACCTAGAAAATGATCTTTAAAAGCTTGACTGAGACCTAGACTAGCATTGTCATACAGTACCTAGAACATGATCTTTAAAAGCTTGACTGAGACCTAGGCTAGCATTGTCATACAATACCTAGAAAATGATCTTTAAAAGCTTGACTGAGACCTAGGCTAGCATTGTCATACAGTACCTAGAAAATGATCTTTAAAAGCTTGACTGAGACCTAGGCTAGCATTGTCATACAGCACCTAGAAAATGATCTTTAAAAGCTTGACTGAGACCTAGGCTAGCATTGTCATACAGTACCTAGAACATGATCTTTAAAAGCTTGACTGAGACCTAGGCTAGCATTGTCATACAGTACCTAGAAAATGATCTTTAAAAGCTTGACTGAGACCTAGGCTAGCATTGTCATACAGTATCTAGAAAATGATCTTTAAAAGCTTGACTGAGACCTAGGCTAGCATTGTCATACAGTATCTAGAAAATGATCTTTAAAAGCTTGACTGAGAACTAGGCTAGCATTGTCATACAATACCTAGAAAATGATCTTTAAAAGCTTGACTGAGACCTAGGCTAGCATTGTCATACAGTACCTAGAAAATGATCTTTAAAAGCTTGACTGAGACCTAGGCTAGCATTGTCATACAGTACCTAGAAAATTATCTTTAAAAGCTTGACTGAGACCTAGGCTAGCATTGTCAAACAGTACCTAGAAAATGATCTTTAAAAGCTTGACTGAGACCTAGGCTAGCATTGTCATACAGTACCTAGAAAATGATCTTTAAAAGCTTGACTGAGACCTAGACTAGCATTGTCATACAGTACCTAGAACATGATCTTTAAAAGCTTGACTGAGACCTAGGCTAGCATTGTCATACAGTACCTAGAACATGATCTTTAAAAGCTTGACTGAGACCTAGACTAGCATTGTCATACAGTACCTAGAAAATGATCTTTAAAAGCTTGACTGAGACCTAGGCTAGCATTGTCATACAGTACCTAGAAAATGATCTTTAAAAGCTTGACTGAGACCTAGGCTAGCATTGTCATACAGTACCTAGAAAATGATCTTTAAAAGTTTGACTGAGATCTAGGCTAGCATTGTCATACAGTACCTAGAAAATGATCTTTTAAAGCTTGACTGAGACCTAGGCTAGCATTGTCATACAGTACCTAGAACATGATCTTTAAAAGCTTGACCGAGACCTAGGCTAGCATTGTCATACAGTACCTAGAAAATGATCTTTAAAAGCTTGACTGAGACCTAGGCTAGCATTGTCATACAGTACCTAGAAAATGATCTTTAAAAGCTTGACTGAGACCTAGACTAGCATTGTTATACAGTACCTAGAAAATGATCTTGAAAAGCTTGACTGAGACCTAGGCTAGCATTGTCATACAGTACCTAGAACATGATCTTTAAAAGCTTGACTGAGACCTAGGCTAGCATTGTCATACAGTACCTAGAAAATGATCTTTAAAAGCTTGACTGAGACCTAGGCTAGCATTGTCATACAATACCTAGAAAATGATCTTTAAAAGCTTGACTGAGACCTAGGCTAGCATTGTCATACAGTACCTAGAAAATGATCTTTAAAAGCTTGACTGAGACCTAGGCTAGCATTGTCATTCAGCACCTAGAAAATGATCTTTAAAAGCTTGACTGAGACCTAGGCTAGCATTGTCATACAGTATCTAGAAAATGATCTTTAAAAGCTTGACTGAGACCTAGGCTAGCATTGTCATACAGTACCTAGAACATGATCTTTAAAAGCTAGACTGAGACCTAGGCTAGCATTGTCATACAGTATCTAGAAAATGATCTTTAAAAGCTTGACTGAGACCTAGGCTAGCATTGTTATACAGTACCTAGAAAATGATCTTTAAAAGCTTGACTGAGACCTAGGCTAGCATTGTCATACAGTACCTAGAAAATGATCTTTAAAAGCTTGACTGAGACCTAGGCTAGCATTGTCATACAGTACCTAGAAAATGATCTTTAAAAGCTTGACTGAGACCTAGGCTAGCATTGTCATACAGCACCTAGAAAATTATCTTTAAAAGCTTGACTGAGACCTAGGCTAGCATTGTCATACAGTATCTAGAAAATGATCTTTAAAAGCTTGACTGAGACCTAGGCTAGCATTGTCATACAGTACCTAGAACATGATCTTTAAAAGCTAGACTGAGACCTAGGCTAGCATTGTCATACAGTATCTAGAAAATGATCTTTAAAAGCTTGACTGAGACCTAGGCTAGCATTGTTATACAGTACCTAGAAAATGATCTTTAAAAGCTTGACTGAGACCTAGGCTAGCATTGTCATACAGTACCTAGAAAATGATCTTTAAAAGCTTGACTGAGACCTAGGCTAGCATTGTCATACAGTACCTAGAACATGATCTTTAAAAGCTTGACTGAGACCTAGGCTAGCATTGTCATACAGTACCTAGAACATGATCTTTAAAAGCTTGACTGAGACCTAGGCTAGCATTGTCATACAGTATCTAGAAAATGATCTTTAAAAGCTTGACTGAGACCTAGGCTAGCATTGTTATACAGTACCTAGAAAATGATCTTTAAAAGCTTGACTGAGACCTAGGCTAGCATTGTCATACAGTACCTAGAAAATGATCTTTAAAAGCTTGACTGAGACCTAGGCTAGCATTGTCATACAGTACCTAGAAAATGATCTTTAAAAGCTTGACTGAGACCTAGGCTAGCATTGTCATACAGTACCTAGAACATGATCTTTAAAAGCTTGACCGAGACCTAGGCTAGCATTGTCATACAGTACCTAGAAAATGATCTTTAAAAGCTTGACTGAGACCTAGGCTAGCATTGTCATACAGTACCTAGAAAATGATCTTTAAAAGCTTGACTGAGACCTAGGCTAGCATTGTTATACAGTACCTAGAAAATGATCTTGAAAAGCTTGACTGAGACCTAGGCTAGCATTGTCATACAGTACCTAGAAAATGATCTTTAAAAGCTTGACTGAGATCTAGGCTAGCATTGTCATACAGTACCTAGAAAATGATCTTTAAAAGCTTGACTGAGACCTAGGCTAGCATTGTCATACAGTACCTAGAAAATGATCTTTAAAAGCTTGACTGAGACCTAGGCTAGCATTGTCATACAGTACCTAGAAAATGATCTTTAAAAGCTTGACTGAGACCTAGGCTAGCATTGTCATACAGTACCTAGAAAATGATCTTTAAAAGCTTGACTGAGACCTAGGCTAGCATTGTCATACAGTACCTAGAAAATGATCTTTAAAAGCTTGACTGAGACCTAGGCTAGCATTGTCATACAGTACCTAGAAAATGATCTTTAAAAGCTTGACTGAGACCTAGGCTAGCATTGTCATACAGTACCTAGAAAATGATCTTTAAAAGCTTGACTGAGACCTAGGCTAGCATTGTCATACAGTACCTAGAAAATGATCTTTAAAAGCTTGACTGAGACCTAGGCTAGCATTGTCATACAGTACCTAGAAAATGATCTTTAAAAGCTTGACTGAGACCTAGGCTAGCATTGTCATACAGTACCTAGAAAATGATCTTTAAAAGCTTGACTGAGACCTAGGCTAGCATTGTCATACAGTACCTAGAAAATGATCTTTAAAAGCTTGACTGAGACCTAGGCTAGCATTGTCATACAGTACCTAGAAAATGATCTTTAAAAGCTTGACTGAGACCTAGGCTAGCATTGTCATACAGTACCTAGAAAATGATCTTTAAAAGCTTGACTGAGACCTAGGCTAGCATTGTCATACAGTACCTAGAAAATGATCTTTAAAAGCTTGACTGAGATCTAGGCTAGCATTGTCATACAGTACCTAGAAAATGATCTTTAAAAGCTTGACTGAGACCTAGGCTAGCATTGTCATACAGTACCTAGAAAATGATCTTTAAAAGCTTGACTGAGACCTAGGCTAGCATTGTCATACAGTACCTAGAAAATGATCTTTAAAAGCTTGACTGAGACCTAGGCTAGCATTGTCATACAGTACCTAGAAAATGATCTTTAAAAGCTTGACTGAGACCTAGGCTAGCATTGTCATACAGTACCTAGAAAATGATCTTTAAAAGCTTGACTGAGACCTAGGCTAGCATTGTCATACAGTACCTAGAAAATGATCTTTAAAAGCTTGACTGAGACCTAGGCTAGCATTGTCATACAGTACCTAGAAAATGATCTTTAAAAGCTTGACTGAGACCTAGGCTAGCATTGTCATACAGTACCTAGAAAATGATCTTTAAAAGCTTGACTGAGACCTAGGCTAGCATTGTCATACAGTACCTAGAACATGATCTTTAAAAGCTTGACTGAGACCTAGGCTAGCATTGTCATACAGTACCTAGAACATGATCTTTAAAAGCTTGACTGAGACCTAGGCTAGCATTGTCATACAGTACCTAGAAAATGATCTTTAAAAGCTTGACTGAGACCTAGGCTAGCATTGTCATACAGTACCTAGAAAATGATCTTTAAAAGCTTGACTGAGACCTAGGCTAGCATTGTCATACAGTACCTAGAAAATGATCTTTAAAAGCTTGACTGAGACCTAGGCTAGCATTGTCATACAGTACCTAGAAAATGATCTTTAAAAGCTTGACTGAGACCTAGGCTAGCATTGTCATACAGTACCTAGAAAATGATCTTTAAAAGCTTGACTGAGACCTAGGCTAGCATTGTCCATACATTGTATACAATTGGCACATTCTTTACTAAATAAGGTTTTCATTAAATGTTCTCCACTACCTGAAAAATATTAAAAAAAAATGTTATTAAAGATTTAGATTGATAGAAAAAGATATAATTTCTCTTTGTATTAATTGATGAGAGATTTATATTGTTAATAGTATGAAAAGAGAGTTTAAACAGTGATGATGGTCCAGTATTCCACCAATGTTAACAAAATGAAACAACAAGCCTGTCACCTAACATCATTGAAGACATAAAAGACTATGACATATGTTGTTGGAAATCCAGGTCTAGGCTTGGGACAGGCACAGAAATGTGGAGAGGTTAAACTGGTTGAATTAATTATGTTCACAAGTATCATCATATTAATTTTGAGTTAACCTCTTCAGTGACATTTTATTGGTTGGTTTATGGCTTTATGGTATTTAACGCCACTTTCAACAATATTTCAGTTATATCAAGGCGGCCAGTTTTATTGGTGGAGGAAAACGGAGTACCCGGAGAAAACCACCAACCTGTCTCAAGTCACTGACAAACTTTATCACATATTGTTGTATCGAGTACACCTCGCCATGAACTTGGTTCAAACTCACAACCTTAGTGGTGATAGGCACTGACATTTCATTGGACAATTCATATATATATATATATATATGATACATTAGCATGAAAGCATGGGTCGTCTGTACATTTATTGAAGAATAATGGGTGAAATATTTTTAATACATTTATACTGGAGTAACCAGTTGATGAAAACTGCTGGAACAGAGTTAATATGAACAACCATTTATAACAGTAAAATGACTATCTATTAATTCTTTACCTTAATGTTCTTAACAGTAACCATGACATTGAAAAACTGGTGATTAACATAGTCAAAATGATGGAGGATTCCAGAACTAATAGCTAGTAAATTACAGGACAGAAAAGAAAATTAAAAAACCTAATGGATTTTGGTTTTACCTGATGCTGCTATAGCAACTCCAGGTTTATTGTCTGATGACCAGTTGTATGCCCAACATCCTGAACCATAAGTTGCTGCCTACAATAAAATGGTGGTTTAAAATCAGCTTCTTTACAAGAGTAAACCAAATTGTATGACTTAATTGATATGGTAATAATGTTTCAAAATTTATATAATCTAATATTAACATATAAAAATATGTATATCCACACTTTCCAACTTTTAGTATTAAGATTCTGAGACATTTTAATAGTTAAGTTTGGATTCAAATAAGATTCTTAGGCATTATTCAGTGTCCTATAACAAACACTTTACCTGTCAGAATTGTGCAAACAGAAACAAAAAATAACATTATCATGTCTGAAATTTAGTTATTGATCCATGTGCTATTACTGGATTCAATTCTAAATTTGCAAAAAGTTTTCATCAATTCATACATACAAAATGTATTTGAAATATACATAAAAAATATAAATATACCAACTGGTCCTAGTCTGCCACCTTGCTTAAGGGATATTCCACCACTAGACACTGCTGCTGCTAGGTTACCAGAAGTATCCATGGCGATAGCACCAACTGTGTCTTGTATATGTTGTGATTCATCTTCTGAGTCATCGTTAACATCTCTCTCCTATCATTAAAAAAAAATTTAACAGCATTTTTTCTTGACAGTCATAAGTAAAATAAACTACATATTAATTCAACTTCTTCTAGACAACAATCAAAAACCCATACACAGCATAACATACTCATAAATATCTATACATAGGCCAATAATTAGAAAACAATAATCATGGGGCCGCCGTGGTTGTGATCGTATGGTAGTTGGATTTACAACTACCTGTGTAATCAGTGCCTATCACCACTAAAGTTGTGGGTTCAAACCCCGTCCACGGCGGGGTGTACCCAATACAACATTATGTGATAAAGTTTGTCAGTGACTTGCGACAGGTCGGTGGTTTTCTCTGGGTACTACGCTTTCCTCCATCAATAAAACTGACCGCCACGATATAACTGAAATATTCTTGAAAGTGGCATTAAACACCATAAACCAACCAACCACAACCAGAAAACAATAATCAAATTGAATAGCCACACAACAGTGCAATTGCAAAAAACAAAAAACGTTTTGAAATGTTAATTATTGAATAAAAAAGAAAAAATATCCTCGAAACAAGATCAAATTTAATTAACTAAATAAAACATGTCCAATCGAGTCAGCTCTGTCGTGCTGAATAATATTTTCATGGACAGCGGGAAAATATGTAACGGTCTATGGGCAGATAACTAGAAGAAATTTATTTCAATCTGATTCAGTTCCTTCAAACGATTGAAATTACATTTTAAATAAGAATGACTAATATTAATATATTCAATGTTTACTAAAAAAAATATGAGATTTAAGTGGAAATATAATCTGAAGTCATTCAACATAATGACTTTCATATTGCAATCCTTATTTCTTGTTTGAATTATTATTGTAACATGAAATTCAAGGGGAGATAAACAGATGCAAAAAAATAATAACAAAAAAACCTATCATCTTACCAAGTAGATAAATGGTAGAAGACTGACAATTCCGCCTAATTTTGAGATTGATGCCAATTTAAATTTTATGAAATATTTGCATCCTCCTTTTAGAAAATGTTTTCGTTACAACTGTTTGTCCCATAGAAAAACTTGGGTGTCTTAAAACAGTCAGAAAATAAAACTAGTTTGTATTCTCTCTATCTGAATTTCATTACTGGTGACTTTTCAATTAATATACAGTTGATTTAGCTTCTATCTAGAATTATTTAAATTCTAAATAACAAGTCAAGAAGGACACATTTTATTTTCTTACATTTTTTAATACTAACCTTCTCCTGTTCATTTGTTTTTGTAGATTTTTGGTCAATCTTTTTTCTTTTGTTGCTATATTTTTTCTCATGCAACTCTAGTTTTCTTTTGTATTTTTGAAACACCCTTATTGATTCATCTAGAATTAAAAAACCATTGATGTGACATTGCAATCCAAAAAGATAAAAATGAATTAGATTGTGACAGAAACTTATTTGTACCACTTTTTATCTATGTTACATATACTTGACTTATAGGGTTAGGGTTATGGTGTTTAGTGCCACTTTCAACAATATTTCAGCTATATCGAGGCAGTCAGTTTTATTGGCTGAAGAAACCCAGAGAAAACAACAGACCTGTCACAATGCACTGACACACTTTATCACATATGATGGGTTGGAACTCACAACGTTAGTGGTGATAGGCACTGATTGCATAGGTAGTTATAAATCCAACTAACATACGATCATGACCAAGACGACCCCTTTATTTGACTTATATAGATGTTTCTGTTGCATTTTCTAACAACAGAGTTTTTGCCCCATTTTCAAACTAGTAAAAGTTTTAAGTCATATCAAATTTTAACAAGCATTTAAAGATATGCAAATATTAGATATTGTTATATTTAAGATGTATAACAGTGAATCAATATTTCATATTTGTTCTTTTTCACACAAATACTAGCAAACGTTTTGTACCCTGCTTTGACATCCACCATAACATAAAATAGAGAACCCTTTAGTATAATGCTACTTTGACATCCATCATAACATAAAATAGAGAACTCTTTAGTATAATGCTACTTTGACATCCACCATAACATAAAATAGAGAACCCTTTAGTATAATGCTACTTTGACATCCACCATAACATAAAATAGAGAACTCTTTAGTATAATGCTACTTTGACATCCATCATAACATAAAATAGAGAACCCTTTAGTATAATGCTACTTTGACATCCACCATAACATAAAATAGAGAACCCTTTAGTATAATGCTACTTTGACATCCACCAAAACATAAAATAGAGAACCCTTTAGTATAATGCTACTTTGACATCCATCATAACATAAAATAGAGAACCCTTTAGTATAATGCTACTTTGACATCCACCATAACATAAAATAGAGAACCCTTTAGTATAATGCTACTTTGACATCCACCATAACATAAAATAGAGAACTCTTTAGTATAATGCTACTTTGACATCCATCATAACATAAAATAGAGAACCCTTTAGTATAATGCTACTTTGACATCCACCATAACATAAAATAGAGAACCCTTTAGTATAATGCTACTTTGACATCCACCATAACATAAAATAGAGAACCTTTTAGTATAATGCTACTTTGACATCCACCATAACATAAAATAGAGAACTCTTTAGTATAATGCTACTTTGACATCCATCATAACATAAAATAGAGAACCCTTTAGTATAATGCTACTTTGACATCCACCATAACATAAAATAGAGAACCCTTTAGTATAATGCTACTTTGACATCCATCATAACATAAAATAGAGAACCCTTTAGTATAATGCTACTTTGACATCCACCATAACATAAAATAGAGAACCCTTTAGTATAATGCTACTTTGACATCCACCATAACATAAAATAGAGAACCTTTTAGTATAATGCTACTTTGACATCCACCATAACATAAAATAGAGAACTCTTTAGTATAATGCTACTTTGACATCCATCATAACATAAAATAGAGAACCCTTTAGTATAATGCTACTTTGACATCCACCATAACATAAAATAGAGAACCCTTTAGTATAATGCTACTTTGACATCCATCATAACATAAAATAGAGAACCTTTTAGTATAATGCTACTTTGACATCCATCATAACATAAAATAGAGAACCCTTTAGTATAATGCTACTTTGACATCCATCATAACATAAAATAGAGAACCCTTTAGTATAATGCTACTTTGACATCCACCATAACATAAAATAGAGAACTCTTTAGTATAATGCTACTTTGACATCCATCATAACATAAAATAGAGAACCCTTTAGTATAATGCTACTTTGACATCCACCATAACATAAAATAGAGAACCCTTTAGTATAATGCTACTTTGACATCCATTATAACATAAAATAGAGAACCCTTTAGTATAATGCTACTTTGACATCCATCCTAACATAAAATAGAGAACCCTTTAGTATAATGCTACTTTGACATCCACCATAACATAAAATAGAGAACCTTTTAGTATAATGCTACTTTGACATCCACCATAACATAAAATAGAGAACCTTTTAGTATAATGCTACTTTGACATCCACCATAACATAAAATAGAGAACTCTTTAGTATAATGCTACTTTGACTTCCACCATAACATAAAATAGAGAGCCCTTTAGTATAATGCTACTTTGACATCCATCATAACATAAAATAGAGAACCCTTTAGTATAATGCTGCTTTCACATCCATCATAACATAAAATAGAGAACCCTTTAGTATAATGCTACTTTGACATCCATCATAACATAAAATAGAGAGCCCTTTAGTATAATGCTACTTTGACATCCATCATAACATAAAATAGAGAACCCTTTAGTGTACTGCTACTTTGACATCCACCATAACATAAAATAGAGAACCTTTGAGTATAATGCTACTTTGACATCCACCATAACATAAAATAGAGAACCCTTTAGTATAATGCTACTTTGACATCCACCATAACATAAAATAGAGAACCCTTTAGTATAATGCTACTTTGACATCCATCATAACATAAAATAGAGAACCCTTTAGTATAATGCTACTTTGACATCCATCCTAACATAAAATAGAGAACCCTTTAGTATAATGCTACTTTGACATCCACCATAACATAAAATAGAGAACCTTTTAGTATAATGCTACTTTGACATCCACCATAACATAAAATAGAGAACCTTTTAGTATAATGCTACTTTGACATCCACCATAACATAAAATAGAGAACTCTTTAGTATAATGCTACTTTGACTTCCACCATAACATAAAATAGAGAGCCCTTTAGTATAATGCTACTTTGACATCCATCATAACATAAAATAGAGAACCCTTTAGTATAATGCTGCTTTGACATCCATCATAACATAAAATAGAGAACCCTTTAGTATAATGCTACTTTGACATCCATCATAACATAAAATAGAGAACCCTTTAGTATAATGCTACTTTGACATCCATCATAACATAAAATAGAGAACCCTTTAGTGTACTGCTACTTTGACATCCACCATAACATAAAATAGAGAACCTTTGAGTATAATGCTACTTTGGCATCCACCATAACATAAAATAGAGAACCCTTTAGTATAATGCTACTTTGACATCCATCATAACATAAAATAGAGAACCCTTTAGTATAATGCTACTTTGACATCCACCATAACATAAAATAGAGAACCCTTTAGTATAATGCTACTTTGACATCCACCATAACATAAAATAGAGAACTCTTTAGTATAATGCTACTTTGACATCCACCATAACATAAAATAGAGAACCCTTTAGTATAATGCTACTTTGACATCCATCATAACATAAAATAGAGAGCCCTTTAGTATAATGCTGCTTTGACATCCACCATAACATAAAATAGAGAACCCTTTAGTATAATGCTACTTTGACATCCATCATAACATAAAATAGAGAGCCCTTTAGTATAATGCTGCTTTGACATCCATCATAACATAAAATAGAGAACCCTTTAGTATAATGCTACTTTGACATCCATCATAACATAAAATAGAGAACCCTTTAGTATAATGCTGCTTTGACATCCATCATAACATAAAATAGAGAACCCTTTAGTATAATGCTACTTTGACATCCACCATAACATAAAATAGAGAACCCTTTAGTATAATGCTACTTTGACATCCATCATAACATAAAATAGAGAACCCTTTAGTATAATGCTACTTTGACATCCACCATAACATAAAATAGAGAACCCTTTAGTATAATGCTACTTTGACATCCACCATAACATAAAATAGAGAACCCTTTAGTATAGTGCTACTTTGACATCCACCATAACATAAAATAGAGAACCCTTTAGTATAGTGCTACTTTGACATCCATCATAACATAAAATAGAGAGCACTTTAGTATAATGCTACTTTGACATCCACCATAACATAAAATAGAGAACCCTTTAGTATAATGCTACTTTGACATCCACCATAACATAAAATAGAGAACCTTTTAGTATAATGCTACTTTGACATCCACCATAACATAAAATAGAGAACCCTTTAGTATAATGCTACTTTGACATCCACCATAACATAAAATAGAGAACCCTTTAGTATAATGCTACTTTGACATCCACCATAACATAAAATAGAGAACCCTTTAGTATAGTGCTACTTTGACATCCACCATAACATAAAATAGAGAACCCTTTAGTATAATGCTGCTTTGACATCCACCATAACATAAAATAGAGAGCCCTTTAGTATAATGCTACTTTGACTTCCACCATAACATAAAATAGAGAACCCTTTAGTATAATGCTACTTTGACTTCCACCATAACATAAAATAGAGAGCCCTTTAGTATAATGCTGCTTTGACATCCACCATAACATAAAATAGAGAACCCTTTAGTGTACTGCTACTTTGACATCCACCATAACATAAAATAGAGAACCTTTTAGTATAATGCTACTTTGACATCCACCATAACATAAAATAGAGAACCCTTTAGTATAATGCTACTTTGACATTCACCATAACATAAAATAGAGAACTCTTTAGTATAATGCTACTTTGACTTCCACCATAACATAAAATAGAGAACCCTTTAGTATAATGCTGCTTTGACATCCACCATAACATAAAATAGAGAACCCTTTAGTATAATGCTGCTTTGACATCCACCATAACATAAAATAGAGAACCTTTTAGTATAATGCTGCTTTGACATCCACCATAACATAAAATAGAGAACCTTTTAGTATAATGCTACTTTGACATCCACCATAACATAAAATAGAGAACCCTTTAGTATAATGCTGCTTTGACATCCACCATAACATAAAATAGAGAATCTTTTAGTATAATGCTACTTTGACATCCACCATAACATAAAATAGAGAACCCTTTAGTATAATGCTACTTTGACATTCACCATAACATAAAATAGAGAACCCTTTAGTATAATGCTGCTTTGACATCCATCATAACATAAAATAGAGAGCCCTTTAGTATAATGCTGCTTTGACATCCACCATAACATAAAATAGAGAACCCTTTAGTATAATGCTACTTTGACATTCACCATAACATAAAATAGAGAACTCTTTAGTATAATGCTACTTTGACTTCCACCATAACATAAAATAGAGAACCCTTTAGTATAATGCTGCTTTGACATCCACCATAACATAAAATAGAGAACTCTTTAGTATAATGCTACTTTGACATCCACCATAACATAAAATAGAGAACCCTTTAGTGTACTGCTACTTTGACATCCACCATAACATAAAATAGAGAACCCTTTAGTGTACTGCTACTTTGACATCCACCATAACATAAAATAGAGAACCCTTTAGTATAATGCTACTTTGACATCCACCATAACATAAAATAGAGAACCCTTTAGTATAATGCTACTTTGACATCCACCATAACATAAAATAGAGAACCCTTTAGTATAATGCTACTTTGACATCCACCATAACATAAAATAGAGAACCCTTTAGTATAGTGCTACTTTGACATCCACCATAACATAAAATAGAGAACCCTTTAGTATAATGCTGCTTTGACATCCACCATAACATAAAATAGAGAGCCCTTTAGTATAATGCTACTTTGACTTCCACCATAACATAAAATAGAGAACCCTTTAGTATAATGCTACTTTGACTTCCACCATAACATAAAATAGAGAGCCCTTTAGTATAATGCTGCTTTGACATCCACCATAACATAAAATAGAGAACCCTTTAGTGTACTGCTACTTTGACATCCACCATAACATAAAATAGAGAACCTTTTAGTATAATGCTACTTTGACATCCACCATAACATAAAATAGAGAACCCTTTAGTATAATGCTACTTTGACATTCACCATAACATAAAATAGAGAACCCTTTAGTATAATGCTGCTTTGACATCCACCATAACATAAAATAGAGAACCTTTTAGTATAATGCTGCTTTGACATCCACCATAACATAAAATAGAGAACCTTTTAGTATAATGCTACTTTGACATCCACCATAACATAAAATAGAGAACCCTTTAGTATAATGCTGCTTTGACATCCACCATAACATAAAATAGAGAATCTTTTAGTATAATGCTACTTTGACATCCACCATAACATAAAATAGAGAACCCTTTAGTATAATGCTACTTTGACATTCACCATAACATAAAATAGAGAACTCTTTAGTATAATGCTACTTTGACTTCCACCATAACATAAAATAGAGAACCCTTTAGTATAATGCTGCTTTGACATCCACCATAACATAAAATAGAGAACCCTTTAGTATAATGCTACTTTGACATCCATCATAACATAAAATAGAGAGCCCTTTAGTATAATGCTACTTTGACATCCACCATAACATAAAATAGAGAACCCTTTAGTATAATGCTGCTTTGACATCCATCATAACATAAAATAGAGAGCCCTTTAGTATAATGCTGCTTTGACATCCACCATAACATAAAATAGAGAACCCTTTAGTATAATGCTACTTTGACATTCACCATAACATAAAATAGAGAACTCTTTAGTATAATGCTACTTTGACTTCCACCATAACATAAAATAGAGAACCCTTTAGTATAATGCTGCTTTGACATCCACCATAACATAAAATAGAGAACTCTTTAGTATAATGCTACTTTGACATCCACCATAACATAAAATAGAGAACCCTTTAGTGTACTGCTACTTTGACATCCACCATAACATAAAATAGAGAACCCTTTAGTGTACTGCTACTTTGACATCCACCATAACATAAAATAGAGAACCCTTTAGTATAATGCTACTTTGACATCCACCATAACATAAAATAGAGAACCCTTTAGTATAATGCTACTTTGACATCCACCATAACATAAAATAGAGAACCCTTTAGTATATTGCTACTTTGACATCCACCATAACATAAAATAGAGAACTCTTTAGTATAATGCTACTTTGACATCCACCATAACATAAAATAGAGAACTCTTTAGTATAATGCTACTTTGACTTCCACCATAACATAAAATAGAGAACCCTTTAGTATAATGCTACTTTGACATCCACCATAACATAAAATAGAGAACTCTTTAGTATAATGCTACTTTGACATCCACCATAACATAAAATCGAGAACCCTTTAGTATAATGCTACTTTGACATCCACCATAACATAAAATAGAGAACCCTTTAGTGTACTGCTACTTTGACATCCACCATAACATAAAATAGAGAACCCTTTAGTGTACTGCTACTTTGACATCAACCATAACATAAAATAGAGAACCCTTTGGTGTACTGCTACTTTGACATCCACCATAACATAAAATAGAGAACCCTTTAGTGTACTGCTACTTTGACATCCACCATAACATAAAATAGAGAACCCTTTAGTGTACTGCTACTTTGACATCCACCATAACATAAAATAGAGAACCTTTTAGTATAATGCTACTTTGACATCCACCATAACATAAAATAGAGAACTCTTTAGTATAATGCTACTTTGACATCCACCATAACATAAAATAGAGAACCTTTTAGTATAATGCTACTTTGACATTCACCATAACATAAAATAGAGAACCCTTTAGTATAATGCTACTTTGACATCCATCATAACATAAAATAGAGAACCCTTTAGTATAATGCTACTTTGACATCCACCATAACATAAAATAGAGAACCCTTTAGTATAATGCTGCTTTGACATCCACCATAACATAAAATAGAGAACCCTTTAGTGTACTGCTACTTTGACATCCATCATAACATAAAATAGAGAGCCCTTTAGTATAATGCTACTTTGACATCCATCATAACATAAAATAGAGAACTCTTTAGTATAATGCTACTTTGACTTCCACCATAACATAAAATAGAGAACCCTTTAGTATAATGCTACTTTGACATCCATCATAACATAAAATAGAGAGCCCTTTAGTATAATGCTGCTTTGACATCCACCATAACATAAAATAGAGAACCCTTTAGTATAATGCTGCTTTGACATCCACCATAACATAAAATAGAGAACCCTTTAGTATAATGCTGCTTTGACATCCATCATAACATAAAATAGAGAACCCTTTAGTATAATGCTACTTTGACATCCATCATAACATAAAATAGAGAACCCTTTAGTATAATGCTACTTTGACATCCACCATAACATAAAATAGAGAACCCTTTAGTATAATGCTACTTTGACATCCACCATAACATAAAATAGAGAACTCTTTAGTATAATGCTGCTTTGACATCCACCATAACATAAAATAGAGAGCCCTTTAGTATATTGCTGCTTTGACATCCACCATAACATAAAATAGAGAACTCTTTAGTATAATGCTACTTTGACATCCACCATAACATAAAATAGAGAGCCCTTTAGTATAATGCTACTTTGACATCCACCATAACATAAAATAGAGAGCCCTTTAGTATAATGCTGCTTTGACATTCACCATAACATAAAATAGAGAACCCTTTAGTATAATGCTACTTTGACATTCACCATAACATAAAATAGAGAGCCCTTTAGTATAATGCTACTTTGACATCCACCATAACATAAAATAGAGAGCCCTTTAGTATAATGCTACTTTGACATCCACCATAACATAAAATAGAGAACCCTTTAGTATAATGCTACTTTGACATTCACCATAACATAAAATAGAGAGCCCTTTAGTGTACTGCTACTTTGACATCCACCATAACATAAAATAGAGAGCCCTTTAGTATAATGCTACTTTGACATCCACCATAACATAAAATAGAGAGCCCTTTAGTATAATGCTGCTTTGACATCCACCATAACATAAAATAGAGAACCCTTTAGTATAATGCTACTTTGACATTCACCATAACATAAAATAGAGAGCCCTTTAGTATAATGCTACTTTGACATCCACCATAACATAAAATAGAGAGCCCTTTAGTATAATGCTGCTTTGACATCCACCATAACATAAAATAGAGAGCCCTTTAGTATAATGCTGCTTTGACATCCACCATAACATAAAATAGAGAACTCTTTAGTATAATGCTACTTTGACATCCACCATAACATAAAATAGAGAGCCCTTTAGTATAATGCTGCTTTGACATCCACCATAACATAAAATAGAGAGCCCTTTAGTATAATGCTACTTTGACATCCACCATAACATAAAATAGAGAGCCCTTTAGTATAATGCTGCTTTGACATCCACCATAACATAAAATAGAGAGCCCTTTAGTATAATGCTACTTTGACATTCACCATAAGATAAAATAGAGAACCCTTTAGTATAATGCTACTTTGACATCCATCATAACATAAAATAGAGAACCCTTTAGTATAATGCTACTTTGACATCCATCATAACATAAAATAGAGAGCCCTTTAGTATAATGCTACTTTGACATCCATCATAACATAAAATAGAGAACCCTTTAGTATAGTGCTACTTTGACATCCACCATAACATAAAATAGAGAACCTTTTAGTATAATGCTGCTTTGACATCCATCATAACATAAAATAGAGAGCCCTTTAGTATAATGCTGCTTTGACATCCATCATAACATAAAATAGAGAGCCCTTTAGTATAATGCTACTTTGACATCCATCATAACATAAAATAGAGAGCCCTTTAGTATAATGCTGCTTTGACATCCACCATAACATAAAATAGAGAACCCTTTAGTATAATGCTACTTTGACATTCACCATAACATAAAATAGAGAACCCTTTAGTATAATGCTGCTTTGACATCCATCATAACATAAAATAGAGAGCCCTTTAGTATAATGCTGCTTTGACATCCATCATAACATAAAACAGAGAGCCCTTTAGTATAATGCTGCTTTGACATCCACCATAACATAAAATAGAGAACTCTTTAGTATAATGCTACTTTGACATCCACCATAACATAAAATAGAGAACCTTTTAGTATAATGCTACTTTGACATTCACCATAACATAAAATAGAGAACCCTTTAGTATAATGCTACTTTGACATCCATCATAACATAAAATAGAGAACCCTTTAGTATAATGCTACTTTGACATTCACCATAACATAAAATAGAGAGCCCTTTAGTATAATGCTACTTTGACATCCATCATAACATAAAATAGAGAACCCTTTAGTATAATGCTGCTTTGACATCCACCATAACATAAAATAGAGAGCCCTTTAGTATAATGCTACTTTGACATCCATCATAACATAAAATAGAGAACCCTTTAGTATAATGCTGCTTTGACATCCACCATAACATAAAATAGAGAACCTTTTAGTATAATGCTACTTTGACATTCACCATAACATAAAATAGAGAACCCTTTAGTATAATGCTGCTTTGACATACACCATAACATAAAATAGAGAACCTTTTAGTATAATGCTACTTTGACATCCATCATAACATAAAATAGAGAGCCCTTTAGTATAATGCTGCTTTGACATCCACCATAATATAAAATAGAGAACCCTTTAGTATAATGCTACTTTGACATCCACCATAACATAAAATAGAGAGCCCTTTAGTATAATGCTGCTTTGACATCCATCATAACATAAAATAGAGAGCCCTTTAGTATAATGCTACTTTGACATCCATCATAACATAAAATAGAGAGCCCTTTAGTATAATGCTGCTTTGACATCCACCATAACATAAAATAGAGAACCCTTTAGTATAATGCTACTTTGACATTCACCATAACATAAAATAGAGAACCGTTTAGTATAATGCTGCTTTGACATCCATCATAACATAAAATAGAGAGCCCTTTAGTATAATGCTGCTTTGACATCCATCATAACATAAAACAGGGAGCCCTTTAGTATAATGCTGCTTTGACATCCACCATAACATAAAATAGAGAACTCTTTAGTATAATGCTACTTTGACATCCACCATAACATAAAATAGAGAACCTTTTAGTATAATGCTACTTTGACATTCACCATAACATAAAATAGAGAACCCTTTAGTATAATGCTACTTTGACATCCATCATAACATAAAATAGAGAACCCTTTAGTATAATGCTACTTTGACATTCACCATAACATAAAATAGAGAGCCCTTTAGTATAATGCTACTTTGACATCCATCATAACATAAAATAGAGAACCCTTTAGTATAATGCTGCTTTGACATCCACCATAACATAAAATAGAGAGCCCTTTAGTATAATGCTACTTTGACATCCATCATAACATAAAATAGAGAACCCTTTAGTATAATGCTGCTTTGACATCCACCATAACATAAAATAGAGAACCTTTTAGTATAATGCTACTTTGACATTCACCATAACATAAAATAGAGAACCCTTTAGTATAATGCTGCTTTGACATACACCATAACATAAAATAGAGAACCTTTTAGTATAATGCTACTTTGACATCCATCATAACATAAAATAGAGAGCCCTTTAGTATAATGCTGCTTTGACATCCACCATAATATAAAATAGAGAACCCTTTAGTATAATGCTACTTTGACATCCACCATAACATAAAATAGAGAACCTTTTAGTATAATGCTACTTTGACATTCACCATAACATAAAATAGAGAACCCTTTAGTATAATGCTACTTTGACATCCATCATAACATAAAATAGAGAACCCTTTAGTATAATGCTGCTTTGACATCCACCATAACATAAAATAGAGAACCTTTTAGTATAATGCTACTTTGACATCCATCATAACATAAAATAGAGAGCCCTTTAGTATAATGCTGCTTTGACATCCACCATAACATAAAATAGAGAACCCTTTAGTATAATGCTACTTTGACATCCACCATAACATAAAATAGAGAACCTTTTAGTATAATGCTACTTTGACATTCACCATAACATAAAATAGAGAACCCTTTAGTATAATGCTACTTTGACATCCATCATAACATAAAATAGAGAACCCTTTAGTATAATGCTACTTTGACATCCACCATAACATAAAATAGAGAACCCTTTAGTATAATGCTACTTTGACATCCACCATAACATAAAATAGAGAACCCTTTAGTATAATGCTACTTTGACATCCATCATAACATAAAATAGAGAACCCTTTAGTATAATGCTGCTTTGACATCCACCATAACATAAAATAGAGAACCCTTTAGTATAATGCTACTTTGACATCCACCATAACATAAAATAGAGAACCCTTTAGTATAATGCTACTTTGACATCCACCATAACATAAAATAGAGAACCTTTTAGTATAATGCTACTTTGACATTCACCATAACATAAAATAGAGAACCCTTTAGTATAATGCTACTTTGACATCCATCATAACATAAAATAGAGAACCCTTTAGTATAATGCTACTTTGACATCCATCATAACATAAAATAGAGAGCCCTTTAGTATAATGCTGCTTTGACATCCACCATAACATAAAATAGAGAACCCTTTAGTATAATGCTACTTTGACATCCACCATAACATAAAATAGAGAACCCTTTAGTATAATGCTACTTTGACATCCACCATAACATAAAATAGAGAACTCTTTAGTATAATGCTACTTTGACTTCCACCATAACATAAAATTGAGAACCCTTTAGTATAATGCTGCTTTGACATCCACCATAACATAAAATAGAGAACTCTTTAGTATAATGCTACTTTGACATCCACCATAACATAAAATAGAGAACCCTTTAGTGTACTGCTACTTTGACATCCACCATAACATAAAATAGAGAACCCTTTAGTGTACTGCTACTTTGACATCCACCATAACATAAAATAGAGAACCCTTTAGTGTACTGCTACTTTGACAACCACCATAACATAAAATAGAGAACCCTTTAGTGTACTGCTACTTTGACATCCACCATAACATAAAATAGAGAACCTTTTAGTATAATGCTACTTTGACATCCACCATAACATAAAATAGAGAACTCTTTAGTATAATGCTACTTTGACATCCACCATAACATAAAATAGAGAACCCTTTAGTATAATGCTACTTTGACATCCACCATAACATAAAATAGAGAACCCTTTAGTATAATGCTACTTTGACATCCACCATAACATAAAATAGAGAGCCCTTTAGTATAATGCTGCTTTGACATTCACCATAACATAAAATAGAGAACCCTTTAGTATAATGCTACTTTGACATTCACCATAACATAAAATAGAGAGCCCTTTAGTATAATGCTACTTTGACATCCACCATAACATAAAATAGAGAGCCCTTTAGTATAATGCTACTTTGACATCCACCATAACATAAAATAGAGAACCCTTTAGTATAATGCTACTTTGACATTCACCATAACATAAAATAGAGAGCCCTTTAGTGTACTGCTACTTTGACATCCACCATAACATAAAATAGAGAGCCCTTTAGTATAATGCTACTTTGACATCCACCATAACATAAAATAGAGAGCCCTTTAGTATAATGCTGCTTTGACATCCACCATAACATAAAATAGAGAACCCTTTAGTATAATGCTACTTTGACATTCACCATAACATAAAATAGAGAGCCCTTTAGTATAATGCTACTTTGACATCCACCATAACATAAAATAGAGAGCCCTTTAGTATAATGCTGCTTTGACATCCACCATAACATAAAATAGAGAGCCCTTTAGTATAATGCTGCTTTGACATCCACCATAACATAAAATAGAGAACTCTTTAGTATAATGCTACTTTGACATCCACCATAACATAAAATAGAGAGCCCTTTAGTATAATGCTACTTTGACATCCACCATAACATAAAATAGAGAACCCTTTAGTATAATGCTGCTTTGACATCCACCATAACATAAAATAGAGAGCCCTTTAGCATAATGCTACTTTGACATCCACCATAACATAAAATAGAGAGCCCTTTAGTATAATGCTGCTTTGACATCCACCATAACATAAAATAGAGAGCCCTTTAGTATAATGCTACTTTGACATTCACCATAACATAAAATAGAGAACCCTTTAGTATAATGCTACTTTGACATCCATCATAACATAAAATAGAGAACCCTTTAGTATAATGCTACTTTGACATCCATCATAACATAAAATAGAGAGCCCTTTAGTATAATGCTACTTTGACATCCATCATAACATAAAATAGAGAACCCTTTAGTATAGTGCTACTTTGACATCCACCATAACATAAAATAGAGAACCTTTTAGTATAATGCTGCTTTGACATCCATCATAACATAAAATAGAGAGCCCTTTAGTATAATGCTGCTTTGACATCCATCATAACATAAAATAGAGAGCCCTTTAGTATAATGCTACTTTGACATCCATCATAACATAAAATAGAGAGCCCTTTAGTATAATGCTGCTTTGACATCCACCATAACATAAAATAGAGAACCCTTTAGTATAATGCTACTTTGACATTCACCATAACATAAAATAGAGAACCCTTTAGTATAATGCTGCTTTGACATCCATCATAACATAAAATAGAGAGCCCTTTAGTATAATGCTGCTTTGACATCCACCATAACATAAAACAGAGAGCCCTTTAGTATAATGCTGCTTTGACTTCCACCATAACATAAAATAGAGAACTCTTTAGTATAATGCTACTTTGACTTCCACCATAACATAAAATAGAGAGCCCTTTAGTATAATGCTGCTTTGACATCCACCATAACATAAAATAGAGAACTCTTTAGTATAATGCTACTTTGACATTCACCATAACATAAAATAGAGAACCCTTTAGTATAATGCTGCTTTGACATCCACCATAACATAAAACAGAGAGCCCTTTAGTATAATGCTGCTTTGACTTCCACCATAACATAAAATAGAGAACTCTTTAGTATAATGCTACTTTGACATTCACCATAACATAAAATAGAGAACCCTTTAGTATAATGCTACTTTGACATCCATCATAACATAAAATAGGGAACCCTTTAGTATAATGCTACTTTGACATTCACCATAACATAAAATAGAGAGCCCTTTAGTATAATGCTACTTTGACATCCATCATAACATAAAATAGAGAACCTTTTAGTATAATGCTACTTTGACATTCACCATAACATAAAATAGAGAACCCTTTAGTATAATGCTGCTTTGACATCCACCATAACATAAAATAGAGAACCTTTTAGTATAATGCTACTTTGACATCCATCATAACATAAAATAGAGAGCCCTTTAGTATAATGCTGCTTTGACATCCACCATAACATAAAATAGAGAACCCTTTAGTATAATGCTACTTTGACATCCACCATAACATAAAATAGAGAACCTTTTAGTATAATGCTACTTTGACATTCACCATAACATAAAATAGAGAACCCTTTAGTATAATGCTACTTTGACATCCATCATAACATAAAATAGAGAACCCTTTAGTATAATGCTCCTTTGACATCCACCATAACATAAAATAGAGAACCTTTTAGTATAATGCTACTTTGACATCCATCATAACATAAAATAGAGAGCCCTTTAGTATAATGCTGCTTTGACATCCACCATAACATAAAATAGAGAACCCTTTAGTATAATGCTACTTTGACATCCACCATAACATAAAATAGAGAACCTTTTAGTATAATGCTACTTTGACATTCACCATAACATAAAATAGAGAACCCTTTAGTATAATGCTACTTTGACATCCATCATAACATAAAATAGAGAACCCTTTAGTATAATGCTACTTTGACATCCACCATAACATAAAATAGAGAACCCTTTAGTATAATGCTACTTTGACATCCACCATAACATAAAATAGAGAACCCTTTAGTATAATGCTACTTTGACATCCATCATAACATAAAATAGAGAACCCTTTAGTATAATGCTGCTTTGACATCCATCATAACATAAAATAG
Organism: Bathymodiolus septemdierum; assembly: GCA_963383655.1. Taxonomy (NCBI): domain Eukaryota; kingdom Metazoa; phylum Mollusca; class Bivalvia; order Mytilida; family Modiolidae; genus Bathymodiolus; species Bathymodiolus septemdierum. Next base: position 12,152,030 of record OY726519.1, on the reverse strand, counting down.
AGAACCCTTTAGTATAATGCTACTTTGACATCCACCATAACATAAAATAGAGAACCCTTTAGTATAATGCTACTTTGACATCCACCATAACATAAAATAGAGAACCTTTTAGTATAATGCTACTTTGACATTCACCATAACATAAAATAGAGAACCCTTTAGTATAATGCTACTTTGACATCCATCATAACATAAAATAGAGAGCCCTTTAGTATAATGCTGCTTTGACATCCACCATAACATAAAATAGAGAACCCTTTAGTATAATGCTACTTTGACATCCACCATAACATAAAATAGAGAACCCTTTAGTATAATGCTACTTTGACATCCACCATAACATAAAATAGAGAACTCTTTAGTATAATGCTACTTTGACTTCCACCATAACATAAAATAGAGAACCCTTTAGTATAATGCTGCTTTGACATCCACCATAACATAAAATAGAGAACTCTTTAGTATAATGCTACTTTGACATCCACCATAACATAAAATAGAGAACCCTTTAGTGTACTGCTACTTTGACATCCACCATAACATAAAATAGAGAACCCTTTAGTGTACTGCTACTTTGACATCCACCATAACATAAAATAGAGAACCCTTTAGTGTACTGCTACTTTGACAACCACCATAACATAAAATAGAGAACCCTTTAGTGTACTGCTACTTTGACATCCACCATAACATAAAATAGAGAACCTTTTAGTATAATGCTACTTTGACATCCACCATAACATAAAATAGAGAACTCTTTAGTATAATGCTACTTTGACATCCACCATAACATAAAATAGAGAACCCTTTAGTATAATGCTACTTTGACATCCACCATAACATAAAATAGAGAACCCTTTAGTATAATGCTACTTTGACATCCACCATAACATAAAATAGAGAACCCTTTAGTGTACTGCTACTTTGACATCCACCATAACATAAAATAGAGAACCTTTGAGTATAATTCTACTTTGACATCCACCATAACATAAAATAGAGAACTCTTTAGAATAATGCTACTTTGACATCCACCATAACATAAAATAGAGAACCCTTTAGTATAATTCTACTTTGACATCCACCATAACATAAAATAGAGAACCCTTTAGTATAATGCTACTTTGACATCCACCATAACATAAAATAGAGAACCCTTTAGTATAATGCTACTTTGACATCTACCATAACATAAAATAGAGAACCCTTTAGTATAATGCTACTTTGACATCCACCATAACATAAAATAGAGAACCCTTTAGTATAATGCTACTTTGACATCCACCATAACATAAAATAGAGAACCCTTTAGTATAATGCTACTTTGACATCCACCATAACATAAAATAGAGAACCTTTTAGTATAATGCTACTTTGACATTCACCATAACATAAAATAGAGAACTCTTTAGTATAATGCTACTTTGACATCCATCATAACATAAAATAGAGAACCCTTTAGTATAATGCTACTTTGACATCCACCATAACATAAAATAGAGAACCCTTTAGTATAATGCTACTTTGACATCCACCATAACATAAAATAGAGAACCCTTTAGTATAATGCTACTTTGACATCCACCATAACATAAAATAGAGAACTCTTTAGTGTACTGCTACTTTGACATCCACCATAACATAAAATAGAGAACCTTTTAGCATAATGCTACTTTGACATCCACCATAACATAAAATAGAGAACCCTTTAGTATAATGCTACTTTGACATCCACCATAACATAAAATAGAGAATCCTTTAGCATAATGCTACTTTGACATCCACCATAACATAAAATAGAGAACCCTTTAGCATAATGCTACTTTGACATCCACCATAACATAAAATAGAGAATCCTTTAGTATAATGCTACTTTGACATCCACCATAACATAAAATAGAGAATCCTTTAGCATAATGCTACTTTGACATTCACCATAACATAAAATAGAGAACTCTTTAGTATAATGCTGCTTTGACATCCACCATAACATAAAATAGAGAACCCTTTAGCATAATGCTACTTTGACATTCACCATAACATAAAATAGAGAACCCTTTAGTATAATGCTACTTTGACATCCACCATAACATAAAATAGAGAACCCTTTAGCATAATGCTACTTTGACATCCACCATAACATAAAATAGAGAACCCTTTAGTATAATGCTACTTTGACATCCACCATAACATAAAATAGAGAACCCTTTAGCATAATGCTACTTTGACATCCACCATAACATAAAATAGAGAACCCTTTAGTATAATGCTACTTTGACATCCACCATAACATAAAATAGAGAACCCTTTAGTATAATGCTACTTTGACATTCACCATAACATAAAATAGAGAACCCTTTAGTATAATGCTGCTTTGACATCCACCATAACATAAAATAGAGAACCCTTTAGCATAATGCTACTTTGACATTCACCATAACATAAAATAGAGAACCCTTTAGTATAATGCTACTTTGACATCCACCATAACATAAAATAGAGAACCCTTTAGCATAATGCTACTTTGACATCCACCATAACATAAAATAGAGAACCCTTTAGTATAATGCTACTTTGACATCCACCATAACATAAAATAGAGAACCCTTTAGCATAATGCTACTTTGACATCCACCATAACATAAAATAGAGAACCCTTTAGTATAATGCTACTTTGACATCCACCATAACATAAAATAGAGAATCCTTTAGCATAATGCTACTTTGACATCCACCATAACATAAAATAGAGAACCCTTTAGTATAATGCTACTTTGACATCCACCATAACATAAAATAGAGAACCCTTTAGTATAGTGCTACTTTGACATCCACCATAACATAAAATAGAGAACCCTTTAGTATAGTGCTACTTTGACATCCACCATAACATAAAATAGAGAACCCTTTAGTATAGTGCTACTTTGACATCCACCATAACATAAAATAGAGAACCCTTTAGTATAGTGCTACTTTGACATGCACCATAACATAAATTAGAGAACCCTTTAGTATAATGCTACTTTGACATCCACCATAACATAAAATAGAGAACCCTTTAGTATAATGCTACTTTCATAGTGATTTTTGCAGTTTGTTAGTACCCCAAAAAATCCATGAAAACAAGTATCCAACAAATATTATAAAAGTACATGGAAACAGAATTGTATACCAGTATTGAATTAAAAAAGTGTACATTGTTATGGATTCAATCAATAAAATAATGAGGTAATAATATCAAATTCTGAAATACATTGAAACACTACTTATACTACCCCTGGCTCATGTAATATATTAGTTAGTATTAAATATTTTATTTTCTTCATTTGACACTACAACAATAAAACATATTATACCTGTCAGCATATAATAGTTGGTCTTAAAATTATCATCTGCTTCCTGCAGCCACTGCTGTATTCCATTGCCAACTAATATACTGTAAAAATAAATTATTAGTCTTGTGATGAATAAGATAAACATGAGAATGCATCAAAAGTTATATGCATAAATTCTAAACTTGTGCTTGAACTTATATTGAAACCTGTCTAAACCAAATACCCTTCTGATCAATGTATTTGTCCAGAATAGACAGGGTATTCAGATTAGACAGGTTGAATGTGATACAGATTTTAGGATTAGAACTACATGTATATTTAAACTCAGTTTACACAGGATTCTGATTAATTCTGAGTTTTGTTTATACAGGTATTACATGTATCAGTTATCTACATGTGTATACATACCTATGGGCATTGAAAATGGTACCATCCTGAAGTATTTCTGTTTAGCCTGAGGTGAAGCCGAAGGTTGCACAGTATTGCTGAAGGGTGATACAATCTCAATGCCCACGGGTAGACACATAGATAATGATTTTATCTCCAGTTTGAAAATAAAAATAGATTTTTAGTGATTTTCTTGTTCTTTTTGTAACATTATCATAGAGTTTTTGTACTTGCAGACTAAACTACCATAACTTAGGTGAAAATTTGGGTTCCTTTTGACAAAGGGTAGGGAGATGACTTGGGTATCACCCTACCGTTAACCAATTTTCAACATTTCTCAATCTTGCTTTGTTGTGATTTAGTTTTTTGCATTTGGCATGTATTGTCACGTGGATAGCATTACATTATCAACGATGTTACCAGTAAAAGGGTCAAGAATTCCATTGATAAAAGAAAATGTGTTTATACCTATTTTGAGTGAGCTGGTAGTAAGATAAACAAATGACGAAATCAGGTGATAACAATAATACAAAGTGATGTTTGTATTCAAACAACTTGATCATTTCTATGAAGGCACAAATTTGAAATAACATCAAAATACAAGTTGATGTAGAGCGAATCAACAAATGTAACACACACGGTAAACATGACCATCAATACAGTAGGAATACTAAATCTCTTGATATAATTTACTGCATTTTTTCTATATTTTATCGGGACGTTTTTCATTCTTTTTTCAAGAATTTTGTCCTCCCTTCTCTGTGTGGGATGATTCTAAGAGTTTGATGCCATTTTTATATCCATAGCAACAAAGGAAAAAACTGTATAATATCAAACCATTTTTAAAGTTTGAAACAAAGAAAAGATATTTTAAAATGTGACTCAGTTTGACATTCTTTAGATACAGCTGTGTTAATATTGGACAGGGCTCACTGTTTTACATTTTTTTCATGAACCTACCTTGGTGGAATTCTGCCTAAAGACAAATTTCCTGCTTTCTGTTTTTCTATCAGTAATCTAGCTACCTCTACTGGATTTTGAATTCCTACAATATCAATAAGATCATAGTGACTAGACTTTTTTAATTTATATTCTTTTACTTTATTATCATATTATAAATATCTATCATCATTTAACCGCATCAGTGGCGTAATGGTTAGCGTGCTCGCCTCGAGTGCGGTAGATTGTGAGTTCGAGCCCCGGTCGGGTCAAACCAAAGACTATAAAATTGGTATTTGTTGCTTCTCCGCTAAACATGCAGCATTAAGGAGAAAGAGCAAAGACTGGTTGGCTCTGAATCAGAATAATGTGTTCGAGTGGAGCGACATGTCTACCCACGAACTGTTGTTTCAGTGAGCTAGCACTATAAAAATCCAACTCAGCGTGTTGGTCTAGTTCAAAGCGAACCTTGTCATCATCTCATTGAAAATTAACTTGTACTCGCCATGAAATAGCTGAAAAATTCTGAATTGGTGCTAAACAACAATCACTCACTCTATCATCATAATTATGTAAATTAGATTTATTGAGTTCTTACTTTATTTACACAACATAAATTAAATGTGTGAGTTTTATCATAACAATGATTGAGTTAACCACTGGGCATGTTTTATGGTTGGTGAGATTGCTGATCATCACTGTTTAACTCTCTTTATCAACTGTTATTTTACTATTGTTCAACTTAGATCACTATCCCAACAAAACAGAGATCACTAGATCACCACAACTCTGTATATTCTATAAGACATTTGACAATGAGATAACTTTGTTAGCTGTTGTAGTAAATTAATTTCTTATTAACAATCTTGTATATACAACACCTGAAGCACAACCAACAGCACCAAACTGAAGTGACGATCCATCCATAACACTAGCATCACATTCTACAGTTCCATTAATGGTCAGATTGGACCCCAGTCCTGCATTGGTTTGTGGAGAATCCTTAAATGTAGCAAAGATTCTGGTGCAGTAAAACGTTTCTCAAACAGACATTGCTTGGACTAAATTAGACAGGTTGAATTTGTAACAATTTTAAACATTGGGGTTAGATTATGGTTGCATTCAAGATAGTAGAATCTTCAAGGTAAACTTTGAAGATAATCTATATCTAATATTGAACAATCAAATTTGTACATCTTTTTCAAAATGGTGCAGAATAAATATATTTTCATGTACATTGTATACACTATACTTAAATTAATAAAGGTAACACCTAGCACAGAATGTAGATATGGGCAAGTTAAACAAGTGTATATTAAAATAACTACATTATAATTACACTCAAGTGAAGTTTATATTTCTCCCAATAACTTTCAAATATGACACAAAAGCATAAACTCTAAAGATATAGTTAAACAATGCTGTAGACTATTACATTGTACTGTATACCTCTAAACATTTAACAACAGTCGTTACACAATCTACTGCATTAGATCCATTCTTTAATGCTTCTATTCCCTTTAAATAAAATTCTATGAAAATCAAAATGACAAGAACAAGCCTCTTTCTAATGAAAGGATCATTCATGTTTTTTTTACTAGATCAACATGCCGAGATAGATATTAATTCTGCTAGCTTGCTGAAACATGAAACAGAGTGCAGGTTAACATGTTGTTCCACTCTGACACATTATCCTGACTCCAAATCAACCAGTTATTGTTTTTAACTCCTTAATGCCGCATGCTTAGTGAAGAAGCACCAAATACCAGTTTTATAGTCTTTGCTTTGACCTGACATGGGGTTGAACTGACATTCTTCCTCACTTCTTGAGATTAGCATGCTAATCAATACCACACTGTGGTTGTTTTCAACAATAAATTAGTGAACATTTCCTTAGTTTGTGGTATATAGTGATCTTTGTTGTGGTTATATATCTTTTTTGAGGCGAGAGGTAGTAATTTGTTTCATTAATAACCTGGTGGAGGTAGTAATTTGTTTCATTAATAACCTGGTGGAGGTAGTAATTTGTTTCATTAATAACCTGGTGGAGGTAGTAATTTGTTTCATTAATAACCTGGTGGAGGTAGTAATTTGTTTCATTAATAACCTGGTGGAATTGTTGTCCTTCATTCTTTAAACTTTGTTTTCATAATAATAAAATACTTTCATTATTTAAGTCTTAAAAATTACTAGTTTGGTAGAATTTATATTTTAAGCTGCAAACTTTACCTTCAGACAAGCTTGTATACAAATTGTCCTATAAATTTCTGACTTGGATTCAGAGTGATATCCTGCACCTGATTAAAAAATATAAATACATGTATAGGATTATTACAAGAACATATTTGGGTGTCTATGACAGAAAATTCACCTCAAGTAAAATTCAATAGTTAAAGTTCAGCATTTTTATTGTTTACCTTTGTATCACAGCTAAAATCACTATCAGGTCTACAATAATGATTAAATGAACATAATACATGCTTTAAAGTGAATGTGATGTGATATATTTGGTGCAGATATCACAATCATGTCAGATTAAAGAGAAATCTTCCTTCATCAGCAGCATGACAAAAGTGGCTTATTTTGATGTAATCCAATAAATCATGTGGTGGAGAAAACATTAAGTAGTCCTACATCTAAAAATACTTCAGTTTAAATGTGAAAAACTGTTCACACAACATAAACAGGATTGTCAACATTTTTGCATTGGAAGCCTTCTCTTTTTTTAATTTTATATTACACAAAACACCATTGACTGCATGGAAATTTTACTGATATGGTGTCTAGTGGACATGGTAGGTCATTGTTTGCCCTTTTGCTTTTATGCTTTTAGATTCAGTTCTGATTAATTTTATATGTAACTGTGTTTTATGTATGCACGAGTTTGCTTTTATGTATGACTATGTATACATGAGCTTATGTTTTATACTAATGTCTATGCATGCATGTTTTGGTGTTTTTGCTTTGTGATGTCAAGTAATATGTGCTTGTAAAGTTATTTTATACTTGTATGTGCTTTTTATGTAATAGTCGATTCAAAAGCTCACTAGAGCTTATGTTATGTGTTATAGATATTTCGACTTTAAATAAAACTTGATTTGAAAAATTTGATTTGACAATTTTGTATTGTTTGTGCTTCTGATTATCCCTTTGATATCTTCAAACTTTTCTTAAAATAATATGCTTTCTACCATTGTTTCCCGCACACTTTTATTTTTCATTAATTCTTGATGTTTTCGAACACATTCATTTTTTTCGGAGACTAACATTGACCGTCACTCATTTCACTTTTACTTTGATTTTTTTCTCCATTTTTTTCTTGTATTTGTAGCAAATCAACTTTTACTTACATCAGTTTGAAATTTCAATAAATATATTTCAATAATTGGAGTTGGTGATTTTACCTGCATGTATTGCAATCATTTTGAATATTAAATTTATGAATATTTAACGATTTAAAAACCCTTTGAAAAGGTTCAAAATCTCTGTGCTTTGAACCGGAAGGGATTTCCCGAAAAAATACAATTTACGTCATCTGGTGCATTTTGGGATATTTACGTGGCATCACAAAAAATATTTAAGACGTGTAAATTGACAACCGGTGAAGTTAAACGTCATTTAGGTGTCTGTGGAAGTAAGTATACCCCAATATCTTAAACAAATGACCCGTTTCTTTACCATATTGTATATAAACTCTGAAATAGATCTAGTACCACTCATAAAACAGGAAGTTTTTATTTATCACTCGTGTTGGAATCTAAATCTATTCATTCAGAAATTGGAGAGGCTTGTCGTTAGTTGTAAACATATTTTGAAACCTGAATTTTCAGAAAATGAAAGTTGATATTTTGTTCAAGTAAGCAATTGTGTTAATTTTACATTTTTTTAAAAGAAAATATATTCAGACTTCAGTGCTCGTATGACTGTTTATGTGTATAATATTAATGACAATCTGGACAAACGTGGTACATATATTTCTTCCATTTTTTAGATTAGATAGTAGGCCTATGTGAATTTTGATAACATCATGGATTTCGTTTGACTTGGCACTTAGAATTTTGAAGTGTATTAAGGGAGCTTACATGCTAAGTTTTCCATATGTAAGATTTTTAGATACAGTTACACCACCTACAATGGCTACATCTACATCCATACGGTTGATCTGCAGTGGTAATTCCATAACGCAGATACTGATGGGACATATTCTATCAACTGTACACCAATACCCATGCTTAGGAGTAGAACTGTCAGAAGACCTGGGATGGGAGCCACATATCAACATGGCAATCTCAAAGGCAAACAAAGTCCTTGGTTTTCTGAGAAGAAACATCGGCAAATGTCCTCAGGATATCAAGGAAAAAGCCTACCTGACACTTGTTCGCCCACACCTTGAATACTCATCAGCAGTATGGGACCCATACAGAAAACAACATATCAACGCCATCGAAATGGTCCAGAGAAGAGCTGCCCGATTTGCCACATCTACATACTGTCGAGAACCAGGGACGGTCACTAACATCTTGAACACCCTAGGCTGGCCTTCTCTTTCAGTCAAGGCGAAAAACTAGCAGACTGACTCTCCTCTATAAAGCCACCCATGATAAAGCTGCCATTAACATTCCATCTTACATCAGAAGACCCTCCATATCTACACGGCAATACTACCCTGACAAATTCTCCCAGATCAGTACTTCTACAGATGCATACAAGTTCAGCTTCCTTCCACGAACCATAACCGACTGGAACAGCCTTCATCCAGAAGCTTACCAGGCTACCACACCAGAGAGCTTCAAGGAGATCATCCAGAAACTGCAGACGTAAACAGTGAACCATCTGTTTTTATCTGCATTTTACTTGCACTTGTAAATACAGAGCACCCAGGTTGACGTTTGCACAGCAGTATCTGCGTTATGGAATTACCACTGCAGATCAACTGTATGGATGTAGAAGTCGTGAATAGAATATTGACACTGTTGGATGTATTTTATGACAAAACATTAAGAAACAAAACTTTTGATAAGCCATTATTAATGTACAAAATGTATACTGATATTGGTCATGGTGGTACATAACCTCAGCTATGTTCTGTCTATCCATTTATTTATTCTAAGGATTTGTTTATATAATGTATGACTGCATAAATGCTATTACATTTCATGATATGCAAACAAAAACTGGACTACAAATTTATTAGACTTCAAAACAAATTTTATTTTTAGAGCCAAAATGGCGACATACCAAGAATTTATTCAGCAAAATGAAGACCGTGATGGGACAAGATTCAGTTGGAATGTATGGCCATCTAGTCGTATTGAGGCAACACGAATGGTTATTCCACTTGGATGTCTACTAACACCAATTAAAGAAAGGACAGACCTTCCACCTATACAGTATGACCCAGTTCTGTGTACAAGACCTTCATGTAGAGCTATTCTGAATCCTTTCTGGTGAGTTGAATGTGTCATTTCTAAACCATAGTTAACTATAGATAGTAATAAATGACATTTTGACACACATTATATTTTGGAAAAGTTATAATGAGCAAATTTATAACCATGTTATCATGTATCAAATCTATCACTTTGTCCTGTTACTAGATCTTTATACTTAGGAAAACAATTTATATGTATTGTTCTATGAGACTTTATATTAATATCATGTAATATCCTCTTGACATGTTGACAGACAGAATTCTTGTGGAAAATTGATCAGATCAATCACATATATATCTGTATTTAGTTTTATGTACATAAATACATGTTTTACCTTTATATGTGTAATATTATGTTTTATTTTTTTTCATAGTCAAGTGGATTACAGAGCAAAGATCTGGGCATGTAATTTCTGTTTCCAGAGAAACCCTGTAAGTTTGCATCCATACAGAGATAAGATATGTAATGCTGCCTGAATGATTGTGGAATATGTTGCCTTGTATGATAAATTAAACACTAAGCACAATGTTAGATTTTGCTTGGTTATATTTGAGTCATGCACTTTTCTATGGACGGTGTATGGGCATTGATTCTAATTTTATATAAAGCCGATCTGTAAGATGTTAATCTAGTGTAGTTTAGTTTATAACCTTACATATAAAGAGAACACCTTAGTGATGTTGAATGTAAGGGATTTGATTTAGTAAGATTTTTGTTGAAAAATGCAGATGGAATATAAAATAAGTAATACAATTATAGTAAAGAACTTCTATATTTTTATCAATTAAATTGTTACACTTTTATTTCAAACAGAATTTTTCATGAAAGCTTAAACCCAATAAAAATTTGTTGAAATAATGATTTTATTTTTATTTCAGTTTCCTCCACAATATGCAGCCATTTCAGAACAACATCAGCCAGCTGAGATTATACCATCATATTCTACACTTGAGTATACAATAACAGTGAGTATCCACACATATATATCTCTAAAACACACACCTGATTATAAGTTTTATGTACACCTGGGTAGTCCATGGAAACTATCATAATAAATTATAGCACTTTTTATGTGTACATAGATGAAACATATTGTACATGTATCAAGTTTTCTGTCTGATGTAAACATGTTACGCACTAATTTTTCCATTGAACGAATTTCTGCAAACTTTACAAGATTATTAGGAATGAGAATCGGTCTATGTTCTTTTTCATGATTTCAACTGTTGTCATTCCAGATTTATGGAACTTTATCTCATGAAAAATAGGCTGTTGTAAATGTGCAACATACTAATGGAATTTTATAAAAGTATATGTTGCAGCTGTTTATTAAATTTTTCAATATGCAAAATTCAACCATTACTGTGAACTTTTAATTTATAATCTGTAAATAATAAAAATCCACTATGTATTACAGAGAGCTCAATGTCACCCACCTGTATTTTTGATTGTTTTGGACACATGCATGGAAGAAGAAGATTTGCAGGCTGTGAAGGTATGGTTTAATTACAGTCAAATCTTGAACTTGGATCAGTAATTTGCCTGGATAACTTAAGGTTAACATTTGGTCCTTTTGTAGTAGCTTTGATTTAAATATATATATTGTGGATAACTGAAATAGTTGGTTGAAGTGATTGGTCCTTTTGACTTCAACACAACCAGATTTAACTGTATATCTGTGTATACTTCAAAACAAAGTTTGGCATCAAAGTATTTTAAAAGGACTTTTCTGAGAAAAAATTTCTACAAAATGTACCACTAATGGAATTATTGTAGGTATCATGTTCTAATGCTGTATGTTAGTAAATTTTTTAAGTTTAATAGAGAACCATGATGATATAATTTAATGGAAAATGAAAATGATATTAAAAAGAAATCGTATTGATATGGAATACAAAATGATAGAGATGTTAGATATGTATGATATGCCAATTTTATTTACAGGAATCATTACAGATGTCTTTAAGTTTATTACCACAGAATGCCTTGATAGGTCTTATAACTTATGGTAAGATGGTACAAGTACATGAACTTGGATGTGAAGGTTGTTCTAAAAGTTATGTCTTCAGAGGAACTAAAGATCTTAATGCTAAACAGATTCAGGTAAATAGTGAAAGTTTGTTAACTCAAGTTCTGTTAAATGCTTCAAACATGAATATTGTGGTATTGTATTATTTTTGAAAAGAAATATATATTTAGTTTGACAAAGCTGTTATATCTAAAATGACTTATAGCATTGTCAGAAATTAAAAGCAAGCCCATGTATTAAGCAAGATTTTGCAAAGTTTTATTCTCCCCTCCCCCACAATAAAGTGAATTAACAAGCTGAAGTCTTGTGTTTCCATGTGATATGTTGTTACTTACTGTTATTTTCATTAACTTATATAAGAACTAAGTTTTATATTTTTATTCCTTATTTTGTTTTTAGGAAATGCTTGGAATAGGTAAAGGAGCAGCCCCAGTACAACAACAGAGAGGAGGTCCTCAAGGACCACAACAACATCAGTTACCATCAAACAGGTAATTATACTGAGATAGAAATTAAATGTGATACACAAAAAAAGAATCAAAGTCAACAAACAATTGTTTATCAATAAATTAAGGGTCCAAAAATATTTCATAACTACAAATATATAAAACATGACTACTTAAGATTTCATCATGGTACAATTAATTGGATTATTCACTCTACATAAAAGTCTTGTTTGGGTATGGTTTATGTTATCGATATTTTGCTAGACTACATAAATAAAGTAATAAAGTTTCATCAAATTGTTGTAATTTTAGTTGGAATAAATTATGTTCCTCTCTTTGCTGATTTGTTTTTTAAAGTACTAGGCTTAAAAACATGTCTAAATACATCCAGAATAGTTAGTCATATGCATGATCCTTTTTTTATGTTCAATGATTTGAGATGAGAGGTAGTTGCTCGTTTTGTTGGTATAAATGGAATTGTTAAACTTTCTTTTCATAACTGTATTGGAAAAAACATCCAATTTTTAAAGGATGATAATCTATTAAAATAATAATGAATAATACAATAAAGTATTGTTTATTTTGTTTTAGATTTTTACAGCCAGTACACAAATGTGATATGAACTTAACAGATTTGCTTGGAGAACTTCAGAGGGATCCTTGGCCTGTGGCACAAGGGAAGCGTCCCCTCAGGTCTACTGGAGTAGCCCTGTCTATAGCTGTTGGATTATTAGAGGTAATTAATATCAAATTACAATGGCAATCTTAATTTCTCATTATGATCAGCAAAAAGGTGAAAAGAGTATATTTCTATAATAATATGGTATATCAATGCAATGAATGCCAATCACAGCTAAAGCTGCCAGTATGATTCTTGCTTGTGGCAAGATGTAGCGGCTTATGTGATAAAGTTTGTGATGGTCTATTAACAGCATGAATGTTGTGTTTCTCTGGGTACTTTTGTTTTCTCTATCAATCAAAGTGACTGCCATGATTGACAGATATAACTGAAATATTATTGAAAGTACATTAATTATGTCATATGGTACAATAAATGTCAAATATATATACATAAACATATTAGAAACTTCAGACAATATAGTAAACAAATATTTCCGACTTTTGTGACAGGGCTTTGGAAATTATTGAATATATTTCAACATGTAGCATACTTTACTTTATTATTCCTTTACAGTGTACGTTCCCCAATACTGGAGCAAGAATCATGTTATTCTGTGGTGGACCATGTACACAAGGACCTGGTATGGTTGTGGATGATGAACTTAAACATCCAATCAGATCTCATCATGATATTGAGAAAGACAATGTTAAATATATGAAAAAGGGAATGAAGGTACTATAAGATATATATAACTATGACTAGTTAATTATCAATAATAGAGGGGGCTGTCGTGGCCATGATCGTATGGTAGTTGGGTTTACAACTAACTATGCAATCAATGCATATCACCACAGATGTTGTGAGTTCGAATCCTGCTCATGGCGAGGTATACAACATCATGGGATAAAGTTTGTCAGTGACTGGCAGCAGGTCTGTGGTTTTTTCCGGGTACTCCAGTTTGCTCCACCAATAAAACTGAATGCCACGATTTAACTGAAATATTGTTGAAAATGGAGTTAAATACCATAAACCCAAACCCTCAATAATAGAGGTTCACAGTGGTAGAAGACCTGTATGTTACCATTACAATTGATTCATACCGTAAATCAGGAAATTTTGGTGTAAGTTAATTTTGGCCTTTTTTCTCCAAAAGAGGGTTGTTTTATTTTGGTGTGTGAAATTTTGGCCATTTTCATTTCTAGTGTGTTTAATTTTGGCCACTTTCGGTTCCCATGTGTTTAATTTTTTTGTCAGTTAATTCAGAACGTAAATGGAAGCATTCTCATTTCAACCAGCGATACTACGTTTTTACTGTTACTTACCGGATATTTTGATGTCGTACTAAAAACCAAATTGATTATGGATAAGTCCGGATCTGGTATATTTTTAAATCAATAAAATTCTACAGATATTTTATTAACATATATATACAAAGTGGTAAATATCAACTACAATTAGGAATTTAAATATTAACAGCATAAAGTAAAATGCATTTAATATAAAAACAACAAATAATAATTATGCACTGGTATTAATCATCGCTTTTACAGGTAAACTGTCTTATTATAATGGTCAGTACATGTATTTGTTTACACAACAATTATACATAATAAACAGATCAAAGGTTATATGACAGATCATACCTTTATAATTGGATTTTGTACCTGTAAATCTATTTGATTATTGACTGTAAATTTTATGTTGTTATAAATAAAACCGATAAGACACTAATTACGTGTTTATTGATTTTTCTTTTTTCTATAGATAATTGTCATTTTAATGATATTTGACATTTTGTTGATTGAATAAATTTTATTGGTATTGCATGGTTTTTATCAATGCACTTTATTTACCTGTAAAGAAGTAAGACAAAAGGTACAGACTAGGGAATTTTAGATATAAAAAGATATTAAGGCAGTGTTCAATTTTGGCGGTTAATTTTTGGAGTGTGACATATTTTGGTGTGTTTAATTTTGGCACTTCGTATTTAGGGGCCAAAATAAAACCATGACCAAAATTTCCTGATTTACGGTATTGTGTTATACATGAAGAGTGAAAAATAAATGTAGCCAGTATTACTGGTGGATAGTAAATTGAATGGGGAAATGTGTTGTTTTACAGTAATAATGTGATTTTGTCAATACATGCACTGTTTACATACTGACACATATTTTTTCAGCACTATGAAAGTCTGGCTAACAGAGCTGCCAACAATGGTCACATAGTAGATATATACTCCAGTGCTCTAGATCAGACAGGGTTACATGAAATGAAGTTCTGTCCTAGATATAGTGGGTAAGTTAGATACATACTGTTAAAAATAACTGTTTCAAATTATTGTAAAAGTACCATATAAGTTTTCTGAATAGGAATTTTGATGTCATTTATAGGTTAGTTTATAAAATTGTTGATAGGAACTTTTTTTATGTTCATCTTTTTGATTATTTTATAAAATAATGATACAAAAGTTTTCAGTTATCATTTTTGGATTAGTTTATAAAATAATCATCTGAACTGTTAATATCATAAGGAAGTTCTGGAACTTCTGTCGATGTTTCAATATTTGATTATTATTTTTTTATAACACAAATAACAATTGACATTGCAATGCATACCAAATTTAACTTAATATTACAATTTTACAATTTCAGTGGCCACATGGTGATGGGAGATTCTTTTAATTCTTCCATGTTTAAGCAAACTTTCCAAAGAGTATTTTCTAAAGATGCTAAACAAGAATTTAGAATGGGATTTGGTGCAACAGTAGAGGTCAAGGTAAGATTTTCAAACTATAAATAAGTAACTTCTAATAATTAAGATATGGCTTTATGTACCTTCTGTAGCTTATACAAAAATGAAGGAATATAATTGATCAAAATGCTGTCATTTACAAATACATTGATTTACTCAAATTTGAGTGGTGAGCGAGTAAGTCTTAATTCATTCACTAGATTTGATCAATTAATTTATAATGCAACTTTATAATAGCGATAACTTAAATAAAATTACAAAACTTTAATTATAATTTTGCTATATGTTTTAATATTTTGTAAAGAAAATCGTGTTATTGCAATAAATTGTTATCTCATAACAATACAGTAAAAACAGATTAATCTAGAACGCATAATAGTGTAGATAAGTAGCATGAATAAGGAACAGAAATTTAAATCCTAGCATTCTGATCATCAACTTGATGTTCTATAACATTTCTTTATATTTGTAGACATCAAGGGAACTGAAGGTATCAGGAGCAATAGGCCCCTGTGTGTCACTGGGTGTTAAAGGTCCATCAGTGTCAGACACAGAAATGGGACTTGGAGGAACAACACAGTGGAAGTTGTGTGGATTGTATCCTAATCTTACCTTAGCTTTCTTCTTTGAAGTTGTAAACCAGGTGTGTATTATACTGAACAATGTAAATAGTTAAAGATCAAAATAGTGGGAAGTGTTTAAAGGCCACAAATCAATGTCATAGAAAATGATTAGGAAGTTATAGGGAGCACCAGAGAGAGAAACATGTTGCTCCATTATGGGTAAAGCCAGTATATGTAAATTTATAAGAAATAATAAAAAAAAAAATTATCTACATGTATATATGAAGTTAAAATTAAAGGTTTAAATCAATTTTTAATGACGTCAAGATTTTATATTACTATTTTTTAATATATATTTCAGCACAATGCCCCAATACCACAAGGAGGAAGAGGTTATATACAGTTTATTACACAGTATCAACATTCTAGTGGACAACGTAGGATAAGAGTGACAACAGTAGCTAGAAAGTAAGTCAAGTTGTGAGGAGGGGGGAGGGGTTATAACAGTAGCTAGAAAGTAAGTCAAGTTGTGAGGAGGAGGGGGGGGGGAGGGGTTATAACAGTAGCTAGAAAGTAAGTCAAGTTGTGAGGAGGGGGGGGGGGGGGAGGGGTTATAACAGTAGCTAGAAAGTAAGTCAAGTTGTGAGGAGGGGGGGAGGGGTTATAACAGTAGCTAGAAAGTAAGTCAAGTTGTGAGGAGGAGGGGTTATAACAGTAGCTAGAAAGTAAGTCAAGTTGTGAGGAGGGAGAGGGGTTATAGCAGTAGCTAGAAAGTAAGTCAAGTTGTGTGGAGGAGGGGGAGGGGTTATAACAGTAGCTAGAAAGTAAGTCAAGTTGTGTGGAGGAGGGGGAGGGGTTATAACAGTAGCTAGAAAGTAAATGAAGTTGTGAGGAGGAGGGGTTATACAGGTTAAGATGTTCAATTGTCATCCACCAAGGAGGTATGTTGTGTAATGTCCTTCAGAAACTTGAATTCTCCACCATCAACTTTGGTCATCACAGTATAGCTGAAGATGTTCTAGAAGTGGCATTAATCAAACAATATCACAAGTCATCTAACTTTTAATTTTTATCTGATGTAGTAGGTTATGGTTTTTTGCAGCGTTTTAAAGTATGAAATCGAAACTACAAATGCTTTATCTACCATCCAATATTTCATTACTGATGGATTGTTGTCAAGAGAAAAAGAAAATGTGTCAATTTGAACAATAAGATGTTTATTCCCGTCTGTTTTATTTCAGTTGGGCAGATGCCAGTACAAACATACAACATATATCAGCAGGATTTGATCAGGAAGCCTCAGCAGTATTAATGGCTAGATTAGCTGTGTTCAGGGCAGAGACTGATGATGGTCCTGATGTACTTAGATGGCTAGATAGAATGTTAATTAGACTGGTAAGTTTATATTATGTAATGCCTTGTGTTCTATAGTTGATTTTCATTTCTATTCCATTGAGGATTACTTGAATTAGGACTTACCATATTTAGGGTTGTATAATGCGCACCCCTCTTGGCCTTGAAAATCTCCAGAAAAAAACTAGTTCATGTCTATAATGCGCATGGACTTTTAAAAAAATCGCCGTCGGAAATGTAAGAATTCAATATCAATTGTATATATTTTTCAATCATTTGAGCACGTTTCATTTGCTGGGAGAATTTAAGAACCATTTATCTCTTTTCATCTTCAATAAAGTTGCAAAATATTAAATGTGTTGGGTTTTATTGGTGGACATGTGATTTCCCGGTCTGGGAAAGAGTGAAACACATTGTTCCTGTTTATAATGCGCACCCCTCCTACAAATTAAAGAATCTGGGCAAAATCCTGCACATTATACGGCCCTAAATATGGTATATGATAGTTGGTTTTCAAGTAAAAGATTCAAACTTATCAAACAGCTAAAAGAAATTTGAGTCATGTGGAATCTGGTTTGACACGAGAGATACAGATTTTGATTCAGAATTCAAAAGTCATTAAAAGTCTTATGCCTGCTTAAAAATACCAATCTAAGTATGTTTTTAAAGATTGTTTTTAATATTAGAAATTGAGGCTCACTAAAGTAAATTTTAAGGTTGCATTTAAAGAAAGCATAAAAAACAAATTTAGTAAGTAGATATGAAGATATATAGTATAACTAATCGTAGATTTTGAATATCAAAATAAGACCACGAGTGACCGAAGTACGCAGAAAGATTAAGTGAGTGGGCGGAACTTGTTCCACCCACGAGTTTAATCATTAATGCGTATTCGGACACGAGTGGTCTTATTTTGATATTCAAAATGTATGATTTAGTTATACTGTTTATTATATAGATTTTCAAATTTCTTATATATATATTTTTTTTTTTATTTGTATATTTCATTCCACGTGTATGAATCTTCGAGCAATGATACTAAGGGGTACAGCTGGAAGGATCTGCCATCATGAAAATGTGAAATTCTACATGTCATATTTACAACAATGCACAAAAATAATTAAAATGCTTTCCTTGAAAACTTGTTTTAGTTAAATTTGATCAAAATTGAAGTCTATGCGAAGCCAAATAACATCTAATATTGACGTTTTAGACTGGAAGTCTTCATATGACATCAATGACGTCGTGTTGGTTATGTGCCAAAGTCGTCAATAACATTTCGCAGATTTTTTTCAGTTTACAATCGTATGTGTATTCGCCATAACACAACAAGGGACGCAACCACTACACTTATAGATGTGTAAAAGTAGTTCCGGTGGAAAAAAACTGATATCTCACATGACATGTGAGATACCGGAATTTATTTCATGGGTAAATCCCCATAATTCACACCTATCTATATAATAAGATATTATATCCTACAATCATTGTGTTTTTAGTAGTAATTTATGAAGAGAAAATTAAAACAGTGATGGTCAACAATTTCACAAATATCAACAAAATGAACAATTACCTCTCACCTCATATCATTGAACATAAAAAAGACTGTGACATATGACATTGGAAATCCAAGTCCAGGCTTGGCTCAAGCACAAAAATTTGGCAGGGTTAAAACCGGTTAAATAAAACCCTCTTGATAATTGGATATGTATATACTTATTTTTATGCATATCGGTACTATAGGTATAAAGAGCTTCTGGTACCTGATTCTTGTAGAGGGAATTGTAAGAAATAGCAACAGCAGAGTGAATGGGAAATAGTACACATTTAAAAATGATTGGAAAAGAAGTTTTATTTTGAACCAAACCATATTAGATATGACTGTAAACTGTTTCTATTAATGCTACATTTAGGCGTCTTTATCATTTTCCAGATACATGGCATGCATTATAATGGAATTCTTAAATATTTTTAAAATTCCAATCTTTATTGTTTAAAAAATACAAATTGATAAAAAAAAATCTTTTATTTTTCAGTGTCAGAAATTTGGAGATTACCACAAAGATGATCCAAACTCCTTTAGATTTTCTGAAAACTTTTCTTTATATCCACAATTTATGTTCCATTTAAGAAGATCACAGTTTTTACAAGTGTTTAATAATAGTCCTGATGAAACATCATATTATAGGTAAGTATGGGTCTAGCTGCTGACCCTATCTTGCCAACATTTGTGAATCATATCAGACATGTCTTTTCTGTGCAATATTTTTGATTAACTTAAGATGGTGTAATAACTAGATGCTACAAGAAAGATCATAAATGTATTTCACACAATTTCATTGTATTCACAATTGATGGTGAGACAGGGTCTACAACTAGGAGATGAGATTCACAACTTTTTATCAGTGCCAAGTGGGGAAAAATGGAGGAAACTTTATATTGACCAGTAGACTCAAAATTTATTTTTATTTCAGACAAATAGATAACACAGCATTTCCTCAGAATAAAATACTTGTACAATCACTTTTATTTGCTAGTAGAAATATTAGATTGCATTGAAATACTTCAGTTATATCTATGTGATGCAAATAATAGGTTGTTTAAAACTAAAATATTCAAGCCATGATTTTACAAATTTTGAAAGGGCCTATCACCAATACGGGGTGGGTTCGTGCCTGGCTTTGTAAATTACAAAAAAGGGTGCACTCGACTCCATCCACATGTGATAAAGTTTACCAGTTGCTTGCCCATGGTCGGTGGTTCTCTCCAGGTACTCCGGCTTCTTCCACCACTAAAACTGGTCGCCATGATATAGGTGAAATATTACTGAAAGTGGCATTAGACACAATAAATCAATCAATCAATCAATGCAAATTTTGATATATGTAAATGGTAATTGCATTTTCTTTTAAAATGTAGAAAGTTGAAACTTTAAATTACTTATTCATACAAAGATCATATTTTTTCTGCATATAACATGCTTAGCAAGACTTATTATTATTCGTAGGACACAACTAAATTTTTCGTCTAATTTTTCAAGTGAACAACAAAAACTCAATTTGTATAATGAAAATAAGAAGTGACTGACAAGGTATAAAAACCTTCAAAAGTCAATGAATATCTTCTATTAGTTAAAGTTGACAACAGTAAACCTAATTAATCATTATACTCTCAATATTTAATTATTAATGTTTTCTTTCCAGACATATGTTGAATGTAGAAGATTTAACACAGTCATTAATTATGATACAACCTATATTATATTCATACTCGTTTAATGGAACACCAGAAGTAAGTTAATTATGATACAACCTATATTATATGCTTACTCATTTAATGGAACCCCAGAAGTAAGTTAATTATGATACAACCTATATTATATTCATACTCATTTAATGGAACACCAGAAGTAAGTTAATTATGATACAACCTATATTATATTCATACTCATTTAATGGAACACCAGAAGTAAGTTAATTATGATACAACCTATATTATATTCATACTCATTTAATGGAACACCAGAAGTAAGTTAATTATGATACAACCTATATTATATTCATACTCATTTAATGGAACACCAGAAGTAAGTTAATTATGATACAACCTATATTATATTCATACTCATTTAATGGAACACCAGAAGTAAGTTAATTATGATACAACCTATATTATATGCTTACTCATTTAATGGAACACCAGAAGTAAGTTAATTATGATACAACCTATATTATATGCTTACTCATTTAATGGAACACCAGAAGTAAGTTAATTATGATACAACCTATATTATATGCTTACTCATTTAATGGAACACCAGAAGTAAGTTAATTTACATATTAAATCAGGCATGTACATTTAGGGGTAATCATAATCTTGGTGTAAATTTAGCATTAATGACTGATAATTCAGTGTTAATGAGTAACTTTTCAGTAATTTAAATGTTAATTACTGATAATTCAGTGTTAATGACTAATAATTCAGTGTTGATTACCAATATTACAGTGTTAATTATTGATAAATCCGCTCTAATTACCAATAATTCAGTGTTAATGACTGATAATCGGTAATGTGGGCTGAATGACTGATAATTCAGTGTTGGTTACCAATAATTCAGGGCCCGGGTGCCTCAATGAGTTAGGTAGTTGGATTACCTAACAACTCATACAAGCCTATCACCAATACGGCGTGGGTTCGTGCCCGGCTTTGTAAATTACAAAAAAGGGTGCACCCGACTCGCAACCGCAAGTGATAAAGTTTACCAGTTGCTTACCCATGGTTGATGGTTCTCTCTGGGTACTCTGGCTTCTTCCACCACTAAAACTGGTTGCCATGATATAACTGAAATATTGCTGAAAGTGGCATTAAACACCAAAAAATCAAATCAACCAATAATTCAGTGTTAATGACTGATAATTCAGTGTTGGTTACCAATAATTCAGTGTTAATTACTAATTATTCAGTAATTTGGGTTTATTGATCAATGAGTCAGTTTTGATTATAAGATAATTAAGATGTTTAAAAATGAGTTTTATAAAGACCTGTGAATTGTTTTGTGAGCTATAATAGATAATCATGTTTTCAACTTTTCAAATATTAAATTCTTCTGTTAGCCTGATCAGTTATTTTGAAAACTAATACTCTGTATTACATTCTTATTAATATATGTACATTTTCTGGGGCCATTGTGGTTTTGATTGTACAAGAGATGGATTTATATCTACAGTATCACGACTTAAGTACTAAATACAATGGGACATATAGTGTTACCCATGTCCGTAATTCCGAAATAAAACAGTTGTGACCACTTTTTTCCGCTATGCTTCGAGATATTGACTTGATATTTGGTATGTGGGTATATAATGATAAGTTACAGATCAAGTTTACATTTCGTTCTGGTCCAATGATTTTTGGCAGAATTATGGCCCTTGGACTTTAAAATATTGCCAAATATTTAGTTGTCACCACTTTTTTTTCGCTATGCTTGGAGATATTGACTTGATGTTTGGTATATGGGTGTATAATGATGAGTTACAGATCAAGTTTACATTTCGTTCCGGTCCAATGATTTTTGGCCGAGTTATGGCCCTTGACTTTGAAATTTGGCCAAATATTTAGTTGTCACCACTTTTTTTCGCTATGCTTGGAGATATTGACTTGATTTTTGGTATATGAGTGTATAATTATGAGTTACAGATCAAGTTTACATTTCGTTCCGGTCCAATGATTTTTGGCCGAGTTATGGCCCTTGGACTTTGAAATTTGGCCAAATATTAGTTGTCACCACTTTATTTCACTATGATTTGAGATATTGACTTGATTTTTGGTATGAGAGTGTATAATCATAAGCTACAGATCAACTTTGAAATTCATTTGTTATTCTTAGCCTATTACTGAGGGAATTAAAAAAGGGTGAAACATTTGTGAGCCTCCTTAATATTCACGGAGGGGACATTCGTGTCGTTCAGACACATCTAGTTTTAGGTGAAGTTTTTTGGTGACATATGAAAGGTGAGTGGTTTTTATAGGCTGGTACTCAGGTGTCCTCCACAAATGAAACAGACTGACATAATACAACAGATGTTGAAAGTCATGTTAATATAATATAATTGTATATTTCAGCCTGTATTATTAGATACCAGTAGTATACAAGCTGACAGAATATTATTAATGGACACTTTCTTCCAAATAGTCATATACCATGGTTCAGTAAGTTATCAGTCTTAAAGTTGTATACTTAAATGAATAAATGTGTGAGAAAACCAAGGGGCAATCATGAATGGACAATCCAGAGACACAGACAACAATGTGCATACAAGACACAGGATTAAGACAAACAAAACACAACACTGAAAACTAAAAAGATGAGCAACACATACCCATCAAACACCAAGAGTGAACCCAGGTGCTTGTGAAGGGTAGTCAAGTAGATGAAATTCACTGTCACATTATTTTCATGTGACTGTAGAATTAATATTATATATAACGTTTAATGATAGATTTAAGAATGAGAAAAAAACATACTTTCTATAGAAGTTTTAAATGGAGTTATATGGATGTAAATGAATGTGAGGAAAAATGGCATGTGTTTCTTGAATATTAATATATTCACCAATTTAAGGGATCTCCAAGACATTTGTTGTCCATGACAGATTGAAAGGATTGAATATTTATGAAGCATCAATCCAAATACTATTAATAAACAGAAAGGGGAACAGGACAAAAGCCCCCTGACAAAAAGCCCCCCATAATGAAATAATCATACAATCTTATTACATTTTTTATATTGATGGTGATGTTAAAGATATCTTAAAGATCAAAACTCATCCCTATTAAAAAAGGAGGAGTGGGGGAATTAACACTAAAAAAATAAAATACTTTAAAAACATATATTTTCCACATTTTGTTCATTGTTATGTTCATTTATCACTGCTTTTTTGTTTGAACTGGAATTAAATCAGGTAAAGTTAATTAGGAATTGTTTTTATTGATAAACAATTGATGATTACGTTTATAATCTTTGAAGTTATTAAAAGTAATGAGTGAGTTATTTTCTCACCCTTTTTGCTATACTATAATGATTTTTTTTTTAAATAAAACAACTTTTATTTTTACTTTCTTTGATGAGGGTTATTATAATTCTTAAATAAATATTTCAATTGTTTATGATATCTTCAAGTTCCAATAATAACTTATTATGAAAAATAGTATTCAAAAGTAATGTTAACCCATAAATAGCAGTACAATAAGTCCAAAATGTGTGCAAAGATACCAATATATAAATAACTTGTACTTTTCATTATTGAAGGGCTTTTTTGTCCGGGGGGCTTTTGTCCTAGACCCTAAGAAAGTCTATTGCAGAATGTTGCCTATTTTTACTAAAGAGAAATAATGAGATTCTAAGAAGAGTTTATTTTTCCTCACTCAAATTATCAACATTATAACAAACCAATCAATCAATCAATATTATATACACAGAAGGTTGTTTATTTTCTGGAATTTGTTTTTTTACAGACAATACATGAATGGAGAAAGGCAGGTTATCAAGAACAACCAGAATATGAGAATTTTAAACAATTACTTCATGCACCTGTAGATGATGCACAAGAAATATTACAGACAAGGTTCCCCATGCCAAGATATATAGATACAGAACACGAAGGATCACAGGTATGTTGTTCTGTTCTCGTCATTATTCCAGTGTTCCAGTGGCTACAAATTAGCAATATTGTAGATGTTAATGTTATTATAAATATATGACCTCTGCATACTTAAAGAATCCTGTTTGCTTTCGTCTGTACCAATGGTATGTCATAATCAATGTGATATTTCTATTGAAGATGTAATATTTGTGATTATATTAACATAGTTAAACAGTTATTGAAGAATAAACCATTTTATTATCAAAAAGTATTTCATATTTATATTTCATGTAGTTGTTAACTAAAACAGAAGTTATAACATTTAATATTTGTCTATTTCAGGCCCGATTTTTATTATCCAGAGTAAATCCATCACAAACTCATAACAATGTATATGGATGGAATCAGGTAAGACTTATTTTAGTTTTTTTTCTCATGCAAAATGTGAAAGATATAAATTTTAATACAAATTTTAGCTTATTAAACCATTTACAACATTATTATATACATTATAATATAACTCTATTATATTCATATGCAAATACATGTATCACTTTTTCTCTTGACATCAAATTTCTATATTAAGCTTTTTTTTTCTTTTCAAATTGTTATTAGGAACTTTCTACATTCTAGATTCTATAAGTATTGATACTTTAGAACAACAAAAAGAACTTGTCTTTTGATAAGTATCTATAAACCATTGATTTAGGTTACTGCTCAGTTTAAGTCATAATATCTTACTAGTGACATAATAAGCTAACTTTTATTTTTTCTTGCCTTGTTGAACAAGATGTAATTACTTGATTTGTTGAAGAAATGGTGAAAAATATAGTGCTGGCACGTGCCGCTCCTTAACTTACTTAAACAGTGTCATGATAATTATGTATGACAAATCACTGTATATGTGTATGAAAGTAGAACTCCTTGCCAAAAAGGAGAAATCTTGATTGATTTTTGTTTGTTTAATTTTACATACCCATAGTGTGGCATGAAACTTGATTTTGTATTTTATTTAACATTTTGTGACATTTCCACTAAACCAATGTTTTACTTCTAGCCCACGACAGGAGGGGTGTGTATATGTTTTAATTAAACTTCAATACAGGGGATAAATTAATGTTGTAATAGTGATGCATGTTAGAAAATCTGAACTAGATTTATGAATCTAAAACTAACAAATGGGTTTTATAATATAAGAGTTGTCCCCCTTAGTTTGCTATTTTTCTTTTTTTAACTAAATGACATTTATATTTAAAAAAAAAGAATGATTTCTTAAACAGAAATCTTAAGTTTTTTTTCTTGCTATTAATTTCTTGAAACAAACACTAATCAAACAACACTAGAAGATAGTAATAACTTAATCATGTTTTATTCTGTTCAATGGGCACAGTTTAGGCTGGTCACAGACAGAAATATCAATTAGACTATAGAGTATAGATAAAAATTCTCCAGAACTATCACACATCATTGTGTATAACATATTTAACACTCAATATCATGTGTAACAACATACACATTTCATCATAATGCTAAAAAGTCCTAAAACCATATTTTTTTCAACTATATGTCTAAAATATGTATGAATAATTTCCTTGTAATGAGAGGGGCCTTCATGGTCGTGATCGTATGGTAGTTGGATCAACAACTACCTGTGCAATCCGTGCCTATCACCACTAAAGTTGTGAGTTTGAATCCTGCTCATGGCGAGGTGTACTTGATACAACATTATGTGATGAAGTTTGTTAGAAACTTACAACAGGCGGTTACTCTGGTTTCCTCCACCAATAAAACTGACTGCCACAATATAGCTGAAATATTGTTGACAGTGGCGTTAAATACCATACGTCCCTCCTTATAATGAGAGGGTAAAAAAATATATAAATTTTATTGTCTATTTGGCCATAAATATGGTAATTGGAGCTTACTTTTGTGCAATATGATTTAAGTTATATTAACACAGCCATTGTTTACCACAGATAATATCAGTGTCTGGTAGTGGTAGTAGCTCTGAGGTAGACATTATTATTTTATACTTTGGTGGCAGTTAACAGGGAAAGGGTTATAGAAAATGCATAATGAATTGAAAGATATTTTATTCTGAACATAATTTGAATAATTATGTTGTTAAACAATGGTGAAAGAAAGCATTTCAGTCATGTAATGTATATCATCGCTATATGGAATATATCATTTATGTTATGGGATATTCCATGTATGTCATGATAATTGACTTTTATGTCAAAGAATAATACCATGTGTGTCATGAGACAGACCAAGTGTATGGTAGGATAGACCATTTGTCATGGATTAGACTATGTGTCATGTATTAGACCATGCATGTCTTGGAAAATGCCATGTATGTTGTGGAGTATGTCAATAAACCATTTATATCTAGAGATAGATCATGTATGTCATGAAAAATGGCATGGATTTTACAATTTAGTGCATGCAATATATATAACTACATGTTTCTGAGAGTACAATGAAATGTGGATAATCTTAATCCAAGTATGGAATCCATTTCATTGAGTGAAATTGAACATGATTGACATATGCACAAAGTTGTAATGGGAGACCTTTGATATGAGCATGTGCCTGTTAATGTATGTTAATATTGTACTCTGTGTTTATGTGTGGTCAAGGGGAGGTCTTATTGTCTGCTTGGTTATAGTAAATGTTAACAATATTACATCTGTTGACATTAGAATGTTAATATATAAGAATGAAACAATCACATATGTATGTGTATGTCACTGTTACTTTTATAAGTAGATGAAGTCACAAGTTTAATTGTAATAAATACACAATATGTATATATAAGTAAGATAAATTAATGAGCCAATTGAGTAAATTCATAACTTATACATGCTATGAAATGTATGCGCATCGGGGGGAAAAAGGTGCAACTGCTCGTGTTTTGAAATCATCAAGAAATGGACGCCATCTTATTAATTATCGGCATTGTTTACGGAGTTTGCCAAATCGTCATTAAATCAGTACAACAATGCACTTATCTCTTATTTTCTGTGAATCTGCTTTTAGTCGGCGTTAATTACGGACAAAGAACCATGCAAGTTTGCAGTTAATAAGCGACAAAATACAAATTATTCGTTTTTAGCTGTCACTTGTAAGGTCAGATGCATACGGAGAAAGTGAGGTCAAATTATTTGCTTGCAAGGAAATAATAAATCTATGGTAATTTTCGTTCTCAAAAGGCGAAAAGTGGTACGATAAGCTGTAGAATGTGGTGTAATATTGAAGTATTTGTAGTGAAATTCACAGCATTTAAAGAGTAAGACCAAACATTACGATAATCTCAGTAAATTCACACACATAATACGAACTTGTTAAATAGATATAAATGCTATTGAATCAAATTCATTTATCTTTTTCACATCTTGCTCAGTAAATAAACCCCTTTCAAATTGTGTCCATCAGCAAAAACTGGTTTTCTTTATTGAAGTTTTCTATAGTGATTTTTATGGAGATATGTATTTGACCATAAAGCAGGATAAAGCCAGTTTACAGTCAACTGACAGCCTTACTTATTAGTCTTTTTGTTGTTGCTATTTTAGCAGTAACAAATTAATCCTATAATAAAAATGGATTCACGTAAGACTAATATCACAGAAATAAAACAGAATTTATCAGAAACAACAAAATCAAATGCATTTAATAAGAGCAAACGTGGTATTAAAATTTCCACACTTGATTGCAAAAACATAGTAAATCAGGATTAAAGGTATTGTTTCATTCTAATCTATACACAATGTATATTAAATCAATAGTCATGTCATTTATATCTAGCTAAGTTAATAACTGACTTCTTTATATTAGCAGGATGCTGGGGCAGCTGTGTTAACTGATGACGTTAGCTTACAAGTATTTATGGAACATCTGAAGAAATTAGCAGTATCAAGTTCTTCATGAGGACAGTACGAATTAAATATACAGGAGAATAACAACCTTGGTTCAAGACCAACGAAAAGTGTGTTTAGACAGAATTTCATGTGTCAATGTGATATTAACATTTTAATGTGAAGTATATGATATTATCTGAAAAATACCAGACACTAGATATTATGTTTCCCTTCTACCAACTGGACAGTAATAACAACAGGAGTGTTAGGTGGTGTTGGAAATTATTGAGCATTACTTGACAGTAATCATTGTTATTTTTTTGTATGCTTTGAACAGTGAAATAGTATGAACACTTTACAGTGAACTACCATGAACACTTTATATTACTGATTTTTACCCAGAAGACACCTTCATGTTATTATCTAATGTATGTTGTCATTGTTATTATTCATCAAGTTAGTCCATCTATAATCAAGTATGTCAAAAGATATATCTGTGAACATATCCATCATTCATTATATCATCATGTATCAATAATTCTTTTATAAAGTTGAATGTCAATTTACGGTTTTCTGGTTTTCACTTGTTAATAAGTGCTTTTGTCATTTATGGGCTTAATTTCATTATTTATTGATACATTCAATATGCAAATAACATTTATTAGAAAAAAATAAAATATGAAATCAAAATCTGACATTTCTATTTATCAAATTTATAAACCAGTACAATTTTCTTGACATTTTTAGAAACTCAAATTGAAAATTGAAGACAACTAATTTATTTGGTCATCTCAAAACACAAATTATGATACAGAAAAAACAAAGTGACCTATTGGTCATCTCAAACCCCGGTCAGGTCAAACCAAAGACTATAAAATTGGTATTTGTTGCTTCTCTGCTAAGCATGCAGCATTAAGGAGAAAGAGCAAAGACTGGTTGGCTCGGAATCAGGATAATCAATGTGTCTGAGTGTGGTGACATGTCTACCTGTGGACTGTTGTTTCAGTGAGCTAGCACTATAAAGATCCAGCTAAGTGTGTTGGTCTATTACAAAGCAGACCTCAGCATCATTTCATTGAAAATAACTTGTTCTCGCCATGATACAGCTGAAAAATTACTGAGTTTGTTAAACAACAATCACTCACTCTAAACACAAATTGATGGTACTGTAAAGATCAACTATAGACAATAAACAAATGATTTGTTCTACATATTCAGTGACATTCAACAACTTTACTCTGAGATTTACACATTTTTCCAAGTGTTCACTATGTATCTTTTTCAAAATTTATACGTTTGACTTCTTTAAAAAAAAACAATCAGATTTCGCTCTTATTCCTTAATGCTGTGTGCAGTGAAGCAGTAAATACCAATCTTATATTGAAGGTGATTATTATATTGAAACAAACTTCTTGACAGTATTTAATCTCTCTGTCCGACTTATGATCTATTTGTGTCCAATTCTTGTTCAAATTCACTTCCTCTTGATTTATCATTATTCTGGCATTATGGGTTACACTAAGCTAATATAAAGTAATGGAAAACATCAGATAAATACTTAGCTTCATTCTAATAGAGAGTCTTGTTCCTATTTTATTTGCCCAGCCGGGAAAGTGATTTCAAACACAAAGATTGTCCGACTTTCAGTCACCTTACCCTACAGTGGAACATTGTTATCTCAAAGTTGTACAAGTTGTATCCGATTTTATACATTCATAGAAGGGTGCAGTTTAATTTATCAGCTATGTTCTACTATTGAATTACTGGATATGATGAATTGTGTATTTGGTTCATTATTTTACTCAATATGAAAGCAGTCCTGACAGCTTAATTTTAGAATTGCATACCAGAAGGGCGAGTATTAATATTGAACGTGACCCATCCTATTTAACTTATGCATACCAAAAATATGGTTTCCAAAAGTAAGATCAAAATGTTTTTGAAATAAGTATAAAATGTCAGTCATGATGTAATATTGAACTTGGAAGATATTATAATATACATCACAATGAAAGACTGTCAATGTTGTAGAATGAAATCTATAGAAGATGAATACCATTTTGTGATTATATGTCCTGCATACAGACATTTATGTTTGAGATACCTACCTAAATATTACTGTTCATGGCCTAAAATTTCAATTTTTTTATCGTTTATACAAACTAGTTCAAGACCTTTGTTATTTGAACTTTATTATTTGCTTAGTGAAAATTGGAAGTTAGGTCTCAACTGATTACATAATTTGTTGTTGATTATATATTTACTTTCTGTTTTCATTCATATATTGTCACTTACTTATTCGTATGTTAATGATGCTAGAGCCAGTTCTTAAATGCTGATGAATAGTAAATCACTATCCAGATACACGAAACCTCACCAATTAATTATTGTTTAATATTAAAAAAACCTAGAAAAGTTAGAAAGAACCCCCACAATAAATCATTAAATGTGAGCATCAGTATTACCTGCTTCATGCATGATGTCCCTCATTTTTTTGTTTGAAATTGTTCTATACTAAATTGCATGCATGTAATAATTTTACACAAAATATTTAAAAAATGGCATTAAGCATGTTGAAACGATATAAAAAGTATTGACCAATTGCAGACATTTTCTCCAATATGATCTTGTGAATTTTGTTTCCTTTACTGCCTTTGGTAATTAGGACTTCATGGTGAGTGGCCTTTTATGACTTTCCTACCCTCCCAGAATACCTAATTATTGTTGGGAGTTCTTTTTGGTCGAGTGCACTTTTCTGACTCCTGTATTCTGTGTTCGTTTTTTTAACAACCACAACTACATGTACATGGTAGAATCTGTAAAACAACAACTACATGTACATGGTAGAATCTGTAAAAAAGATTATTTGACCTTACAGTCATAAAATATATGAGTTTTATAATCATACTCTAATATCATCCAATAAGAACATTAGATTGGATACAGTTTTCTCATTGGTTGTTTGAACACAGTGCAAAAAATTCAAAAAACAGATTGGTTATGGACCAACAACTGTTCCTATAACATTAAGTAATGGCCCATTATACTCCACATCTCAAGAGTCATAAAAACACTGTGAAAAAAATCGAGCTTTCGCTCAAAATGGGCACCAATGTAAAAGTTTTTCTAGAAATATCTTTGAAAAATCAGATTAGATTCGATCCCAGGACATACTTTTCGCAGAATGGAACAACTATCCCATTATAGCATTTGTTGAAGTCTCATTTCTTATCAGAAAAGAGATGCGAATATTAATTATGAATCTACTACTATACATATAACCCAAGGTAGACCAGCCTACAGTATATCAATAAATACACCATCCTGTTAAAATGTAACATATATTTGCTTACAAGTAGTTCAACATGAAGCAGAATATGTAAAAAGTAGGGTGATATTTTTTTTATTCAAGATGTACTTGGAGTGACATGCAAGATAGAAGACGTGTTTCCCTACCATAACTTGAGAAATTATGTTTCATTTATTCGATTTTGAAATAACAATTTCAAGATGGGTATAATTATTGAGAGAGAATGTGTTCTGTTATAAACAATCTCTTTGAAACTCAGTGTTGTATATGACACTCGTGAGTTTTAAAACGCATTTGAGTCATCTACATCTATGTCCTAATTTATTTATCCAACATTTGAGCTTAAGCTCAATATTACTTTATCTACTTTGAAAATTGAAAGTGCGCAATAGATATAAATATATGGTGTCATATTTAGTACATGTATATCTGTTATCCGTATGATATAACTTATCTACATTATTTATTGTTGATTGTACAAATTAAAATCGTTTGATAAATATTTCAGATTTGTTTATGTATTGACATTTAGTTACAATGAAACTAGAATTCGTCTTTTGTGTCTTGTTAACAGGAAACTTATTGTTTGAAGGAACAGCATCTCCAGTGACCAGCTGTGCTGGAACTAGCTCGGCTAAGTACGAATATGTAAACCTTCCTGGGATTGGATGGGATAATTTACTGAATGAAAATCGCGGGAAGGTAATCCAATACAAATACTCC
The DNA here is from genome assembly GCA_963383655.1 of Bathymodiolus septemdierum. NCBI lineage: Eukaryota > Metazoa > Mollusca > Bivalvia > Mytilida > Modiolidae > Bathymodiolus > Bathymodiolus septemdierum. Next base: position 12,119,138 of record OY726519.1, on the reverse strand, counting down.
GAATGTAAGACTACGGGCGATGGCCGGTATTTGATACCAGACAATGTTTTCGTGGTACCAATGTCGTCTAGCAATGTCGACATATTCTCCGACATCATTGACAACTGGACGAACTACACATCAATGACATCAAAATCTATCAACGTCGGTGGCAATGCGGGCATTCCATGGATATTCTCTATTCATGGCAGCTATTCCTCGGAATATCAAGAGGTGAAAACGGACCAAGTCAATGATAATTCCGTCACTGTCAGAGTGGGTGCTAGGTATGAGAAATATGTTGCAAAGTTACAATCGGATGCCACACTAGACGATACCTTTAAAGAGAGAGTTTTGTCAATTGCTAGTCACCTACTTTTTGAACGAAAACACACCGCCAGGTATGAGAGCCAGTTACTTATCAGAGACTTCGGAACACATATGGTGACAAGTGTTGACGCCGGAGCAGCAATCTACAAAATAGAACAACTAAACAGAACCGCTGTTCAACACGGTGACATCACCAAATCCGGAATAGCAGAATCAGCTGGAATTTCCTTTTTTGGAAGTGGTGTGAATTTTAATCATGGTACTACGACAACAGATTCAACCGTTACTAAATATCTGGCACTACGAAGTCATTCGTCTGTTCGAACACACGGTGGTCCCCCATTCAAACCAGTTAACTTTAGTATTAATGAATGGGTTGACGGAATTGGAGATAACATAGTGGCGATAGATCGTTCAGGAGATCCATTGAACTTTTTAGTTAACACAAACACTTTCCCGCTACTTCCTATTTCTCTTATAGAACAAGTGGCGTCCGTCATACAAGAAGCGATCGTTACTTATTATAAATACAACACAATCAAAGGATGTACAAATGTGAATTCTCCAAACTTTAATTTTGAAGCAAACGTCGACGATGGATCTTGTTATGATGCTGGTAAAAACTTAACATTTGGGGGAGTCTACCAAACGTGTGATTATACTGGCGACCTGTCCAAGAATTTATGCGATGATCTTACTACGGTAAACCCCAAAACGGGTTCCAATACTTGCCCTGGGGGATATGAGGCAGTCCCTCTTTTCAACGGAAATACTTCTAAAACTGAGACTAACCAGGAATGCGACAGTTACTTTGTTTTTTGGAAAAAATGCCATAACATACATCATTTTGGTTCAGCTTCGTACAATACCTACTGGTGTGCTGCCGTTAAAGACAATGTTCCAGACGATTCTGGATACTTGTTTGGTGGGATATATACAAGTGTTTTAACTAACCCTTTGGCCAAAGCGCATAGTTGTCCTCCTACCTATAAATCACTGCATATAACGACCGACTTGTCCATATGTGTAAGTGATGACTACGAAAACGGCGAACGCTACTCGGCACCATTTGGTGGTCTTTTTAGTTGCCAACAAGGAAATGTACTGTCTAATAAATATTACACTCCAGACTCGCCTCCGAAGATGTGCCCAAGTGGATACAGCGAACATCTGGCTACGGTAGACGAGGGCTGTGAAATAAGCTATTGCGTTAAAATGAAATCGTCTGCTGTAGAAACATTACCAGTGAAAAGCCCGCCATTTATTAGACAACGACTAGAGCGAAATGAAAATAACAGTTTTATTGTCAGTAATGAAGGACAAAGTTGGACCAATATCTATCTTGTTCCAGAGAATTTTTCGGGTTTCGCCAGTGATGTAAAGGGGTGGATTACTAACGACGGAAAGGACTTGAACGTTAGTGGTTTGCTCGGTGAGCGAAGCGATCCCACGGTACAAGACCACAATCAACAATTTGCTTATAACAAGGACGATCTTAGTAATGACGGTTTTACCAAATTCAGAAAAAGTCCAAGAAAAATGACGAAATTTGAAATTGTCATTCTGGTAACTACCTCAGTAATCGCGACACTTCTGTGCGTTATGATTGCGACATTTGCGATTTTGAAAATTCGTCACAGGCGCGTTCGAAAAATCGAGTAAACTAGAAGAAGAAAAAAATGAACACGAACATATAATTTTAATCTCTGATACACATTATTAAAACGTTTCTCTTGTCAGGACTATATGTTACATAATACTGTTGTGAAACGTCAATAATCTTTAGAATAACGAGGTAGTGAAGAAATATTTATAACATGTCAGGTTTTTTTGTTTACTAATTCACATACTATTTGAACCAATTGTACCTAATTTATACAATAAATATATTTTGATTTGCTTGATCAGTAGAAGAAAACTAGAAGTTCTTGCGATTTAAAATAAATTGCACACACATTTGTTAAGAAAAGTTTGAAGATACCAAAAGGATAATCATATGCCTTAAATCGAAGGACAGACAACACAATGGCCAAAAGAACAAGAACACACGCTGATCTTCAAAATACTATACACAAAATTATGGTGAACTCTGGTACTACGGTAGGGTGGGCAATAGGATGGACAACTTGTTTGTGCATTCCTAGTGTCCTTAATCTACACGTTTGTGATAAACACCAGCATATAAAATAAAGTTTGTTTTAGCTATAGTAAAAACATTCAAAATTTCGGTTGAAATACGACTCGTATCAGACAATAAAACGGCCAATGGTGCAAAAATGTCATAACCCTTTTTGGTGGTGGTATTGAATATGCATGGGAAAAATACAAAGAAAGGTACGAACAGTTTGCATATACCAAAGAAGCCGTAACTCGAAGTAGGCCGGAGAACTCAATGGCGAAAATAAAAAGAACAAAAGGATAATGTTCTACAAAACACTACACAGAAAACTGAGCAGCACGGATCCCACTACAATGTTCTACAAAACACTACACAGAAAACTGAGCAGCACGGACCCCACTACAATGATCTACAAAACACTACACAGAAAACTGAGCAGCACGGACGCCACTAAAATGATCTACAAAACACTACACAGAAAACTGAGCAGCACGGATCCCACTACAATGTTCTACAAAACACTACACAGAAAACTGAGCAGCACGGATCCCACTACAATGATCTACAAAACACTACACAGAAAACTGAGCAGCACGGATCCCACTACAATGATCTACAAAACACTACACAGAAAACTGAGCAGCACGGACCCCACTACAATGTTCTACAAAACACTACACAGAAAACTGAGCAGCACGGATCCCACTACAATGATCTACAAAACACTACACAGAAAACTGAGCAGCACGGACCCCACTACAATGACCTACAAAACACTACACAGAAAACTGAGCAGCACGGACCCCACTACAATGATCTACAAAACACTACACAGAAAACTGAGCAGCACGGACCCCACTACAATGATTTACAAAACACTACACAGAAAACTGAGCAACACGGACCCCACTACAATGATCTACAAAACACTACACAGAAAACTGAGCAGCAAGGACCCCACTACAATGTTCTACAAAACACTACACAGAAAACTGAGCAGCACGGACCCCACTACAATGATCTACAAAACACTACACAGAAAACTGAGCAGCAAGGACCCCACTAAAATGATCTACAAAACACTACACAGAAAACCGAGCAGCACGGACCCCACTACAATGATCTACGAAACACTACACAGAAAACTGAGCAGCAAGGACCCCACTAAAATGTTCTACAAAACACTACACAGAAAACTGAGCAGCACGGACCCCACTACAATGATCTACAAAACACTACACAGAAAACTGAGCAGCACGGACCCCACTACATTGATCTAGAAAACACTACACAGAAAACTGAGCAATACGGACCCCACTACAATGATCTACAAAACACTACACAGAAAACTGAGCAGCACGGACCCCACTACAATGATCTACAAAACACTACACAGAACACTGAGCAGCACGGACCCCACTAAAATGATCTACAAAACACTACACAGAAAACTGAGCAGCACGGATCCCACTACAATGTTCTACAAAACACTACACAGAAAACTGAGCAGCACGGATCCCACTACAATGATCTACAAAACACTACACAGAAAACTGAGCAGCACGGATCCGACTACAATGTTCTACAAAACACTACACAGAAAACTGAGCAGCACGGACCCCACTACAATGATCTAGAAAACACTACACAGAAAACTGAGCAGCACGGACCCCACTACAATGATCTAGAAAACACTACACAGAAAACTGAGCAATACGTACCCCACTACAATGATCTACAAAACACTACACAGAAAACTGAGCAGCACGGACCCCACTACAATGTTCTACAAAACACTACACAGAAAACTGAGCAGCACGGATCCCACTACAATGATTTACAAAACACTACACAGAAAATTGAGCAGCAAGGACCCCACTAAAATGTTCTACAGAACACTACACAGAAAACTGAGCAGCACGGACCCCACTACAATGATCTACAAAACACTACACAGAAAACTGAGAAGCACGGACCCCACTACAATGATCTACAAAACACTACACAGAAAACTGAGCAGCACGGACCCAACTACAATGATCTAGAAAACACTACACAGAAAACTGAGCAATACGGACCCCACTACAATGATCTACAAAACACTACACAGAAAACTGAGCAGCACGGACCCCACTACAATGATCTACAAAACACTACACAGAAAACTGAGCAGCACGGACCCCACTAAAATGATATACAAAACACTACACAGAAAACTGAGCAGCACTGATCCCACTACAATGTTCTACAAAACACTACACAGAAAACTGAGCAGCACGGATCCCACTACAATGTTCTACAAAACACTACACAGAAAACTGAGCAGCACGGATCCCACTACAATGATTTACAAAACACTACACAGAAAACTGAGCAGCAAGGACCTTACTAAAATGTTCTACAAAACACTACACAGAAAACTGAGCAGCACGGACCCCACTACAATGATCTACAAAACACTACACAGAAAACTGAGCAGCACGGACCCCACTACAATGATCTAGAAAACACTACACAGAAAACTGAGCAATACGGACTCTACTACAATGATCTACAAAACACTACACAGAAAACTGAGCAGCACGGACCCCACTACAATGATCTACAAAACACTACACAGAAAACTGAGCAGCACGGACCCCACTAAAATGATCTACAAAACACTACACAGAAAACCGAGCAGCACGGATCCCACTACAATGTTCTACAAAACACTACACAGAAAACTGAGCAGCACGGATCCCACTACAATGATCTACAAAACACTACACAGAAAACCGAGCAGCACGGATCCCACTACAATGTTCTACAAAACACTACACAGAAAACTGAGCAGCACGGACCCCACTACAAGGATCTACAAAACACTACACAGAAAACTGGGCAGCACGGATCCCACTACAATGATCTACAAAACACTACACAGAAAACTGAGCAGCACGGACCCCACTACAATGATCTACAAAAAACTACACAGAAAACTGAGCAGCACGGATCCGACTACAATGTTCTACAAAACACTACACAGAAAACTGAGCAGCACGGACCCCACTACAATGATTTACAAAACACTACACAGAAAACTGAGCAGCACGGATCCCACTACAATGATCTACAAAACACTACACAGAAAACTGAGCAGCACGGACCCCACTACAATGATTTACAAAACACTACACAGAAAACTGAGCAGCACGGACCCCACTACAATGATCTACAAAACACTACACAGAAAACTGGGCAGCAAGGATCCCACTACAATGTTCTACAAAACACTACACAGAAAACTGAGCAGCACGGACCCCACTACAATGTTCTACAAAACACTACACAGAAAACTGAGCAGCAAGGACCCCACTAAAATGTTCTACAAAACACTACACAGAAAACTGAGCAGCACAGACCCCACTACAATGATCTAGAAAACACTACACAGAAAACTTCAGCAACATGGACCCCACTACAAACCGTGGGTGAACTTATCAAAGTCATACACAGAAAACTTCAGCAACATGGACCCCACTACAAACCGTGGGTGAACTTATCAAAGTCTTATACACAGAAAACTTCAGCAACATGGACCCCACTACAAACCGTGGGTGAACTTATCAAAGTCTTATACACAGAAAACTTCAGCAACATGGACCCCACTACAAACCGTGGGTGAACTTATCAAAGTCATACACAGAAAACTTCAGCAACATGGACCCTACTACACACCGTGGGTGAACTTATCAAAGTCATACACAGAAAACTTCAGCAACATGGACCCCACTACAAACCGCGGGTGAACTTATCAAAGTCTTATACACAGAAACCTTCAGCAACATGGATCCCACTACAAACCGTGGGTGAACTTATCAGTCTTATACACAGAAAACTTCAGCAACATGGACCCCACTACAAACCGTGGGTGAACTTATCAAAGTCTTATACACAGAAAACTTCAGCAACATGGACCCCACTACAAACCGTGGGTGAACTTATCAAAGTCTTATACACAGAAAACTTCAGCAACATGGACCCCACTACAAACCGTGGGTGAACTTATCAAAGTCTTATACACAGAAAACTTCAGCAACATGGACCCCACTACAAACCGTGGGTGAACTTATCAAAGTCTTATACACAGAAAACTTCAGCAACATAGATCCCACTACAAACCGTGGGTGAACTTATCAAAATCTTATACACAGAAAACTTCAGCAACATGGACCCCACTACAAACCGTGGGTGAACTTATCAAAGTCTTATACACAGAAGACTTCAGCAACATAGATCCCACTACAAACCGTGGGTGAACTTATCAAAGTCTTATACACAGAAAACTTCAGCAACATGGACCCCACTACAAACCGTGGATGAACTTATCAAAGTCATACACAGAAAACTTCAGCAACATAGATCCCACTACAAACCGTGGGTGAACTTATCAAAGTCATACACAGAAAACTTCAGCAACATGGACCCCACTACAAACCGTGGGTGAGCTTATCAAAGTCATACACAGAAAACTTCAGCAACATGGACCCCACTACAAACCGTGGGTGAACTTATCAAAGTCATACACAGAAAACTTCAGCAACATGGACCCCACTACAAACCGCGGGTGAACTTATCAAAGTCTTATACACAGAAAACTTCAGCAACATGGACCCCACTACAAACCGTGGGTGAGCTTATCAAAGTCATACACAGAAAACTTCAGCAACATGGACCCCACTACAAACCGTGGGTGAACTTATCAAAGTCATACACAGAAAACTTCAGCAACATGGACCCCACTACAAACCGCGGGTGAACTTATCAAAGTCTTATACACAGAAAACTTCAGCAACATGGATCCCACTACAAACCGTGGGTGAACTTATCAGTCTTATACACAGAAAACTTCAGCAACATGGACCCCACTACAAACCGTGGGTGAACTTATCAAAGTCTTATACACAGAAAACTTCAGCAACATGGACCCCACTACAAACCGTGGGTGAACCTATCAGTCTTATTAGAGGTTGATAATGTAAATATAAAGATTAAATACCTGTAATTAATTTAAATACAGATCATATAAGTGAGTGACTGATTGTTATTGTACGATAAGTCAGTACCTTTTCAGCTATATCATGTAGAGAGCAAGTTACTGTAGTAATAATATCTGTGTTATGCTGAACCAACACGCTACGCTGCAATTGTAGAATGTTATATCAGTGAAACATATATTAGCCATAAGATATGTCACTCCACTTGAACACAATATTCTGATTCATGGTAAATCGGACATCGTTCGTACGAATTGATTTTTGGTATTTAGAGGAGAATCAACAAATATCATGTTATAGTTCGGTTTGACCCGGACAGAGATCTAAACACGATCTACCGCACCGGAATCAATGCAATGGTCAAATGGAAAAAGTCAAAAGACAAAACACGAACAAAGTTGAACCGTTGCATATGCATCACATTCGCTCAAAACTATTTTCTCTAACCCTTTCGAAACCACATTTCTTGTACAATTCATGTTTGGAAAACCACGTTACAAATCCGAATTCAAATGAATACAAACTTACAGCAATCGTGTTGGATATTGCTCGTCACAGACTTTTCAAACGTGTTCGCATTAAGAAAGATGGAATACACATACGTTCCTCTCTTAATCTTTCGCTTGCTTTGATTGATTGGTGTTTAACGTCCAGCGAGCAATTTTTCAGCTATATTCAGGACGGGAACATTTAAAAATTTAAACGCCACGGGACTCGAAACAAGGAAAGGTGATGAGTAGGGACGGATAATTTTGCCAGTGCAACAGATCTCTTATGGATCACTCATCACGAGCATAATGCTCATAATGAGCTGTTACACTGGGTTCTTTAACGTGCGGAGAGGGTGGCAATCTCTCAACACGGGACCTCGGTTTTATTTACGTCTCATCCGCAGGACAGGTTGGTTGTGAATTTATACATCCCGCACAACCGACGGACGCCCCTTCAAACCGAAGAAGCTCTCGGTCCCATTTCTATACCCCGGGGTTGACCCCTTTTAGAGGTCTAGTGCCTCTAGGGCGGAGAAACCTGGTGCCTATTCTACCCCGACACACCCTCTATGAGGAGGGGGGGGTCTTTTGTTGCCAACAAAGGTCTTGATGTCATTAACCGAGGCAATATTTTACATCACAAATCAGTCAAATCTAACATTCCTCCCTAGTTTAAAGATCAGTCTGTTCCTATAACCTCGTATACCTATACCACACCTATTGCACAGTCTGTTCCTATAACCTCGTATACCTATACCACACCTATTGCACAGTCTGTTCCTATAACCTCGTATACCTATACCACACCTATTACACAGTCTGTTCCTATAACCTCGTATACCTATACCACACCTATTGCACAGTCTGTTCCTATAACCTCGTATACCTACACCACACCTATTGCACAGTCTGTTCCTATAACCTCGTATACCTATACCACACCTATTGCACAGTCTGTTCCTATAACCTCGTATACCTATACCACACCTATTGCACAGTCTGTTCCTATAACCTCGTATACCTATACCACACCTATTGCACAGTCTGTTCCTATAACCTCGTATACCTATACCACACCTATTGCACAGTCTGTTCCTATAACCTCGTATACCTATACCACACCTATTGCACAGTCTGTTCCTATAACCTGGTATACCAATACCACACCTATTGCACAGTCTGTTCCTATAACCTCGTATACCTATACCACACCTATTGCACAGTCTGTTCCTATAACCTCGTATACCTATACCACACCTATTGCACAGTCTGTTCCTATAACCTTGTATACCTATACCACACCTATTGCACAGTCTGTTCCTATAACCTCGTATACCTATACCACACCTATTGCACAGTCTGTTCCTATAACCTGGTATACCAATACCACACCTATTGCACAGTCTGTTCCTATAACCTCGTATACCTATACCACACCTATTGCACAGTCTGTTCCTATAACCTGGTATACCAATACCACACCTATTGCACAGTCTGTTCCTATAACCTCGTATACCTATACCACACCTATTGCACAGTCTGTTCCTATAACCTCGTATACCTATACCACACCTATTGCACAGTCTGTTCCTATAACCTCGTATACCTATACCACACCTATTGCACAGTCTGTTCCTATAACCTTGTATACCTATACCACACCTATTGCACAGTCTGTTCCTATAACCTCGTATACCTAAACCACACCTATTGCAACCAAAATATATAACTACAAGAACGTGTGGCAGGATCTCAATATTGATGACTTCAAGTCGAAACCTCCTGATTGCACCTGTGCACGTTCCCCATTCATATATAATCCGTCTGACCATGTTATAACTGGACAAGTTACGAGATGTGTTCTCCAAAGGACCGAAATATCGTGAGCCTAAATCCATAAATTGGAAACATAACTTATGGATTCCGTCAAGGATTATGCCAGACAATGAGCTAAACATGCAAAAGAGGACGTATATATATATTATCTCCAAATGATTGAGGTCGTTAATACAAGTGACATCTAAAACTGTGTTACTGTTGTGCAAAAGCATGTGAAAAGTCATGAAAGAGGAACGAAGGACGGGATTGTGATTATGACAAACGGAACATATCTGTGAAATGTAAAGACCAAAGAAACACTAAACAGACATACAATTGTCTAGGATTTCCTCTTTCGCATGTGTTAGCGGGGTATATATTGGGTTGACATGTGAATTGCCAATGCATTCTTCCTTTATCAAGCCGATAATGTGATTTGAAATACGATATTATTAGGAACTTTGTCTACAAGAACAAAAACATGCTTGTCATGGAGGCATGACAGGTATTTGGCAACTTTGAGGTTTTTAAAGAGAGATGTTGCGCGAATGCTCGTTGACCTGTCATTTTTTATTTCCAATTTGTATCACCGACCTCAGAGCATGCATGTCCCCACTTTAACGTCTTGTCCATTGTTTGGTATAATCGTCGACACAATTTATAATAATGTTAAGGTTATGTGTCCAGCTTATGGATTTAGGCTCATGATATTTCCACCCTTTGGCTAACTGTGGGAATGTGAAGGTCATCAGTTATAACGAGGCCGTTATTGGATTGCATACGATTAGGGGACATGCACAGGTACAATTAAGAGGTTAAGACTTGAAGTTATCAATGTTGAGATCCTGCAACACGTGTTTGTAGTTGAAATTGTGATTGGAATAGTTGTAGTATAGGCATACGAGACTATTGTGACATGCTGATCTTTCTTATAGGGAGGAAATTTAATTTGACCGATATTTGATGCAGGATATTGCTTAGGTTAATGGCACCAAGACCTTTGTTGGCAAATGAAAGTTCAAAAATTAATCTTCATTATCTGTGTGTAAAGAAAGAATCTGTCTGAGATCTGATTAATTATAGACATTGGAGTTGTTATCTCTGTGAAAGTATATAGACTTGTAATGTTCATCATTTCCAATTTAATTATTATCAGGGTTAATCTTTCTCAAACACTTTGAGCATACCCGATGAACTTCAGGAACGTGTCTACACAATACATTAGATATCTACGTTTATATTACCATCACGATACATCTTCTAGTGGACAATTAGTCCTAAAGGGTATTAAACTGGTAGTTAGTGCTTCGGCACTGACGTGGTTCATTAGATATACACGTAGTTTTCATTGAAATTTAGTTCTTAAACAATGTAATTAATATTAAAATTAAAGTTCATCTCCCTGTGGAATAGGTAACCTTAGTCTATTTCTCCCTGTGGAATAGGTAACCTTAGTCTATTTCTCTCTGTGGAATAGGTAACCTTATTCTATTTCTCCCTGTGGAATAGGTAACCTTAGTCTATTTCTCCCTGTGGAATAGGTAACCTTATTCTATTTCTCTCTGTGGGATAGGTAACCTTAGTCTATTTCTCCCTGTGGAATAGGTAACCTTAGTCTATTTCTCTCTGTGGAATAGGTAACCTTAGTCTATTTCTCCCTGTGGAATAGGTAACCTTAGTCTATTTCTCCCTGTGGAATAGGTAACCTTAGTCTATTTCTCCCTGTGGAATATGTAACCTTAGTCTATTTCTCCCTGTGGAATAGGTAACCTTAGTCTATTTCTCCCTGTGGAATAGGTAACCTTATTCTATTTCTCTCTGTGGAATAGGTAACCTTAGTCTATTTCTCCCTGTGGAATAGGTAACCTTAGTCTATTTCTCCCTGTGGAATAGGTAACCTTAGTCTATTTCTCTCTGTGGAATAGGTAACCTTAGTCTATTTCTCCCTGGGGAATAGGTAACCTTAGTCTATTTCTCCCTGTGGAATAGGTAACCTTAGTTTTCTCCCTGTGGAATAGGTAACCTTAGTCTATTTCTCCCTGTGGAAGAGGTAACCTTAGTCTATTTCTCTCTGTGAAATAGGTAACCTTAGTCTATTTCTCCCTGTGGAATAGGTAACCTTAGTCTATTTCTCTCTGTGGAATAGGTAACCTTAGTCTATTTCTCTCTGTGGAATAGGTAACCTTAGTCTATTTCTCCCTGTGGAATAGGTAACCTTAGTCTATTTCTCTCTGTGGAATAGGTAACCTTAGTCTATTTCTCCCTGTGGAATAGGTAACCTTAGTCTATTTCTCCCTGTGGAAGAGGTAACCTTAGTCTATTTCTCTCTGTGAAATAGGTAACCTTAGTCTATTTCTCCCTGTGGAATAGGTAACCTTAGTTTATTTCTCTCTGTGGAATAGGTAACCTTAGTCTATTTCTCTCTGTGGAATAGGTAACCTTAGTCTATTTCTCCCTGTGGAATAGATAACCTTAGTCTATTTCTCCCTGTGGAATAGGTAGCCTTAGTCTATTTCTCCCTGTGGAATAGGTAACCTTAGTCTATTTCTCCCTGTGGAATAGGTAACCTTAGTCTATTTCTCTCTGTGGAATAGGTAACCTTAGTCTATTTCTCCCTGTGGAATAGGTAACCTTAGTCTATTTCTCTCTGTGGAATAGGTAACCTTAGTCTATTTCTCTCTGTGGAATAGGTAACCTTAGTCTATTTCTCCCTGTGGAATAGGTAACCTTAGTCTATTTCTCTCTGTGGAATAGGTAACCTTAGTCTATTTCTCCCTGTGGAATAGGTAACCTTAGTCTATTTCTCCCTGTGGAATAGGTAACCTTAGTCTATTTCTCTCTGTGGAATAGGTAACCTTAGTCTATTTTTTCCTGTGGAATAGGTAACCTTAGTCTATTTCTCCCTGTGGAATAGGTAACCTTAGTCTATTTCTCCCTGTGGAAGAGGTAACCTTAGTCTATTTCTCTCTGTGGAATAGGTAACCTTAGTCTATTTCTCTCTGTGGAATAGGTAACCTTAGTCTATTTCTCCCTGTGGAATAGGTAACCTTATTCTATTTCTCCCTGTGGAATAGGTAACCTTAGTCTATTTCTCCCTGTGGAATAGGTAACCTGTCTATTTCTCCCTGTGGAATAGGTAACCTTAGTCTATTTCTCCCTGTGGAATATGTAACCTTAGTCTATTTCTCCCTGTGGAATAGGTAACCTTAGTCTATTTCTCCCTGTGGAATAGGTAACCTTAAGTCTATTTCTCCCTGTGGAATAGGTAACCTTAGTCTATTTCTCCCTGTGGAAGAGGTAACCTTAGTCTATTTCTCCCTGTGGAAGAGGTAACCTTAGTCTATTTCTCCCTGTGGAAGAGGTAACCTTAGTCTATTTCTCCCTGTGGAATAGGTAACCTTAGTCTATTTCTCTCTGTGGAATAGGTAACCTTAGTCTATTTCTCCCTGTGGAATAGGTAACCTTATTCTATTTCTCTCTGTGGAATAGGTAACCTTAGTCTATTTCTCCCTGTGGAATAGGTAACCTTAGTCTATTTCTCTCTGTGGAATAGGTAACCTTAGTCTATTTCTCCCTGTGGAATAGGTAACCTTAGTCTATTTCTCCCTGTGGAATAGGTAACCTTAGTCTATTTCTCCCTGTGGAATAGGTAACCTTAGTCTATTTCTCTCTGTGGAATAGGTAACCTTAGTCTATTTCTCCCTGTGGAATAGGTAACCTTAGTCTATTTCTCCCTGTGGAATAGGTAACCTTAGTCTATTTCTCCCTGTGGAATAGGTAACCTTAGTCTATTTCTCCCTGTGGAATAGGTAACCTTAGTCTATTTCTCCCTGTGGAATAGGTAACCTTAGTCTATTTCTCTCTGTGGAATAGGTAACCTTAGTCTATTTCTCCCTGTGGAATAGGTAACCTTAGTCTATTTCTCCCTGTGGAATAGGTAACCTTAGTCTATTTCTCCCTGTGGAATAGGTAACCTTAGTCTATTTCTCCCTGTGGAATAGGTAACCTTATTCTATTTCTCCCTGTGGAATAGGTAACCTTATTCTATTTCTCCCTGTGGAATAGGTAACCTTAGTCTATTTCTCCCTGTGGAATAGGTAACCTTAGTCTATTTCTCTCTGTGGAATAGGTAACCTTAGTCTATTTCTCCCTGTGGAATAGGTAACCTTAGTCTATTTCTCTCTGTGGAATAGGTAACCTTAGTCTATTTCTCCCTGTGGAATAGGTAACCTTAGTCTATTTCTCTCTGTGGAATAGGTAACCTTAGTCTATTTCTCCCTGTGGAATAGGTAACCTTAGTCTATTTCTCTCTGTGGAATAGGTAACCTTAGTCTATTTCTCCCTGTGGAATAGGTAACCTTAGTCTATTTCTCTCTGTGGAATAGGTAACCTTAGTCTATTTCTCCCTGTGGAATAGGTAACCTTAGTCTATTTCTCCCTGTGGAATAGGTAACCTTAGTCTATTTCTCCCTGTGGAATAGATAACCTTAGTCTATTTCTCCCTGTGGAATAGGTAGCCTTAGTCTATTTCTCCCTGTGGAATAGGTAACCTTAGTCTATTTCTCCCTGTGGAATAGGTAACCTTAGTCTATTTCTCTCTGTGGAATAGGTAACCTTAGTCTATTTCTCCCTGTGGAATAGGTAACCTTAGTCTATTTCTCTCTGTGGAATAGGTAACCTTAGTCTATTTCTCTCTGTGGAATAGGTAACCTTAGTCTATTTCTCCCTGTGGAATAGGTAACCTTAGTCTATTTCTCTCTGTGGAATAGGTAACCTTAGTCTATTTCTCCCTGTGGAATAGGTAACCTTAGTCTATTTCTCCCTGTGGAATAGGTAACCTTAGTCTATTTCTCTCTGTGGAATAGGTAACCTTAGTCTATTTTTTCCTGTGGAATAGGTAACCTTAGTCTATTTCTCCCTGTGGAATAGGTAACCTTAGTCTATTTCTCCCTGTGGAAGAGGTAACCTTAGTCTATTTCTCTCTGTGGAATAGGTAACCTTAGTCTATTTCTCTCTGTGGAATAGGTAACCTTAGTCTATTTCTCCCTGTGGAATAGGTAACCTTATTCTATTTCTCCCTGTGGAATAGGTAACCTTAGTCTATTTCTCCCTGTGGAATAGGTAACCTGTCTATTTCTCCCTGTGGAATAGGTAACCTTAGTCTATTTCTCCCTGTGGAATATGTAACCTTAGTCTATTTCTCCCTGTGGAATAGGTAACCTTAGTCTATTTCTCCCTGTGGAATAGGTAACCTTAAGTCTATTTCTCCCTGTGGAAGAGGTAACCTTAGTCTATTTCTCCCTGTGGAAGAGGTAACCTTAGTCTATTTCTCCCTGTGGAAGAGGTAACCTTAGTCTATTTCTCCCTGTGGAATAGGTAACCTTAGTCTATTTCTCTCTGTGGAATAGGTAACCTTAGTCTATTTCTCCCTGTGCAATAGGTAACCTTAGTCTATTTCTCTCTGTGGAATAGGTAACCTTAGTCTATTTCTCCCTGTGGAATAGGTAACCTTAGTCTATTTCTCTCTGTGGAATAGGTAACCTTAGTCTATTTCTCCCTGTGGAATAGGTAACCTTAGTCTATTTCTCCCTGTGGAATAGGTAACCTTAGTCTATTTCTCCCTGTGGAATAGGTAACCTTAGTCTATTTCTCTCTGTGGAATAGGTAACCTTAGTCTATTTCTCCCTGTGGAATAGGTAACCTTAGTCTATTTCTCCCTGTGGAATAGGTAACCTTAGTCTATTTCTCCCTGTGGAATAGGTAACCTTAGTCTATTTCTCCCTGTGGAATAGGTAACCTTAGTCTATTTCTCTCTGTGGAATAGGTAACCTTAGTCTATTTCTCCCTGTGGAATAGGTAACCTTAGTCTATTTCTCCCTGTGGAATAGGTAACCTTAGTCTATTTCTCCCTGTGGAATAGGTAACCTTAGTCTATTTCTCCCTGTGGAATAGGTAACCTTATTCTATTTCTCCCTGTGGAATAGGTAACCTTATTCTATTTCTCCCTGTGGAATAGGTAACCTTAGTCTATTTCTCCCTGTGGAATAGGTAACCTTAGTCTATTTCTCTCTGTGGAATAGGTAACCTTAGTCTATTTCTCCCTGTGGAATAGGTAACCTTAGTCTATTTCTCTCTGTGGAATAGGTAACCTTAGTCTATTTCTCCCTGTGGAATAGGTAACCTTAGTCTATTTCTCTCTGTGGAATAGGTAACCTTAGTCTATTTCTCCCTGTGGAATAGGTAACCTTAGTCTATTTCTCTCTGTGGAATAGGTAACCTTAGTCTATTTCTCCCTGTGGAATAGGTAACCTTAGTCTATTTCTCCCTGTGGAATAGGTAACCTTAGTCTATTTCTCCCTGTGGAATAGGTAACCTTAGTCTATTTCTCCCTGTGGAATAGGTAACCTTAGTCTATTTCTCTCTGTGGAATAGGTAACCTTAGTCTATTTCTCCCTGTGGAATAGGTAACCTTAGTCTATTTCTCCCTGTGGAATAGGTAACCTTAGTCTATTTCTCCCTGTGGAATAGGTAACCTTAGTCTATTTCTCCCTGTGGAATAGGTAACCTTAGTCTATTTCTCCCTGTGGAATAGGTAACCTTAGTCTATTTCTCCCTGTGGAATAGGTAACCTTAGTCTATTTCTCCCTGTGGAATAGGTAACCTTAGTCTATTTCTCCCTGTGGAATAGGTAACCTTAGTCTATTTCTCCCTGTGAAATAGGTAACCTTAGTCTATTTCTCCCTGTGGAATAGGTAACCTTAGTCTATTTCTCCCTGTGGAATAGGTAACCTTAGTCTATTTCTCCCTGTGGTATAGGTAACCTTAGTCTATTTCTCCCTGTGGAATAGGTAACCTTAGTCTATTTCTCTCTGTGGAATAGGTAACCTTATTCTATTTCTCCCTGTGGAATAGGTAACCTTAGTCTATTTCTCCCTGTGGAATATGTAACCTTAGTCTATTTCTCCCTGTGGGGTAACCTTAGTCTATTTCGACTATACTGTCTAGCTTCTCTGGTTTACTTCCTCCCAAAGCCTTTTAAATTATTTGGTATTCCAATATTTTGATCTTGAGTGTACCTGACGAAGCTTATTCCAGAAATGTGTCGTGCAAACTAAATTAAATGTACGTTTTTATCCCCAAAAAATGACAGATTAAAATATTGTCTGCTTAATTCATTTTCATCGATATTGGCGTGGTGATTATGATTCTGCGCTCAAAATCAGTAAAATGTTTGATCGAACATTTATATAATGAATGGTTAAGTTGAACGTAACAAGATATGCTCTTTTTTTTATCAATCCATACAGCATGTACCCGTTGATATCTAAATATGATTATATAAATGTATCTAAATTTAGTAAGCCGACTGAAATATGCACAAGACCAAAATGATCATCCAAAGTTCACATATTTCATATTTAATTTGAATATTATAATTAAATAAATGTTGCTTTGTCATAATGCTCTAAAATTACAGTTGAAATAAGAGACTGTTTACAAACAGGGTTGCTCGTGTTATTGGTTAATTACACGGGGGCCAGAAAGGTGACTTCTGAATATACAGATACAGTAGTTTGGTCATATTACTCGTTTTAACTTCCATGGTTACCAAATGAATACAAATTCAGAATAAATCGGCAGTACAAAGTCCCATGACCGTATTATTAATTTAAAAAACAATCGAAAATCCTTTTGGTGAATATAACGTGCAGATAAGAAATGAAATGAAATTTGACCAAACATGTATGTATTATGATTAGAGTCGATAAGTTGATGTTAAAATATGATTATCAATTAACCTATATCATATATTCTGTTATCATGTTCAATAAACAATCAATATTTTGAATGTCGAAGATGGCGACGCAGTTGGTTCTCTTGACGACGATTCTTGCTGTTTTTGTACCAATCTTTTGTCAGATTCCTGGAGAATGCCAAAACACAAATTCAAGTTTGTACCGTTATGAAGTTCTCCCTGGGATTGGATGGGATAATCTTAAGAACGAAAATAAAGGTAGAGTAGTTCAGTTTACATATTCTACTTGCAAGATCACCGATGATGGAACCTTCTTGATTCCAGATGGTGTCTACGTTGTACCAATGAAATCTAGTAACGTTGAACAGTTTTCTCAGTTTATCGAGAACGTCAATAATGCCACGTCAGATGTCGCCGTGTCAATCAATTTAGATGGAACTGTAGCAGTTGATGATATTCCTATTAACGGAAAATTCTCATTTGAATTTCAAAAAATGAAAAGTAACATGATCAATGACAATTCAGTTGCTCTGAAAGTCAAAGCTCATTACGTCATGTATAATGCTAAACTTCAGCCAAACTATAACTTAGATCCAACGTTCAAATCGAGACTACTGAACATAGCCAATCATTTACAACTTAATCGGACATCATCTGCAAGGTACGAGAGTCAATTACTTGTCAGAGACTTCGGAACTCATTTGGCAACCAGTGTAGATGCCGGGGCTTCATTAGTCAAAATAGACCACATAAAACGATCGCTCCTCGAAGACGATTCTGTAGATAAATTTCAAATATCAGCAGCGGCCGCAGCAGAAATAATAGGGGTAAATGTAGGAGTCGAAATTCCAGCAGACGTGAAGACAAAATATCTCACGGCAAAGACACATTCTTCTATCTACACACATGGTGGTCCTGTATACATGCCAGTAAACTTTACCATAAATGACTGGGTTAGTCAGATTGATCAGAACCTAGTATCTGTAGACCGAGCAGGCGATCCACTAAATTTCGTGATCAATCAGAACTCGCTACCGGAAGTTTCCTTGCCTGTAGTTGCCGCAACTGCAGCGTCAATAGAAAGTGCCATC
This sequence comes from Bathymodiolus septemdierum, assembly GCA_963383655.1. NCBI lineage: Eukaryota > Metazoa > Mollusca > Bivalvia > Mytilida > Modiolidae > Bathymodiolus > Bathymodiolus septemdierum. Next base: position 12,100,515 of record OY726519.1, on the reverse strand, counting down.
AATGCTTATTACAGAATGAACACTCATCGTGGTTGTACAGATAGAGATTCCCCAAACTTCAGTTTCTTTGCTAATGTTGATGATGGATCGTGTGAATATAATCTTACAACCACTAATTTCGGTGGAATCTTTCAAACATGCAATGCAAGTGGTGATATTAATGGAATTTGTGATAATTTCGTAGCTAAAAATCCTCTGACGGGAGACGTGTCATGTCCAGAGGGCTTTGATAGTGTACCACTGTTTCGCGGTCAAGAAAACAAACAAGAAGCGCGTCACTCATGCTCATCATATATGATCTTTTGGAAACATTGTCAAACCACATCGTACTACGGTTCTGCAAGCTACCAGTCATATTGGTGCGCCGCCCGAGAAGCAGAATTAAATTCCTCTGGATATATGTTCGGTGGTTTGTATACAAATCACATCTCTAACGTTGTTACTCAACAGAAAAATTGCCCACAATATTTCCATGCCATTCGCATTGCAGAAGACTTGACGATCTGCGTTTCCGACGACTTTGAAAATGGGTTCAAATATTCTATTCCGTTTAATGGGTTCTTCAGCTGCCAACAAGGAAACCCGTTAGCATCAAAGGAAAATCTAACTCAGTGCCAAGCAGGCTTCAGTCAGCATCTTGCAACCATAGTAAACGACTGTGAAATTAACTATTGTGCTAGACTTAAACCTAGTGGCATTACGTATATTCCTATCAGAAGTCCACCATTTTCCAAAAAACCGTCTGATGAGAACACTACCTCTTTCCACGTGGTTAGTGAAGATGGTCAGAGCTGGACAGAAATATATTCCGTTCCTGACAATTTTAGTGGATTTAATGGTACCGATGAAACATGGATTCTAGACACTGGTGACTTCCTTGATATTCATGATTTGCTGATGAATAGACAAAAATCGAACGGAGATGCTCCAAAAACCACACAATCTTTTGGGTCGACTGAGCAATATAAAGGAGGCGAAAAACCAACACATGGCAGACATGGACATTCAGAAGACATATCCAGCGAACAAATATTAAGCATTGTAGGGGGTTCTGTAGGAATAACGCTTTCCTTTGTTATTTTTGTCTTCTTCGTTTTTTATATTTTCTATCGAAGGAAGCAAACAAGTACTGGTAAAACATGTGACAATTATATAAAAATGAAGGCATAATTTATGCTATTTCGAATACTTCAATCCCGTTTTAAAACAAAAAATTCAATAATTAAATATCATTGTCTTAATGTCTTAATCAATTATAGATTGGAAATTAAATAAAATATTTTAGCACTTCATGATTCTATTGAACTGACACCACTAATATACTAAACATATTTGTTGTGTTTCGTGGGTGTGTTTTTTAACAGACAGTCGATATTTCTATGGATACCAACTCTACCTTCTCCACGACTTGTTTTCACTGATTGATACGGATATGTTGCGGTTGTCGTATAAAAGGAAAGTTTATGATAGTTAACAATGCCACCAATATCAACAATCATCTCTCATCTTAACTCACTGAACACAGAAAAAAAGACCAGGACATATGACATTGGAAATCCAGGTCACAATCACGTCCCATCCCCTTTCAATATTTATCACCGAAGTTTTAATATTCAGTAACATGAATTGTGCCATTAGTGGAGCAGGAACTGCTTACCTTTCCGAAGCATCGGAGTTCTTCCCCGGTTTTTAGATGGGTTGTGTTGTTCAATCTTTTATTTTCTGCACAGTGTTTTGTGGATTATTTTTTTTTCTTTGTTTGCCCTTTTCTTCTTGCCATTTTAATGTCTGTCTTTCTTCGATTTGTGATACCTCTTTGGAATCTTCAAAGTTTTCATATCGAGTATATCTTTATCTTCCACGATAATATACATGTATATATAATGCTTCTATGTTCTTCGTGTCATCTCGAAATCAAATGTTATATAAATATGTATAAAATTTATTTAAAAAAATAACAATAAACAAATAATTAAGAAATAGTTCATGGAAGCCATATGTATATATTGTTTTTACCATGGGTAGGCCTTTATGTCACAAAGTTTTACCCCGAGCGTTAGCTAGGGGTAAAAAGCTGACATAAAGGCCTACCCGTGGTAAAAACAATATATACATATGGTTTCCATGAATTATTTCGATTCTAATATGTAAAAATTGGTAAAATATCGTTATAAATTGTCGATGACGCCATAAATTTAATCGGTCATAGATTAATATTATTTTTACCACGTGTTGGGACTTTTAACATGGATTGGCGGATATATGTATTTTATCCCGAGCCAGAAGCGAGGGATAAAATTTGCTAAAATATCCGCCAATCCATGTTAAAACTCAAAATACATTCTGGCTTCCATGATTTATTTCGATTCTGATATGTCTAAGAGTACAAATACGGTAGTATACTTTGATTGAAAGACAGTCATTTATATTTACGCTTGCGGAAAATGTCGCACACAATTTATGCTGCCAATGATAAAGTCAGTCATATTCACCGGCGTATGTGCTAATGAGATCATACGGAAAGGATAACTCACTCGTTTGTTAACAAAGCGAAAGAAGGAGGTGATGTTAGAATAAAAAATAACAAATTGACAGGTTTAGGTTATCCTCGTAAGCAATAATAACAGGAACATATAACAGAACCTAAGCAAACAGTTGTAAACATTGTATACGGAATGTATGGCGCTGAACTTGTTACTGTTTCCATTTCTAATTCAATTGGGTAGTGGTCACTCACAGCTGACGCCTGGAAGCAAAGCAAAATACCCGAGATTTGTAAGAAATACAGCAAATGAAACAAAATTAATGAACACCAGAATATACCAATATTAATAAAAGTATAACAAAGTATGATAAATAAATAAAATGGTATTTATAAGCAGTTTCTACAATTTTCTGTACACATTTTGGCAGCCACATTTATCGGAGATGATGCCGAAATACACAAAGGAGAATAGTGCCTGATAATCTCTATTTTCTTCAATGTGACATAAACAAGCATATGAAGTCTATGACACGACGGGTGCCACTAGTGGAGCAGGAACTGCTTGCCTTTCCTGAGCATCGTAGTTCTAGTGGAGATCGTGATGCTCTATCTGTGTAGTATTTTGTCGACCATTGTTATTTTTGTTGCTTCTAACAAGGAAGCTACTGAACTAAGGGTTAAGTTGAAGTCATTACTTCGAAAATTTTACGGTCGCCACCATGACTTAGTTAACCATTACGGAATATCAGTGTCACAAATGACCACGGACATGTTCCTTTCCTGATTCCTGACTTATCACATGTTTGTAACGATGGGTACCTCTAGTGGAGCATGAACTACTTAACCTGTGTTCGCCCCGTTTTTTTTAGTAGAGTTCCCGTTGTTCATTTTGTCAAATTGCATGTTTTCACGCCTTTAGTCCTGTGTTGTAATGTATGGAACGATTTCCGGGTAAAAACGATATTCCGTTCTTCTTTACTCCCATTTGTTTTGTTGGGAGTTTATGTTTTTTTTATATATATATTAATAATGTTGTTTAATTACGTATATTACTGGTATCCAACACGATTTCCTTATCAGATGTTTTAACAATAACACCATAGGTGTCACTAGTTATGCACAGTAGTGTACAACAGTTGTGTACAATAGTTGTGTACAACATTTGTGTACAACAGTAGTGTACAACAGTAGTGTACAACAGTTGTGTACAACAGTAGTGTACAACAGTTGTGTATGACAGTAGTGTACAACAGTAGTGTACAACTGTTGTGTACAACAGTAGTGTACAACAGTTGTGTACAACAGTAGTGTACAACAGTTGTGTACAACAGTAGTGTACGACAGTTGTGTACGACAGTAGTGTACGACAGTAGTGTACAACAGTAGTGTACAACAGTAGTGTATTGCATACAAGTCATGTACAACAGCAGTGCACACCAGTTATGTACAATAGTAGTGTACAACAACAATGCACAACAGTTGTGTACAACAGTAGTGTACAACAGTAGTGTACAACAGTTGTGTACAACAGTAGTGTACAACAATTGTGTACAACAGTAGTGTACAACAATAGTGTACGACAGTAGTGTACGACAGTAGTGTACAACAGTAGTGTATTGCATACAACAGTCATGTACAACAGCAGTGTACACCAGTTATGTACAATAGTAGTGTACAACAATGCACAACAGTTGTGCACAACAATAGTGTACAACAGCAGTGCACAACAGTTGTGTACAACAGTTGTGTACAACAATAGTATACAACAGTTGTGTACAATAGTTGTGTACAACAGTAGTGTACAACAGTAGTGTATTGCATACAACAGCATGTACAACAGTAGTGTACAACAGTTGTGCACAACAATAGTGTACAACAATAGTGTACAACAGCAGTGCACAACAGTTGTGTACAACAATAGTATACAACAATAGTGTACTAACAGTAGTGTACAACAAAACATTTTGTACTGCAATTTAAACTGAGAAACATGAAGAAAACTGTGGGAAGATTGCTCTCTTATGTGAATATTCCCGTTATTATAATATATTACCTCAGAATCAGACAGCTGGTACACTTTATCAAACGGGAAAATTCCACTACTGTTGTCAACTATGGACGAAAAAAATCTATCTCCATACAAAATAAATCTATAAAGATAACGTGAAACAACATTATAGTCAAACAAAAGGCGACTTAAGTACACTACCATAAGGTATGTTTAAGACCACTTTCATCAATGTTACAATTATCTCATGGGTGTCAGTATTATTATTGAAGAAAACCGGAGTACACGGAGAAAACCACTGACCAACTTTATCACAAAATGTTGTATTGAGTACACCCCAACTCCACGGACGGTAAATAGACTTCAACGGCAGTCGTGATATGCACTGATTTCAGAGGAATGGTTTAATTTAACTACCACGCGATCGAGGCTACGACGTCTCTCTCTCTCTTCTCTCCTAAATTCACTTGTGTGAAAAATGCATGCGGGAAATAACTTTGCTTTTAAATAAAGACAAAGGTAATTTCTTAACATCAACTGTATATCCTTGTAAAATTGGTGCTGTTTGTGATGGTAAAAACACTAATGTCGTAACCATAACGTTTTACAACAAAATTACCTGTCGTATGCACAATCCGTACCCTTGGAAACTGTGGTGTCTACGTCATCTCCAATCAGCCAGTGATATTGTGTTGACACTCGAATGGGAATTACATTTAATTTATATTTAGGGGCATAACTACACTCGGCATTCATATCACCTAAGAATAAAATATTCTCATTTTTCATTCTGGAAATGATATCCCCTTGGACAGTCTTGAGAGCTGTGATTTCTTCAATTGCTTCTGATGGTCTAACGTGAATTCCAGCTAGGACAAACTCTGGTGTAACTGAAATACAAAGACACAATCATTTGTGGTAAAATATGAACGCCTTAAATAATTTAGGCAATAACTTGACCTCGATCGTTGATTGGCCAGTTTCGTAGTCAATTTAGAAAATTCTTCATTAAACTTTACTATTGACTGAAAGATAGAGAAAATTCTGTAAGAGGGTATTTCTTGTTTTGGAAGGATATTTTCAGTTAGGTGACAACAAAAGCTTCATTAACTAGTTTTAGTCTTTGTATACCTTTAGAGCACGATATTGATATCTGTATTTCAAAGACATCTAATCTAACGAAAAGAAAGTTTAAACAGTGATAGTCATCAATTCCACCAATATCAATAAAACGAACAATCATCTCTCTTCTCGACTGAACTCACTGAATACAAAAACAAATAAAACGAGCAAACATCTCTCTTCTCGACTGAACTCAACAAAAACAAATACAAATAAAACGAGCAATCATCTCTCTTCTCGACTGAACTCAACCAAAAACAAAAACAAATAAAACGAGCAATCGTCTCTCTTCTCAACTGAACTCAACAAAAACAAATACAAATAAAACGAGCAATCATCTCTCTTCTCAACTGAACTAAACAAAAACAAAAACAAATAAAACGAGCAATCGTCTCTTTTCTCAACTGAACTCAACCAAAAACAAAAACAAATAAAACTAGCAATCATCTCTCTTCTCAACTGAACTCAACCAAAACAAATACAAATAAAACGAGCAATCATCTCTCTTCTCAACTGAACTCAACCAAAAACAAAAACAAATAAAACTAGCAATCATCTCTCTTCTCAACTGAACTCAACCAAAACAAATACAAATAAAACGAGCAATCATCTCTCTTCTCAACTGAACTAAACAAAAACAAAAACAAATAAAACGAGCAATCATCTCTTCTCAACTGAACTCACCAAAAACAAAAACAAATAAAACGAGCAATCATCTCTCTTCTCGACTGAACTAAACAAAAACAAAAACAAATAAAACGAGCAATCGTCTCTTTTCTCAACTGACCTCAACCAAAAACAAAAACAAATAAAACGAGCAATCATCTCTCTTCTCAACTGAACTAAACAAAAACAAATAAAACGAGCAATCGTCTCTTTTCTCAACTGAACTCAACCAAAAACAAAAACAAATAAAACGAGCAATCATCTCTCTTCTCAACTGAACTCAACCAAAAACAAAAACAAATAAAACTAGCAATCATCTCTCTTCTCAACTGAACTCAACCAAAACAAATACAAATAAAACGAGCAATCATCTCTCTTCTCAACTGAACTCAACCAAAAACAAAAACAAATAAAACTAGCAATCATCTCTCTTCTCAACTGAACTCAACCAAAACAAATACAAATAAAACGAGCAATCATCTCTCTTCTCAACTGAATTCAACAAAAACAAAAACAAATAAAACGAGCAATCATCTCTCTTCTCAACTGAACTCAACCAAAACAAATACAAATAAAACGAGCAATCATCTCTCTTCTCAACTGAACTCAACAAAAACAAATACAAATAAAACGAGCAATCATCTCTCTTCTCGACTGAACTCAACCAAAAACAAAAACAAATAAAACGAGCAATCATCTCTCTTCTCGACTGAACTAAACAAAAACCAAAACAAATAAAACGAGCAATCATCTCTCTTCTCGACTGAACTAAACAAAAACAAAAACAAATAAAACGAGCAATCGTCTCTCTTCTCAACTGAACTCAACAAAAACAAAACCAAATAAAAGAGCAATCATCTCTCTTCTCAACTGAACTCAACCAAAAACAAAAACAAATAAAACGAGCAATCATCTCTCTTCTCAACTGAACTCAACAAAAACAAAAACAAATAAAACGAGCAATCGTCTCTCTTCTCAACTGAACTCAACCAAAAACAAAAACAAATAAAACGAGCAATCATCTCTCTTCTCAACTGAACTCAACAAAAACAAAACCAAATAAAACGAGCAATCATCTCTCTTCTCAACTGAACTCACCAAAAACAAAAACAAATAAAAGAGCAATCGTCTCTTTTCTCAACTGAACTCAACCAAAAACAAAAACAAATAAAACGAGCAATCGTCTCTTTTCTCAACTGAACTCAACCAAAAACAAAAACAAATAAAAGAGCAATCATCTCTCTTCTCAACTGAACTCAACCAAAAACAAAAACAAATAAAACGAGCAATCATCTCTCTTCTCAACTGAACTCAACAAAAACAAAAACAAATAAAACGAGCAATCGTCTCTCTTCTCAACTGAACTCAACCAAAAACAAAAACAAATAAAACGAGCAATCGTCTCTCTTCTCAACTGAACTCACCAAAAACAAAAACAAATAAAACGAGCAATCGTCTCTCTTCTCAACTGAACTCAACCAAAAACAAATAAAACGAGCAATCATCTCTCTTCTCAACTGAACTCAACAAAAACAAAAACAAATAAAACGAGCAATCGTCTCTCTTCTCAACTGAACTCACCAAAAACAAAAACAAATAAAACGAGCAATCATCTCTCTTCTCAACTGAACTCAACAAAAACAAAACCAAATAAAACGAGCAATCATCTCTCTTCTCAACTGAACTCAACCAAAAACAAAAACAAATAAAAGAGCAATCATCTCTCTTCTCAACTGAACTCAACCAAAAACAAAAACAAATAAAACGAGCAATCATCTCTCTTCTCAACTGAACTCAACAAAAACAAAAACAAATAAAACGAGCAATCATCTCTCTTCTCGACTGAACTCAACCAAAAACAAAAACAAATAAAACGAGCAATCATCTCTCTTCTCAACTGAACTCAACAAAAACAAAAACAAATAAAACGAGCAATCATCTCTCTTCTCGACTGAACTCAACCAAAAACAAAAACAAATAAAACGAGCAATCATCTCTCTTCTCAACTGAACTCAACAAAAACAAAAACAAATAAAACGAGCAATCATCTCTCTTCTCGACTGAACTCAACCAAAAACAAAAACAAATAAAACGAGCAATCATCTCTCTTCTCAACTGAACTCAACAAAAACAAAAACAAATAAAACGAGCAATCATCTCTCTTCTCGACTGAACTCAACCAAAAACAAAAACAAATAAAACGAGCAATCATCTCTCTTCTCAACTGAACTCAACAAAAACAAAAACAAATAAAACGAGCAATCATCTCTCTTCTCAACTGAACTAAACAAAAACAAATGCAAATAAAACGAGCAATCATCTCTTCTCAACTGAACTCACCAAAAACAAAAACAAATAAAACGAGCAATCATCTCTCTTCTCGACTGAACTAAACAAAAACAAAAACAAATAAAACGAGCAATCGTCTCTTTTCTCAACTGACCTCAACCAAAAACAAAAACAAATAAAACGAGCAATCATCTCTCTTCTCAACTGAACTAAACAAAAACAAAAACAAATAAAACGAGCAATCGTCTCTTTTCTCAACTGAACTCAACCAAAAACAAAAACAAATAAAACGAGCAATCATCTCTCTTCTCAACTGAACTCAACCAAAAACAAAAACAAATGAAACGAGCAATCATCTCTCTTCTCAACTGAACTCACCAAAAACAAAAACAAATAAAACGAGCAATCGTCTCTCTTCTCAACTGAACTCACCAAAAACAAAAACAAATAAAACGAGCAATCGTCTCTCTTCTCAACTGAACTCAACCAAAAACAAAAACAAATAAAACGAGCAATCATCTCTCTTCTCAACTGAACTCACCAAAAACAAAAACAAATAAAAGAGCAATCATCTCTCTTCTCAACTGAACTCAACCAAAAACAAAAACAAATAAAACGAGCAATCATCTCTCTTCTCAACTGAACTCAATCAAAAACAAAAACAAATAAAACGAGCAATCATCTCTCTTCTTGACTGAACTCAACCAAAAACAAAAACAAATAAAACGAACAATCATCTCTCTTCTCAACTGAACTAAACAAAAACAAAAACAAATAAAACGAGCAATCATCTCTCTTCTCAACTAAACTCAACCAAAAACAAAAACAAATAAAACGAGCAATCATCTCTCTTCTCAACTGAACTCAACCAAAAACAAAAACAAATAAAACGAGCAATCATCTCTCTTCTCAACTGAACTCAACAAAAACAAAAACAAATAAAACGAGCAATCATCTCTCTTCTCAACTGAACTCAACAAAAACAAAAACAAATAAAACGAGCAATCATCTCTCTTCTCGACTGAACTCAACCAAAAACAAAAACAAATAAAACGAGCAATCATCTCTCTTCTCAACTGAACTCAACAAAAACAAAAACAAATAAAACGAGCAATCATCTCTCTTCTCAACTGAACTCAACAAAAACAAAAACAAATAAAACGAGCAATCATCTCTCTTCTCGACTGAACTCAACCAAAAACAAAAACAAATAAAACGAGCAATCATCTCTCTTCTCAACTGAACTCAACCAAAAACAAAAACAAATAAAACGAGCAATCATCTCTCTTCTCGACTGAACTCAACCAAAAACAAAAACAAATAAAACGAGCAATCATCTCTCTTCTCAACTGAACTCAACAAAAACAAATAAAACGAGCAATCATCTCTCTTCTCGACTGAACTCAACCAAAAACAAATAAAACGAGCAATCATCTCTCTTCTCAACTGAACTCAACCAAAAACAAAAACAAATAAAACGAGCAATCATCTCTCTTCTCGACTGAACTCAACCAAAAACAAAAACAAATAAAACGAGCAATCATCTCTCTTCTCAACTGAACTCAACCAAAAACAAATAAAACGAGCAATCATCTCTCTTCTCGACTGAACTCAACCAAAAACAAAAACAAATAAAACGAGCAATCATCTCTCTTCTCAACTGAACTCAACCAAAAACAAAAACAAATAAAACGAGGAATCGTCTCTCTTCTCAACTGAACTCAACCAAAAACAAATAAAACGAGCAATCATCTCTCTTCTCGACTGAACTCAACCAAAAACAAAAACAAATAAAACGAGCAATCATCTCTCTTCTCAACTGACCTCAACCAAAAACAAAAACAAATAAAACGAGCAATCATCTCTCTTCTCGACTGAACTCAACCAAAAACAAAAACAAATAAAACGAGCAATCATCTCTCTTCTCAACTGAACTCATGAAAAACAAAAACAAATAAAACGAGCAATCATCTCTCTTCTCAACTGAACTCAACCAAAAACAAAAACAAATAAAACGAGCAATCATCTCTCTTCTCAACTGAACTCAACAAAAAACAAAAACAAATAAAACGAGCAATCGTCTCTCTTCTCGACTGAACTCAACCAAAAACAAAAACAAATAAAACGAGCAATCATCTCTCTTCTCGACTGAACTCAACCAAAAACAAAAACAAATAAAACGAGCAATCATCTCTCTTCTCGACTGAACTCAACCAAAAACAAAAACAAATAAAACGAGCAATCATCTCTCTTCTCAACTGAACTCATGAAAAACAAAAACAAATAAAACGAGCAATCATCTCTCTTCTCAACTGAACTCAACCAAAAACAAAAACAAATAAAACGAGCAATCATCTCTCTTCTCAACTGAACTCAACCAAAAACAAAAACAAATAAAACGAGCAATCATCTCTCTTCTCAACTGAACTCATGAAAAACAAAAACAAATAAAACGAGCAATCATCTCTCTTCTCAACTGAACTAAACAAAAACAAAAACAAATAAAACGAGCAATCGTCTCTCTTCTCAACTGAACTCAACCAAAAACAAAAACAAATAAAACGAGCAATCATCTCTCTTCTCAACTGAACTAAACAAAAACAAAAACAAATAAAACGAGCAATCGTCTCTCTTCTCAACTGAACTCAACCAAAAACAAAAACAAATAAAACGAGCAATCATCTCTCTTCTCAACTGAACTAAAGAAAAACAAAAACAAATAAAACGAGCAATCGTCTCTCTTCTCAACTGAATTCATGAAAAACAAAAACAAATAAAACGAGCAATCATCTCTCTTCTCAACTGAACTCATGAAAAACAAAAACAAATAAAACGAGCAATCATCTCTCTTCTCAACTGAACTAAACAAAAACAAAAACAAATAAAACGAGCAATCGTCTCTCTTCTCAACTGAACTCAACCAAAAACAAAAACAAATAAAACGAGCAATCATCTCTCTTCTCAACTGAACTAAACAAAAACAAAAACAAATAAAACGAGCAATCGTCTCTCTTCTCAACTGAACTCAACCAAAAACAAAAACAAATAAAACGAGCAATCATCTCTCTTCTCAACTGAACTAAACAAAAACAAAAACAAATAAAACGAGCAATCGTCTCTCTTCTCAACTGAACTAAACAAAAACAAAAACAAATAAAACGAGCAATCGTCTCTCTTCTCAACTGAATTCAACCAAAAACAAAAACAAATAAAACGAGCAATCGTCTCTCTTCTCAACTGAACTAAACAAAAACAAAAACAAATAAAACGAACAATCGTCTCTCTTCTCAACTGAACTCAACCAAAAACAAAAACAAATAAAACGAACAATCGTCTCTCTTCTCAACTGAACTCAACCAAAAACAAAAACAAATAAAACGAGCAATCGTCTCTCTTCTCAACTGAACTCAACCAAAAACAAAAACAAATAAAACGAACAATCGTCTCTCTTCTCAACTGAACTCAACCAAAAACAAAAACAAATAAAACGAGCAATCATCTCTCTTCTCAACTGAACTCAACCAAAAACAAAAACAAATAAAACGAACAATCGTCTCTCTTCTCAACTGAACTCAACCAAAAACAAAAACAAATAAAACGAGCAATCGTCTCTCTTCTCAACTGAACTCAACCAAAAACAAAAACAAATAAAACGAACAATCGTCTCTCTTCTCAACTGAACTCAACCAAAAACAAAAACAAATAAAACGAACAATCGTCTCTCTTCTCAACTGAACTCAACCAAAAACAAAAACAAATAAAACGAGCAATCATCTCTCTTCTCAACTGAACTCAACCAAAAACAAAAACAAATAAAACGAACAATCGTCTCTCTTCTCAACTGAACTCAACCAAAAACAAAAACAAATAAAACGAGCAATCATCTCTCTTCTCAACTGAACTCAACCAAAAACAAAAACAAATAAAACGAACAATCGTCTCTCTTCTCAACTGAACTCAACCAAAAACAAAAACAAATAAAACGAACAATCGTCTCTCTTCTCAACTGAACTCAACCAAAAACAAAAACAAATAAAACGAGCAATCATCTCTCTTCTCAACTGAACTCAACCAAAAACAAAAACAAATAAAACGAACAATCGTCTCTCTTCTCAACTGAACTCAACCAAAAACAAAAACAAATAAAACGAGCAATCGTCTCTTCTCAACTGAACTCAACCAAAAACAAAAACAAATAAAACGAGCAATCATCTCTCTTCTCAACTGAACTCATGAAAAACAAAAACAAATAAAACGAGCAATCATCTCTCTTCTCGACTGAACTCAACCAAAAACAAAAACAAATAAAACGAGCAATCGTCTCTCTTCTCAACTGAACTCAACCAAAAACAAAAACAAATAAAACGAACAATCGTCTCTCTTCTCAACTGAACTCAACCAAAAACAAAAACAAATAAAACGAGCAATCGTCTCTCTTCTCAACTGAACTCAACCAAAAACAAAAACAAATAAAACGAACAATCGTCTCTCTTCTCAACTGAACTCAACCAAAAACAAAAACAAATAAAACGAACAATCGTCTCTCTTCTCAACTGAACTCAACCAAAAACAAAAACAAATAAAACGAGCAATCATCTCTCTTCTCAACTGAACTCAACCAAAAACAAAAACAAATAAAACGAACAATCGTCTCTCTTCTCAACTGAACTCAACCAAAAACAAAAACAAATAAAACGAGCAATCATCTCTCTTCTCAACTGAACTCAACCAAAAACAAAAACAAATAAAACGAACAATCGTCTCTCTTCTCAACTGAACTCAACCAAAAACAAAAACAAATAAAACGAGCAATCATCTCTCTTCTCGACTGAACTCAACCAAAAACAAAAACAAATAAAACGAGCAATCATCTCTCTTCTCAACTGAACTCAACCAAAAACAAAAACAAATAAAACGAACAATCGTCTCTCTTCTCAACTGAACTCAACCAAAAACAAAAACAAATAAAACGAGCAATCATCTCTCTTCTCAACTGAACTCAACCAAAAACAAAAACAAATAAAACGAACAATCGTCTCTCTTCTCAACTGAACTCAACCAAAAACAAAAACAAATAAAACGAGCAATCATCTCTCTTCTCAACTGAACTCAACCAAAAACAAAAACAAATAAAACGAGCAATCATCTCTCTTCTCAACTGAACTCAACCAAAAACAAAAACAAATAAAACGAGCAATCATCTCTCTTCTCGACTGAACTCAACCAAAAACAAAAACAAATAAAACGAGCAATCATCTCTCTTCTCAACTGAACTCAACAAAAACAAATAAAACGAGCAATCATCTCTCTTCTCGACTGAACTCAACCAAAAACAAATAAAACGAGCAATCATCTCTCTTCTCAACTGAACTCAACCAAAAACAAAAACAAATAAAACGAGCAATCATCTCTCTTCTCGACTGAACTCAACCAAAAACAAAAACAAATAAAACGAGCAATCATCTCTCTTCTCGACTGAACTCAACCAAAAACAAAAACAAATAAAACGAGCAATCATCTCTCATCTCAACTGAACTCATGAAAAACAAAAACAAATAAAACGAGCAATCATCTCTCTTCTCAACTGAACTCAACCAAAAACAAAAACAAATAAAACGAGCAATCATCTCTCTTCTCAACTGAACTCAACCAAAAACAAAAACAAATAAAACGAGCAATCATCTCTCTTCTCAACTGAACTCATGAAAAACAAAAACAAATAAAACGAGCAATCATCTCTCTTCTCAACTGAACTAAACAAAAACAAAAACAAATAAAACGAGCAATCGTCTCTTTTCTCAACTGAACTCAACCAAAAACAAAAACAAATAAAACGAGCAATCATCTCTCTTCTCAACTGAACTCAACCAAAAACAAAAACAAATAAAACGAGCAATCATCTCTCTTCTCAACTGAACTCATGAAAAACAAAAACAAATAAAACGAGCAATCATCTCTCTTCTCAACTGAACTAAACAAAAACAAAAACAAATAAAACGAGCAATCGTCTCTTTTCTCAACTGAACTCAACCAAAAACAAAAACAAATAAAACGAACAATCGTCTCTCTTCTCAACTGAACTCAACCAAAAACAAAAACAAATAAAACGAGCAATCGTCTCTCTTCTCAACTGAACTCAACCAAAAACAAAAACAAATAAAACGAGCAATCATCTCTCTTCTCAACTGAACTCATGAAAAACAAAAACAAATAAAACGAGCAATCATCTCTCTTCTCGACTGAACTCAACCAAAAACAAAAACAAATAAAACGAGCAATCATCTCTCTTCTCAACTGAACTCATGAAAAACAAAAACAAATAAAACGAGCAATCATCTCTCTTCTCAACTGAACTCAACCAAAAACAAAAACAAATAAAACGAGCAATCATCTCTCTTCTCAACTGAACTCAACAAAAAACAAAAACAAATAAAACGAGCAATCGTCTCTCTTCTCGACTGAACTCAACCAAAAACAAAAACAAATAAAACGAGCAATCATCTCTCTTCTCGACTGAACTCAACCAAAAACAAAAACAAATAAAACGAGCAATCATCTCTCTTCTCGACTGAACTCAACCAAAAACAAAAACAAATAAAACGAGCAATCATCTCTCATCTCAACTGAACTCATGAAAAACAAAAACAAATAAAACGAGCAATCATCTCTCTTCTCAACTGAACTCAACCAAAAACAAAAACAAATAAAACGAGCAATCATCTCTCTTCTCAACTGAACTCAACCAAAAACAAAAACAAATAAAACGAGCAATCATCTCTCTTCTCAACTGAACTCATGAAAAACAAAAACAAATAAAACGAGCAATCATCTCTCTTCTCAACTGAACTAAACAAAAACAAAAACAAATAAAACGAGCAATCGTCTCTTTTCTCAACTGAACTCAACCAAAAACAAAAACAAATAAAACGAGCAATCATCTCTCTTCTCAACTGAACTCAACCAAAAACAAAAACAAATAAAACGAGCAATCATCTCTCTTCTCAACTGAACTCATGAAAAACAAAAACAAATAAAACGAGCAATCATCTCTCTTCTCAACTGAACTAAACAAAAACAAAAACAAATAAAACGAGCAATCGTCTCTTTTCTCAACTGAACTCAACCAAAAACAAAAACAAATAAAACGAGCAATCATCTCTCTTCTCAACTGAACTCAACCAAAAACAAAAACAAATAAAACGAGCAATCATCTCTCTTCTCAACTGAACTCATGAAAAACAAAAACAAATAAAACGAGCAATCATCTCTCTTCTCAACTGAACTCAACAAAAACAAAAACAAATAAAACGAGCAATCATCTCTCTTCTCGACTGAACTCAACCAAAAACAAAAACAAATAAAACGAGCAATCATCTCTCTTCTCAACTGAATTCAACAAAAACAAATAAAACGAGCAATCATCTCTCTTCTCAACTGAACTAAACAAAAACAAATGCAAATAAAACGAGCAATCATCTCTTCTCAACTGAACTCACCAAAAACAAAAACAAATAAAACGAGCAATCATCTCTCTTCTCGACTGAACTAAACAAAAACAAAAACAAATAAAACGAGCAATCGTCTCTTTTCTCAACTGACCTCAACCAAAAACAAAACAAATAAAACGAGCAATCATCTCTTTTCTCAACTGATCTCAACCAAAAACAAAAACAAATAAAACGAGCAATCATCTCTCTTCTCAACTGAACTCAACCAAAAACAAAAACAAATAAAACGAGCAATCATCTCTTTCTCAACTGAACTCACCAAAACAAAAACAAATAAAAACGAGCAATCGTCTCTTCTCAACTGAACTCAACCAAAAACAAAAACAAATAAAACGAGCAATCATCTCTCTTCTCAACTGAACTCAACCAAAAACAAAAACAAATAAAACGAGCAATCATCTCTCTTCTCAACTGAACTCACCAAAACAAAAACAAATAAACAGACAATCATCTCTCTTCTCAACTGAACTCAACCAAAAACAAAAACAAATAAAACGAGCAATCATCTCTCTTCTTCAACTGAACTCAACAAAAACAAAAACAAATAAAACGAGCAATCATCTCTCTTCTAACTGAACTAAACAAAAACAAAAACAAATAAACGAGCAATCATCTCTCTTCTCAACTGAACTCAACAAAACAAAACAAATAAAACGAGCAATCATCTCTCTTCTTCGACTGATCAACTGAACTAAACAAAAACAAAAACAAATAAAACGAGCAATCATCTCTCTTCTCGACTGAATTCAACCAAAAACAAAAAGAAATAAAACGAGCAATCATCTCTCTTCTCAACTGAACTCAACAAAAACAAAAACAAATAAAACGAGCAATCATCTCTCTTCTCAACTGAACTCAACCAAAAACAAAAACAAATAAAACGAGCAATCATCTCTCTTCTCAACTGAACTCAACCAAAAACAAAAACAAATAAAACGAACAATCGTCTCTCTTCTCAACTGAACTCAACCAAAAACAAAAAGAAATAAAACGAGCAATCATCTCTCTTCTCAACTGAACTCAACCAAAAACAAAAACAAATAAAACGAGCAATCATCTCTCTTCTCAACTGAACTCAACCAAAAACAAAAACAAATAAAACAAACATTCATCTCTCTTCTCAACTGAACTCAACAAAAACAAAAACAAATAAAACGAGCAATCATCTCTCTTCTCGACTGAATTCAACCAAAAACAAAAAGAAATAAAACGAGCAATCATCTCTCTTCTCAACTGAACTCAACCAAAAACAAAAACAAATAAAACGAGCAATCATCTCTCTTCTCAACTGAACTCAACAAAAACAAAAACAAATAAAACGAGCAATCATCTCTCTTCTCGACTGAATTCAACCAAAAACAAAAACAAATAAAACGAGCAATCATCTCTCTTCTCAACTGAACTCAACAAAAACAAAAACAAATAAAACAAACATTCATCTCTCTTCTCAACTGAACTCAACAAAAACAAAAACAAATAAAACGAGCAATCATCTCTCTTCTCGACTGAACTCAACAAAAACAAAAACAAATAAAACGAGCAATCATCTCTCTTCTCAACTGAACTCAACAAAAACAAAAACAAATAAAACGAGCAATCATCTCTCTTCTCGACTGAATTCAACCAAAAACAAAAACAAATAAAACGAGCAATCATCTCTCTTCTCAACTGAACTCATGAAAAACAAAAACAAATAAAACGAGCAATCATCTCTCTTCTCAACTGAACTCAACAAAAACAAATAAAACGAGCAATCATCTCTCTTCTCAACTGAACTCAACCAAAAACAAAAACAAATAAAACGAGCAATCATCTCTCTTCTCGACTGAACTCAACCAAAAACAAAAACAAATAAAACGAGCAATCATCTCTCTTCTCAACTGAACTCAACAAAAACAAATAAAACGAGCAATCATCTCTCTTCTCAACTGAACTCAACAAAAACAAATAAAACGAGCAATCATCTCTCTTCTCGACTGAATTCAACCAAAAACAAAAACAAATAAAACGAGCAATCATCTCTCTTCTCAACTGAACTAAACAAAAACAAAAACAAATAAAACGAGCAATCATCTCTCTTCTCAACTGAACTCAACCAAAAACAAAAACAAATAAAACGAGCAATCATCTCTCTTCTCGACTGAACTCAACCAAAAACAAAAACAAATAAAACGAGCAATCATCTCTCTTCTCAACTGAACTCAACAAAAACAAATAAAACGAGCAATCATCTCTCTTCTCAACTGAACTCAACAAAAACAAATAAAACGAGCAATCATCTCTCTTCTCGACTGAATTCAACCAAAAACAAAAACAAATAAAACGAGCAATCATCTCTCTTCTCAACTGAACTCAACAAAAACAAAAACAAATAAAACGAGCAATCATCTCTCTTCTCAACTGAACTCAACCAAAAACAAAAACAAATAAAACGAGCAATCATCTCTCTTCTCAACTGAACTCAACCAAAAACAAAAACAAATAAAACGAACAATCGTCTCTCTTCTCAACTGAACTCAACAAAAACAAAAACAAATAAAACGAGCAATCATCTCTCTTCTCGACTGAATTCAACCAAAAACAAAAAGAAATAAAACGAGCAATCATCTCTCTTCTCAACTGAACTCAACCAAAAACAAAAACAAATAAAACGAGCAATCATCTCTCTTCTCGACTGAACTCAACAAAAACAAAAACAAATAAAACGAGCAATCATCTCTCTTCTCGACTGAATTCAACCAAAAACAAAAACAAATAAAACGAGCAATCATCTCTCTTCTCAACTGAACTCAACAAAAACAAAAAAAAATAAAACGAGCAATCATCTCTCTTCTCGACTGAACTCAACCAAAAACAAAAACAAATAAAACGAGCAATCATCTCTCTTCTCAACTGAACTCAACAAAAACAAATAAAACGAGCAATCATCTCTCTTCTCGACTGAACTCAACCAAAAACAAAAACAAATAAAACGAGCAATCATCTCTCTTCTCAACTGAACTCAACAAAAACAAATAAAACGAGCAATCATCTCTCTTCTCAACTGAACTCAACCAAAAACAAAAACAAATAAAACGAGCAATCATCTCTCTTCTCGACTGAACTCAACCAAAAACAAAAACAAATAAAACGAGCAATCATCTCTCTTCTCAACTGAACTCAACAAAAACAAATAAAACGAGCAATCATCTCTCTTCTCAACTGAACTCAACAAAAACAAATAAAACGAGCAATCATCTCTCTTCTCGACTGAATTCAACCAAAAACAAAAACAAATAAAACGAGCAATCATCTCTCTTCTCAACTGAACTCAACAAAAACAAAAACAAATAAAACGAGCAATCATCTCTCTTCTCAACTGAACTCATGAAAAACAAAAACAAATAAAACGAGCAATCATCTCTCTTCTCAACTGAACTCAACAAAAACAAAAACAAATAAAACGAGCAATCATCTCTCTTCTCAACTGAACTAAACAAAAACAAAAACAAATAAAACGAGCAATCATCTCTCTTCTCAACTGAACTCAACCAAAAACAAAAACAAATAAAACGAGCAATCATCTCTCTTCTCAACTGAACTAAACAAAAACAAAAACAAATAAAACGAGCAATCATCTCTCTTCTCGACTGAATTCAACCAAAAACAAAAAGAAATAAAACGAGCAATCATCTCTCTTCTCAACTGAACTCAACCAAAAACAAAAACAAATAAAACGAGCAATCATCTCTCTTCTCAACTGAACTAAACAAAAACAAAAACAAATAAAACGAGCAATCATCTCTCTTCTCAACTGAACTCAACCAAAAACAAAAACAAATAAAACGAGCAATCATCTCTCTTCTCAACTGAACTAAACAAAAACAAAAACAAATAAAACGAGCAATCATCTCTCTTCTCAACTGAACTCAACCAAAAACAAAAACAAATAAAACGAGCAATCATCTCTCTTCTCAACTGAACTAAACAAAAACAAAAACAAATAAAACGAGCAATCATCTCTCTTCTCGACTGAATTCAACCAAAAACAAAAAGAAATAAAACGAGCAATCATCTCTCTTCTCGACTGAATTCAACCAAAAACAAAAAGAAATAAAACGAGCAATCATCTCTCTTCTCAACTGAACTCAACCAAAAACAAAAACAAATAAAACGAGCAATCATCTCTCTTCTCAACTGAACTAAACAAAAACAAAAACAAATAAAACGAGCAATCATCTCTCTTCTCAACTGAACTCAACCAAAAACAAAAACAAATAAAACGAGCAATCATCTCTCTTCTCAACTGAACTAAACAAAAACAAAAACAAATAAAACGAGCAATCATCTCTCTTCTCAACTGAACTCAACCAAAAACAAAAACAAATAAAACGAGCAATCATCTCTCTTCTCGACTGAACTCAACCAAAAACAAAAACAAATAAAACGAGCAATCATCTCTCTTCTCAACTGAACTCAACAAAAACAAATAAAACGAGCAATCATCTCTCTTCTCAACTGAACTCAACAAAAACAAATAAAACGAGCAATCATCTCTCTTCTCGACTGAATTCAACCAAAAACAAAAACAAATAAAACGAGCAATCATCTCTCTTCTCAACTGAACTCAACAAAAACAAAAACAAATAAAACGAGCAATCATCTCTCTTCTCAACTGAACTCAACCAAAAACAAAAACAAATAAAACGAGCAATCATCTCTCTTCTCGACTGAACTCAACCAAAAACAAAAACAAATAAAACGAGCAATCATCTCTCTTCTCAACTGAACTCAACAAAAACAAATAAAACGAGCAATCATCTCTCTTCTCGACTGAACTCAACCAAAAACAAAAACAAATAAAACGAGCAATCATCTCTCTTCTCAACTGAACTCAACAAAAACAAATAAAACGAGCAATCATCTCTCTTCTCAACTGAACTCAACCAAAAACAAAAACAAATAAAACGAGCAATCATCTCTCTTCTCGACTGAACTCAACCAAAAACAAAAACAAATAAAACGAGCAATCATCTCTCTTCTCAACTGAACTCAACAAAAACAAATAAAACGAGCAATCATCT
Organism: Bathymodiolus septemdierum; assembly: GCA_963383655.1. Classification (NCBI taxonomy): domain Eukaryota; kingdom Metazoa; phylum Mollusca; class Bivalvia; order Mytilida; family Modiolidae; genus Bathymodiolus; species Bathymodiolus septemdierum. Next base: position 12,079,374 of record OY726519.1, on the reverse strand, counting down.
CTCTTCTCGACTGAACTCAACCAAAAACAAAAACAAATAAAACGAGCAATCATCTCTCTTCTCAACTGAACTCAACCAAAAACAAAAACAAATAAAACGAGGAATCGTCTCTCTTCTCAACTGAACTCAACCAAAAACAAATAAAACGAGCAATCATCTCTCTTCTCAACTGAACTCAACCAAAAACAAAAACAAATAAAACGAGCAATCATCTCTCTTCTCAACTGAACTCAACCAAAAACAAAAACAAATAAAACGAGCAATCATCTCTCTTCTCGACTGAACTCAACCAAAAACAAAAACAAATAAAACGAGCAATCATCTCTCTTCTCAACTGAACTCATGAAAAACAAAAACAAATAAAACGAGCAATCATCTCTCTTCTCAACTGAACTCAACCAAAAACAAAAACAAATAAAACGAGCAATCATCTCTCTTCTCAACTGAACTCAACCAAAAACAAAAACAAATAAAACGAGCAATCATCTCTCTTCTCGACTGAACTCACCAAAAACAAAAACAAATAAAACGAGCAATCATCTCTCTTCTCAACTGAACTCATGAAAAACAAAAACAAATAAAACGAGCAATCATCTCTCTTCTCAACTGAACTCATGAAAAACAAAAACAAATAAAACGAGCAATCATCTCTCTTCTCAACTGAACTCATGAAAAACAAAAACAAATAAAACGAGCAATCATCTCTCTTCTCGACTGAACTCAACCAAAAACAAAAACAAATAAAACGAGCAATCATCTCTCTTCTCGACTGAACTCACCAAAAACAAAAACAAATAAAACGAGCAATCATCTCTCTTCTCAACTGAACTCATGAAAAACAAAAACAAATAAAACGAGCAATCATCTCTCTTCTCGACTGAACTCACCAAAAACAAAAACAAATAAAACGAGCAATCATCTCTCTTCTCGACTGAACTCAACTAAAAATAAAAACAAATAAAACGAGCAATCGTCTCTCTTCTCGACTGAACTCAACCAAAAACAAAAACAAATAAAACGAGCAATCATCTCTCTTCTCGACTGAACTCAACAAAAACAAAAATAAATAAAACGAGCAATCATCTCTCTTCTCAACTGAACTCATGAAAAACAAAAACAAATAAAACGAGCAATCATCTCTCTTCTCAACTGAACTCAACCAAAAACAAAAACAAATAAAACGAGCAATCATCTCTCTTCTCAACTGAACTCATGAAAAACAAAAACAAATAAAACGAGCAATCATCTCTCTTCTCAACTGAACTCATCAAAAACAAAGACTACGGTATATGATGTAGACAATCCACAGGCATGGCAAATGACACCATTGCTGTTTTATTCATAAACCCACTTGTGCTGTTCCCGCGTGAGTTTAGAAATAAAATTGTGGTGTATTTACCAAAAACCAACAGAATGCTAGCTATTAGGTAGCTAACACATGTATTGTTGATCGTGACTGAATGCATGCCATATACATGTATTGTCGATCGTGACTGAATGCATGCCCTATACATGTATTGTTGATCGTGACTGAATGCATGCCCTATACATGTATTGTTGATCGTGACTGAATGCATGCCATATACATGTATTGTTGATCGTGACTGAATGCATGCCATATACATGTATTGTTGATCGTGACTGAATACATGCCATGTACATGTATTGTTGATCGTGACTGAATACATGCCATGTACATGTATTGTTGATCGTGACTGAATACATGCCCTATACATGTATTGTTGATCGTGATTGAATGCATGCCATGTACATGTATTGTTGATCGTGACTGAATACATGCCATGTACATGTATTGTTGATCGTGACTGAATACATGCCATATACATGTATTGTTGATCGTGACTGAATACATGCCATGTACATGTATTGTTGATCGTGACTGAATACATGCCATCTACATGTATTGTTGATCGTGACTGAATACATGCCATGTACATGTATTGTTGATCGTGACTGAATACATGCCATGTACATGTATTGTTGATCGTGACTGAATACATGCCATCTACATGTATTGTTGATCGTGACTGAATACATGCCATGTACATGTAGGTATTGTTGATCGTGACTGAATACATGCCATATACATGTATTGTTGATCGTGACTGAATACATGCCATGTACATGTATTGTTGATCGTGACTGAATGCATGCTATATACATGTATTGTTGATCGTGACTGAATGCATGCCATATACATGTATTGTTGATCGTGACTGAATGCATGCCATGTACATGTATTGTTGATCGTGACTGAATGCATGCCATATACATGTATTGTTGATCGTGACTGAATACATGCCATGTACATGTATTGTTGATCGTGACTGAATACATGCCATGTACATGTATTGTTGATCGTGACTGAATACATGCCATGTACATGTATTGTTGATCGTGACTGAATGCATGCTGTATACATGTATTGTTGATCGTGACTGAATGCATGCCATATACATGTATTGTTGATCGTGACTGAATGCATGCCATGTACATGTATTGTTGATCGTGACTGAATGCATGCCATATACATGTATTGTTGATCATGACTGAATATATGCCATATACATGTATTGTTGATCGTGACTGAATACATGCCATGTACATGTAGGTATTGTTGATCGTGACTGAATACATGCCATATACATGTATTGTTGATCGTGACTGAATACATGCCATATACATGTATTGTTGATCATGACTGAATATATGCCATATACATGTATTGTTGATCGTGACTGAATACATGCCATGTACATGTAGGTATTGTTGATCGTGACTGAATACATGCCATATACATGTATTGTTGATCGTGACTGAATGCATGCTATATACATGTATTGTTGATCGTGACTGAATGCATGCCATATACATGTATTGTTGATCGTGACTGAATGCATGCCATGTACATGTATTGTTGATCGTGACTGAATACATGCCATGTACATGTATTGTTGATCGTGACTGAATACATGCCATATACATGTATTGTTGATCGTGACTGAATACATGCCATGTACATGTATTGTTGATCGTGACTGAATACATGCCATATACATGTATTGTTGATCGTGACTGAATGCATGCCATATACATGTATTGTTGATCGTGACTGAATGCATGCCATGTACATGTATTGTTGATCGTGACTGAATACATGCCATATACATGTATTGTTGATCGTGACTGAATACATGCCATATACATGTATTGTTGATCGTGACTGAATGCATGCCATATACATGTATTGTTGATCGTGACTGAATACATGCCATGTACATGTATTGTTGATCGTGACTGAATGCATGCCATATACATGTATTGTTGATCGTGACTGAATGCATGCCATGTACATGTATTGTTGATCGTGACTGAATACATGCCATGTACATGTATTGTTGATCATGACTGAATACATGCCATGTACATGTATTGTTGATCGTGACTGAATGCATGCCATATACATGTATTGTTGATCGTGACTGAATGCATGCCATGTACATGTATTGTTGATCGTGACTGAATGCATGCCATATACATGTATTGTTGATCGTGACTGAATGCATGCCATATACATGTATTGTTGATCGTGACTGAATACATGCCATGTACATGTATTGTTGATCGTGACTGAATACATGCCATGTACATGTATTGTTGATCGTGACTGAATACATGCCATATACATGTATTGTTGATCGTGACTGAATACATGCCATATACATGTATTGTTGATCGTGACTGAATACATGCCATATACATGTATTGTTGATCGTGACTGAATACATGCCATGTACATGTATTGCTATAAACATAGTCATCCAAAATTAATTTAATTCCCTTAAATATTGCCAAAGCTATGGATATGTAATACAAGTATCTTACCAGTATTTGTAACTTTAAACTTGACAATAAATGGTTCACGTTCAAATTCATTGTGTGGATCACCATATACATAGGAAGATAAAACCGTTATACTGTTTCTTCTGAAATTAAATATACCTTCTTTTACAAACATGATTAGTCTTATAGTACCGTTTTAATTCAAAATTATACATAAATTTTTGGGAACAAAGTTGACCTTCTTAATATTCTTTTTTTTTCTCTCGAAGCAATAATGCTACCAATAAATGAATGGAAATGTTAGACCGAATGATTATCACTACGTTCAAATGTTTGTCTACTTTTTGACACGAAAAAAGAAGACATTTGAAATTAGGAGAGATATTTCTAATATTCCTCGAAAGTTCCTTCAAAGTTTGTAAATGTATAAGAATCGACTGATATTAATATCCCTTAATTTACAAGCAATACTAGACAACATCTTATATTTATTGTCGTTGGTGTCATGATCCAGCAGAAAAATTCCTCACCTAGCATTTAACAACCACTCAGTACCGGATTTACCTATAGACTTGGCAGGCTGAAGCCTAGGGCCTCAAAATTTAGGGGGCCTCCAGGTAAAGGGTATACTATTTTGACACTCTCATTGGATTTTCATACATATGCTGTCATAATGCACTGTATTCTCTCAACAACCCTTCACTAATGTTCTTTGCACAGTTGCACCCTATTTCCAAATATTGCAGAATTTTAAACACCTGTCTTTCAAATTGATTACACTCTATTCCATCATCCTCTAGTCGTGAGTGTGGGAGATTGAGAGGGGCCTAGCTAAATAGCCTAGGTCCTCTCTTCATCTTAATCTGGCACTGCAACCACTCACTCTTGTATATCCTGCACTCCTCAAAGAAATGTTGACATTTTAAGTCAAATTGTGATAGTCGTTTTGAAATGCTCACCAAAAACTATTTCCACAAGGTATTAACCCCCGGTTTTTAGTGGGGTTTCTGTTGCTCGATCTTTAGTTTTGTAGATAGTTGTTTGTCCATTTGTAAATTTTCTTTTGGTCAATGTGTTGTCTGTCCTTCGATTTACGGATTCTGACTAATTCTTTGGTATCTTCAAACTCTTCTTAATCAAAATCGTTAAAATTAAAATCACATTTTGATAATTTATAACTGGTAATCATCAATTTACCTTTAAATTGGCAAATTCTCTACACCACTGTTACAAACTATGGCTTTATGAGAAATGTAGAATCTTGAATCTCTAACATATTCAAAAACATCCCTAACGAAAATTATTAAAATATTTTGACCAAATCTTAAAATAGATCAAAACATACATGTAGGTATCAAATTTACTTACCTATAAAAGAAGGCATATTGTTCTTTAGATGACGAATCTCCGAGTCTTTTACTTACAATCTTGTCATACTTTATATTTGTCCCCCTACAAACCATTATATTATGATCAGAATAAAACCACTTTGACAGGCATTCTTGCGATTTACAATTTTTATTTTATTTTGGATAAGAGTGCAAATTATAGCTATATAGAAGCAAATGTCCACAATTCGTCTCAATTACATTAACACCGGGGTATTGAAATACGAGATAGTTTCCCCTTTGTGAGCAATCTTATTGAAATCAAATCCTTCATTTATTTCCCTTTACTGATATGTCGCGGTCTGCCATATCAGTAAATATGTCGCGGGCTGCCATATCAATAAATATGTCGCGGGCTGCCATATCAATAAATATGTCGCGGTCTGCCATATCAGTAAATATGTCGCGGGCTGCCATATCAGTAAATATGTCGCGGGCTGCCATATCAGTAAATAGGTCGCGGGCTGCCATATCAGTAAATAGGTCACGGGCTGCCATATCAGTAAATATGTCGTGGGCTGCCATATCAGTAAATATGTCGCGGGCTGTCATATCAGTAAATATGTCACGGGCTGGCATATCAGTAAATATGTCGCGGGCTGCCATATCAGTAAATATGTCACGGGCTGCCATATCAGTAAATATGTCGCGGGCTGCCATATCAGTAAAGAAAAGCAAGTGAGACATCTGATTTTATTCAGATTACGCTGAGGTACAATCACTAAGAAGAGACATAGTTATGGATAGGACGAATCAATCCACAACTGACCATAATGACGAAGAGTATACGAGTAATGAAAAGAAAGTTTAAACAGTCGACGGTTCCACCAATATCATCAAAACGAACAACTACCTCTCACCTCAAATAATTCAACATAAAGGGACAAGGCCATATTCCGATGGAAAACCATGTCCTAGCCTAGTCCTAACACAAAAAGTGTCTAATGTTCAGAGACTGTCACACTCCCATAATTGAATGGGTATAAGTGCAGCAGTTCCTATTGATCATTGTTAGAAGTAGTCATTTGTGACCAATTCAAAGCAAAATGGCAAAAATTCCAAACTTTCTCGCTATTTTCCCTTTCATTTGTGGTAATCAAAAAAATAGACCTATCGCAGTGTCACCCTTTTACATTCATAATTTATGAACATTTTTTTGTCATCAACATAGCTGAAATGCTCATACTGATTTGAGTTAAACAACTTCAATATCAACTGATCAATTACATGAGCAACTGCAAATACTTTATGTAAAAATATACACAAATCTGGGATCGCCTGTACTTGGCGATCACTAGTATAATTTTTTTTTCCAGTATTGTGAATTTTTTTCCAAATTTTGTACAATACTGGTATACCAGTAATGTAATTAAGATATTGGTATTGTAATTCAATTATGAAATTGGATTGCTTCATATTAGAAGGTTCATGTTATCAACTGTTGAAAAGCATACTAAAAGTACAAGTTCATTGTGTATCATTTTATTGGCATTTATAACATCGTATCAGTAATACATCACAATACACAACAATCCGTTATGGATAGAGTCAAGATTATTATACAGCGACACAAGAACAACTACTTCAAGAACTGGTCTACCCAGGAACTAACATTTCCACAATACCTATTACAATACTTACTACAATACTATACACAAGTAAAAAAAAAAAAATTTTTAAATCACAATACTGGTACAATACTGGTATACATTACTGGAACACATGTTTATACCAGTATTGTGCACAATACTAGTATACCAGTATTGTGCACAATACTAGTATACCAGTATTGTGATCGCCAAGTACAGGAGATCCCAAATCTGTACATTAAAGATGTGCTGAACTACTTGACGACCAGAATCATAATATATTTGTCGTTTGTTTTTGTCCCCTTTTCATGCGCGCACAAACACAAACCTCTGTCCGTATCTACCACACTTTCATTTATTGACAGTAAACTGAGGTTAACAGGAAGGATACACAGATCTTTCCTCAGATAATACTAGTCATTTATTTTTGGTAATAATGCATTTTGTCTAATGTCTGACATTGTACAAAAAGTATATTTGTACAGGTAATTTGGTCTAGTTTGAATATGGTTGACACTGAACCTGATTCTTTAATTTCACGTTCCGCTATATACACCGTGTCCCCCGTCACATTTGGGGACATGGCTTTGTGAAGGTGGGGGGCACGGATCTGAAGCGGCGATTACAGGTAAGCTGGCGTGAAATCATAAATTATAGCATTATTACAATTATTTAAAATATACGACTTATTTAGCGGAACACCAGGTTCATTTCGGGAGATGTTGATCCCATTTTACCCACGTTATTCGTCCAGTATATAGGTGAACAGTTTTGCAATATATGACGAGGGTGGTCAAAATTGAAAATTATCACAAGTCTCCGTCAGATTTTAGCTAATTTAAGGCTCGATGCACATACTTTCAATGACATATGTTATCTAAAAAGTCGTCCGCGTTAAATGCAATCATTATTTCAAACCATCAACGCAATATAAGAAGCATACGATCGAATTGTCTCACGCGTTAAATTGTGGCGTATGGGGGTAAAATATTTGTGACGCCAGGGGATAGGGCTCACATTTTAAAAATAAGGATAATTATGTATATTACCCTTTTTCATGAAAGGCAAAGCAGCCCTCGTGTAATAAAAACCACAATATGACAATTATATTTAATCTTATTTTGACCTTATTTATCATATGGATGGATGTGTAGAAGAATGTACGTTTTTATCTCACCTGACCCAAAGAGTCAGGTGAACTTTTGCCTTCACTTGGAGTACGTTGTCCGTCTGTCGTCCTTAAACTTTTATAAAAAGATCTTCTCTGAAAATACTGGGCCAATTTAAACCAACGTTGGCCTGAATCATCTTTAGGGGGTTTGCTTTAACAGTTATGTCCGATGACCACGCCAACCAACCAACATGGCCGCTGTTAAAGGTTAAATAGCTGCCAAACTTTGGAAAAATTATACATTAATGATGACCTTGATGAATTATTGTTGATCAAACCCAACCGCTGTCAAACATGGCTGCCAACGTTAAGTAAGGACTAAAAATAGAAAATTTGACTAAAAATCGTCACGTAAAAATCGTTAACCTTTATAAAAATTTCTTCTTCTGAAACAACTGGGCCAATTAAATATGATTGATGTCCACAGTTATGCACCACTTCAGGGACCAAGTGCACTTGTACATATAGATCTGTTTAGTATCTACATGGCATATAATAGAAGCTGCTTAAAGTCTTGTAATGCCTGGTTTATCATCAATGAACGAATATTGAGTCACATATGGAATAAACTGCTCTCTGTGAACTCATGTTCAGATCTTGGGCCGGTAACTAGAAGCTATCTTAGGACTTATACATGTTTTTCTCCGTTTAATACATGTCTTAGCCCTAAGATAGTTTCTAGTTACCGTCCCCTGTATCCAATATTTGCACAACATTCATAAGAATTTTAAGTAGATAATCATGGTAACTGTGAAGTATGTAATGGCAATATTTAAAATAGTTTAGAAACATTATAAAAACCAAGCGCCAAACAATCGTGAACCTTTAGACTTTGACTAAAAAATTAAAATGGGATGTCATGTATAAATATATTGGATTGAGGAACAAATGAAATCTGCTAAAAAAAACAGACCGACAGACTAATTACTATGCGAGTTTGACACGGAAGAAATATGCAGATCTGATCCAAACTGTTTTGCACAGAGCACAATATACAAGCTGAGCATAATTTAGACAAATTGAATTAAGAAAATGTATATAAATTACCTTCAATACCAAGCAATTGAAACTATTTTGAAATTCAAAATTTATTACATAATTCAGTGTAAACGTAATAATGTTAAAATGTGTTATCATTTATAGTTGTTAAATTAATATATTATAAAGACTTGTATGGGATATGTCTAATATCGATGGGTCATTCTATCAATCGATTCTTTTTCTGGGATAAAAGAGCATTCATTCATTCTTAAACAAGATAAATGAATATAAATGAATTCTGTATCTACAGCAACAAGTGTCCTGGTCACTTTTTAGTATGACCTGCCAACGAGACCAATCAAAATGAGGCAGTGGTGGTATAGCTGTCTATTTGATGTATACATGGATTGTTGTTCATTGTCAGTTACGGGTCCACAGACTAGCACAAGTCAGGCGATATTAATCAAGCGGTACAGTAAACATTATCGACATAATGTCAAGTCACCATATGAATGTTTCATGGATCAAAATGGTGTTCATGGTTACTGAAACAACAAAGTATTCTATTGCCATTGGCCGTCGACCTCGGATATTAAAACACTTGTCTGTTCTAAGTACCTCAGGAAAATATACTCTGTGTTCGGTAACTGTCCTACTACATACAGAATAACAGATTTCAGTCTAAATAAAATACTGTTGACTTTTGAAGTGTAAAATTACGATTACAGTACACAATGTTTTTTAACACAATCCCTCACTGAAGTATGTACTCTGAAGGGATTATTCATTACAAATGTGGGATGTTTTGTTGTTGATAAAAAGAATTATGCATAATTATCCTTGTTTTTAAAATGTGAGCCCTATCCCCTGGCGTCACAAATATTTTACCCCCATACGCCACAATTTAACGCGAGAGACAATTCGATCGTATGCTTCTTATATTGCGTTGATGGTTTGAAATAATGATTGCATTTAACGCGGACGACTTTTTAGATAACATATGTCATTGAAAGTATGTGCATCGAGCCTTAAATTAGCTAAAATCTGACGGAGACTTGTGATAATTTTCAATTTTGACCACCCTCGTCATATATTGCAGAACTGTTCACCTATATACTGGACGAATAACGTGGGTAAAATGGGATCAACATCTCCCGAAATGAACCTGGTTTCCGCTAAATAAGTCGTATATTTTAAATAATTGTAATAATGCTATAATTTATGATTTCACGCCAGCTTACCTGAAACCACTGCTTCAGATTCGTGTCCCCCCACTTTCACAAAGCCATGTCCCAAAATGTGACGGGGGACACGGTGATATAGATGATGTCCTTTCACTAAATAATTCTAAGTGTGGAGATTTTGTTGATCGCATCTATGCCATTGAGCTTGAAATAAAGGATGCCACATACGCAGCTAGGTCTGCTTTATACCTTGACCTACACCTCGAAATTGAAAGTGAGGACCGGTTAAGAACGAAAGTTTACGACGAAGGGAGATTTCAATTTGAACTTTCCATTTGTATGTAGCAACATTCCAGCAGCACATCCATATGGAGTATATATCTCTCAGTTGATCCGATATTCCAGAGCTTGTGGATTCTATCAGGATTTCCTTGATATATGGTTGCTGCTTACAAGAAAGCTACTTAGCGAAGGGTTCTTATTGGTTATGTTGAAGTCATCAGTTTTACGATTGCCATGACTTGGTTAACCGTTTCGGAATATTTGCGTCAAAATTGACCACGGATATATTGCATTTGTCGTAAGCACTTCTCGGTCATGACTTCATTCATGACTATCACCGGATTTGTAACTAGAGTAACACGACGGGCGCTACTAGCGGAGCAAGAACTGCTTACCCTTTAGGAGCACCCGAGTTCACCCCCAGTGTTTAGTGGGGTTCGTGTTGCTCGATCAGTAGTTTTTTGTGTAGTGTTGTGTAGATCCTTCTGTCCTTTTTCTGTTGGCCAGTGTGTTGTCTGTCCTTCTTCGATTCACGGATTATGATTGCCCCTTTGGTTTCTTCAAACTCTTCTTGGTAAGTATTATTCCGAATTAACCATTTAAAATAAAGGTATAATTATTTCCATCAGAACAGTTGTCAAGTTTGAAAACTGAAGATGAGTCTTTGACACAGCTTTGTTTTTGGTAATAAACTTGTTAAGGGCAAAACAATGATTCGGTGAATTTGAATATTTATATTTAATGTCAGGTGATTTTTTGTATTAAGATTCTAATAATACAATATGTTACACGAACCGCATGCACACTTAAGACTTTGCTAAGGTGAAAAGAGTGATAGTCAAACATTTAGTATTTCGTTTTTACATTTTCGACGGATTTTAAATTTACTTCTCCTTTATTCCATAGTAGATTTAAGAGCATCATGTAGCTCATGTTATTTGCATATGTGCCGACTTTAAATAAAATTTACTTACTTACTTATTCCAATGATTTTGCGTGCAATATTCATTCGGAGAGGTACAGGAAAGTATAATCCCCTGAAATAATTCACTCGGAAAAGGACATGTAAATTTAATCCCCTGTCAAAGTGCCCAAATACGTCTTCTTCTTCGTTTGAATAAATATGGAAGTACAACACATGTCTGTACTTACGTGTTTACTGCATTTTCCAGCACAATAATTGATTTTCCACTAATGTCTCTTATTTCTTGAAGGAGTATAATATCATATCGCTGGATAATCTAGAAGTAAAACTAACACATATACGCATAGAGTATATATACATGTGTGCAATCAATTATAATACAAGTACATGAATTTTATGTGATAAACTATTATAATACAATGCTGTTCAAAAATGTACATGGAAATTTAAGTTACATAAGTTTTAGTTTCTTGTATGATATCGCACGGCTAGCTTATCATGTACGAACAGACATAGTTCTAAAAAAAAACCATCGAGTTGTACAGTAGTAATTAAGATATAAGATATAAGATATAAGATATAAGATTTGTATTTTCCTAATCATAGGGCCCAAAATGGGCATATTAATCAACAACATGAAGATCATTCATACATCAACACTTACAATCATTCACACTAATTTTAACATTATTTGGAGACAACACAAAGAAAACAAAGAGAAATAATATTTCCAGAAGAAGAAGAAAATCAAATTGTGAGTGAAAAGACTACAGGTTTTTACTTTCAATTTCAATCTGGGATAAGTATTGAAATGATTGCTCCCTAGTGTAAGATTATTTACCTTAACGATGTAACTCATAACCGTAACATCTTTGGACTTCTTAGGCCCATATACTTTCAGATTGAAGGCACCTATCCTAAATGTGTTTGATATTCCAATAAAAACTGTCACAACAAATACAAGTATTTTTCCAAACTCCATTTTGAGGAAATAGTTTATTGTATCAGATTTGATTGACACTTGTACACGTCATACTTTCAATGTTGTTCTATGTTTTCGGGTCCTTCTAATTCCCAAATGTTAGATATTCAAGAGTTGTAATGACAATCTTTAATTTACATGTTTTACAACTGAATCTGGATCAAATTTTCAATATCAAAAGTTTCGCAACAAATGCGTTCTCGTTATATCTGAAATGTTGGTTTTCAACTAGACCAGGGGGATGTCATCGGGAAAGGGGATGGAATCAGCAAATATTGATGCTAGAAAATGGCCGATTTTACCATTCGATGTATCTCGGGATTTTATAATAAGTAAGGAAATTCTCGTCTAGTTCTCGTATATCGAGAAACTTTTCATTGGATATTTTTTTGACGTATTTGTAACTTGAATAATACTGCGCCCTCTATCGGCACTTTCGCTGGATGAGGGCTTGAACGCTCTTAGTGGTAAAAATCCGTCAGGCTGCTGGCTGGTACAGCCGACCAATCAAATGTCAGATATTAGCGCGTAAGCGCATTAGTGAATCCCTTTACTTCCGTTTGTAAATATTGACAAAGCAAACACGGAGAATGATTGGCTACATCCTGTATATTACAACTGACAACTAATGCATGACAAACAATTTTAATCAGCCATCAGTATCATAAAATACATTTTTTTTAAATCTTTATTTTAAATGAAATTAAAAAATCATTATAAGAGTGAATTCAATTCAAGCTTTTATTTACTTTCCAACTTTGAAATAAAAATCATTATGTTTTAATATTTAAAAAATACTAATTATTCATTTATGTTTTATTTCATGTTTGGTTGTATTTATCCGGATATGTGTATTGCATACAACATTGAATCATCTGATCGCTCCATTGGACATTATTTACAAACACTTTAGCTCCTCCTATTTTATGTCGTAATACCCATAAGTCATAGCGATTTACTATTTCCGGTTTGACGGATTTTTTCAATGAATGCATCCAGGCATTAATGCAGCGACTAGCGGGAGAGTAATATAACGACTGGATTATTCGGGTTAAAATTGTTTGTCATGCATTAGCTGTCAGTTGTAATATACAGGATGTAACCAATATACAGGAAGAGCTCCTACTGTGAAGCCATCTATTTTGAGATGCCATTCAATGAAAATAACAACCTGACCATATTGTTACATAATAAGAATAAGAATTAGATAAGAAATTAAAATTGATAGAAGGCAAGGATTTATATAATTAACACATTAAGTCACATTTCATTTATTTAGGCAAACTTGGGTCAGTTATCAATTAAAGACAAAAATGGGTTTAAAAAAATCAGTCTAATAAGTATTTACCTAAATAACGATATTGTGATGGGTATTTCTTTATAAATTGTATTAAAAATCATTTTAATTTATGAAATAATCAACTTTCTGTTTACATATTTATTTTCAATAAAATTTCTTTATTATTTCATCCCATTTTCCTTAATTTAACTTGTGCATATCCATATTTATACAATCTTATGTTAACGGCAAGTTACGTGTATCGACCCTATTATCCACAATAAATTCACTTTTATTGTCCCACATACATTACAAAAATACATGTTAGATGTGTATTGCGACATTTTAGCAAATTTAGATTAAAACATAAAAACTTCAAAAAATGATTACACGGTGTTTTATTTTTTTAAATCTTTAAAGATTTGTGAATCTATGGCAATTTAAATCATAATTATGAGAATAAAGGTGTATTTGTTTTCTAAATATGCAAAGGCACGTGCACAATCATTCTCCGTGTTTGTTTTGTCAATATTTACAAACGGAAGTAAAGGGATTCACTAATGCGCTTACGCGCTAATATCTGACATTTGATTGGTCGGCTGTACCAGCCAGCAGCCTGACGGATTTTTACCACTAAGAGTGTTGAAGCCCTCATCCAGCGAAAGTGCCGATAGAGGGCGCAGTATTATTCAAGTTAATTGCATCCAGGCGTTAATGCAGCGACTAGCGGGAGAGTAATATAACGACTGGATTATTCGGGTTAACGTATTTGAAGTGTTTGTGCAAATTTAGAATCGACCGAAATAAATCGGAAAATACCGAAGTATAATTGTAATATACGGAAAATATCGAAGGAAATTCGGCAATATATTTATAAGAAAGGGGGCGTTAATTATATAAATAAATCGAAAGTTCTTTAAGGTAGGTATATAATAATTTAAATAATTGCAACTATAATATTCATATATATTCCGTGTCTGCAGAAAAAATTATAAGCGATGCATTTTCATATAGTGAAAATGTATAAAGATAAAGAAGTCAACAAATGTCAAGGATGTTTTTTTTGTCAATGTGTGACGTAAAGGTATTTTTGACATTTACGTCACCGAATATGGTACTGCTTTGACAACTATTTTACCTATTTTGTTCCTGTATTTAAATACTGTTATAGTGACAGCCGGAACCTTTGAACCATAATGAGAGCGGGAGGTAAATAAATAAATAATAAATAAATAAGCTTTATTTAGAGTCGGCATGGTTAAAACAACATACAACATACCATTTCTTTAGAAATGCCTGTACCAAGTCAGGGTCATTGCGGTTTTCACAGTTATCCGGTTGTTGACTGATTTTGTCTGTTTATATAATTATGAGTTTTGACTTTCCCTTTGTAAGATTGTTCGGAGTTCGGTAATTTTGTTATTACCCTTATATATAATAAATATGAACATAAAAGAAAAAATATTGTTTAATATTGATAACAATTTCAAAATATAACAATTAAATGCAAACAGTTGAATTAACACTAATTATTGGGGAAAATGCTTTTTAAGGAATATAAATAAAGGGAGATAATCATAGTACTGTATAGTATTATAAAATTACTACTGTAAAACTTTTTGTGAAAAAAAATTGAACCAATAGTGATTAAAAAGAAAATGAAATAAATATTTTACAATACTGTCTGTACTCCTCTATGATCTAAATAGATCCTCTGTATTTAATAACAATTTATATTCATAAAATAAAATAATCAAAATGCATATGTATGCTAAATAAAATTTGGATTAAGTGTTAACTATGTTAGATACAATGTATCTACGTACCATTAGTTGTTTACAAAATACACTTATATATATATAATTATTGTTTGTAAACAAACATCTGCTTTGCATATCATAAATCCTCGGATTTACCATATTCTAAGAAAACACGTGTTTTTTTTAATTAATTTATTTCATAAAAATATATAACCTATATTTTCTGTTTTTATATATAATTATTAAGGTAAAAATACTTTACAAAAGAACAAAAAGCCATTCAGAAAAATTTGTCAAACTAAAAATCTTTCTGATTCTGATCCTGATCTTACCAGCAGCTCGCTGGTAACATTTGGCCCAAATTTTGATTGTATTTTACTTCACATCCAAAATTTTACATGAAGACGTATGTTGAATGTAAAATAATACAAACCTCATTGGGAAATATATATTTCAAACAAATACATCCATATTTTGTCACAATATATCCATAAATAAATGTCTGGCAAACTCATTTACCTAACACGATACACACATTAGCACCCCCCTATATTTTGTAATGGCTGAGTATATAGCCAAGGGAGATAATCGGTTCCATAGCCTGACTAGACCATCCGAAATGTTTACACAGGAAGTGTAATATTCCACATGGCGGGAATTCAAAAATGGCAGCTGTATTAGAATTGCTATTGAAAAATGACATTACATCCAAGACAGTTATCCAATGGATTAAATTCAAGTCCTGTTTAGTATGAAAATTAATTTTATATTGAAGGCAGTTACGAATCAAAATCAAATCAAATAATTTTTATTGATCTAAAAATCCAAACAAAGGATTTTCATCAATAATACAGAACATGTCAAACACAACTAAGACAACTTTAAGTACACAATATTTGATAACATAACAGCTGAGGAAAGACAGAGTTATCTCCCATACAATACAAATGTATAAAATTTTAAGTTGCCTCCCATTGACAATTAAAGATCAGTAAATGTGACATAAAAAATTAAAACCACTGATTAATCTTGTTTTTTAGACTGATTTAGACTATGCAACTTATTAACACCTAATATACACATATTACATATGTCTAGATCATTACTACTAAATATAAATTTAAATTTGTCTAAGTCAGACACAGAGCTCCAGATAAGCTGCGTATTTGCGTTTTTTACGCTATGAAAACGAGTAAAAACGCATGTAATATCAGAACAGAGTGTACACATTACGCATACATATTGCTGTGTAAGCAAACTTTCCTAATTCAGAGCTTACTTGTACAGTCGTGTACATAACATTACATTTTTGTCTGAGAAATTCCCCGTAATTACTTCCCTTTATATTTTTTCAAAGGAGAGAGCGTATACATCCGAGGGTTACCGAATGCTTGCCTTTCTAAGCATTGATGTCAAAAGAGGTCTGATTGGATGTTTATGATAAATCATCCAATCGTGGTCAATATTACAAATAAATGCGGTTTACGTAATAAGTAAGAACTAAAACGAAAGTAAATTTGGGAATGCGTTGTTCGTTGTAAATGAGCAAGAACATGAATAGGCGCGCTACTAAGCGCAAGAGTGCTACGGAAAATTCTATGCTTAAGTTCCTGACAGTTTCATCTGTGTCTCGTGACAGTATAGTTAAAGGAATCATTGATGACATTATCAACACGGCTGTGAAAACTGCCGAAGTTGACGAGCAAAAAACAAAATAGTTACAACATTTTATTAACATGACACAATCGTGTCAAATTAAACAGAGATATACATTTCACTTGCATCCTGCGTTTATTGAATAACACTTGTGTCAAACATAATTTTAAAAGTGTACATGTAAGCAATCTTTTCTGAAGTAGAGAGTACAACAGTGCAAAGGAAATATGCAAATACCCATCATTTTCAAAAGTAGGGGGTAATTACCCTTTGAACTTGAGAATTATCTGGAGCTCTGCAGACATATTAATAAATGAAGGCACAACATCACAGATATCCTTGAAAAATTCTTCACGACAAGACTAATTTTGAACATATAATAGTAAAATGGAATTCGTCTTCTACTCCAGAATTACACAATTTACATATCCTGTCTTCAGCAGGAGTATTTAAATATCTGCCATTTTCAATATTTATATTGCTATTACTTATTCTGATTTTAACAAATGTTGATATAGATTTTTTGTTTACATCTGCACATAACTGATATATTCATACCATAGCCGACAGTTTGAAGAGATTATCATCTCGCCCAATGACTCGCAGGGTTTTGCAAAAAATATACTGTAACGGGTATCTTTTATCTAATGTCACTGGAACCATAATACAACATGTAGGTTCATAGCCACCATTCGCTAACTGTATTGGTGAAAATCTCCTTAAGCTCAGTTAGAGCTTTAGCTTGCAATGCGAGAGGTCCTGGGATCCAATTCCATATGTGACATTGCATTTTTTTTTAGATGAAAAATGCGCTACTGTTATATTGACGCCTACTTGAATAACCCACAATGGTCTGAGATATCGGTATCAAGGTATGACGACTCTTGAGGTGGAGTGTAATGTCTGACGGGTACGCTCGTTCTACAGGGATTAAGATTAATTTTTACAGACTAGTAGCCAACTGGGCTACCAGGGGAAAAAAAGTAGTAGCCCAGACAAAAAGTTAATATCCCAACTTTTTATGAAAAAATCACCATCACCGGTTGAGGATCGCGAAGTGATCCGAAAAAGCTAGGGGGGTTTGGGGGCATGCCCCCACAAGAAAATTTGAAAAATTAGCCCCTAAATCCTGCAATCTGAGTGAACTGAAAGTGATTTTATTGAACTGGAAAAAGACCTTTTGTGGGGGGAGAATTTTTTTTTGGTGTATTCCTCCATCTGACCTGTCCACTCGCACTCCCAATTCCTGAAATTTGGTTTTGATTTTATCGAATATGTCATGTAAGCTTAACATGGTTAATGTAGATGAGTAACAGTATTTTTTTGCTTAAATGAATAATGTTTAGACACTACAATAACACCAGGTCGATTGCAAGCTATTTTTATCTGGTAATATATATGTATTGCTATTTGTTGAAGGGAAAATTTCAGACAAAAAAATGCAAAGGATGTTGAAATAGTCATCACCAGGCCTTGTGCCCTTTATGAATCGCCACATTCTTTTTTTGTGACAGGAAATTGACGAAATGTGTTAAGCGATCGATACCGTTACGTTACGGAATTGACTAGACTAATAATACGGAGTTGGCAATTAAAACAAAGAAAAAAGCAATAATAACAAAAAAATATCAATGAAAACAGAAACGATATGTTAATAAAAGAAATATTTTATTAAAATTTCTGTCAAGAACTTTTTCATAAACGACTACTGTGAAAATAACACGAAAGTATGTTAAACGTCAATAATGAGAACAGCGGCTGTTCCTTCTATTTTACCCAAAACATCTTGGAGCGCAACATAACGGGAACAGCCAAAATTTTGTTGTTCTATCAGACTTATTCGGGAGGTCTCGGTTTCATTCATTTAATATTCACACAAAATACAGAGAATCGTACAATAAACCTATTTTGACAAAAAGGGGAATTCCAAGATGTTGATTTACGACCAGCAGAACTTCGATCTGCACCTGACTCAATTAAATTGTGCAATCGCCAACTGGGCGACGATTATACGTATTATATGTCGCCCATCACAAATGTTACTCGCATTTGCGACTGGGCGACCGCTAATCTTAATCCCTGTTGAGCCTAAGGTTATAGGAACCATTGTAGGTTCATAGCCACTCTGCTACCTGTTTATGTTGAGATCTCGTTTAGCTTTGTTGGTAGAGCATTTCCTTACAATGCTAGATGTCTCGGGGATCATATTCCATCATAGACTGCATTTTTTGGATGTGAAATATGCTCTACTGTTAAAATACCCTCTACATGTATGTACTAATATGCTATATATAGCATAAAGGATAAAAGACGAAACTTAACACACCTATTTTGTGTTTTTCAATTAATTTTATTATTTAATGTAAAAACATGATCATCACTCACAGATGATAGACCAAATTCTTCTGCCTCTATAACCTTGAGGTCATATATCAACTAGCATGACTAGTTTTCCTTGATCTTTCATTGATTTTTGCTTGTTATTGTTTTTTTTTATTTCTTACATTTGCTCTATAAGGACAGAAAGAGGTTATGTTTCAAATGAGGAGGTGTGCATAGAGTGTATGTGCAGGTAGAATTCAGAATTCACATGTGTCCATAGCTCATACCCACTGTGCTGCTCAGCATCTCACCAGATGGCGGATAGGATGAGCCCTCTCGAAGGGGAGAATAAAACTTACCTTTTTTTTACCAGGGGCCATATGCAACTGGCAGCAAATATCCAAGCATGGTATATCCCTTTGGAAATTGAGTGGAGGGAAACTGGTGTATATACTGGAAAGTATTGTGATTGCAATTTTTATCGATCTTTTCTCTCTATTTTTAGGATAGTACCGGAGAGCAGCTTCAGGATTTAGGTAAACTACAACATGAATTTGTTCCTTTTTTCCTGAACTATCTGAGAGATCAAACATTGCACCTGTTACAGTCTTCCAAATCAGCAGCAAATTCTCCAGCAAAGACTCCTTCAACTCAGAAAATAAAGAAACCTCAGGTGGCATCAACAAAACCTGAGAGTGGCAAACGTGTTCAACTTTTTGGGTCAAGTCCAGTCGATGGATTGGAAGACATTAAAAGCACTTCAGTGTCTGTCTTTTCACCAAATGTATCTTTGGATTCCCCTTCTTGTTTTGGAGGAGGTAGACATGCATCTGACAAGCATAAAGGACGATCATCGTTTGGTAGCAGTACACAAAGAAACTCGCCACATAATGTCAGAAATCAGAATGATGCTCAAAAGTCAAAGCAAAAATTAAGTCTGGGAGAATTCATTTCACCAGAAGTTACAAGGAAAAAGAATTCTCCATACTCCTCAAATAGTAGAAATATATTGACAGATAATTCACCATCTCCAACCATGAATCATCGATCTAGTTCACGCAGAAAACAGTCATTGGACCCTAATGACATAAGACAGAAGAGTTCTGCTCCAATCTTCAGTTTGACCAGTGTTAATGATTTTCCTCCTATGAGTGGAGAACCAAGTCATCTTGTTAGGTAATTTTAATTGAAAATTTTTATCTGCCACAAAAGTATTTGTATTAATTTATTGTGAGGAATTCATGTAAAAAATGTAATATAATAGACTTTTTGAGAAAAAAAAATTCTATATGCAAGACATAATAATTTTCTGCAGGACCGGAATTTACAAAATTCAAAAATTTAAACGGAATCAGTGATGGGAACAATAAAAACTCGACCCGTCATGTTTTCAAATATAAACACACGAAATGGTTGCATTGAAGCATCACAGCCAACTATAAAAGTACAATGATTAATAGAATTACCATGGAAACAGTTGCATGTTTAAGAAGTAAATGTCATTTGAAGCAGAATCTAATTCCGAGTTGACCATGATCGTTTCGGCATACCAGTTGCATTTCCGATTTCCGGTGCAAAACAAAATACACAAACAAAATTTTTTATCTGACACCCGGACCGGCATACTTGGCAGTATTACCGGTTCTTGTGATTTTCTGCCCCGACGGTCCGACGAATTTAAAAAAGTCTGTTACAATACACATAAAATCCCAATGATAACCTTGGGTTTTTGATATTGTTGCTTTGAATAACATGATTACAGTAGAATACAATTACAATATATAAGCAGGGCTCACCAAACCAGGCGAAGTGGACTACTTCTTCGCCTTGGTTTCAATGAAGTCGCCCAATTTCTGTCAAAAAGCGAAGTTTTAGTCACCCTGTCAGTCTTTTCAAGTCCGTATTTTTTTCACCAATGATCATACTTTTTCTTCAATATTCACATAAAAGGAGCTCCCATGTTCCTGAAATGTGACCCATACAGGGTTTGATGTTCAATATTTTATTCCAAACTCGTTAATTGCATCCTTTTAAGATCATCGTTTTTGTGAAAGGTAGGGGAACATGCGGTAGCGGGGAAAGAAACATTAAAATTTGGATCGATTTTCGGAAGTCTCCCAGATTTTCCCTCACTTCGCCTTAAGTCAAGACAGAGAGAAGTCAAGTCGCCCTGATTTTACTATGTGTGGTGAGCCCTGTATAAGAAGATGGGTAGATTTAGTTTATGCTTAAAATTAATTTTTTTAGAAACTACAAGAGCCAGGGGTTTCAAAGTGGGCCGGTACCCGGTACTTTTATCCGCCTGAGATCGTGTATTGTACCGGCAGAAATTACTGAACCCCCCAAGATTAGCGGTGGTCAAAACCACAAGTACGAGGGTCGATAGGCTTGTGGAATATTTTTCATAAAAAATTAATGATCACGTCAATTGCTGAATTCTCGCATTCAAATCGAACAACTGCGTCACGACCAAGTTGATGGGATATTCCCTGTTTTAAAAATAACTTTACCTTAGAATCGTAAATAGCAGTTTGTGCATGCGGTAAATAGATATGTTTTCGCCCCAATATCTTTTCATCCTTGTGTAAAACTCGGACCGGAACAAAGCTGCCATCATTTCAAAATAAAAAAATGACCAATTACAAATTATGTTCAAACACAATTTAGTGTAATCTCCAGTAATATAAGTATGATCATTATGTATTATGAATATATGACTACACAATATTTTGTGCGATTTTTTTTATCCATTTAAAACCCAGGGTCGAATCATTCTGGGGCGTACTGTCTTGTTGCTTAACTCTGTCCATATTGTTTAACTTCTGGTATAAAAAAATTAAAACCTACATGGCTAATTTATTTACATATTTTGACAGGGCCCTACCGCAGTTGTTCACAGAAATGAAAGTGTGCTGAAATTTTTTTTTAAAAGGGGGTACGAGGAGATAAGGGATAGAAAATTACTAGAAATCTTGAAAAAGGACCGGACATGGCTCAAATACGAATTACATTGTAATGTCAAAATGCCGGGCCCCCTTTTTTTCCAAAATAATTTAACTTTTGTGATTCCAATGTTAATAAATGTCTTCCCGCGAATCGTTTTTGTTCGAACATTTTTTTTGCACATAAGTCGTGAAAGTAACAATATATAGGGTACTACTAAACTGAGAAACGAAACGAAAAATGAAGAAACGAAACGAAATGAAGTATCACAAAACGAAACGAAATACAACGAAACGAAACGAAAAATGAAGAAACGAAACGAAACGAAATGAAGTATCACAAAACGAAATATATCAAACAAAGCATGAAAGATCCAAAAACAATCGATGAAGGGATAAAAATCAACGAAATATTGAGTGGTTTGTTCGGCTATTTATAGATCTATGCTTGGATGTTTTTCTGTTGCAAAATTCAAAAAGGTCAACAAAAGTCATGCACCAATACAGTAAATAAATATTAATTCTTTAAAATGTTAGCGCTGGCGGATCCAGAGGAGGGGGAGGAGGGTCCAGTGGTTTGAACCCCCTTTCTCGGAAACTAAAAGATTACGTGTATCAGTGTCGAAAATTAGACTGATTTTTTTTTTTTTTTTTACCTCCTTTTCGAGTGGAACCTTCCTCGCTTTTAAAATTGTCTGGAACTGCGCTTGAGTAGATTGGTTGAAGCGCATAGTATTTTAACAATCTATTAGACTATAAATGTCAGTCTGCTTTGCTATTGCAAAAGTAGCTTCATAATCAGTAGCTGTGAAAAAGTTAAAATGCTTGACCTAGACATTATCAGATACATGGTTTCATATGTCTCTGACCTTATTATATTAAGGATTGACCTGAGCGTATCTTTTCTACGATATCACATCCTATTTTCAATCAGGCTTCACGTGACCATCCCAAATACATAATTGGAACATAGATGGCGGAACAGGAAGACCAGGACAAGAGGGGACAATAGCGTCTCCAATTCTTGAGGGGGTAAAAATATATGGTTTTGACCATCCAATTGTGAATTTTCCCTTTCTTGGTAGAAATATACCCACGTCATCGGCGTATGGTGTCTACATTCAAAATTGATCCGCTATGCTAAAGTTGGTGTCCAATGCAGTGACTTCCTAGAGAGAGGACAACTGCTGTCAGAAAAGCTACCCAGGGATAAGTCAAACCTAGGAAAATTAGAGTCATCACTCCGTAAATTTTATGTACGCCATCGTGAATTAGGGGATATCTGTTTCGCAAATTACCATGATTTCGTAACCATTTGACGTTCTTCCCGAGCGTTCTTCACAACTGATTTTGATTTCACCAACTTTGACCAATCGGCAATACGACGGGTGTCGCTGACGAAGAAGAACATGCTTACCTTTCCAGAGCACCTGATGCCACTATCGGTTTTTATGAGAGTTCGTATATTGTCCAAGCTTTAGTTTTAAGTGTTTTTGTTTTGTTTTGTTTTTGTATGTTTCCTTGTGGTGTTTGTCTCATCCTATTATTGCCTCTGGTGGCAATGCTGAATGTCTGATCAACATGAATTTAGGAAAGTTTGTAAAATATTTTCCATTCATCATTCCTGCAAAATTGCAATTCGTCTTGGCCGATAATTTTAGATCATGTTTATAAAGTTTGGGTTCAATAGACCAGTATAGTTTGAGATAAGAAAAGTTTACAGATGACGGGGGGGAGGGGGGGGTGGCTCAATGAGTTAGGTCGTTGGATTTAACAATTCATACAAGCCTATCACCAATACGGCGTGGGTTCGCACCCGGCTTTGTAAATTACAAAATAGGGTGCACTCGACTCGAAACCGCAAGTGATAAAGTTTACCAGTTGCTTGCCCATGGTCAGTGGTTCTCTCTGGGTACTCCCACCACTAAAACTGGTCGCCATGATATAGCTGAAATATTGCTGAAAGTGGCGTTAAACACCAATCAATCAATCAATCATACAGATGACAGACGACTGACGCAACATTGTGACATAACCTTACCTATCCCTTTGAGCCAGGTGAGCTAAAATACATAAAACATACTTGAACAACACGAACTTCCAATCAGAAAGAATCAAGTGTTCCGAAAGGATAATCAGTCCTTTTGATTTACATGTGACACCTGTCGAAATTGCATTTGACGAACCAGACAAACACTAATCTGTCTTTCCGTCGTCCGGTTGGGACGCTTCAACACAAATAACATAAATGTGAAACTGGAAAACGCCAAAAACAATGTAATACCATACAACAATTGCTGTTCAGAAGCCAAAAACTATACTCCCAAACAAAACAAAAATGAGTAGACATAATAGTGTAATATATATACATAATGAAGTCTACATTCTGGCTTCAGTCACTACACAGTGGTCATGATGGTGAAGGCGGGTTGGTCCTTTACGAAATACAATGTATAAGGTAACGACATGCATGTATCTATTCAACGACCGCAAATATAGTCACGATTTATGATACAAAGTGGATCATTTAAAAGTATTGACTATCATACCATTGCTCTGATATAAGTAGTTGCATAAATACAAATGCGTCAAAATGAAATCAGTTTAATGACATTTGTAGCTATTAATTTGTCAAAAGAAAATCCAAATTATCACGGCGTGTCTTTGCACAAAAGCATAAAATAAAACTATTAAAAGTACATAATAAATTGGAAGTATCGTGCTCTTTCATTTACTTTCATGTGCTAAATGCCGATTTCCATTGCCCTCAGTTTTTGTTGTACTTCCTGTGGTAAAATGTCTTTTGACTCTTTAGAAATCTTAAGCATTTCCTTTTTGAAATCTGGAAATTTCTTACACACACAGGAACTTCTTAGATGGAAATAAGCAAATTGACATTTTGTTTTTCTTTGCCCTTGAACGGAATACTCGCGATCGCAATAATGTCTTATAATCGGGTCGTTTTGTTCAGTTTCCCGACTGAACTTTGTTCTGCAACCGTAGCACAAAGAGGCTTTTGTTTGAAATAGATAAATCAATTCAAATGGATTATTTTCATCGATATGATCGAGCAAATCTAAAGCTCCTTGGACAGAACTCGTCTCCAGCAATGGTTGTCTTTCAGTTTGGTCTGTAGTGTCCTTCTCAAGAGGTGTTCGTTCTCCTTTACGAGGCTTAGATACTTTTGCCTTATGACCAGAATGAATACCTGTCATGACAAGTGTGCTTTAAATTCAAATTTTTAAAGTTGAATTCGACATGAAATTTTGGGCGGCGATGAGTAACATAAAATTCTTCCACAATATTTCTTTCTGACATACTCAAATTAAACTTTAGCTGAAATGTTGCAAAATAAATACAACTTACATCTCAATATCTTCTTCGTGCTCTTTCGGTTCCATTTTGTAATGTGGTAGAGGGACTTTAATCTGCTCCCTTATAAATATATCACGAAACCCTCTTCCGGGGTTTTTACTTGTATCAACACTTCAAAAGAACCAACTCTTTGAGGCCGGGCTTTGAAGTCCATTTATTTTCTCACATTCAGTAAACCCTTTGAAGCGGGTCGGCGCCGGAAACTGACGCGGTGTTTTAAAGAATTTAATATATATTTACTGTAGTGATAAATGACTTTTGTTGACCTTTTTGAATTTTGCAACAGAAAAGCATCCAATCTTAGATCTATAAATAGCCAAACTAACCACTCAATATTTCGTTGATTTTTACCCAGGCATTATGCATGGTCTTCACTCTTGGTGAAATCTGAACTCTAAAGTTAATGGGATTTTTCTTTCAAAAACCCTTAATGTTTTGCAGTCTCTGAAGTACATTTTTTGGTTCACAAAATGCTAGATTTCAGGAGCTTCCACCCCCTTACAGCCCCCAGCCTAATTTTTTAGGTACCTCCTAAAATTTAAGAAGTACCTCCTATTATAAAAAACTTTGAAACCCCTGAAGAGCTATTGAGATATACCCTTCTGTTACTTTATCTTCTGGGATAATGAAATGTAAATGGTCAAATTGTGCAGTTATAATTTCATCTTTTACAATTTCTTTTCATTGTAGAAATGAAAGATTAAGTCAACAGTCTGTGAACATGTTAGAATTCTGTCTTTTGCAATTTCTTTTCATTGCAGAAATGACAGATTAAGTCAACAATCTGTCAACATGTTAGAATCTCCTAATTTTGACATTCCAAGACCTACTAAATCTATAGAAATCACAAAAAGTCGCAGAATTAGTTTTACCACTCTTCAGTCTGAGACGAAAACACCATCCAGAAGAATAAATCCTACACAAGTCACAGGCTGTCATCACAATAAAGTCTTCCTTGTAGCAGAACAAGAGGAAAGCAACAAGAGCAAAAATGATGGACAGACTTTAGAACAAGAAAAACAACTTCTTAGGTTTGATATCCATGTTTAGTCATTTTGATTCTAATGTAAATCCATGGTTCAATATTGTTTACTAAAATGGTGGCCTGGGCAACTAAATTTCATTTTTGGCAACCAAAATTTAAATCGGGTGATCAGTGAGACCACCAGAATTGAGGTTGGCGACCGGAAATTCTGGATAATTTTCTGTCCTTGATTCTGTTTTAGTGATCGCCATACTGGAAGTCATTTTAGCACTTGAAAGTAAGGTGAAGTCGACGTAATTTAAAGCGTATAATCGATATTGATATTTATTAATGGGCTGTGTGCGTACGTAAACATGTGAAAATGTCCCAGCAGTTGAAATTATCAAACTTTTTAAAGAGAGGGGGATAATCATGACGCTGTCACAGGAGCAAGCAAGCAATCAAAATCGTCGTCCATTGACGATGTTGAAATAGTACACGCCAGTATGGCGAGTAAGGCTGTAAGAGTGAAGCCAAAAGTGGCCGTTGCAGCATAAAAAGATGTCAAAAGACAGTTTCAGGATTCATGGCTTTCCGATTTTGCCTGGCTCGTGTATGAGAATGGCCAAATGACTTGTAAATTTTGTAAGATATTTTGGTTTTCCAGAGAGGAAAATATTGAACTTTCAATATCAAAACAGAAGAGGACATTGAACTTGAAGACTCTGATTAAATCATTGAAAGAATATTTGTTTTTACTCTTTTACCTTGTCTCTTTGACTACCAATTTGTTTTACTTTGGCCACTAAAATTTGAGTTTGCGCACCAGATTTTTGGAGTTGGTGGCCAGCTGGCCACCAAAATTAAAATCACACTTTGAGACCCGATTGCCATAGGAAAATGGATACACATATTCTTAATGTTTTGAAGTTTTAGTTCCTTTTGGCAAACTTATGATATCATATTTGTGTCTCTATAATTCTCAGTAATGTAGAAATTTATGACATTAGACTATGAAAGTCAACTGACAATAAGTCACCCAATATATGAATATATAATATTACAGGTTAGACAGGGATAGAATATTGAAAGACTTTGAATCAGACACTGTGGTGCCCATAACTCCTACAAAGTTAAGTCTGGAGAGGTCAAATAGTATTGTAGATGTCCCTGAAGCTGATAGTTCAAAGGTCACACATACACAAAAGTTGGATATTTTAGGAGATATTTATTCCTTATGTTTGAAAGGTATGTAGTATGAAGTTGATTATAATTTATTTATGAACAAGCAAATATTAGATGAACTATTAAGAAATGTAAACAAAAAAATTTAATAAAAACTTATTGGACCCATGATATATTGACTGAAATTGAGGTTCCAATTTTTGAAAAAGGAATGTAAAAATAAAATAAAACTACCATATTATCTGGACTTGTGTGAATTAGGGTCTGTTTTTTTATAACATTCAGACTGAATGGGAAAATAATTTTTTTGTAGAGTCTGTCTATAGCTTTAAGTTTGTTTTTTTATTGTACATGGCTATTTTAAGGCTAAGTGTATAGCATTTGATCTAGATTGATCTTAAATATGTTATGTTGCAAAAGTAAAAAAGATATTAAGAGGTATGTGGTTGTGGTTTATGGTGTTTAACGCCCTCTGAAAACAATATTTCAGTTATATCATGGTGGTCAGTTTTATTGATGGAGAAAACCGTCGTCCTGTCACAAGTCACTGACAAACTTTATCACATATTATTGTATCGAATACACCTCGCCATGAACAGGGTTCGAACTCACAACGTTATTGGTGATAGGCACTGATTGCACAGATAGTTGTAAATCCAACTACGATCACAATCATGAAGGCCCCTTGATATTATTAGAAATTAATTAAAAATGTAAATCTTTTTTTCAAGAAATGATCAAATGTATACTCATTGCATTTAGACAAATGTTTTTTTTTTATTTTCAGAAAATTTATTCCCTAATATAGTTATGGAATTGTATTTCATAATACAATTATTGACCTCTAAAAGCTCTGACCTTGACCTCATTAATGACCTTGCAGATGGTAAGTTGGTCATAATACATTAGTAATCATAAAACAATCAAATCATCTATTACTGAAAAAATGGGAAACAAACTGTGTTTTAAATAGATGGATAAGGTTAAATTTACACAGATAAACTAGAATTGTGAGGTTTTCATGTTTATCTTTTAATTTTTTATTTAGAGATTATAGAATTAAATACTGTTTGGAAGAGTGATATGTCTATCACAGTGATTGATCATTGTATGTCTCTGACTGTACTGAAGATAGTTTATCATAATATTTGCCTCTTTCATAATAAATATATGTTTCCTAACTAAACTGGTACCAATGTTGTTACCATGGATATATTTTGCAGACATTACAGAAGAAAACTTTTTTACCTCTATACATAATGCTGTATACTTTGCTATCAGAGTTCTAGAAAATCAGTTGAGGTAAGTAGTGTATTGGTTAATTCATGAAAACTACCCATGCAATCAGTGCCTATCACCACTAAAGTTGTGAGTTTGATCCCTGTTTATGACGAGATGTAATCAATACAGCATTATGTGATAAAGTTTGTCAGTGACTTGCAACAGGTTGATGGTTTTCTCCGGATACTCCGGTTTCCTCCACCAATAAAACTGGCCGCCACGATATAACTGAAATATTGTTGAAAGTGGATTTTAAACATCATAAACCAACTTGTTAGACAAACAAATGTCAAAATACTTATTACAACTTTTTATATTTGTTTGCTTGTAACTGACTATTTATGTGATTGTATTGACATGTAACATTGATGTTTTGTAGGCTGTTATGTCATATTGACAAAGG
This sequence comes from Bathymodiolus septemdierum, assembly GCA_963383655.1. Classification (NCBI taxonomy): domain Eukaryota; kingdom Metazoa; phylum Mollusca; class Bivalvia; order Mytilida; family Modiolidae; genus Bathymodiolus; species Bathymodiolus septemdierum. Next base: position 12,049,841 of record OY726519.1, on the reverse strand, counting down.
AGCGTTACGACTGTTATCAGAGAATCAACGAGTAGTTACCTTCTCTCCTTTACTGGCAGCAGAATTAAAAGATTTATGTGATGAATCAGTAGATTTTGTATGTATCACTCTCTGTCAGACCTCAGTATTTAGATAAGACATTTCCTTGGATAAGTCAAAGAATATTTGGTTCTTCTGTAGTAGCTTTTCTTTGATTTACCACAGATAACTCAAATACTCTGTTATATTGAAGTAAAATCATTTGTTCCTTTATATTCTTCACAAGGTTTAGCTGTAGTTTCTAAATTAATATTAACCCTTACTACGCTAAGCGTGACATATTAATGACCATGACTGCTGACATGTCGTTTTTATTGACGGTATTTTGAAGTGATCGAATCGCAATCTCAAAAGTTCGGAATGCCTTGAAATTTATCGTTAATGTATAGTAAAGTGATTCAGGTCGGGTTTGCATTTGAAATCTAGGTAAGTTGTATGTAAAAATACAGCAGAAAAAGGAAAATATGAACTGAGGTAAACTGCATGGCATCAAAATGGCGGACAGTGATGAATCAGAAATTGATGATGATGAATTTATTAAAATATTCGAAGATTCGGATGACGAGAACGAATTCGAAGGCTTTGGACCTGAAGACCTAATACCAGATTATGAGATTTTAAGAGAAATTGACTTACAACAGTCATTAAAGGATAGAAATGTTCAACAAGATGACAACTTCGGTTGTCTTCGAGATGATTCTCCACTGCTATGTGCACCATTTACCACAACGCCAGGGCTGAAGAATATGTAACTGCCAGAAGACCCTAAACCTATTTTCTTTTTTAATTTATTATTTAAAGACGATATGTGGGCTTTGATTATGACACAGACAAATCTATAAGTGTATAAGTGTGAAAAAAGGATTGACAGTAATAAAAACAAAACAAATTTTCAGGTAATAATCTTTATTGCGTCAACCGGGCTTACCTGTAATACCTGTCAAATTGTTACAAGATATACATATATTGATTGACCAACATTCATTCATTAAATGCAGAAGAGAAAAACAACTTATATCAATATATTTCTGTATTTAAACAGTTGTAAAGCAAAATATTACATTTTTCACCTTTTACCTATATTTTACCTGAAAATACAGGTGTCAAATTACAAAATACCATTGCATAAAGTAAACATTTGCAAAGGTCGTTGTTTGGAGAATAATTTTCATACATAAAGTTTTTCTGTATTCTAAAAAATAAAGAAGTTATTGCAGTTTGAAGATACTGTATCTTTATTCTACTTTGAAACAAAAAGAATGCAGCAGCAGCAGACATAGTGCTTCTTTTTTATGTAGTGTAGTAAGGGTTAAGAAGTGTAACTTGTCACAATTAAGGTGAAAGGTGTTTAGCCTGAACTCTGGTAAAACTAGGTTTCCATGTATACTTTATATCATTTTTAGTATCTATATTTGAAAGCTATGCAGATTTAAACATTTCATATAAAACACCTATTAAGTAAAGTTTTACTGAGTAGCTTAGAATGTTTTAGGGTTTGAATTCATGAAATTTTATCAAACAAAAAGCAGTTTCAAGTTGATACACTAGTAGTGAATTAGAATACACCCACCTTTTTACATGACCCCCTTCCCCCCAAAGAAAATATGATTTTTTTAAAGAATTTTTGGTATTTAAAACCATTTTTCAAATATATATATCAGGCATGTTGTAGTGGTCAATTCAAGATTCGAAGAAAACCAGAATATCTGGGAAAAAAACCACAAACCTTCAAGATACCAATAGAAGATGTAAATCGAAGGACCGACAATACAATGGCCAATAAAAATAGGACAGACAATACAATGGCCAATAAAAATAGGACAGACAATACAATGGCCAATAAAAATAGGACAGACAATACAATGGCCAATAAAAATAGGACAGACAATACAATGGCCAATAAAACAAGGACAGACAATACAATGGCCAATAAAAATAGGACAGACAATACAATGGCCAATAAAAATAGGACAGACAATACAATGGCCAATAAAACAAGAAAAGACAATACAATGGCCAATAAAAATAGGACAGACAATACAATGGCCAATAAAACAAGAACAGACAATACAATGGCCAATAAAACAAGAACAGACAATACAATGGCCAAAAAAAATAGGACAGACAATACAATGGCCAATAAAAATAGGACAGACAATACAATGGCCAATAAAAATAGGACAGACAATACAATGGCCAATAAAAATAGGACAGACAATACAATGGCCAATAAAACAAGAACAGACAATACAATGGCCAATAAAACAAGAACAGACAATACAATGGCCAATAAAAATAGGACAGACAATACAATGGCCAATAAAACAAGAACAGACAATACAATGGCCAATAAAAATAGGACAGACAATACAATGGCCAATAAAAATAGGACAGACAATACAATGGCCAATAAAAATAGGACAGACAATACAATGGCCAATAAAAATAGGACAGACAATACAATGGCCAATAAAACAAGGACAGACAATACAATGGCCAATAAAACAAGAACAGACAATACAATGGCCAATAAAAATAGGACAGACAATACAATGGCCAATAAAAATAGGACAGACAATACAATGGCCAATAAAAATAGGACAGACAATACAATGGCCAATAAAAATAGGACAGACAATACAATGGCCAATAAAAATAGGACAGACAATACAATGGCCAATAAAAATAGGACAGACAATACAATGGCCAATAAAAATAGGACAGACAATACAATGGCCAATAAAAATAGGACAGACTACAATGGCCAATAAAAATAGGACAGACAATACAATGGCCAATAAAAATAGGACAGACAATACAATGGCCAATAAAACAAGAACAGACAATACAATGGCCAATAAAAATAGGACAGACAATACAATGGCCAATAAAAATAGGACAGACAATACAATGGCCAATAAAACAAGAACAGACAATACAATGGCCAATAAAAATAGGACAGACAATACAATGGCCAATAAAAATAGGACAGACAATACAATGGCCAATAAAACAAGAACAGACAATACAATGGCCAATAAAACAAGAACAGACAATACAATGGCCAATAAAAATAGGACAGACAATACAATGGCCAATAAAACAAGAACAGACAATACAATGGCCAATAAAAATAGGACAGACAATACAATGGCCAATAAAAATAGCACAGACAATACAATGGCCAATAAAAATAGGACAGACAATACAATGGCCAATAAAAATAGGACAGACAATACAATGGCCAATAAAAATAGGACAGACAATACAATGGCCAATAAAACAAGGACAGACAATACAATGGCCAATAAAACAAGAACAGACAATACAATGGCCAATAAAAATAGGACAGACAATACAATGGCCAATAAAAATAGGACAGACAATACAATGGCCAATAAAAATAGGACAGACAATACAATGGCCAATAAAAATAGGACAGACAATACAATGGCCAATAAAAATAGGACAGACAATACAATGGCCAATAAAAATAGGACAGACAATACAATGGCCAATAAAAATAGGACAGACAATACAATGGCCAATAAAAATAGGACAGACAATACAATGGCCAATAAAACAAGAACAGACAATACAATGGCCAATAAAAATAGGACAGACAATACAATGGCCAATAAAAATAGGACAGACAATACAATGGCCAATAAAAATAGGACAGACAATACAATGGCCAATAAAAATAGGACAGACAATACAATGGCCAATAAAACAAGAACAGACAATACAATGGCCAATAAAAATAGGACAGACAATACAATGGCCAATAAAAATAGGACAGACAATACAATGGCCAATAAAAATAGGACAGACAATACAATGGCCAATAAAACAAGGACAGACAATACAATGGCCAATAAAACAAGAACAGACAATACAATGGCCAATAAAAATAGGACAGACAATACAATGGCCAATAAAAATAGGACAGACAATACAATGGCCAATAAAAATAGGACAGACAATACAATGGCCAATAAAACAAGAACAGACAATACAATAGCCAATAAAAATAGGACAGACAATACAATGGCCAATAAAAATAGGACAGACAATACAATGGCCAATAAAAATAGGACAGACAATACAATGGCCAATAAAAATAGGACAGACAATACAATGGCCAATAAAAATAGGACAGACAATACAATGGCCAATAAAACAAGAACAGACAATACAATGGCCAATAAAAATAGGACAGACAATACAATGGCCAATAAAAATAGGACAGACAATACAATGGCCAATAAAACAAGGACAGACAATACAATGGCCAATAAAACAAGGACAGACAATACAATGGCCAATAAAACAAGAACAGACAATACAATGGCCAATAAAAATAGGACAGACAATACAATGGCCAATAAAAATAGGACAGACAATACAATGGCCAATAAAAATAGGACAGACAATACAATGGCCAATAAAACAAGAACAGACAATACAATGGCCAATAAAAATAGGACAGACAATACAATGGCCAATAAAAATAGGACAGACAATACAATGACCAATAAAAATAGGACAGACAATACAATGGCCAATAAAAATAGGACAGACAATACAATGGCCAATAAAAATAGGACAGACAATACAATGGCCAATAAAACAAGAACAGACAATACAATGGCCAATAAAAATAGGACAGACAATACAATGGCCAATAAAAATAGGACAGACAATACAATGGCCAATAAAAATAGGACAGACAATACAATGGCCAATAAAACAAGGACAGACAATACAATGGCCAATAAAGCAAGAACAGACAATACAATGGCCAATAAAAATAGGACAGACAATACAATGGCCAATAAAAATAGGACAGACAATACAATGGCCAATAAAAATAGGACAGACAATACAATGGCCAATAAAACAAGGACAGACAATACAATGGCCAATAAAACAAGGACAGACAATACAATGGCCAATAAAAATAGGACAGACAATACAATGGCCAATAAAAATAGGACAGACAATACAATGGCCAATAAAAATAGGACAGACAATACAATGGCCAATAAAAATAGGACAGACAATACAATGGCCAATAAAAATAGGACAGACAATACAATGGCCAATAAAACAAGGACAGACAATACAATGGCCAATAAAACAAGAACAGACAATACAATGGCCAATAAAAATAGGACAGACAATACAATGGCCAATAAAAATAGGACAGACAATACAATGGCCAATAAAAATAGGACAGACAATACAATGGCCAATAAAAATAGGACAGACAATACAATGGCCAATAAAAATAGGACAGACAATACAATGGCCAATAAAAATAGGACAGACAATACAATGGCCAATAAAAATAGGACAGACAATACAATGGCCAATAAAACAAGAACAGACAATACAATGGCCAATAAAAATAGGACAGACAATACAATGGCCAATAAAAATAGGACAGACAATACAATGGCCAATAAAAATAGGACAGACAATACAATGGCCAATAAAACAAGAACAGACAATACAATGGCCAATAAAAATAGGACAGACAATACAATGGCCAATAAAAATAGGACAGACAATACAATGACCAATAAAAATAGGACAGACAATACAATGGCCAATAAAACAAGGACAGACAATACAATGGCCAATAAAACAAGAATAGACAATACAATGGCCAATAAAAATAGGACAGACAATACAATGGCCAATAAAAATAGGACAGACAATACAATGGCCAATAAAAATAGGACAGACAATACAATGGCCAATAAAACAAGAACAGACAATACAATGGCCAATAAAAATAGGACAGACAATACAATGGCCAATAAAAATAGGACAGACAATACAATGGCCAATAAAAATAGGACAGACAATACAATGGCCAATAAAAATAGGACAGACAATACAATGGCCAATAAAAATAGGACAGACAATACAATGGCCAATAAAACAAGAACAGACAATACAATGGCCAATAAAAATAGGACAGACAATACAATGGCCAATAAAAATAGGACAGACAATACAATGGCCAATAAAAATAGGACAGACAATACAATGGCCAATAAAACAAGGACAGACAATACAATGGCCAATAAAACAAGGACAGACAATACAATGGCCAATAAAACAAGAACAGACAATACAATGGCCAATAAAAATAGGACAGACAATACAATGGCCAATAAAAATAGGACAGACAATACAATGGCCAATAAAAATAGGACAGACAATACAATGGCCAATAAAACAAGAACAGACAATACAATGGCCAATAAAAATAGGACAGACAATACAATGGCCAATAAAAATAGGACAGACAATACAATGGCCAATAAAAATAGGACAGACAATACAATGGCCAATAAAAATAGGACAGACAATACAATGGCCAATGAAAATAGGACAGACAATACAATGGCCAATAAAACAAGAACAGACAATACAATGGCCAATAAAAATAGGACAGACAATACAATGGCCAATAAAAATAGGACAGACAATACAATGGCCAATAAAAATAGGACAGACAATACAATGGCCAATAAAACAAGGACAGACAATACAATGGCCAATAAAACAAGAACAGACAATACAATGGCCAATAAAAATAGGACAGACAATACAATGGCCAATAAAAATAGGACAGACAATACAATGGCCAATAAAAATAGGACAGACAATACAATGGCCAATAAAACAAGGACAGACAATACAATGGCCAATAAAACAAGGACAGACAATACAATGGCCAATAAAAATAGGACAGACAATACAATGGCCAATAAAAATAGGACAGACAATACAATGGCCAATAAAAATAGGACAGACAATACAATGGCCAATAAAAATAGGACAGACAATACAATGGCCAATAAAAATAGGACAGACAATACAATGGCCAATAAAACAAGGACAGACAATACAATGGCCAATAAAACAAGAACAGACAATACAATGGCCAATAAAAATAGGACAGACAATACAATGGCCAATAAAAATAGGACAGACAATACAATGGCCAATAAAAATAGGACAGACAATACAATGACCAATAAAACAAGAACAGACAATACAATGGCCAATAAAAATAGGACAGACAATACAATGGCCAATAAAACAAGGACAGACAATACAATGGCCAATAAAACAAGAACAGACAATACAATGGCCAATAAAAATAGGACAGACAATACAATGGCCAATAAAAATAGGACAGACAATACAATGGCCAATAAAAATAGGACAGACAATACAATGGCCAATAAAAATAGGACAGACAATACAATGGCCAATAAAAATAGGACAGACAATACAATGGCCAATAAAAATAGGACAGACAATACAATGGCCAATAAAAATAGGACAGACAATACAATGACCAATAAAACAAGGACAGACAATACAATGGCCAATAAAACAAGAACAGACAATACAATGGCCAATAAAAATAGGACAGACAATACAATGGCCAATAAAAATAGGACAGACAATACAATGGCCAATAAAAATAGGACAGACAATACAATGGCCAATAAAAATAGGACAGACAATACAATGGCCAATAAAAATAGGACAGACAATACAATGGCCAATAAAAATAGGACAGACAATACAATGGCCAATAAAAATAGGACAGACAATACAATGACCAATAAAAATAGGACAGACAATACAATGGCCAATAAAAATAGGACAGACAATACAATGGCCAATAAAAATAGGACAGACAATACAATGACCAATAAAACAAGGACAGACAATACAATGGCCAATAAAACAAGAACAGACAATACAATGGCCAATAAAAATAGGACAGACAATACAATGGCCAATAAAAATAGGACAGACAATACAATGGCCAATAAAAATAGGACAGACAATACAATGGCCAATAAAAATAGGACAGACAATACAATGGCCAATAAAAATAGGACAGACAATACAATGGCCAATAAAAATAGGACAGACAATACAATGGCCAATAAAAATAGGACAGACAATACAATGACCAATAAAAATAGGACAGACAATACAATGGCCAATAAAAATAGGACAGACAATACAATGGCCAATAAAAATAGGACAGACAATACAATGGCCAATAAAAATAGGACAGACAATACAATGGCCAATAAAAATAGGACAGACAATACAATGGCCAATAAAAATAGGACAAAAAGATTAACAATGGTTGACAAAACACTACACAGAAATCTAAATATTAAACAAAATGAATCTCAGCAAAAACAGGAGGTTAACTCAGGTTCTACAAAATCTCTTTCTAATGCCATCTGTAACTGACTAATTTTATCATTTAAAGTTGTATCACGTGCACATTAGCTTAGGCAGGAGTCTAGCTGAAGGAGTGATAGGCATAGGTAAATATAAATCAAACTATCAAATGATTGCAGACACAGTAAAAATTGAATGGGTTCTAACTTATAGACAATTTCTTGTCTTGTTTCAGTCAGGACCTGTTTATCCAAGGTCACCCATTGGTAGTGTTTCATTCCAAGCAGAAACTGACAATAGGAAAAACTTCCCTAATGATAGAACATTTCATTTGTTCAAAAGACAAAGGTATGGTAACAAATTGTATTTTAGCTGACAATGTTCATACATTGTTTAGTCCTACAGTGTCAAAAATTCCAAAACAACTGCTAAATGTTGCTGAAAAGAGCAGAAATGAGCATTCCAATAATTTCAAGATGTCCTGTTTCACATCCCTTTTCTCTTTTTTTACCATATGCTCACAGACTTTTTGAAAATTGTTTTCATTTTGCTGGACATAGGTCCAGCACCCAGGAATTTTCTGCTGGACCCTCTGAATTTTTGCCGGACCTACATTTTTTATGTAAAATTGTTTTAAAGCCAAGCAATGTCATACCGTTATTATTATTTTAGTCTAGCAGAGCGCTTTCTGTATTTAACGTCATTAGTGCTGGTAGAGGCCTAAAAATAGGAAGACCAGTCGCCATCCAGAATAAACCAAAAAGTTGAAACCATGCACCAAAAAAGAGTAGCCAAATCCAGCTAGGGATACCCTCAAACTTTGAAAAATTTATCAGATTTAAAACAAATTTTTATTGAGATTACAATAACAATATTCTAAAAGTTATTAGACTCTCTCAATCTCCAGTTTGCCCGGCTGAGCTCCGTTGTAATGCTTCAGGAACGACCACATTTTTATGATCAACACATTGCCATGTTGCCGGAATTGTAAACAAAATTCTAAATAGAAACGGATTCGGTGAAGGGAACGATACAAATCAGGGATGTCGTGTTTTTTTATTTTATTAATTTTTTGGGGGCTTTTCACTCGAAAAGATCATCTTACGCATCACAATATATTCAAATATATTTATTTTCATGACAGTTACCAATAATATTTACCAAAAACATAAAATATCACGTATTCAATGCGGTTACGAATTCCGAGTTGACCGAACTTGTTCCGGTATTTACAACATGACCTGCGTTTCCGACTTCCGTTAAAAAAGTAAACACATCATTCAAAAATGTTTGGCGGACATGGGGACCAGTATTACCGATGTTATTGGTGGACCTCATGATTTTCTGCCCCCTAAGTTCGATAGGTCCGACGAATTTCAAAAACTCTGTGCTCAACATGAATCATGAACCAGAAGACTTATTTTTTATCTTTTATTTTAAGAGCGAGTTTACACAAAATGTTCATTTATAAATGTCCTAAATATCTGTATAAAATTCACTTGGGGTTTCTTGAAATAAATAGCCAAAGCATTTTAAGTTTGAACAAGTTTTAATGAATGACATGCTATAAACTGTTTTGTTGTACCTTAATGATATTGTCACTACAAGTTATTGTCTTCCTAAGTTATTACATTTGTTGTATGATATGATTTCAGAGATGCTTTCTATGAACTACTGAGAGAATGGGAAACAAGTCGCCACACCCCAGGCTGGACTGTGGCAGGGAAGATGGGGGACAGAATCAGAGCTCTAGTCAGCTATAAAACAGAATTAGCCAATCATTTACATTTTGCCAGATTGTTCCAGTCACAACTTATTAGTGTAAGATTATCATTCAGATGTTGATGCTATTTTAAATCTTTTAAAAACGTAAACAGGGATTTTGGTAACCAAAGATCATGTAGCACAACAGCTAATTATTTTCATTTTACTATTCAAATTGTGGAGAGAAAATGCCTGAATTTTGCTCAATTTCAGACCTGTTTACTACTACGTTTTCGCCGTATTTACTACGCTTTTTTATAGTAAATTACGCCCTACGTTTGAACCTGACTATTCTACGCTTGAACAAACATATTTTTTTCAAAATTCGTTTGTACCACAAAATCTGTAATATTGAATTAACCCGGTAATCTGCATCATTAAGCGCTTTAAATAACGTATCCGACAAGCAATGTAAAGCGTGTTTGCGACCGTGATCTGAAGGTAAAAAAAATGGCCAAGCAGGATGGCAAACGGGATTTGAACAACAATGATGATGAAGGTCTTATGCCAAAAAAATCGTGCCAACGGTTTAAGGACAGCTATCAAGACACATGGAACTTTATTTGTGCATCAAAGAAAGGGGAAACATTCTTTCACTGCACCGTCTGTGCCATTGATATTGCATGTGCTCACGGAGGCAAAAGTAATGTTCGTCGTCATGTTGGAACCAAAAACCACATTGACCTTGCAAAAGTAAAGCAGAACTGTCGTTCTATGAAGACCTTTATAAGCAATCCAAACATGACTAACAGCGAGATCGACCTACGGAAAGCAGTAGCGAAATTGGAAAAAATAATAGCCTTTTTCATGTAGAGAATGAGACTGATATTCTGCCAAATTCTCTATCTGGTTATTAATTGATACAGTCCATTGGGAGTCACTGAACATTTTATTTTAAATATGTGAAATTTCAGTCCCATTTTGTCTCTTTTCCATGAAAAAATAGCTCATTATCTGTAATGACTCACAGGAAACTAATGAATGAATTTTGCAAAATTTGCATTAAAATTGGATGTTAAAATTTTACAATTTGTCACTTGTTAACCACTTTCCATTGAGTTTATCTCGGAACACAGATATGAATGTTCTCCTATGATCCGTGGATTTCCTCTGTTTATAGCAATATATTTGGAAATAAAATGTGTAAAACTTGGTCAAAACAGCTAGAAAACAGAAGTATTTGTGCACTTTCCTCTCTAGAAACAGAGAAAATCTGTGGACAAACTAATAGAAGCTCTCAGCACAACCAACTCAAAGAAAAAAACTGTTTCAAAAGAGGCAAAGCGGCACTAAAATTTCGCATATTTAAAGGGTATCCACAATTTATATTTATCTTATAATTTTGACGTTTTACATATTTTTGTCTTTGAATGGATAGGTAATATGCCAGTGGATTTCTTCTATCAGTTATAGTTTTCAAATTAAACTTGATTACAATGAAACTAGTGCAGGAAGAAGTGCATGTTAACTTGCTGTTGTTGTATCCTGCTGGACAGGGTGTAACCCTATATTTTAATTGAGTTCATACACTCATTACTGTGGCTTTTTACCAAGATAAAGGCTCAATAAGAAAACATTTTCACCTCAGATTTTAAGACTAAATAATAACAAGTATTTGGATGGTTTTTACAGATGTGTAAAGGGGATGGTAGCATTTTAATGAAAGGAGATGAAGATAATATATTATTGCTTAGTCAGCTGAAACAAGCCAATCCTGAAAAGTTTAAAAGGTATTTATGCAATGAAAGAAATGTTAAAACTATAGACCTTCCAAACTTTAAAATCGTTTACATGAATTACTCATAGTGTATTGATTCAGTGAAAAATTTGGGTGCCATAGCTATACTGGATTCTGATTGGTTGAATTAAAAAAAAAAGAAGGTTTCTCTGAAACTATTTGGCCAATTGAAACTTAATTATGTAATAATGATGTTTGTGATGTCCTCCTACAAAAAAGCCTCATTTCTATTTGATCGGGCAAAATCCAAATAGTTCATAAAAGTCATTAGATGGTCATTTACAAACATTTCATTTCTTGTATAGAGAAGAAATCTAAGTCGGCCAAAACATCAGGACATTATTTAACTATGGGAATATGATTAAATTACTTTAGACTTGGTTGAATAACAATGTGAATGATACAAGTTCAGTTGAGCCTCTTATTTCTTATTACTTAATTAGTTTTGGCTCAGATGCTGTGATTAGCTATGTATAAAACACTGCTGTGATTAGCTATGTATAAAACACTGCTGTGATTAGCTATGTATAAAACACTGCTGTGATTAGCTATGTATAAAACACCTTATAAGAAAAAAATTGACATGGGATGGGGGTTAGGGAATAGGGGTAAATACACTGCCGACCAGACATGGGATGGGGGTTAGGGAATGGGGGTAAATACACTGCCGACCAGACATGGGATGGGGGTTAGGGAATGGGGGTAAATACACTGCCGACCAGACATGGGATGGGGGTTAGGGAATGGGGGTAAATACACTGCCGACCAGACATGGGATGGGGGTTAGGGAATGGGGGTAAATACACTGCCGACCAGACATGGGATGGGGGTTAGGGAATAGGGGTAAATACACTGCCGACCAGGCATGGGATGGGGGTTAGGGAATGGGGGTAAATACACTGCCGACCAGACATGGGATGGGGGTTAGGGAATGGGAGTAAATACACTGCCGACCAGACATGGGATGGGGGTTAGGGAATGGGGGTAAATACACGGCCGACCAGACATGGGATGGGGGTTAGGGAATGGGGGTAAATACACTGCCGACCAGACATGGGATGGGGGTTAGGGAATGGGGGTAAATACACTGCCGACCAGATTTAAAGCATTGTACTATTATCATTTCTTTTGAAATTTGAAGAATGTGGATCATACACAACCATTGACTTATACTTAAGTATATTGTTATCTAGAGATTTTTACATACATAATTTAACCACATCGATGGTGTAATGGTTAGCGTGCTCGCCTCGAGTGTGGTAGATCGTGGGTTTGAGCCCCGGTCGGGTCAAACCAAAGACTATAAAATTGGTATTTGTTGCTTCTCCGCTAAGCATGCAGCATTAAGGAGATAGAGCAAAAACTGGTTGGCTCTGAATCGGAATACTGTGTCCGAGTGGAGCGACATGTCTACCCGCAGACTGTTGTTGCAGTGAGCTAGCACTATAAATATTCAACTCAGCGTGTTGGTCTAGTAGAAAGTGGACTTCATCATTATCTCATTGAAAATTAACTTGTTCTCACCATGTTGTAGCTGAAAAATTGCTGAGTTGGTGTTAAGCAACAATCACTTACTCACTTGCATACGTAATTTTGAGGGCTATTTTTTCAGATTACAAGAGAGATTTATAAAGCCATCCAGCTATGGAGGTCCATGTCCTGAGCCATCATTTCCTGGATGTCAGGAATTCTTCCATAACTTCATTATAGCAGCATCTTGTCCTGTGTTCAATCAACATCTTTCTAATACTTTTGTAGGAAAAGTATCTGAGGTAAAAGTTGTTGAGATATATATACTATCATTGATTTATTTTACAAGAATGGATTTCTCTGAGCAATATCACATTAATGAGATGAGAAGTACATTTCGAGCAAAACATATAAATGATAATATGTTTATCGAGGATTTGGTAACGTCATATTAGAAAACAGCGATATGTTAATATCACGCTAGTTGCTTGATAATAGATATTATCACATGTAAAGATCAGAGAAAATGTGGACATCATCGATAATTTATTTTTTGGAGGAAGACTTAATTCAGTTACTCACATACTGATAACAGCCTCAAGAGATATATGTACATTTTATGATGAGTTAAAGACTGAGTTTACACATGGTTAAATGCTGTATTATAAGTGTTAATTATGCTTCTTTATTCACAAACTAAATAAAAACTAGTTCAAACAAAGGCAATGTGAGCTTTTGCCATCACTTGGCGTCCATCGTCCATTAACTTTTATCATTTTAATCTTCTCCTCTGAAACCTCTCAGCCTAATGAATTGAAGCTTGGTAGGAAGCATCTATGGAAGGTCCTCGATAAAGATTGCTCATTTCATCCTGATCCATTAACAAACATGACCACCACAGGCAATTCTTGTTTCTGATTGGCTGATTTTTGAAAATCTTCTCCTCCGAAACTGCTTGGCCAAATGAACCGAAACTTGGTAGGAAGTATCTATGGAAGGTCCTCTATAAAGATTGCTCATTTCATCCCGATCCGTTAACAAACATGGCCGCCACAGGCAATTCTTGTTTCTGATTGGTTCATTTCTAAAAAAAATATTCTCCATTGTAGTAAACTGTTAAAAGGGAGATAACTCTTGCATTAAACTGTTAAAAGAAAGATAACTTGCCATTATCTCCCTTAGAAATTAACTAATGCTGATATAGTGGTAACATGTTTATACTATACATTACATGTAGGTATTCACATTTTAATATTCTTTTTAGCTCACCGTGCCAAAGGCAATGTGGGCTTTTGGCATCACTTGGTATCCGTCGTTTGTTGTCTGTCATCTCTTAACTTTTCACATTTTAAACTTTTCCTCTGAAACCCAACAGCCAAATGAGCTGAAACTTAGTAGGAAGCATCTATGGAAGGTCCTCTCTAAAGAGTGCACATTTTGTTTTGACCCATTACCAAACATGGCCCTCCACAGGCAATTCTTGTTTCTGATTGGCCAATTTTTTTAAATCTCCTCCTCTGAAACCACTTGGCCAAATTAACCGAAACATGGCAGGAAGCATCTATGGAATGTCCTCTATGAAGATTGCTCATTTCGTCTCGATCGGTTAACAAACATGGCCACCACAGGCAATTCTTGTTTCTGATTAGTCGATATCTAAAAAATCTTCTCCACTGAAACTGTCTAGCCAAATGAACCGAAACTTGGTAGGAAGCATCTACATGTATGGAAGGTTGTGTATTAAGTTTCTTCAAAGCAGAATGAAAGGTGAGCGACACAGACTCAGCCCATTGAGCCTCTAGTTTTAATTCAAAAGGTGGTAATATCAGTTCAAGTGTAACTGTTGTGGCCATTGGTTGCTACAAAAAGAAGACAACTGTTGGTAACTCTTAATGAGTAGCGGTTTGTTAGGCTACTGTTGGCATGTTATAATTTTTCTGATCCAGTCCATTGTTTCAGATATCTATGGCAATCAAATTATCTATACATAGACACAACACAGGACCAACCTTTGTTTGTAAGCTTGTTCTCCTCGTGATTATTACTGAATAATCAATCTACTTTCAATTAAACAGTACAGATCTCATGATTATTACTGAAATACTGCTCACCTTCAATAATCAATCTACTTTCAGTTAAACAGTACAGATTTTGAATCTAGTGAACCTGAAGAAGGGGCTGAATCTGTTCAGGAGTCAGATGAGGTTATTTTTGAGTATTTTATGTTTTAGTGATGTAAAGATGACTTATCAAGCAACCATCATGTTCTGTAATAAATATTTGTACAATCTATGCAGATAGATTTGGAACTCATATTCTATTTTCTTTGTTTCCTCAATATTTTCAAATTATTTGAATCTACAAAAAGCAACTGTTTAATTTGCTGCATTAACATGTCACATCTCTCTTCATCTCGTATTTCAAGTTGAACTTAGATAAACCAATGAAAACTTCTATGCCACATTCTGGCAGACATATAAATATAAACCAATGAAAATTCTACTGCCAAATTCTGGCAGACAGGTAAACCAATGAAAATTCTACTGCCAAATTCTGGTAGACATATAAACCAATGAAAATTCTACTGCCAAATTCTGGCAGACAGGTAAGCCAATGAAAATGCTACTGCCAAATTCTGGCAGACAGATAAACAAATGAAAATTCTACTGCCAAATTCTGGCAGACAGATAAACAAATGAAAATTCTACTGCCAAATTCTGGCAGACAGATGAACCAATTAAGATTCTACTGCCAAATTCTGGAAGTCAGATAAACAAATGCAAATTCCACTTCTACATTCTGACAAACAGTCTCAGTTTCTATCAATAAAGAAAAATCATGAGAACTAAACTGATATACTTTAATTTGACATGAACCAAATATTAGATTGGATTTTGTCATTGAGTTATCAATCAAAGAAACTTGCCTCAGTAAATATCGTTTCTTGGATTGACAAAACCTTATATTAATCACATTAAAAGTCAATAATTGTATTGTGTTTTTATTTTTTGATCATCTTTAGGACCAAAAGGAGAAATTTATTTCCATTTTGCTGACATTGAGACTGGTAGGGAAGTTCCTTGGATTTGTGACATTTTTACCATACAAGAATACATCTAAGCTACCTGATGATACAGAGGCAGCATATATAGCACTCAGGAAACATGTAAGTTTTAAAGATAATTGTAACACTACTGTACCCCCTCATAGAAGGCCACCCCTCTTATCAGGTCAAATTTCAGAAGCACTGAGATAGTATATTATCCCCTTTAATAGAGGCCATCCATTAAGGAGTGGCCTCACAAGTACTACCGTAGCAGTTGTTTATTGAAGAAACTTAATTGGTGGTGTAATGGTTTTCGTGCTCCACTTGAGCTCAGTCATCATGGATTCATTCCTTGTTCAGATAAAACCAAAAACTATATAATTGTTATTTACTACTTCTCTGCTGAGCACCCAGCATTAAGGATTATGAGCAGACAAAGATAATGTCTTCAAGAGGACAATATTGCAAGCTGGATACTGTAATTTTAATGACATTGCACACAAAAAATCAAACAGAGTGTGTTGATCTTGTACAAAGCAGACCACATCAAAAGAGTAACTTGTTCTCACCATAATATAATAGAAAAATTCATCACTTATTCACATTTTATTTATTTGATCTATTAATAGTTTCCAAGTTAATTTTTAAATAATTGCCATCAATTTTATTTATTTTCAGGAACATCCACCCATAGACCTGAGTCAGTGTTTAAGAGAAGCATTATACAAGAGACACCTAACATTAACAATTCCGTGGATGGTTGAATTCCTGAGTATGATGGATTCTATAGCTCCTAATCTGGAGTATTATCAGCTTGTGCTTTGTATGCTTCTGTTTATACATAGGTAATTATTTCAGTGGTTTCTATGATACAAGACACCTAGTAATAACAAATGTTATGTGGATTGTAGAGTTTCTGATGGATTCTATAACTCTAAATTCTAACTATATTGGATGAATACCATATTTAGGGTTGCATAATGCACAGGATTTTGCCCAGATTATTTATTTTGTAGGAGGGATGTGCATTATAAACAGGAACAATGTGTTTCACTCTTTCCCAGACTGGGAAATCACATGTCCACCATGTTTTTTTGTTTACTATTGTCAACATGCAAAGTTAAATATTTCTTAAATTGTTTGGACACTATTCCACAAATTAATTAATTGCATCTACTATGTTTTAATTATTGAAGAATTAAAACTGTCTAGTGCAGTTTTGTTTTGTACTTGTAAATATTTACCTTTGATAGATACGAAAATAAACTAAATATAAATGTCTGACTATATCTAGCCATGTGTAAAATAATCAATAATCTTGCCGATAAGATTTCTATGTGTGCAAGTATAAAGGTGTCATAATTACTTAGTGTATAATTAGACTGTCAGACTGTGTTTACACAAGATTATAGTGATTGAAATAAAAAGAAAAGAAACAATAAAATGTATTTGTCAATTTTTATGTCAAGTCTAATGGCTTGATTGCTCCCAGGTGAAGTTAAATCCGATTAACACAAAATGACAACATATAACAATCTGTTATGATTGCATGGCTTGGATGCTATTTCATCACTAAATAATAAGCCATTGTTTGTAGTTCATTCATGATCATTAATTATTTGATCAATTTTAAAAATAAAAAAAAATAATGTATTGTCGGCGCTCTTTGATGTATGTAACAACCGTATTTTCAACAACTCCTCACAAGCTTAGCAATGTTCAACAATGTCATAATAAGTGACAATTGTTTGCCTTTCTTTATTCTATATCATTATTTTCTGTCATCTTTAACTATCAACTGCATTAATTTACGTTCAGATCCGGAATTTAAACTTATATTTACCGATGCTGTACTAGATTTCGAATCCATTACACAACATCCGGATAATAAAAACATCATATGAAAACGCCAATAAAACCCAACACATTTAATATTTTGCAACTTTATTGAAGATGAAAAGAGATAAATGGTTCTTAAATTCTCCCGGCAAATGAAACATGCTCAAAGGACTGAAAAATATATACGATTGATATTTAATTCTTACATTTCCGACTGCGATTTTTTTTTAAAGTCCATGCGCATTATAGACACGAACTAGTTTTTTTCTGGAGATTTTCAAGGCCAAGAGGGGGTGCACATTATGCAACCCTAATGACGGTCGATAAATTTCATGTATAATACAGTTTATATATTGTAGAATTCCTAGAGAAAAAGATAGAGCACCTTATAAATGTCTCATCTATAGAGATATATAGTTCAGAACAAAACATATTTTGAATTTATGGAATCAGTTTTGTAAATAAAAGATTTGAGTCATTTATTAAAGCTAGATTGATATACAAAATAATCCCTACTATCTCACCTGTACTGAAGGTACATGTGAGCTATTGAAACTTAATGTCTGTCATATGTCATTCATTGTTTGTAAACTTTTATCATTATAATCTGACCTCAAAAAAACAACTGACATGATTCAATCTATCGTTGTTCAATGTGATGTCCATTATAACTGTCATTTTAGATAGTCCTCCATACAGAAAAGTTGTAATTCCATCATCTATGACTACCAGGGGAAATAATAATATATTGATGAGGCTGATTAAACTGAAACTCTGCAAGAATTATATAAAAAAGAAGAAATGATTCCTTATTTCATTCCGATCAAATATCAACTATGTTTGCCATGCAATTATGCCTCTCTGATTATTACACATAATTGATTATGACTTTAGCTGATTGCTCATCCCTACCTTTTATCTTTTCAGGTGTGTTTGGGATGATATGACAAACTGTAGTACATGCTATAGTCAGTTACTTGTCATCACAATGATCAGCTGGTTGTTTGAGGTAAGGTTAATGGTGGGATGCATATGACCTGTTTTTAATGAATCGTACCATAGTCACAATGATCAGCTGGTTGTTTGAGGTAAGGTTAATGGTGGGATGCATATGACCTGTTTTTAATGAATCGTACCTTAGTCACAATGATCAGCTGGTTGTTTGAGGTAAGGTTAATGGTGGGATGCATATGACCTGTTTTAAATGAATCGTACCTTTGTCCTTGAACAAGATATAACTTAAGATAATTGTTATTCTGTTGACATAAGTAATATTATTTATAGTAAGTAGGTAGGATTGACATTAATTTTATTATTTCTTCACCCACTGAAAAAAAACAGTAAAAATAATACATTGGTGCAACAATATATTATTATTACCTGCATCACCAGCTCAAGGTAGAGGAATAGGAACCACTTTCTCTCTGTCTGTCCTTCCATCCTAAACACATTGAGTGTACCTATATTATGTATTCTGTAACTACAACGTGTCTGTCCTTCCATCCTAAACACATTGAGTGTACCTATATTATGTATTCTGTAACTACAACGTGTCTGTCCTTCCATCCTAAACACATTGAGTGTACCTATATTATGTATTCTGTAACTACAACGTGTCTGTCCTTCCATCCTAAACACATTGAGTGTACCTATATTATGTATTCTGTAACTACAACGTGTCTGTCCTTCCATCCTAAACACATTGAGTGTACCTATATTATGTATTCTGTAACTACAACGTGTCTGTCCTTCCATCCTAAACACATTGAGTGTACCTATATTATGTATTCTGTAACTACAACGTGTCTGTCCTTCCATCCTAAACATATTGAGTGTACCTATATTATGTATTCTGTAACTACGTGTCTGTCCTTCCATCCTAAACACATTGAGTGTACCTATATTATGTATTCTGTAACTACGTGTCTGTCCTTCCATCCTAAACACATTGAGTGTACCTATATTATGTATTCTGTAACTACAACGTGTCTGTCCTTCCATCCTAAACACATTGAGTGTACCTATATTATGTATTCTGTAACTACGTGTCTGTCCTTCCATCCTAAACACATTGAGTGTACCTATATTATGTATTCTGTAACTACAACGTGTCTGTCCTTCCATCCTAAACACATTGAGTGTACCTATATTATGTATTCTGTAACTACAACGTGTCTGTCCTTCCATCCTAAACACATTGAGTGTACCTATATTATATATTCTGTACCTACAATGTTATTAAAACTTTAGGCTGTTATTACACATACATTGAAGATTTGCACCTCCTATTTTGGACAGATTTGACATGTATTTTTTTTTAATTGTCGTTCGTGTAACTTAGTCATATTTGTTATCACATACTGTAGAGGGTAACTAGTTTGTGTAAACTGTCTATTTTGGACAGATAGCTCTAATGGTTTCCGAAATAAAAGAGGTCAAAGGGTGCCAAAAGGAAAAAACACCCAAAATGTTTTCTCTGGTTTCCTTATGAAGTTCCTTTCTGCATTTGTTTCGATCATTTTTTGTCAATTGATGACTTTTGCTGGACAATAAACGTTTTCAGTAAGAATTGTGAAGGGATAAGCACTTTCTGACTGCAGTTATTCAGTACTGCTCCCTGTTCTGTATTCCTTTTTAAATGACAATTTCAGCTTCTTTTAAACAGTTTTTGTTTTGACACAAACCAATACACTTTGTTTATCTGATTGCTCAACAAAGTTATGGAGGGAACATTGTTTTTGGTACGTCTGTGTCTAGCATGATAAAATGTCCAGTTCAAGCTTCTGGTTGATTTTTGATATTATTTAAGAAATAATCGCCAATGAAAACAAATGTTTATGTTTGTAGAATGCTGTGATACCAGAAGGATTTTTCTTCTCAGACATACCAGACAGTGTTCAATCTATCCTTGGTCAGTCAGTAAAGAAGTCTGATCAAACATTAGTAAGTATCTTATTTACAGCTACAGTTAACAATGTTAGTGGTGATAGGCACCGATTGCAAAGGTAGTTGTAAATCCAACTACCATATGATCACGACTACGACGGCCCCTTAGACTGGTTGAAAACGGATCATATTGCAGACGCCCCATAAGAAATTCAACCAATGTCCGATGTTTTGCTTTTTTGTGAGTAAATTTAACAACTTTTTGCATGTATGACCATGCAGTATAAACACAATATATATCCATGTCAGGAAATATAAAATTTATTTGTACTATCCTAGATACAGGAAAGGAAAGCTAACAAGAGGCTTGATTTTATTCCTGTTGTCAAATTTGTACAGATAAATTTCATATTTGCTGACAATGTACATATACAGTCAAACCTGTCTATGGTGGTCACCTGGGGGAGATTGACAAAATGACCACTATATACAGGTGACCTTTATATGAAGGGTTTGATTATTCGACGAAATATTCCACATTAATTGTAAATAAAAGACTTTTAATTACATGTTATGTTCTGCTTGTTATTTTTCTTTCTTCCTGTCGTAATTACTGTCGTTTACATTTATTGTTGATGAAATTATCTGCATATAGTATGATTTGAATAAAACATACAAATAAATAAATAAAGATATTTAATAAACAAAATTCTGAAACCAATCCCAGCATAATTGGTTAATGTTTACATTTCCAAAATACAAGATGTTGACATTTTCTTGAACTGGGAACATTGTTTTCAAAATTGTCAAAATCTCACATTTTTTAAAAAGAATTTTCATTATCTGGATACGACCATCACCTATCTCCTCGGCCACAGCCGGACAACGTTCCCCACCATCAAAAATATTTATCACTTTCACTTTGTTGTCTAATTTCAAAACTTTCATAGTTACGGATGTTGATGATTTTGACATGATGCACTAGATACATAATACGATGTTTTCGATATTTTTGGGGAGTGAATTTTTAATCTCATTGTAATGAATTAAAATATCAAATTACCCCCAGGTATAAACTGTCCTTTAAGTAATTTACTCTTCACAAAATGTATAGGGTTTGTTTATTTAGTTAATTAAATTAATCAATATATTTTGTAACACATAGGCATTTTTAGTGCATTTGAGAAAAATACTGATCTTCCGAAATCATTTCCGGTGTTATTTTATAATATAAATTTACTGTTATACAAAGGTTTTACGCCGAAAATTACTAATAAATGATGACTGCTGATCACATTGAACAGGTGACCGCTAAATCGAATTAAAATATATAGTAAAACGAACCGGGAGAGCACGAAAGTGACCGTTGTGAGCAGGTGTCCATTATACAAAGATGACCGTTACAGCAGGTTTGACTGTATTGTGTATATGTGTTAAAGTAATATTACACCAGTTTTGGGTGAAGACAATTTACCCCTGAAAATTCAGTTTGGAATACGGCGGTACCTTTACTAAGCTATTCATGCATGTTTCAAGTCGGAATATGTTCCCAACAACTAGAAATCTACAAATCCGTGTGCATGTTTATCGTCCTCGCCATTATTGTGGAGACTTATTAACTTTCGGTTGTTTTGTTCCGATGATTGCCGATCATGACCTCGTGAAGAAAAGATTAACAATCATGGATGCCGAGGTAAGCACGCACACATTCCTGACAATGATTATTGAGATCTGTCTGTTTCATGTCGTGTGAACCAATGTTTTTTTGTAATTATTCTTATGTGGTACACACGGTATATATATATATATATATATATATTCATCAACTGAACATTGCACATAAGCAATAATCTCCCCGAAAGAGTTAAAATCTTGTGTCACGTGCATATCATTTGCATTACTGTACTGGAAAACAGAAATATCTGCTGTCACATATTTTGCGATTTGCTCTTAAAATCTGCTTTTGAGCGAATTTTTAATGTTATGCAGTTGATTTTAGTTAAAATTAAGTGACATATTAAGTGAAAATATTTAATCCAAAAATTCCACGATATTTGCCTTTCATATTACTTAGTATTAATTAAATCTTGTTATAAATATATTTTGAGGAGAGCTACTAGTAGCCCTTGGCTGTATGTTATCCTTGTTAAATAAATAAAGAATTAAATATATTTTCATTTACCGTATTTAGGCCCTCTTGGCCTTGAAAATCTCCAGAAAAAAACTAGTTTGTGTCTATAATGCGCATGGACTTTTGAAAAAAATCGTCGTCGGAAATGTAAGAATTAAATATCAATCGTATATATTTTTCAGTCCTTTGAGCATGTTTCATTTGCTGGGAGAATTTAAGAACCATTTATCTCTTTTCCTCTTCAATAAAGTTGCAAAATATTAAATGTGTTGGGTTTTATTGGCATTTTCATATGATGTTTTTATTATCCGGATGTTGTGTAATGGATTCGATATCTAGTACAGCATCGGTAAATATAAGTTTAAATTCCGGATCTGAACGTAAATTAACGCAGTCGATAGTTGAAAATGACAGAAAATAATGATATAGAGCAAAGAAAGGCAAACAATTGTCACTTATTATGACATTGTTGAACATTGCTAAGCTTGTGAGGAGTTGTTGAAAATACGGTTGTTACATACATCAAAGAGCGCCGACAATTCATAATTTTTTTGTATTTTTAAAATTGATCAAATAATTAATGATCATGAATGAACTACAAACAATGGCTTATTATTTAGTGATGAAATAGCATCCAAGCCATGCAATCATAACAGATTGTTATATGTTGTAATTTTGTGTTAATCGGATTTAACTTCACCTGGGAGCAATCAAGCTATTACTCAGTATTAGACTTGACATAAAAATTGACAAATACATTTTATTGTTTCTTTTCTTTTTATTTCAATCACTATAATCTTGTGTAAACACAGTCTGACAGTCTAATTATACACTAAGTAATTATGACACATTTACACTTGCACACATATACTTATCGGCAAGATTATTGATTATTTTACACATGGCTAGATATAGTCAGACATTTATATTTAGTTTATTTTCGTATCTATCAAAGGTAAATATTTACAAGTACAAAACAAAACTGCACTAGACAGTTTTAATTCTTCAATAATTAAAACATAGTAGATGCAATTAATTAATTTGTGGAATAGTGTTCAAACAATTTAAGAAATATTTAACTTTGCATGTTGACAATAGTAAACAAAAAAACATGGCAGACATGTGATTTCCCAGTCTGGGAAAGAGTGAAACACATTATTCCTGTTTATAATGTGCATCCCTCCTACAAAATAAAGAATCTGGGCAAAATCCTGCGCATTATGCAACCCTAAATATGGTATAGCAATTAAACATTTTAGTAAAAGGATTTTAAACTGGGATTTCTTGTGACATTTTAGATAAAAAAAAAACTGCAAAATGAAGGGGGAAAATTTTTAAGTTTTGAGTTCCTTAAATATTGTCAGTAGTTAAGCAAAATATGACATGGTACATATTAAAGGTTAAATCTCATATTCATTTAGAATAATTCTACAAGATGCTGTTTTAGATATTGTTTGTTTTCTTATTTAAAAGTCATTTTATCTTTTTTATTTTCTTTTAGGATTACATGGGATTTATAGATCAGAAACTCTACTATACGTGTTGTCCATATGTTGGTAAGTTCTACAATCAGCTGTAAAGCATGACTATGTTCAATGCTGTTTCTGTAATTTATGGTAGATCATTTGCCCATTTAGTAGTAATTTTAAATAGTAAGTAAATGGTTAAGTGATGTTAAGAAAATACAATATATGTTTTGACAGAAGTACATTGAACTAATGGTCTATAAATGTTATGGATGTGGGTTTAAATCAGATTTTATCTTTCAGGTGAGATAAAGACACTTTTGGTAGAATTTACAATAGGATCTAGCAATAAAACCTCAAATATTAGAAAGATTACACCTGTATCTGCTGAATCTGACACCCAACTATCAATCACAGACAGACAGGTTCAGGTAAGATTACACCAGTCTCTGCTGAATCTGACACCCAACTATCAATCACAGACAGACAGGTTCAGGTAAGATTACACCAGTCTCTGCTGAATCTGACACCCAACTATCAATCACAGACAGACAGATTCAGGTAAGATTACACCTGTCTCTGCTGAATCTGACACCCAACTATCAATCACAGACAGACAGGTTCAGGTAAGATTACACCAGTCTGCTGAATCTGACACCCAACTATCAATCACAGACAGACAGGTTCAGGTAAGATTACACCTGTCTGCTGAATCTGACACCCAACTATCAATCACAGACAGACAGGTTCAGGTAAGATTACACCTGTCTCTGCTGAATCTGACACCCAACTATCAATCACAGACAGACAGGTTCAGGTAAGATTACACCAGTCTCTGCTGAATCTGACACCCAACTATCAATCACAGACAGACAGATTCAGGTAAGATTACACCTGTCTCTGCTGAATCTGACACCCAACTATCAATCACAGACAGACAGGTTCAGGTAAGATTACACCAGTCTGCTGAATCTGACACCCAACTATCAATCACAGACAGACAGGTTCAGGTAAGATTACACCTGTCTGCTGAATCTGACACCCAACTATCAATCACAGACAGACAGGTTCAGGTAAGATTACACCTGTCTCTGCTGAATCTGACACCCAACTATCAATCACAGACAGACAGGTTCAGGTAAGATTACACCAGTCTCTGCTGAATCTGACACCCAACTATCAATCACAGACAGACAGGTTCAGGTAAGATTACACCAGTCTGCTGAATCTGACACCCAACTGTCAATCACAGACAGACAGGTTCAGGTAAGATTACACCTGTCTGCTGAATCTGACACCCAACTGTCAATCACAGACAGACAGGTTCAGGTAAGATTACACCAGTCTGCTGAATCTGACACCCAACTATCAATCACAGACAGACAGGTTCAGGTAAGATTACACCTGTATCTGCTGAATCTGACACCCAACTATCAATCACAGACAGACAGATTCAGGTAAGATTACACCTGTCTCTGCTGAATCTGACACCCAACTGTCAATCACAGACAGACAGGTTCAGGTAAGATTACACCTGTCTACTGAATCTGACACCCAACTATCAATCACAAACAGACAGGTTCAGATAAGATTACACCTGTCTCTGTTGAATCTGACACACAACTGTCAATCACAGAGACAGGTTCAGGTAAGATTACACCTGTCTACTGAATCTGACACCCAACTATCAATCACAAACAGACAGGTTCAGATAAGATTACACCAGTCTCTGCTGAATCTGACACCCAACTATCAATCACAGACAGACAGATTCAGGTAAGATTACACCTGTCTCTGTTGAATCTGACACACAACTGTCAATCACAGACAGACAGGTTCAGGTAAGATTACATCAGTCTCTGCTGAATCTGACACCCAACTATCAATCACAGACAGACAGGTTCAGGTAAGATTACACCAGTCTCTGCTGAATCTGACACCCAACTATCAATCACAGACAGACAGGTTCAGGTAAGATTACACCAGTCTCTGCTGAATCTGACACCCAACTATCAATCACAGACAGACAGATTCAGGTAAGATTACACCTGTCTGCTGAATCTGACACCCAACTGTCAATCACAGACAGACAGGTTCAGGTAAGATTACACCTGTCTCTGCTGAATCTGACACCCAACTATCAATCACAGACAAACAGGTTGAGATAAGATTACACCTGTCTCTGCTGAATCTGACACCCAACTGTCAATCACAGACAGACAGGTTCAGGTAAGATTACACCAGTCTCTGCTGAATCTGACACCCAACTATCAATCACAGACAGACAGATTCAGGTAAGATTACACCTGTATCTGCTGAATCTGACACCCAACTATCAATCACAGACAGACAGGTTCAGGTAAGATTACACCAGTCTGCTGAATCTGACACCCAACTGTCAATCACAGACAGACAGGTTTAGGTAAGATTACACCAGTCTCTGCTGAATCTGACACCCAACTATCAATCACAGACAGGCAGGTTCAGGTAAGATTACACCTGTCTGCTGAATCTGACACCCAACTATCAATCACAGACAGACAGGTTCAGGTAAGATTACACCAGTCTCTGCTGAATCTGACACCCAACTATCAATCACAGACAGACAGGTTCAGGTAAGATTACACCAGTCTGCTGAATCTGACACCCAACTATCAATCACAGACAGACAGGTTCAGGTAAGATTACACCTGTCTCTGCTGAATCTGACACCCAACTATCAATCACAGACAGACAGATTCAGGTAAGATTACACCTGTCTGCTGAATCTGACACCCAACTGTCAATCACAGACAGACAGATTCAGGTAAGATTACACCTGTCTGCTGAATCTGACACCCAACTATCAATCACAAACAGACAGGTTCAGATAAGATTACACCAGTCTCTGCTGAATCTGACACCCAACTATCAATCACAGACAGACAGATTCAGGTAAGATTACACCTGTCTCTGTTGAATCTGACACACAACTGTCAATCACAGACAGACAGGTTCAGGTAAGATTACATCAGTCTCTGCTGAATCTGACACCCAACTATCAATCACAGACAGACAGGTTCAGGTAAGATTACACCAGTCTCTGCTGAATCTGACACCCAACTATCAATCACAGACAGACAGGTTCAGGTAAGATTACACCAGTCTCTGCTGAATCTGACACCCAACTATCAATCACAGACAGACAGATTCAGGTAAGATTACACCTGTCTGCTGAATCTGACACCCAACTGTCAATCACAGACAGACAGGTTCAGGTAAGATTACACCTGTCTCTGCTGAATCTGACACCCAACTATCAATCACAGACAGACAGGTTGAGATAAGATTACACCTGTCTCTGCTGAATCTGACACCCAACTGTCAATCACAGACAGACAGGTTCAGGTAAGATTACACCAGTCTCTGCTGAATCTGACACCCAACTATCAATCACAGACAGATAGATTCAGGTAAGATTACACCTGTATCTGCTGAATCTGACACCCAACTATCAATCACAGACAGACAGGTTCAGGTAAGATTACACCAGTCTGCTGAATCTGACACCCAACTGTCAATCACAGACAGACAGGTTTAGGTAAGATTACACCAGTCTCTGCTGAATCTGACACCCAACTATCAATCACAGACAGACAGGTTCAGGTAAGATTACACCTGTCTGCTGAATCTGACACCCAACTATCAATCACAGACAGACAGGTTCAGGTAAGATTACACCAGTCTCTGCTGAATCTGACACCCAACTATCAATCACAGACAGACAGATTCAGGTAAGATTACACCTGTCTGCTGAATCTGACACCCAACTGTCAATCACAGACAGACAGATTCAGATAAGATTACACCTGTCTGCTGAATCTGACACCCAACTGTCAATCACAGACAGACAGGTTCAGGTAAGATTACACCTGTCTCTACTGAATCTGACACCCAACTATCAATCACAGACAGACAGGTTCAGGTAAGATTACACCTGTCTCTGCTGAATCTGACACCCAACTATCAATCACAGACAGACAGGTTCAGGTAAGATTACACCAGTCTGCTGAATCTGACGCCCAACTATCAATCACAGACAGACAGGTTCAGGTAAGATTACACCAGTCTCTGCTGAATCTGACACCCAACTATCAATCACAGACAGACAGATTCAGGTAAGATTACACCTGTCTGCTGAATCTGACACCCAACTGTCAATCACAGACAGACAGGTTCAGGTAAGATTACACCAGTCTGCTGAATCTGACACCCAACTATCAATCACAGACAGACAGGTTGAGATAAGATTACACCTGTCTCTGCTGAATCTGATGCCCAACTATCAATCACAGACAAGACAGGTTCAGGTAAGATTACACCAGTCTCTGCTGACTCTGACGCCCAACTATCAATCACAGAGAAGACAGGTTCAGGTAAGATTACACCTGTCTCTGCTGAATCTGACACACAACTGTCAATCACAGACAGACAGGTTCAGGTAAGATTACACCTGTCTCTGCTGAATCTGACACCCAACTATCAATCACAGACAGACAGGTTCAGGTAAGATTACACCTGTATCTGCTGAATCTGACACCCAACTATCAATCACAGACAGGTTCAGGTAAGATTACACCTGTATCTGCTGAATCTGACACACAACTATCAATCACAGACAGACAGGTTCAGGTAAGATTACACCTGTATCTGCTGAATCTGACACCCAACTGTCAATCACAGACAGACAGATTCAGGTAAGATTACACCTGTCTCTGCTGAATCTGACACACAACTGTCAATCACAGACAGACAGATTCAGGTAAGATTACACCTGTCTCTGCTGAATCTGTCACACAACTGTCAATCACAGACAGACAGATTCAGGTAGTAATAGATTATAGTACAAGAGCTAGATAATATCTTTTGAAACGGTATTCATGTGTAGTCAATCCTCATTGTCTTGACACTATGAGATCACTATAAAATGTATGTTTACACCTTTATACTCATTTACATTGAACTTTTGTGAATTTTGTGTGAAAATGCTCCTACATGAATTAAATATTATTTTCATGTGCTGTGCATGATCATTTTCTTAAAGTTATTTTTTAATAACTCATAAAATTGTTTTGTGTAAGTGTGAATTCCACAAAAATTTAAAAAAATGTTTGCTATGTACAACATGATAGATTTACTAAACTATATATCTATGTTTTTATAATAATCTACAAGTTATTAACAAAAATCTGTCTGAAACCAAAATATGAAATATTTATTGATTAATCTTCACTGATATAAAATCAATGTAGCATTTGATGGAAAAATGTGTAATAAAAATAAATATATTTTGTCAAACTTTGTTATTATAGCTTCAACTGGAAGAGAACTTTTTTCACAATCATCCAGCTTCATTAAAGAGAATTGTGGACTTTGTAGCAGAAAGAACAGCATCTAATTTTATAAAGAAATTCAGGGCGACCAAATTACAACAATCATTAGCAGACAGTAGGAATGGGCTACAGAAACTGATGGAATCTTATGCCAGTAGTTCTCCTAGTAATAAAACAAAGGTTGGTGAAGAGGTCATTCTGTTTCCTCATGATTTCAAGATTTAAGATAAAATTCAAGATTATCAAGATATCAAAAAATAATTTACTATTTTAAGGTTTTCTCAGGATTAAGATTTAGGTATTATTTCAACAATATTCAGTTTCATCAGTACTTTAAAAATGTTTCTATTGTCATTATTAACAAACTGACTGAAAATTACCAGTCAGTGTTATGTTAAACACATTATGATGTTAGAGATAAAACAATAATTATCACTAGTACCACAAAGAATCTGATAGGACGATGTTTCAACCTTCAAAGTTGGCAAGGGGCTGTCATGGTCGTGATCGTATGGTAGTTAAACACCATAACCCTAACCCTAACTCCTCAATGTTGGCATTGTTCTATAAATATCATGGCATTCACTTTTATTGGTGGAGGAAACCCAACAACAAGCTGCACATCACTGACCAACTTTATCAAGTAAACCTTCACCACAAGTAGAAATATAGAACTCACAACATTAGGGGTGACAGTCCTAGAAATAAAAAATTTGAATTTACTGGTCTGAATCAAATTCTTGAATTTATTTTCATATGTATAGTTCTAAGTAAAAACTGAAAAATTTACTGGTCTTGGGCAGAAGGACCGATGCTCATCGTGAGGACTGCGATGATGGCCACTGATATAATAGATAGATGTAAATCTAATTATTATATGATAGTGGCTACAAAGATGTAAATTGAATTACCATACAATAACAGCCATGACAGTCTTATGAAATTGATATTTGATGCTACTCTACTAAGTATGCAGAATTAATGAGTAGGAGTTAAAACCTTGTTGACTAAGAGTAAGACAAATGTAAGAGTAAAGATACATAACATGCCTGTCTTGTAGACTTGTTTCAATGAGCTAACACTACAAAAATCCATATCAGCAGATCATCATCTTAATGTAACATGTTCTCTATGCTATTATTATGAAGTTCATTCTCTAAATAATTGTATTATTTTAATAATAGAATTACTTATTGACAGGTATTGTATGATTTTTACAGGATAAACATCTTCAAGACATTGTAAAGCTCTCCCAGGAATCAGTAGCACAGATGAAGTCTGTTACACAGGAAGATGCCAGCAGGTTTGTGTCCCAGACGAAACAGATTTCATTATCAGCAATTAATGTTAATTTCCTTTTATCTTCAAATATCAGTAAAAGTTTTTCATGGTCTGACCTGATATACAAAATATGACGGTTGGCACACATTCTTGTTACTGCCAAAATAACAACAGCCAATGAAAATTGATCACATTCCCAATAAATACTGATTATTGTGACCTAATAACAAAGATATGAGCTGATTGAATATTAGATATGGCTTAAGTGCTTGTATGATATATATAAGAATAATAAACTCAGTTTAAAAACAAAATAAAAAGGCCATTATTAAATCATCTGGTTAAAAGGCAGGTTGAACTTTTATCATCACTTTATTTCCATCGTCTGTCACCAGTCTATCTCTTTACGTTTTAATCATTTTTGCTGAAACAACTCAGCCAACTTGAACCATAGTTTGGCTGAATCATCCTTAGCTTTTCTACTTACAAAATAACATGATTCTTTGTTTTGCGGCTTCTGATTACCCCTTTGGTATCTTGAAATTTTTCTTCCATTTTTAATGAAAGTTATGACACATTTCACAGGTTTTGCTGAAACATGGTGTTTTGTCCATATTTGTTGCATATACATGCAAATTATGCTGATTATGAAAAACAATTAATATGAAAATCTTCTGAAGCGACTGAGACATAAAGGATCTAACACCGGTAAGAGGGCAAGACGGAAAAATCTCAGACACTCAAGGGAAAGATTTCTGGTCTCCAACGAGGCTCTTCCGAGTTGAAGACCAATAGAAATCTTTCCTGCGGGTGTCTGAGATTTTTCCGTCTTGCCCTCTTACCGGTGTATGATTCTTTTTCTCACTAATATTTTATTGAAAGTACAGTATTTTCCTTCATGAGACACCCCATACATGAAATAAGACGTGACACATATTTTGACGTCATTGAAGAATGACGTCAAAGGTACGAAAAAGGACATCTAGAAATACGAAAAAATGAAAATAAAAGACACAAATATATTTAATACGGTTGGATTCTGTATTTAAAAAAAACCAAATGTTAAATCCGTAATATATCTGTTATTCAGCTATCAGACAGGTATATAATGTGACATTCCCGGCTTAGAATGACATTTTGCGAAACGTAACATTTTTACGGGAAAAGTAGCGTGAAATTCTTATCTCGCCCATGGGTTGAAAAAAGGATATCTCACACGGCTAAAAATAGGAATTGTGCTGTCTCATTAGTGAGAAAATATAATCCAAACTAGGCTGGGATAGTCCTTGCATGGTCTACTTTCAAAAACATCTGACAGCCGCGACCTCCATCCAAGATGGTCATCATTACAAAAAATAGAAATTTCTTCAAACTGCCAAAACTGTTACATTTTAAACTAAGCAAAGCTAAAATTTAAACTGTAGCTTTATGACGACTTGTTTGTTCTATTTGAAGGCATTCCATTAAATTTGTAATTTTTAGCAATTTTTGTAGAATATGCAAATGATGTGTATTTTAACCAAAAATGATTAAAAAATCTTCTTTGGATTTGATTGGGTAAATTTATCCAGTTTGACTTGGATACCTTTATAAACTATTGCAGCCCTCCACCTGAAATGGATGTTTCTGTTGAACATAGTTTAATATAGAACCTTACAGGACCCACACTGTACATGGATGATTATTGAAAGATCTATTAAAGGTTTTTGTAATTTATGTCGATCAGAAAACCAAGATGGCTGCCACAGCAGGACATAGTTCAACATATATAAACCCAATGGAAAAATATAAAAGATGTCTTCTTTTCAGAAGACACTGGTCTGTCAAAAATTATACATTAATGATCAATGGATGATCCTCTAAAAAATTTAAAGAGTTTTTTTTATTTCGATTGAAAACACAGTGATGGCTGCCACTGTTCAACTTGGGAACATATTGAAAAAATGTTATGAAGCCTTCTACATAGAAATTGTTTAACTTTTGAAACCTAAACAGTACATGGTTGATCATTGGATTGTCCTTTTAAAAGTTAAGGTGTCTTTTGTAGATAAAAAGTCTGGGAGCCAGAAAACCAAAGGGCCTAAGCAGGATAGCCAATATCAGCTAAGCCTATATCCTAAAGGAAAAGTTAAAAAAGAGACTGCATAACTGATTTCATAGATGGCCCATAACTAATTAACAGTTTTTAATGATTTTTTAAAATCCAATAATCAGCTAGTTTAAAAACAATGGTGACAAGGCTCGTTGGAGAATCTGGTTTGTTGTATGATCATAATATTTCTGATTTTAGATTCTGTAATGTCAAAGTTGAAGCCATTTTACTGTTACTGCTTCCTGAGGAGCAGACAAAGGCTGTGATTGGGATGTCAGTAGATATATCTAGAAGGTTATCAGAGGAACGTATTAGTCAGTGGATTAATAAACATATTACTGCAAGTAAGTATAGATTTGTTGATATTTTTATTAAGTCTATTAATAATGGCCGACAGCAAAAACAAAAACTTCTTATTATTTAGATATAGCTTCTAACTATGAAATTCTTCTGCTACGTAGCATTACTAATATACAACTTAGAACTAATGAGTAGCAGGAGAATTAAGACCATGTGTACACTAAATATTTATTTGGATGGAGTCATATTTAGTGACCATGGGAACAAGTAATGAATATTTGTAGAGTTTTCTTGCCATTCTTATCTCTTTAAGTTGATAGTAATGGTATTTATTACATAGATTCCAAGTGGAAGAAAAATAGGTGCAGTCAAACCTGTCTATAGTGGTCACCTGGGGGAGTTTGACAAAATGACCACTATAGACAGGTGACCTTTATATGAAGGGGTTTGATTATTTGACGAAATATTCTACATTAGTTGTAAATAAACATTTTTAATCACATCTTATGTTTATCTCAATCTGATATGATTTGAATAAAGCATACAAATAGATAAAGAAAGATATTTAATAAACAAAAGTACAATTTCCAGTAACACGATGTTGAACTGGAAACATTGTTTTCAAAATGGTCGATTGAATCTCACGTTTTCTTTAAAGAATGTTCATTATCTGGGTACGACCAACACCCTTCTCCTCGCCCACAGCTCAACAACTTTTCCCACCATCGATCACAACGATTTATAACCTGTTGTATTAAAGCCCAACGTACTCGTACAGATAACTTTCACTTTGTCGTCTAATTTCAAAGCTTTCCTATTTACGGATGTTGATGATTTTGACATGATGCACTAGATACAAAATAATTTTGGTGAGTGAATTTCTACTATCGTCGTAATGAATAAATATCTCCAATAACCCCCGGGTATAAACTTTCCTTTATGTAATTTATTACTCACAAAATTGAATAGTGTTTGTTTATTTAGTTAATTAAATTAAGCAATATATTTTGTAACACCTCAGGATTTTTTGTACATTTGAGAAAAATACCGAACTTTCGAAATCACTTCCGGTATTATTTTAAAGATGAACTTACCGTTATACAAAGGTTTTACACTGGAAATTACTAATAAATGATGACCGCTGACCACATTGAACAGGTGACCGCTATATCGAATTAAAATATATAGTAAAATGCACAGGGAGAGCACGAAAGTGACCGTTATGAGCAGGTGACCATTACAACAGGTTTGACTGTATTTCACCCAGTGAAATAAAAGCATTTATTTCACTGTGATTTCATAGTACTAACGTTGTCACAATTGACAATAACAAACTGCATCAATGGTATAATGGTTAGTGTGGTAGATTGTAGGTTAGATCCCCAGTATTTCTTTCTTCTCCACATCAATGGTGTAATGGTTAGTGTGGTAGATCGTAGGTT
This sequence comes from Bathymodiolus septemdierum, assembly GCA_963383655.1. NCBI lineage: Eukaryota > Metazoa > Mollusca > Bivalvia > Mytilida > Modiolidae > Bathymodiolus > Bathymodiolus septemdierum. The sequence continues at coordinate 12,014,737 of OY726519.1, read as the reverse complement.
AGAGCCCCGGTATTTCTTTCTTCTCAACATCAATGGTGTAATGGTTAGTGTGGTAGATCGTAGGTTAGAGCCCCGGTATTTCTTCCTTCTCCACATCAATGGTATAATGGTTAGTGTGGTAGATTGTAGGTTAGAGCCCCGGTATTTTTTTCTTCTCCACATCAATGGTGTAATGGTTAGTGTGGTAGATCGTAGGTTAGAGCCCCGGTATTTCTTTCTTCTCCACATCAATGGTGTAATGGTTAGTGTGGTAGATTGTAGGTTAGATCCCCAGTATTTCTTTCTTCTCCACATCAATGGTGTAATGGTTAGTGTGGTAGATCGTAGGTTAGAGCCCCGGTATTTCTTTCTTCTCCACATCAATGATGTAATGGTTAGTGTGGTAGATCATAGGTTAGAGCCCCGGTATTTTTTTCTTCTCCACATCAATGGTGTAATGGTTAATGTGGTAGATCATAGGTTAGAGCCCCGGTATTTCTTTCTTCTCCACATCAATGGTGTAATGGTTAGTGTGGTAGATTGTAGGTTAGATCCCCAGTATTTCTTTCTTCTCCACATCAATGGTGTAATGGTTAGTGTGGTAGATCGTAGGTTAGAGCCCCGGTATTTCTTTCTTCTCCACATCAATGATGTAATGGTTAGTGTGGTAGATCGTAGGTTAGATCCCCGGTATTTCTTTCTTCTCCACATCAATGGTGTATTGGTTAGTGTGGTAGATCGTAGGTTAGAGCCCCCGGTATTTCTTTCTTCTCCACATCAATGGTGTAATGGTTAGTGTGGTAGATCGTAGGTTAGAGCCCCGGTATTTCTTTCTTCTCCACATCAATGGTGTAATGGTTAGTGTGGTAGATTGTAGGTTAGAGCCCCCAGTATTTCTTTCTTCTCCACATCAATGGTGTAATGGTTAGTGTGGTAGATCATAGGTTAGATCCCCAGTATTTCTTTCTTCTCCACATCAATGGTGTAATGGTTAGTGTGGTAGATCGTAGGTTAGAGCCCCGGTATTTCTTTCTTCTCCACACCAATGGTGTAATGGTTAGTGTAGTAGATCGTAGGTTAGAGCCCCGGTATTTCTTTCTTCTCCACATCAATGGTATAATGGTTAGTGTGGTAGATTGTAGATTAGATCCCCAGTATTTCTTTCTTCTCCACATCAATGGTGTAATGGTTAGTGTGGTAGATCGTAGGTTAGATCCCCAGTATTTCTTTCTTCTCCACATCAATGGTATAATGGTTAGTGTGGGAGATCGTAGGTTAGAGCCCCGGTATTTCTTTCTTCTCCACATCAATGGTGTAATGGTTAGTGTGGTAGATTGTAGGTTAGAGCCCCCGGTATTTCTTTCTTCTCCACATCAATGGTGTAATGGTTAGTGTGGTAGATCGTAGGTTAGATCCCCAGTATTTCTTTCTTCTCCACATCAATGGTGTAATGGTTAGTGTGGTAGATCGTAGGTTAGATCCCCAGTATTTCTTTCTTCTCCACATCAATGGTATAATGGTTAGTGTGGGAGATCGTAGGTTAGAGCCCCGGTATTTCTTTCTTCTCCACATCAATGGTGTAATGGTTAGTGTGGTAGATTGTAGGTTAGAGCCCCCGGTATTTCTTTCTTCTCCACATCAATGGTATAATGGTTAGTGTGGTAGATCGTAGGTTAGAGCCCCGGTATTTCTTTCTTCTCCACATCAATGGTATAATGGTTAGTGTGGTAGATCGTAGGTTAGATCCCCGGTATTTCTTTCTTCTCCACATCAATGGTATAATGGTTAGTGTGGCAGATCGTAGGTTAGAGCCAGTGTGGTAGATCGTAGGTTTGATCCCCAGTATTTCTTTCTTCTCCACATCAATGGTATAATGGTTAGTGTGGCAGATCGTAGGTTAGAGCCAGTGTGGTAGATCGTAGGTTAGATCCCCAGTATTTCTTTCTTCTTCACATCAATGGTGTAATGGTTAGTGTGGTAGATCGTAGGTTAGAGCCAGTGTGGTAGATCGTAGGTTAGATCCCCAGTATTTCTTCTCCACATCAATGGTATAATGGTTAGTGTGGCAGATCGTAGGTTAGAGCCAGTGTGGTAGATCGTAGGTTAGATCCCCAGTATTTCTTTCTTCTCCACATCAATGGTGTAATGGTTAGTGTGGTAGATCGTAGGTTAGAGCCAGTGTGGTAGATCGTAGGTTAGATCCCCAATATTTCTTTCTTCTCCACATCAATGGTATAATGGTTAGTGTGGCAGATCGTAGGTTAGAGCCAGTGTGGTAGATCGTAGGTTAGATCCCCAGTATTTCTTTCTTCTCCACATCAATGGTGTAATGGTTAGTGTGGTAGATCGTAGGTTAGAGCCAGCGTGGTAGATCGTAGGTTAGATCCCCAGTATTTCTTTCTTCTCCACATCAATGGTGTAATGGTTAGTGTGGTAGATCGTAGGTTAGAGCCAGTGTGGTAGATCGTAGGTTAGATCCCCAGTATTTCTTTCTTCTCCACATCAATGGTATAATGGTTAGTGTGGCAGATCGTAGGTTAGAGCCAGTGTGGTAGATCGTAGGTTAGATCCCCAGTATTTCTTTCTTCTCCACATCAATGGTGTAATGGTTAGTGTGGTAGATCGTAGGTTAGAGCCAGTGTGGTAGATCGTAGGTTAGATCCCCAGTATTTCTTTCTTCTCCACATCAATGGTGTAATGGTTAGTGTGGTAGATCGTAGGTTAGATCCCCAGTATTTCTTTCTTCTCCACATCAATGGTGTAATGGTTAGTGTGGTAGATCGTAGGTTAGAGCCAGTGTGGTAGATTGAGGTTAGATCCCCAGTATTTCTTTCTTCTCCACATCAATGGTATAATGGTTAGTGTGGCAGATCGTAGGTTAGAGCCAGTGTGGTAGATCGTAGGTTAGATCCCCAGTATTTCTTTCTTCTCCACATCAATGGTATAATGGTTAGTGTGATAGATCGTAGGTTAGAGCCCAGGTATTTCTTTCTTCTCCACATCAATGGTGTAATGGTTAGTGTGGTAGATCGTAGGTTAGAGCCCCCGGTATTTCTTTCTTCTCCGCATCAATGATGTAATGGTTACTGTGATAGATCGTAGGTTAGAGCCCAGGTATTTCTTTCTTCTCCGCATCAATGATGTAATGGTTAGTGTGATAGATCGTAGGTTAGAGCCCAGGTATTTCTTTCTTCTCCGCATCAATGATGTAATGGTTAGTGTGATAGATCGTAGGTTAGAGCCCAGGTATTTCTTTCTTCTCCGCATCAATGATGTAATGGTTAGTGTGATAGATCGTAGGTTAGAGCCCAGGTATTTCTTTCTTCTCCGCATCAAAGATGTAATGGTTAGTGTGATAGATCGTAGGTTAGAGCCCAGGTATTTCTTTCTTCTCCGCATCAATGATGTAATGGTTAGTGTGATAGATCGTAGGTTAGAGCCCAGGTATTTCTTTCTTCTCCGCATCAATGATGTAATGGTTAGTGTGATAGATCGTAGGTTAGAGCCCCAGTATTTCTTTCTTCTCCGCATCAATGATGTAATGGTTAGTGTGATAGATCGTAGGTTAGAGCCCCAGTATTTCTTTCTTCTCCACATCAATGGTATAATGGTTAGTGTGGTAGATCGTAGGTTAGAGCCCAGGTATTTCTTTCTTCTCCGCATCAAAGATGTAATGGTTAGTGTGATAGATCGTAGGTTAGAGCCCCAGTATTTCTTTCTTCTCCGCATCAATGATGTAATGGTTAGTGTGATAGATCGTAGGTTAGAGCCCAGGTATTTCTTTCTTCTCCACATCAATTAGAGCCAGTGTGGTAGATCGTAGGTTAGAGCCAGTGTGGTAGATCGTAGGTTAGAGCCCAGGTATTTCTTTCTTCTTCACTAAGCATGCATTATTAAGGAGTAAGAGCAAAGATAGGTTAGCTCAGAATCAGGATTATGTGGCATAGTAAAGATACATTTCTACCTGCTGACAGTTGCTTCAGCACTATAAGAATTAAATTAAGTGTGTTGGTCCAGTAATAAGTAGACATCATCATCATCGTCTCATAGAAATCAAATGTAAATTGTTCTCGAGAAGCTTAAAAATTACTCATTGGGAGTAACAACAATCACTCAAAAATATCATTGAGTGTCCAACAATAAAAAACAAATTCCCTTTTAAATGTCTTGTTATAGTAAACACAAGTGTAAAATCTACGTTATTAACAGTAGAACTACTCTTGTTACAACAAACACAAGTGTAAAATCTACGTTATTAACAGTAGAACTACTCTTATTACAACAAACACAAGTGTAAAATCTGCGTTATTAACAGTAGAACTACTCTTGTTATAGCAAACACAAGTGTAAAATCTGCATTATTAACAGTAGGACTACTCTTGTTATAGCAAACACAAGTGTAAAATCTACGTTATTAACAGTAGAACTATTCTTGTTACAACAAACACAAGTGTAAAATCTACGTTATTAACAGTAGGACTACTCTTATTATAGCAAACACAAGTGTAAAATGTACGTTATTAACAGTAGAACTACTCTTGTTACAACAAACACAAGTGTAAAATCTATGTTATTAACAGTAGGACTACTCTTATTACAACAAACACAAGTGTAAAATCTATGTTATTAACAGTAGGACTACTCTTATTACAACAAACACAAGTGTAAAATCTACGTTATTAACAGTAGAACTACTCTTGTTACAACAAACACAAGTGTAAAATCTACGTTATTAACAGTAGGAATACTCTTATTACAACAAACACAAGTGTAAAATCTACGTTATTAACAGTAGAACTACTCTTATTATAGCAAACACAAGTGTAAAATGTACGTTATTAACAGTAGAACTATTCTTGTTACAACAAACACAAGTGTAAAATCTACGTTATTAACAGTAGGACTACTCTTATTATAGCAAACACAAGTGTAAAATGTACGTTATTAACAGTAGGACTACTCTTATTATAGCAAACACAAGTGTAAAATCTACGTTATTAACAGTAGAACTACTCTTGTTACAACAAACACAAGTGTAAAATCTACATTATTAACAGTAGGACTACTCTTATTACAACAAACACAAGTGTAAAATCTACGTTATTAACAGTAGAACTACTCTTATTATAGCAAACACAAGTGTAAAATCTACGTTATTAACAGTAGAACTATTCTTGTTACAACAAACACAAGTGTAAAATCTACGTTATTAACAGTAGGACTACTCTTATTATAGCAAACACAAGTGTAAAATGTACGTTATTAACAGTAGGACTACTCTTATTATAGCAAACACAAGTGTAAAATCTACGTTATTAACAGTAGAACTACTCTTGTTAAAACAAACACAAGTGTAAAATCTACGTTATTAACAGTAGGACTACTCTTATTACAACAAACACAAGTGTAAAATCTACGTTATTAACAGTAGAACTACTCTTATTATAGCAAACACAAGTGTAAAATCTGCATTATTAACAGTAGGACTACTCTTGTTATAGCAAACACAAGTGTAAAATCTACGTTATTAACAGTAGGACTACTCTTATTACAACAAACACAAGTGTAAAATGTACGTTATTAACAGTAGGACTACTCTTATTATAGCAAACACAAGTGTAAAATCTACGTTATTAACAGTAGAACTACTCTTGTTACAACAAACACAAGTGTAAAATCTACGTTATTAACAGTAGAACTACTTTTGAATTCTGAATATCAAATATACATCACTTGTAACTGAACAACAACAGTAATTCTATAATACTAGATGTATTAGTGTTAATAATTCATGTTAAGTACTTATATTTGATAATACTACCATGGTATTTATCTCTACAGAACATTCCTAAGTACAAGTCTTGTAAACTTTGTAGTAATGGTTTTAATCATCATTTTAGGCATGTACCAGAACGATTTACAAACTGAATATGATAAAATTCTAAAAACAGTAATGACGTCACAGAAACTAAGTGATACAACAGAAACAGTCAAAGAACCAGATTTTATTTTGGTTGCTAAGCAACATGATGATAATTTGAGACATCCATCAGCAATTATGATTGAATTAAAGGTTAAGTAATTTTGTTATTACATGTATCATTTCTTTGACAAATAAATTACTGTGTCTACATTCATTTATTGAAGCTAAGGTTGGTAATATTTACATAATATAGTATTATTACGTGATGTTTTTCATATTGGCCTAGTTATAGGTCCGAGGCCTGCTGTATTGGCCTGAGGGGCAGCCGAACGCCAATACAGCAAACCGAGGACCTATAACTAGGCCAATATGAAAAACATGACGTAATGATACCTTTATTAATTAACCAGTCCAATATCTCTCGGGAATTTTCCTTGCAATTGTCGAAATATCTAGCGGATTCCGATCTAGTTGTTATTGGACTGACTGGAATTGGGCCAATACGGAAATTAACCATATTGGACTGGTTTTTGCCGTATTGGCCCAATGAAAGTTTCTATATTACATTGACAGATTTGATCATATGAAGGCTAATAATACATTGTATTTGTGAACTTACTATAGTTATATCAGCTTTGTAATAGAATCTGTTTATTCATATACTGATGCCTTCTTTAAAAGTACTCCTTAGAAATAATTGTATTGTATTTGTATATTTATCAACGTCACTTTGTGATTTAGCTGTTGCAAATTGAGTTTTGTTTGGCGATATGTTAGAATAGTCGGTAAACTGATATTTGCATCTATTAAATGTTTGGTCGCTGTGTGCAAATCTTAAAATAAAATACAATTGTTTCTGTTATTATACAACAGTGGAAAACGTCTTTCATTTGTAATTATAAATTAATGGAAAAACTTGTTTATTGTACACCTGGCCAAAGGCCATATGAACTTTGTCATCATGTTGCATCTGCCATCCGTTTACTTTTCACATTGTAATCTTCTTCTGCAAAACTGTTCCACCAAATTGAACCTGGCAAGGATAGTGTTTGGAAAGAAAGATTTAGATTTGTACAAATGAAGTTGATTCTTCCTGGGGAGAGACCTGGAAGGGGGAAATTGAGTAAATTTAAAAAGAAATGTTACAATTTTTTATGTGCATCATCACTATGATGTGTAGATCTAGATTTATACAAACGAAAGTCCCAGGTTTTAAGGACTCATACCCTGGAGGTTCAAAGTTGAACAAGGGGAAAATATTTAAAACAATTATTTTCTTAACAACCAGTAATTGAAATACAAGTATAAATGGCATGAATCATTATTTTGATACACAGATTCAGGCTTGCACAAAAACAGACACCAGAGTATGAGGATTTTTAGGTCCAAAGATTTACATAGGATGTATTAGAATAAGTATTTAAATACTATTCTAAAGAACTAGGAATGGAAATGTATTTGTAATTTATTGTAAATATCCTGTTCAAATGGAGGTTCAATCTAGTTCAAATGAAGGTACCAGGGTCAGATTCTTGATGGTCCAAAGCTTAACATGCACTGTAATGGACTAATTTTTAAAAATGACCGAACTTTATTGTCTTAAGTGCCTTCATATTTTGTATTTAATTTTACTCTGACAGGGTATAAGAATGACTTTTGATGCCAAGTTCAAATAGCTTAATTTTCATACCTTGTATGTTGTTCAGGTTCCAAACTATATAGGGGTGTGAGAAGAGTTTGAAGATACCAAAGGGGTATTAAAAAAATCAGAATCCGTATATCGAAGAAGAACAGACAACACAATGGCTGAAAGAAAAAGTACAAAAGGACAAACAACGATCTACAAAACATACATATAAAACTAAAGATCAAGTAACACGAACCCCATCAAAAACCAGGGGTGAACTCAGGTGCTCCGGAAGGGTAAACAGTTCTTGCTCCACTAGTGACACCCGTTGTGTTAATCTAGTTACAAACCCGGTGATAAGTCATGAACGAGGAAAGGACCGGGACATGTTTACGACAAGTGGAACATATCCGTGGTCATTTGTGACACAGATATTCCATAACAGTCAACCAAGTCATGGTAGCGACTGTAAAACTTTCAAAGTGATGACTTCAACTTAACTAAGAGGAACCCTTGTTTCTGTAGCTTCAGTAGCCTCATTTTATATCAGGGATATATGCTTCAGTACATGAAGTGTCAAAATATTTAAATTTCAACTTTGGTAAATATCCAGGAAGACTTATTACTTTTTTTGGAAAAGTACCTAGCAAACATACAGTTCTAGAACAAGAAAAATAATAGCAGCAGAGTTTTTGAAATTCATCGGACCTAGAGGGCAGAAAATCATGAGGTCCGCCAATAACGTCGGTAATGCCGGTCCCCATGTGCGCCAAACATTTTTGAATGATGTGTTTACTTTTTTAACGGAAGTCGGAAACGCAGGTCGTATTGTAAATACCGGAACAAGTTCGGTCAACTCGGAATTCGTAACCGCATTGAATACGTGATATTTTATCTGTTTTTGGTAAATATTATTGGTAACTGTCATGAAAATAAATATATTTGAATATATTGTGATGCGTAAGATGATCTTTTCGAGTGAAAAGCCCCCAAAAAATTAATAAAATAAAAAAATACGACGTCCCTGATTTGTATCGTTGAATCCTTTTCTATTTATAATTTTGTTTACAGTTCCGGCAACTTGGCAATGTGTCGGATCATAAAAATGTGAAAAAGAGTGAAGAATTAAATGACAACATGATTGAGAGACTGCATAGGGAAATTGAACTGGAGATTGAGAGAGTCTAATGACTTTTAGAATATTGTTATTGTAATCTCAATAAGAATTTTAAAAATTACGTTTTAAATCTGGTAAATTTTTCAAAGTTTGAGGGTATCCCTAGCTGGATTTGGCTACTCTTTTTTTGGTGCATGGTTTCAACTTTTTGGTTTATTCTGGATGGTGACTGGTCTTCCTATTTTTAGAACTCTACCAGTACTAATGAAGTTAAATACAGAAAGCGCTCTGCTAGACTAAAATAATAACAACGGTATGACACTGCTTGGCTTTAAAACAATTTTACATAAAAATGGGTAGGTCCGGCAAAAATTCAGAGGGTCCAGCAGAAAATTCCTGGGTGCTGGACCTATGTCCAGCAAAATGAAAACAAATTTCAAAAAATCTATAGCAGTGGCATGGAACAATGTGATTTCAAAATACTTCAATCAACTTTAACAGATGGTAATACATGGAATAGTTCAATAAATCTTCTTTATCAGGTGAACAATTCAGGCTCATGTGAACCTCTAGTTTTTCTTTTGGAATGTCTTTCTTTTTAATGTAAAATGGTAAAAAAAATTATAACTATTCAATATGATATATATACAATATTGGTGTATTGACGGTAAATATAGAATTTATGTGGCGAGGCTTAGAACCAGGGGAAAGACAAGCTTCGACGAGTCTTTGCATCCGTTTCGTGCCGAGCCACATAATTTCTATATTTACCATCAATACACCAATATTGTATTTATCCTGCAATAAAATTTGCAAAAAAAAATGTTATTTTATTTAATAATAAAAAAAATAAAATAACGGAAACCCCATTGATACCTCAATAGTAGTTCCGGTAAGGGGCACGGCTTAATAGCTTTATTAGGCTAATGTGAAAAGTGTTCTTATGACAGGGATGTGGCTTAATAGCTTTATTAGGCTAATGTGAAAAGTGTTATTATGACAGGGGTGTGGCTTAATTAATAGCTTTATTAGGCTAATGTGAAGTGTTATTATGACACTCATAATAAAGTGACAGTTTATTTCAACCCATTTATTATGACAAAAAATAACCCAATTGCAGGATAAAATTCATTATTAATGTACATGTATTTTCAATAATTGTTCAAATTTTTGCTATTTCAGGAAATAGTTAGACTGTTGTTTGTTAAAGGACATCATGTTGAATGGGAAAAGATTTCATTGATCTTGATGGAAATTAAAGATATAATAAACAACAGACAGGTAAATATAAAAAAGATGGAGTACTTATACTGTGTCAACAACAGTCAAATAATTATATATACAGTCCGACAAAAGTTAAGCACCACCTGACTTGTTTCAATAATATCTTTTCTAATAATGAACTTATTTCAAATCGGTTTGCTGTTTTCGTTACCTGTACACACATACTTACTTACCTGTGAAACAGGTTATTGATTGATTTTTATTTATGTGTATATGACGGTGTGTAAAGTGCCACGTGTAATTTTCAACATTTGTGTTTGCGAACGAAAGCTGATTTTTTTTGTGTAGAGTTTTAAGTTTCATTTTCTATTGGTTTGGTATGATGCTGCGAAAATTAACCATACCAGAAAGGTGGCAAGGTGTTGGCATGCATAATGGTGGTTTTAGCCATAGAAAGGTGGCATACCACTTCAGGGTTAACCATTCCATCATTGTATGACTGATGCAGCATTTTCGTCAAATGGGGAATGTTACTGACCGTCCAGGTGCAGATAGACCTCGCAAAACGACGCAGAGAGAGGAACGGCTCATATCCAGACGGGCACGGCAACGTCCGTTCTGTACAGCTGGTGCACTTCGTGATAATTTAGCACACGCACTGTAATCCGACGCCTCCACCATCAGGGAATGTGAGTGCGACGACCCATAAAACATCCACAGTTGACATTACGTCATCGCCATGCTCGATTTGACTGGTCACATCATTTGGGGTGGACTATTCGCACATGGAGACGGGTCCACTGGTCTGATGAAAGTCGTTTTTTGTTACGCCCTACCGACAGTCGTGCAAGGGTTTGGCGCCAACGAAACACTGGGGGTGTAACTGTCTGGGGTTGTTTTTCCTTTGACTGTAAGTTGGACTTGTACGTTCTTGATGGTAATCTGACAGACCAAAAATACCGTGACAATGTGCTCGCTCCACGCGTAGTCCCCCATTTCGACAATCGTGCGTTGGCTGATAGGCCAATGTTCATGGACGACAACGCTAGGCCACATAGAGCCCGAATTGTACGACATTTTTTACAGCTAGAGGCTATTCAGACAATTCCATGGCCTGCGATGTCGCCAGACATGAACCCTATAGAGCATGTATGAGACTTTATTGGCCGAAAAATTAACCAACGCAATCCAAAATGTCAAAATATTGACGAATTAAGAACTGCTATCTTACAGGAGTGGCAACAGTTCCTCCAAGAACGGCTTAGGCGTCTTGTGCGAAGCATGACGAGGCGTGTTACAGAACTTCACAATAAACGCAGTGGATATACTCGTTATTGATTTTTATGCCTTACACATACGCACAATAGATGCATTTAAAAGTTCTTAAAATCTGAAGACTGCATTTTAATGCAATGTTAAAAACTTCCATCAAAGACAAACTGGTTTTATGTTTTTCCAGTGCCTGTTTTGAACCCCATTTTTTGTCACGTCTTTCAGGATGATAAATACTTCGTAGATTGGTAATTTTAGAGCCCTTGGTGTAGTCTTTTAAGAAGTAAGAAAAATGGTGATATCTATTTTATTGTTTTAACAGTATTGATGTAAAAAAATATATCGATAAAAATATAGGGTGGTGCTTAACTTTTGTCGTAGTGTATTTATATATATATATATGTATAAGAGGCTATCATAATGTCACTATTTCCCTGAAAAAGTTTTTCATCACCAATCCATTGATTTTAGAAGAACAAAACTCCTTTAAAATCATTGGAACATAGGCTGAGCAATTTTCTGGAATGTGGAACTTTGCCATAACAATATGGAATAGTACCTGTAACCCTTGCTTTAGCACTTTTGATCAATTTTTTTTTTTGTGTTTCATGGATTAAAAACGTTTTTTTTTTGTTATTCATTGAAGCTTAATTTTACTTGTTACCTAAATAGATTTTTTACCTTTGACTACAGTTTGTGGGGGGGGGGGGGGGGGGGGGGGGTGGGGGGGGAGACATATGTTTTTGATGCAAAAACAAACTTTAATTGATATTGTTTGAATTGTGGACCATCAATGTTTAAACTTTTTTTTCATTAAAATTTATATTTTCAGAAATATCTGTGTATATAACTGGGACATCTTGTCCAGTCAACACAAAGCATATTTTAATTTTTTTATTTCATAGGATGTAATACCCAGTATATACAACTGCCTGGGAAGAGTAGTTTTCGATCTTGCAGTTTCATTAGGTATGTTAATTAATTCAGAATGATTATAGTGTCATTTATGCATTTAAGATCTTTGAAAGTAACATTTGTCTTTTAAAAGGTTTCATAAGATTTATATTATATTGATTTTTTTCATATCATATAGGTATATAGAGATGTGACGACACCTTTTTTTTTTAAGAACATGTATCTATTTATGAGAGAGAGGGCATAGGTGGCCGAGTGGTCAAGTCGACTTCTGACCACAAGCCTAACCATAAAGTGAGATACCTTTCTCAAGTGTACATGTTTCCACACAGCTACCAAAGTCCAAGAAGACATTTTGCTATTTACCATTTTATATTTTATTGTCTGCTTACATAGAACTGTAATGTGATGTGTTTGCTATTTGATTAAAGTATTTTTGAGAGAGTTGCTGGTTTGTATGAGTGTTCATTTTATTGTTTGTGTAAATCAGATATCCCAAGTTGGCTGACAAAAGATATGAATAAAACTTGTTTTCTTAAAAACCTCAAATTTGCTGGAACACATACACGTATGAATAATCAGATAAGCAATACAGGTGAAAAAAATGTGATTGACATATTCTTATGTATTTTTTTATTGTCATTACAGTTGCAAATGATACTGACAAGTGGAATAAAACACAGATGGATTTGTTTATGTCACTATGGAAACAAGAATTGAAGCCAGTTACACCATTTAATACATGCATATGTGGATATATTGTTCAGTTGTTAGAGGATTCTAAAAATCCACTGGTTTGTATTGATTTTGTGTAATTGATCATAGTAATAAATCAAAGTGTAATATTTAAATACGTTTTGTTGGTCAATTTGTTATAAAACCATCACCACATACAGTTTTGGTTGTTTAATATAACAACGTCAGAAATTATTCAAACACAACAACTTATGTATATTTCAACATGAAATGGAAAGTTGGTTTACAAAATATACTGGTGTCTGGAGTTAAATGGCATAAAAAAACGTTTTCTGAATTGTTTTTTAGAATTTCAATTGATACTATATTATATATATATACAGGAATCATGGAAGAAATATTCACACCTACTCAAAGAGCTGATAACAGAGAATCTACTTACGGGTCAGATATTACAGAAGAATTGTCTTAATCTAATATGCTTCAATCAGGTATGCAAGTCTCGCATTTGAATTTTTAGCCAAGAGCTGTTCCAATTAAACATACATGGTACTTAGTAAAACTGTTTTAGACAACCACTCTTAGAAGTGATTTTAGAGTATTTCCTATGTGCTATGTATATTTTAACAGAACAGCTGTGACATTATTTTTAACTTCATAATTCAAACTTCACCTAACTTGATCATATTGTACTCCTTGGGGAGTAGAAATGCTTTTTTTTTCAGTCGTGAGTCTGGACATTATCTTCAGTACCTTACATTTACATTGATATTCTCCAAGCTTGTACAAGTGATACCTCATAGCAACAGAAAGATCTCTGTTGATTTTGAGATCAGTTTTCAAGGTATTTTTGTTTCTGCTCATAATTTGAAGTATTTATGTCTTCTCCTTTAGTGGGGGAAGACATCTTGTTTTCGTCCTGTCCGTACATCACAAAAGTTTGTATGTGTAACTCTTATATTATAACTGAGAAGTCATCATTAGTTTACAAGCTTGTTTATTTCCACATGAAGATTGGTAAATTGTTACAACAGTTTGACTGGACAAGTTTTGCAGGACTTGTTGACCTTTTTGACTTATAATTTTCTCTTGAAGGAAGACATGTTTTTGTATTAAAAATAACCTTTAATTTATTCCACATTTTCCTATTTGAATATGTATTATACTTTACCACAAATAAATAGAGGAATGGGCTTATACAAAAAAGTTTACAAATATGTCACAATGGTGATGTTTTTAGTGGCTAAGACACAAGTCATTTAACCTTCATCTCATTTTCATTGTTAAGTTAAATTTGTTGTGCATATCTTTACAATAAGGTCTGTTTACTCAATAAGCATATGATTGGTCAATTATACTAGTTAAAACATTTTAATCCTGCAGGAGAAATGTTAGATGGCAGCTTGTCTTTGAACTAAAGCTTCCACCAAATTGACATGTTATAGTTTATTATCCCCTCGCCAACGAAGTTGCGAAGGGATATAGTAATGCTACCGTCCGTCACATCCTTGTGAACACTCTAGGATCAACATCCTTCAATGGATTTTGACCAAACTTGGTACATACTTAGTCCTTAGGAGAGTCTGGAACCTTATTGATTTTCAAGATCATAGGTCAAAGGTCAATATCACTGGGTCAAATTTTTACCGCATAACATCCTTGTGAACACTCTAGAATCAACATCCTTCAATGGATTTTTACCAAACTTGGTACATACATAGTCCTTAGGAGAGTCTGGAACCCTATTGATTTTCAAGGTCAAAGGTCAAGGGGTCAAATTTTTACCACATAACATCCTTGTGAACACTCTAGAATCAACATCCTTCAATGGATTTTGACCAAACTTGGTACATACTTAGTCCTTACGAGAGTGGAACCCTATTGTTTTTCAAGGTCAAGGTCACCGGGTCAAATGTTTACCGCATAACATCCTTGTGAACACTCTAGAATCAAGATCCTTCAATGGATTTTGACCAAACTTGGTACATACGTAGTCCTTAGGAGAGTCTGGAACCCTATTGATTTTCAAGGTCAAAGGTCAATGTTACCAGGTCAAATTTTTACTGCGTAACATCCTTTTGAACACTCTAGAATCAACATCCTTCAATGGTTTTTGACCAAACTTGGTACATACTTAGACCGTAAGAGAATCTGGAACCCTAGTGATTTTCAAGGTCACAGAGTCTAATTTTTAGGCGAGGGGATATGCCACGCTTTGCGTTGCCCTTGTTTAATTAAGTCCATTAATCATATAGTGTGAGTCAATCCTATTTGTTTTAGATATATATTATAAAGTTTACACTAAATCTTTTTTCTACATTTTTTTAATTTTCAATTTTAGGGATGTTTGGAGAATCTGTCCTATTGTATACAATGTATCATTGAAGAAATGGACAGTTTAGAAGAAATTTGTGATTTATCTGAAATTACACAGTGGATACTAACATTAACTTGTAACGATGTGATACCAGATGATGTTAGTGATAGAAACATTACTTCTGGTAAATCTAACAGTGATATAACATAAGTACAAGTACTGGTGTACTCTGTTAGATTTGATTTTCAATATTGAAGGGAGTCTTGAAGAAATAACCATTCTTGTGGATTATGTTCCTTCTGTATAAACTTAGTGTAAATGAATATTAATTTTTCTGCAATTAAATCTGTGATATATGTGTAACACTGTATGTGATAAAGCTTAGTCAGTATGTTTACAATAAAAAATAACTTGTATTTCATTTGTTGTCAATTATTAGTAAGTAAAGAAGCAAACACGATATGTAAAATTTGAAAAAGGATATGACAGTTGTATCATGAACTCAGTTAAGTAGTTTCTCACGATAAATCAAAGATAAGATATGGTACGTTTTCATTAGTTGTTGTCTTATTTACCCTTAGGTACGTATATCTCGATTGGTTTCTATTCACTTACATTTGGTTTGGTTTGGTTTGGTTTATGGTGTTTAATGCCTTTTTCAAAAATATTTCAGTGATATCATGGCAGTCAGTTTTATCGTTGGAGGAAACAGGAGAAAACCACCGACCTGTCATAAGTCACTGACAATCTTATGTTGTATCGAGTACACCTCGCCATGAATAGGCACTGATTGCATAGGTAGTTGTAAATCCAACTACCATACGATCACGGCCACGATGATCTCCTCATGCCAAATGCAGTAACCCATGTTTTATATTATTACAAAATTTTGTCAACTAGAAATTTCTATGTATTGTGGCACCCATATTTGTATTGTATAAATTTTTGGGAAAATTGGGGACTTTTGATAGATCATTGATTCAATGTTTAGGTTCAAATATATAACTGGTATTGGACAATAAGATTTCCTTCAAATATTAGCCAATCAAATACACTACTGCTACATTCCAGCCTTATGGATGTTGGATTGGCAGGAATTGAGGAAATTAGTGAAAACCATCTCGAATGTAAAGTTTTTCTTTTAAACTTTTATTGAAATTTCAGTCAATCAGAAACATATTGTGCATCTTTGATCAGCAAAACATAAGAGATCAAAGGACCAACAGTAAGTCTAGTGGTTTCTATGTCCAAATTTATTTCATGTTAGATCAAAACAAATTAGGGGATCTTCTAGAAGGCTCATACATACCGGTATGTAGATTATTCCATCAAAGTTTTGCTCCAAATGACAAAGTGGTGTCAGAAGGGAAGACTGAACATGGGAAAACTTCTATGATCACAAATCTCTAAGGATGATAAAATGCCTTGACTTGACCAGGTGAGTAAAAAGGTGACTTCCTACTTTCCTTTATTATCTTTAATTTTTTAAATGTAAACATTTTGTGATTCTCATAAAACAGTCGCATGATATATGTGAATGAAAATACAAGAGTTAAGGAGATCTTGTTGCAATTATTTTGATTCCGTAAATGTTTTAATATATGTCCAAATTTTTCCTCGTAATTCTTTCTGATTTTTTCTGTCTCTTTCAAAAAATTCTTGCAATCCTTCTTCATCTCTTGGTGCAAGCCATCCTCCTGTTGCACTTAAAAATGACATCCAAAGACAACCTTAAAAAAAAACCCAGGAAACATTAGTACCAAGTGAAACAATGGAGATAATACATGTACAATACATCCTCTTTATCTCTTCAGTCATAATTGATTGATTTGATTTTTGGTGTTTTAATGCCACTTTCAGCAATATTTCAGCTATATCATGGCGACCAGTTTTTGGTGGTGGAAGAAGCCGGAGTACCCGGAGAGAACCACTGATCATGGGCAAGCAACTGGTAAACTATCACTTGCGAGTGGAGTGCACCCTTTTTTGTAATTTACAAAGCCGGATGCGAACCCACGCCATATTGGTGATAGGCTTGTATGAGTTGTTAGGTAATCCAACTACCTAACTCATTGAGCCACCCAGGCCCTAGGGCATAATAGATATAATTTAATACTAGTAATGTTATTTTGAATACTTCTCAAAAACTTGGCTTTTAACAAGCAACATCTGAATAGTTTGACATTCTTAGAAAAAATATTAGTATGCTTCATTTGCTTCAAATATCTATCAACTATTTAACCACCATACAGCTAAAATAAACTGACATGTGTACATTCACTAGAGTTACGGTTCTTGATGTTTACCTTTTCTTTTAGAAATTGTTCAGTTATATTGTGATACACATTATTAATGAGAGATAAGCCAGCACATTCATAATGAACAGACCAATGAAATTATTGAACTTGGGTAGATGTCTGGACAGTCATAATGAAGTGACAAATGTGTCAAGTATTTGTAATTACATTTGTCCATGTCTTTATTCTTTTTACCTTGGTTTTGTCATTTTTAATTGTTTTATGACTTGATCACATCTTTGTACCTTCTGATTTTACTTATCTAACACGATTCAATTGAACCTCATGTCCACAGTAACTGTAGCTTAACCAATGAAAATGACTATTGCAAAGTCTTGCCAAGAGGAACAAGTTACAGACAATAAAGGAAAAACTAAAGAGAATTAAAGTTTGTTTTTGCCCGCAAAAACGTATGTCTCCCCCCGTCCCACAAACTGTAGTCAAAGGTAAAAAATCTATTTAGGTCACAAACCAGAGGCTCTCGAGAGCCTGTATCGTTCACCTGGTTATAAAAAAAAACAATTGGTCCTATGTAAAAACTATGTCCTGCAGTGGTAGTCATCTTGGAATTACGATCAACATAAAAAACACAAAGTTTGTAAAGGACCTTCCAATGATTGATGCACAGTTTAGGTTCAATCAGTGCAATAGCTTCAGAGAAGAATATATTTCTGTATTTTTCCCATATGGTCCTGTGTTAATACTATGACCTGTGGTGGCAGCCATCTTGGATTTCCGATCGGCATAAAAAACAGAGGACCTTCCAATGATCATTCCTGGGCAGTTTGCTTTCAACTGTCCAAGTGGTTTCAGAGAAGAAGCGTTTTGAAACATTTTTCCCATAGGGTTCAATGTTAAACTAAGTCCTGCCGTAGCCGCCATTTTGAATTTCATATCAGAACAAAAAACGTAAAGTTTGTAGAGGACCATCCAATGAACATTCATGTACAGTTTGGCTTTAATCATATTTGTAGTTTCTGAGAAGAAGGCATTTGAACATTTTCCCATAGGGTTCAATGTTAATCTATGTCCTGCGGTGGTGGCCATCTTGGATTTCCGATCGGCATAAAAAACACACACCTTGTAGAGGACCTTCCAATGATCATTCCTGGGCAGTTTTGTTTCAATTATCCAAGTGGTTTCAGAGAAGAAGCGTTTTGAAACATTTTTCCCATAGGGTCCAATGTTAAACTAAGTCCTGTCGTAGCCGCCATTTTGAATTTCATATCGGAACAAAAAACGTAAAGTTTGTAGAGGACCATCCAATGAACATTCATGTACAGTTTGGCTTTAATCATATTTGTAGTTTCTGAGAAGAAGGCATTTGAACATTTTCCCATAGGGTCCAATGTTAATCTATGTCCTGCGGTGGCGGCCATCTTGAATTTTCGATCAGCATAAAAAAACAAAAACTTTGTGGAGGACCTTCCAATGATCATTCCTGGGCAGTTTGGTTTCAATTGTCCAAGTGGTTTCAGAGAAGAAGCGTTTTGAAACATTTTTCCCATAGGGTCCAATGTTAAACTAAGTCCTGCCGTAGCTGCCATTTTGAATTTCATATCGGAACAAAAAACGTAAAGTTTGTAGAGGACCATCCAATGAACATTCATGTACAGTTTGGCTTTAATCATATTTGTAGTTTCTGAGAAGAAGGCATTTGAACATTTTCCCATAGGGTCCAATGTTAATCTATGTATTGTGGTGGCGGCCATCTTGGATTTCCGATCGATATAAAAAACATAACCTTTGTAGAGGACCTTCCAATGATCATTCCTGAGCAGTTTGGTTTCAATTGTCGAAGTGGTTTCAGAGAGGAAGCATTTTGAAACATTTTTCCCATAGGGTCCAATGTTAAACTAAGTTCTGCCGTAGCCGCCATTTTGAATTTCATATCGGAACAAAAAACGTAAAGTTTGTAGAGGACCATCCAATGAACATTCATGTACAGTTTGGCTTTAATCATATTTGTAGTTTCTGAGAAGAAGGCATTTGAACATTTTCCCATAGGGTCCAATGTTAATCTATGTATTGTGGTGGCGGCCATCTTGGATTTCCGATCGATATAAAAAACATAACCTTTGTAGAGGACCTTCCAATGATCATTCCTGAGCAGTTTGGTTTCAATTGTCGAAGTGGTTTCAGAGAGGAAGCATTTTGAAACATTTTTCCCATAGGGTCCAATGTTAAACTAAGTTCTGCCGTAGCCGCCATTTTGAATTTCATATTGGAACAAAAAACGTAAAGTTTGTAGAGGACCATCCAATGAACATTCATGTACAGTTTGGCTTTAATCATATTTGTAGAATCTGAGAAAAAGGCATTTGAACATTTTCCCATAGGGTTCAATGTTAATCTATGTATTGCGGTGGCTGCCATCTTGGATTTCCGATCGGCATATAAAACAAAATTCTGTAGAGGACCTTCCAATGATCATTCCTGGGCAGTTTGGTTTCAACTGTCCAAGTGGTTTCAGAGAAGAAGCATTTTGAAACATTTTTCCCATAGGGTCCAATGTTAAACTAAGTCCTGCCGTAGCCGCCCTTTTGAATTTCATATCGGAACAAAAAACCTTAAGATTGTAGAGGACCATCCAATGAACATTCATGTACAGTTTGGCTTTAATCATATTTGTAGTTTCTGAGAAGAAGGCATTTGAACATTTTCCCATAGGGTCCAATGTTAATATATGTCCTGCGATGGCAGCCATCTTGGATTTCCAATCGGCATAAAAAACAGTAACTTGGTAAAGGACATTCCAATGATCATTCATTTACAGTTTGGGTTCAGTCAGTTCATTAGTTTCAGAGAAGAAGATCTTTGAAATTTCAGCCAATCAGAGCATATTATTGGCCCTGGCAGCCATATTGAATATCTGACTGGAACGAAAAACAGTAACTTTGTAGATGACCATCCAAGGAACATTCCTGCTAAGTTTGGTTCCAATCGGCCCAGTGGTTTCGGAGAAGAAGCTTGAAATGTGAAAAGTTTACAGACAACAGACGACGGACGCCAAGTGATGGCAATAGTTCACCTGGACCAAACTAATAAAACTAAGCTTCAATGAATAACAAACAAACAAAAACTTTTTGATCCATGAAACACAATTTTTTTTGATCAAACGTGCTAAAGCAAGGGTTACAGGTACTATTCCTTATTGTCATGGCAAAGTTCCCCATTCCAGAAAATTGCTCAGCCTATGTTCCAATGATTTTAAAGGAGTTTTGTTCTTCTAAAATCAATGGATTGGTGATGAAAAACTTTTTCAGGGAAATAGTGACATTATGATAGACTCTTGTACATATACCCTTGTATATATATATACAAGTTTCAGTAAGGGATATTACACTAGAGTGTTTGCAAATAACTCCCACAAAATTTAGGAGATCAAAATTTCCTGGTAATTTGCACAACTACATATGGTGTCCTTACTACCTACCAAGTTTCATGAAATTCTGTTCAGTAGTTTCAGAGGAGTTGCACTGACAAACTGTGTGATGGACAGACGGACTGACAGACAGGACAAAAACAATATGTCTCCCCACCAAAGTGGGGGGAGACATAATAGTAAAGGTCCCCTTGATTAATTTCTACTTCTACCAATACCATATACTGACTGCCTTCAACAAATTGAAGATTATGTCAGAGGTTGTACAACTTCTACCAAATACTGACTGCCTTCAACAAATTGAAGATTATGTCAGAGGTTGTACTACTTCTACCAAATACAGACTGCCTTCAACAAGCTGAAGATTATGTCAGAGGTTAAACATGACAATTGAAAAAAGTTTTGTTTACCGATTTCATAAATTAGTATTTGATAGAGAAGACAGGTTACAGCTGCCTTGAATCTTTTAACTGAGTGACATATCAAAGGTTAAAGAAGCTTAGTGTATTTAATATAATGTTAATCAAATTGCCCCACTGACCAATAAAAACTGCCTCTACCATAAACATTTAATTGAAATCCATATTTCTTCTATTTTTAGTATTTTTTAAAGGATGGCCAGATTAAGTTGTACTTACTAGCAGCAACAAATCCATATGCTATTTTAGTCATATATCTGTAATTATTCTTATGTATAGCTTTAAAGTTTTGTTTTCTATAGTTCTTTATTGTGTAAGCACAAAGAGCTAACGGTGTAACTGTAGCAATAATTTTACAAGTAAGGCAGTCTCTTCCATCTGTCATTTTCCCGTTGGCAGCATTTATGATCGCATCATGATCAATCCATGTATCTTTTTTTTCTACAGTGTCATGTGAACTTTTTTCAGGAATTTCTTTTTGTTGTTCCACATTCAAGTTTGTCTGGTTGATAGAATCCTTTATTTTATCTACCATTTTTTACTCTAGATCTGCATCTGAAAATCAATAAATAAAGAATTATTTTTGCACTAGTAATTCATTGTGCAGGAGGTAATGCTCACATACAATGGATCACATACAGGATAATGGGAACCCTATTTCATGAAAGGTGTGGTTGTCACACTAATTTTTTAAAGACACCATCTGTGGACAATCCATGTGAAATTTGTCTAATTTGGCCAAGTTCTTACAGCAAAAAAAGTTTAATATGTAGACCTGGTATGCATTAATCATTAAAAATCTACAAATAACAACCTTAATAGGAAACCCTGTTATATACACAAGGGCCGGTAACAATCATCACACGAAATTATTCAAATTTTATATTTGTTAATGATTTTCGTCGAGACCAAAATGGTGTCAATGGACTTGATAGCAGTCTTTCCTTAGTCTCGCAAAGCATCAAGAAATCTCCAAACAGCACAGTCTTTCAATTGGATAAGCTGGCTATATCATGAAGATACATTTCCCTTTGTATTATTATTATTCTTCTTCCTCCGTTGAGCGGCTTCCGTCATCCGATTGACTATTCTGCCACTTGGGGTGTGCGCATGTAAAAAACTACAATGTGTGCGGAATATTTACAGTGAGGTTAAAAACGACACTGGCAGCTTACTGACGGAGACAAGCCTTGAAAGCTTCAAGACTCGGTGCCCCAACACTGGCGTCCTTTAGAGCATTCCAATCCTTGGTGGTTCTTGGATAGAATGATTCCTTCCGTATGGATGTTTTGCATGATGGAATGCTGAATACCAGGGAGTTACAATTTCTTGATGGTCTTTGGAGTGGTATAAGCTTGTCACTAGTGTCAACATTTGTTAGATTTTTCGTCATTTTATACATCATAGTAAGCCGAGAGTTTGTTTTTCGGCTTTCTAGAGATGGCCATTCAAGCTGTTCGAGTATATCAGTAACAGATGAGGTGTTGTGGTATCTGTTTGTGATGTATCTTGCAGCTCTTCTTTGTATCATTTCTAGGCATTGTTTATCCTGTTGTTTATGTTCCCAGGTTTGACACAACTCATTATTATGCAAATGTATATTTTAAATTGTGTCATTGAGTTCTGGGTATTTGTTAAATAGACTCTGTTGACAGTGGAGTTCTTAAACTTTGATTCATATCTCTCTCATTTTCATGGGGTTTTTTGTACAGAAAGACAAGCAGAAAAAGATCCTTCCCCCTTTTCCTAGGTTTACCATTATGTTTTGCTAAGAAACTTATATGTAGTTGTTTTGCCTATTATGTAAATATGGTTCAATTATATACACAAGTATAATTAAAACTTTCAACTATCTCTATTTCAATCAACCTTGAGATGAAGGATTAAATTCTTATGAAAGAGTCTTTCTTTTCAATATTTACTTGACTTTGACAAATCTATAATGTAATCTCTGAAGAGACTCCGAAGTGAAAACCGGTATGTTCCGAATGCATTTAATCCGAAAAGTTTTTCGCATTTCTACACCTTATTTGCTTTCGCTTTGTAAACTATCAAGCAAATCAAGTATTATCACAAAAATGAGTGTAACAACTAGTGCTTATGGATCTTGGAGGTCGCCGATTTCCAGTAAAATTGTATCAGAGAGCAGTGTTAAATTCCAAGAAGTGCATGTAGACAGCAATGCAGAAAACGCCGGTATGTTTAGTATATGGATACTGTATGTCAATGTCCGCATGTACTTGTGTCTCATGACCATGCAATCATCAGGTCCATACATCTACCTTAAAAATTGAGGTAGGATTAGACCTTTGAATGAAACAAGTGCCACTGACAAAGTTCATATATTTGAATCCCTTCACCAGATGCGGATTGAGGGGCCGGGGGGTGTTCTTGGGTTAAATGTGCCAAAGGCAAAGCATGTAATCAAACATTATCCAATGACTGACCGACTTATTGTCAGACGAGGATATAGAATGCATGTAGTATTTAACTGTGCAAACAGCAATTTTATCTGATATGAACTGTTACTTAATAACCACTTATTAAATCATTCAGTCATTTTTAAAGTTTATAAGATAAGATAAGATAATAACCAATTGCCTAAAATGACCAGACAAAAGACCTGATATTTATTCTGAATAGAGCAAAAACTATACACAATGTTCACAATTTTAAGGGGTAAATATGGCTACCAGACAAGTCGGCCTGTAAGCGAGGACAAGTCGGCCCATAAGCGAGGACTAGTCAGCCCGTAAGCAAGGCCTAGTCGGACCATATGAAAAAACTACTCGGATTTGTTGTCTAACTTTTTTTTTTTTAAATTGACGGAAATCAATAATATTTCGATAAAGCGTCGTTTAAGCATGTTTTTTTCCCCTTTATTCTGGACAAAAACAACATTTTATCACAATAATATTTTACTTAACAAAATAATTGATTTATATGAAAATTAAAAATGTGAACTGAATTATTTTAATTATAATTTCACTGGATTAAAATGATTTTCAAAACAAAAATAAAATTAGAAAATTAATGAACAGAATTTTAAATAAATAATTAAAAATATATTAATACTTCAGCAACTAAAAATCATTTGACAGGCATGTATTTAAAAGGAATTATGTAGCCGCGAAAATACAATGTATAAAAAATTTAATTTTGAATTAATGGACAACAAAATCCTGTTAATTTTTTTTTTTATATTTATCGAAGACAACTTGATATTACATATTGTCATCTTTAAGATATAATTTTTTTTTTAATTTATGTTTTGTTTAATGACACCCATTTGCAACTTTTCCAACAACCATGAAGCTTATGCAAACAAAAATAATACATAATGTTTATATGAAATTTCATTATTTATAAGCTCTAAATATTTTTTTCTTAAATTATTTATTTTTAGTTCACCTGGACCAAAGGTCCAGGTGAACTATTGCCATCACTTGGCGTCCGTCGTCTGTTGTCTGTAAACTTTTCACATTTCAAGCTTCTTCTCCGAAACCACTTGGCCGATTGGAACCAAACCTAGCAGGAAGGTTCCTTGGATGGTCCTCTACAAAGTTACTGTTTTTCGTTCCAGTCGGATATTCAATATGGCTGCCAGGGCCAATAATATGCTCTGATTGGCTGAAATTTCAAAGATCTTCTTCTCTGAAACTAATGAACTGACTGAACCCAAACTTTAACTGAATGATCATTGGAATGTCCTTTACCAAGTTAATCTTTTTTATTTTACGGAAATCCAAGATGGCCACCATCGCAGGACATAGATTAACATTGGACCTTATGGGAAAATGTTCAAATGCCGTCTTCTCAGAAACTACAAATATGATTAAAGCCAAACTGTACATGAATGTTCATTGGATGGTCCTCTACAATCTTAAGGTTTTTTGTTCCGATATGAAATTCAAAATGGCGGCTACGACAGGACTTAGTTTAACATTGGACCCTATGGGAAAAATGTTTCAAAACGCTTCTTCTCTGAAACCACTTTGGATAATTGAAACCAAACTGCCCAGGAATGATCATTGGAAAGTCCTCTACAAGGTGTGTGTTTTTTATGCCGATCGGAAATCCAAGATGGCCACCATTGCAGGACATAGATTAACATTGAACCCTATGGGAAAATGTTCAAATGCCTTCTTCTCAGAAACTACAAAAGGAGCAATCAAAAGACCAATAAATTTGTTATTATTCCTAAATTTGACAAGTAAAATATACCTGCTGGTTGTACTGGACAAATGTTGTACCAGACAAATCAAACACAAACTCACACTAAAGACAGGAAGTAAATGAGTGCCTCATGCAGTCCTAGAGAATGTCACGCTCCTTCTAAATAAGTGAAAACTTGCAGTGCCTCATGCAGTCCTAGAGAATGTCACGCTCCTTCTAAATAAGTGAAAACTTGCAGTGCCTCATGCAGTCCTAGAGAATGTCACACTCCATCTAAATAAGTGAAGACTTGCAGCAGCTCCTAATAATCAATAGTTTGCTTGGTAATATTCAACAGTATCTATGTTGTAAGGCAAAATATTCAGGTCCTGTCAACTAAATTTCTCCTTTAAGGAGCTATCATAAAGTGTCTTTTACGTGCGAGGAGTATGACATTCTCCTTACATGAGGTACTTACTGGTAGTTACAACATGTCCTAAAGGAGAGTTGTGTATTTGATTCACACTGCTTAAATGGACACCCATTTTGGAGGATGTTGTTCCACAGTGGAGAAACTAGTTACTAATACTAGGTCCTATTTCTGTACCCCTGTCCTGAGTTCTAATGGGTGTCATGAATGTTCAAATTCTTTAAGCAACAATCAATCAATCAATCATAACTTTATCTTTTTCAAATGGTATTATTTCTGTTGATTAGAATTCCAAAATGGTCAGCATTAAACAAACAGCTCTCTAGGAATTAACTTTTAAAAAATTGTAAGGAACCACAAAATGATTTTGAAAATTTCACTAAATTTAGCATAAATGTTTCTTGGATGACCTTCAAACAAAGTCTAAGTTTGTGTTTTTATGTTGATAGAAAATCCAAGATGACTACAACTACTAGATATAAATTCAACATTCCAGTTTGACAAATTTAACTTTCTTGTCATAGATCTGTAGAACTTTGAAACATAAATTTTCATAATGAAGATTTGCATGTTGTTATGAAATTGATCAGATGTTTTTTACTTTACCACATTGTTTCTTGTTAGAAATACATTTTTGTATGACCAGAGGTTTTGTTTTTGGAAGTGTAGAATTGGCAAAACTTTTATAAGTTTAGAATTGGTAAAACTTTTATGAAGTTTAGAATTGGTATTTTTAACTTTTGTGAAGCTTAGAAAATTGGTAAAACTTTTGTGAAGTTTAGAATTGGTAATACTTTTGTGAAGTTTAGAATTGGTTAAACTTTTGTGAAGTTTAGAATTGGTAAAACTTTTGTGAAGTTTAGAATTGGTAAAACTTTTGTGAAGTTTAGAATTGGTAAAACTTTTATGAAGTTTGGATTTGGTAAAACTTTCTAGATTGATTAACTTGGGTGAATGCAGTAGATTCTTGTTGTGTCAAATTCAAAGGAACCAATGACTTTACTTTGAAATATCTGAATATTCAAATCATCACTGATAGACGTAACTAAAACAGTCTAAACATTTACAGTGAGTTATCTAAGTTCATGGTAACATGTTTTGAATGAAGTCAGGTTTAAATGTGGAGTGCTATTTTTCCAATGTTATCTGATAAATATCTTTATTTTTACTTATTTAATGTAATTTTAATGTACAGTAAGGGTTTAACCACCAAACAATATTATTATTAGGAAGTTTTTTTTCTAAAAATGCATAAAAGCAAACAAGGGGAAAATAGCCCATGTTACCTACCTACTTAAAAAAATTGTGAGTCTGATTGTAGTGGACCAGAATTTTTTTGACAATATAATATAATACATTGGTTTATCAATTTTTAAATACAAGACAATTTACTTGTAAATTTTGAAACATCTTGAATTGCAATTTGTGCAGTCAAGTTCAAAAACCCACATAAGCCACTTAAACGACTGTACAGAAAAATTAATCTTTTAATTAAATTTACTTAAAAAATAAAAAGTTCTTGGTCATATTTATCTGAATTTTCTTTGACCAGTCATTAACTTTACAAAGCTTTTGACATTTTTATTATTAATATTCTTTTCATTGTTTAGATTTAAATGGAATTAAGACTTTTATATTACATGTCATATTATATTTAATTATATATGTTATTATGACACGATGTTTAATTTCTGTTTACACATATTTAATTATATATGTTATTATGACACGACGTTTAATTTCTGTTTTCACATTATATTTAATTATATATGTTATTATGACACGATGTTTAATTTCTGTTTACACATTATATTTAATTAAATATGTTATTATAACACGATGTTTAATTTCTGTTTAATTTGAATCACCAATAGACTGTATTTCACAGTTTGAATTAAGACTAACATTTGAATTAATTTTTTTTATTTAATTATTATTTTTCTTCATTATACTAAGAACATGAGACTGTTTAGATATAAAAGGCCAAAAAAGTCAAATGAAGTACATTATTTTTCTTCATTATACTAAGAACATGAGACTGTTTAGATGTAAAAGGCCAAAAAAGTCAAATGAAGTACATTTGATTGAATATATGTAGCTCTATATCTGCAGGTGTCTATTTTCTCCCCACAACCATACACATAATGAAAGATTCTTCTTGAATAAGAGAAGTGTTAATACATGTAGTTCTACCTCTGAACATATAGAACCTATCTTACATATAAAGTGCAGTGAAGTGCTTTATTTAATACTATTTTTATTGGTTCTATTATGATATTGGACTTATCTAGGAATTAAGTGTAAATTTGTTTATGTCTGTTAAATATTTGTATAAGGTACTCTTTATTGAAGGGTCTAGTAGTTGAATTGTTTATTTACACTGATACTGGTTCAAATTGTCCAATGTATGTGAAGGTGTTATATTTCGATGTTAAATTATTGAATATGAATTCATGTTTTAGATACTGTTTACTGGTCAGAATTAAGATTTGATGAAGGAGGTCGTATAGTGATATGTTCACAGAAAGTTGGTGAGGACAACTATATATCATGGACCCCTGAAGATTACAATGCAAGGACCAAAGTTCATGAGTATGGTGGGGGAGCAGTGTTTGTCCACAACAAAACTGTATATTTTTCAAACTTTAAAGACCAACAGATGTATTCTCAGTGTTCCTCTGATGGTACCCCAGAACTTGTAACAAGAGGAGATAAGAATTGGAGATATGCTGATGGTTCTTTTAATGCTAAAGTAAAATTATAATTGACTAATTATAAAAAGAAAGTTTAAACAGTGATAGTCATCAATTCCACCAATATCAACAAGATGAACAATCACTTCTCATCTTAACTGAATCACTAAACACAAACAAGACCACAACATCTGATATTGGCTTGGGACAGGCACAACAATGTGGCAGGGTTAAACTGGTTAATTGAATCCCAACCCTCCTCTTGATAACTGGATCTCCAATGGCAATGCATATATATAAACAAAAATAAAAACCTGCACATATTTGCTTCCACTCAAAAGGCCACATGTACTATAACAAAAATGAATGACAACATAAACATGGACAGTTCAATAGTAAGATAAATGAATGCTCTTAGTTAAGTATAGAAATGCATGATAAAAAAAGATACTACCATAGTTATCCCAGGAAACAACTGATCTAAGTTTAAAATTTGACTGTTCCTGTCATCATCTGTTATCCATATCATAAATACACAGGGGCGGATCCAGGGGGGGGGGGGGGTGCACCCGGCATGCGCCCCCCCCTAAAATTGGAAAAAATATGATTTTTCACACGAAATACCCAAAAATATTTCGCGCCTCCCTCCGCTGGGCGCAATTTTTTTAAGTACGCCCCCCCTCCCCCTAACTTGAAATCCTGGATCCGCCCCTGATACACTAGCTAATGCAGAATTCCTCTTACCACACCTGATAAAACTTAATCAGATAATATGAAGCAGCCGGCCACGATACTGGTATTACCAGTATTGTAATATTTACAATACTGGTATTACTAGTATTATAATATTTACAATACTGGAAATACCAGTATTGTAAATATTACAAAACTGGTAATACCAGTATTGTAACACTGTACAATACTAGAAATACCAGTATTGTAATGTTACAATACCGGAAATCCAGTATCGTATATATACCATATTGGATGTACCAGTATCGTGCATTTACAATACTGGAATACCAGAATCGTTGATCTATACACAATACCGGAAGCTCCAGTATTCTTCATCCAACAATACTGGTAATACTAGTATTGTAAAACACACGATACTGGAAGCTCCAGTATTCTTCATCCAACAATACTGGTAATACTAGTATTGTAAAACACACGATACTGGAAGCTCCAGTATTCTTCATCCAGCAATACTGGTAATACTAGTATTGTAACGCACACAATACTGGAAACTCTAGTATTCTTCACCCAGCAATACTGGTAATACTAGTATTGTAAAACACACAATACTGGAAGCTCCAGTATTCTTCATCCAGCAATACTGGTAATACTAGTATTGTAAAACACACAATACTGGAAACTCTAGTATCCTGAATTCACCAGTATATATCAAACTCTAAGGGACCATACAAAATATTTTGACATTACAGGACTTTTGCCTCTTATGTACAGCAGAAATGACGTATGAGCATGCCAGATTGTGTATAGCTATTAATTTTAAGATTGAATATTGGCTGCTCCCAAAATTAGCAAAGGGAATAAGAGAATTATATATGATTATAGTTTAATTATTTGAATTAAATATCACAGCAGAAACTTACACGAAATATAATAATATATATTACTGTGAATTATTTATCATATCTGAAAAATTTAATATTGCCTATATTGTTAATCGAATATATAAAAATGTGATTTTCGATAGACGAAGCCCATCACTAACAGGTTTCTAAAGCTACCTTTCTCCCTTCCCTATTTTTTCCCCCCTCTTCTCCTTTCTCCCGACCCTAATCTCCTTTCTCCCGGTCTCCCTATACACTGTCCGTCCTCTCATAACAGATGCACAGACAGGACAAAAAAAACAACAATATACAAGTACATTCCGCAACTTCGTACCTAATCTTCCAGTATCTGCAATACTGGTATAACCAGTATTTTACAGAATCTTCCAGTATCTGCAATACTGGTATTACCAGTATTTTCCAGAATCTTCCAGTATCTACAATACTGGTATAACCAGTATTTTCCAGAATCTTCCGGTAATGACCAGTATCTTCTAGTATTGCAGATACTGGAAAATTCGGGAAGATACTGGGATACTAGTACATTTGTATTTACCAGTATCTGTACCAGTATTGCAGATACTGGAAGATTCTGGTATGATACTGGTATTACCAGTATTGTGTACAATACTGGTAATACCAGTATCGCAGCCTGCTGCTTCATATTATCCACTTAATCTACAAACTAACAATGCTCATCAGAGTTAAGGTTGTTTTTTAAATATGTTGTTTTACATGTCACTCTTTAAAAAAAAATTGTAAATATTTAGAGTGAACTTCCTTATCACATGTGATAACCAGACATATAAATAAATGATGCAAATGTATTCATTATTTGACAAAATATGTATTACCTGTATTTGACAAGTGAAAATTCCTTTTGTATTATGGAATAAGTCTGATGACAGTGCCAAATAGTCATTTAATACAGCTTCAATCAGTATAAAACACACTACAGCTTCAATCAGTATAAAACACACTACAAAGAGAAATATATTGAAGGTCACAGTAGACAAATGTTTGCTGAATATACGTGGTAGTTGAGGCTAGCTTTGACTGTAATATGTTTTTGTTCCTTGTAGACAGGTAAACTTTACTGTGTTAGAGAAGATCATAGTGTTATAGAGAGTAAGAAAGCTAAGGAAGCAGTAAACACAGTGGTAGTCATAGATCCTGTTACTAAGCAACAAACTGTTCTAGTAAGTTAAATAATCTATTTGCTGCAAACTTTTACCATGAACTTTATGTTTCCAGTCAAAATAGTTGACTTTAATATGCATGAACAAATACCTTTTGTAAAGTGTATGTACATTTGACAGGTTTCTGAATACACGAGTTTTTTTTTAAAGTGTTAAAGAAATATTTTTGTTGAATGTCACAGGATGTTGGAATACTCAGAAGTCAAATTACTGTATGAGATATTGTTGAATGTCCTGAATATAAGGGCTTTGGTTTTATGGTAAAAGATTTGGGGTTAAATTTTTATTACACTTTAATTTTTGAAATTAACAAAATTAATGTGAAAATTGCATTTACATAAATTGTTTGGTTTTTATTGAAATATGTGAGTATTCTTGAGAAAAGTATCCTATCAAACTCATTTTATTGAAATATGTGAGTATTCTTGAGAAAAGTATCCTATCAAACTCATTTTATTGAAATATGTGAGTATTCTTGAGAAAAGTATCTTATCAAACTCATTTTATTGAAATATCTGAGTATTCTTGAGAAAAGTATCCTATCAAAATCATTTTATTGAAATATCTGACTATTCTTGAGAAAAGTACCCTATCAAAATCATTTTATTGAAATATGTGAGTATTCTTGAGAAAAGTATCCTATCAAAATCATTTTTATTGAAATATGTGAGTATTCTTGAGAAAAGTATCCTATCAAAATCATTTTATTGAGTGCTATCTATTTTTTTTATATAAATGAATGTTTCATAAATATTATTTCACATATATAGATTTTTGTATAATTTTATAGGCAGAGGGAGCAGATTTTTATAGTGCACCTAGAGTGTCACCTGATGGTAAAAAGATTGTCTGGGTACAATGGAATCATCCAAATATGGTAAATATCACACATTTTGTTTGTTTAGTAAATTAATGTCTCGTTATATAGTTCATCACATTTGACCCTCTGTGATAATATTATGTATTTAAGTGATATTTAAGCTATAGTATTTTCAATTTGGTTTATTCCCCCCGCCCCCTCCTAAATATGTTAAAAGGAATATATTACAAATATAAATAACAAAAAACCGAAATAGATTGTTTTGAAATATTAATTACCTTTTCTTTATTTATTTTGTGAAAACATCGCTCAAAAATCATATCTCGTCCAATTTCATTCTACTCTTTCGCTGGACTTTCAACTTTTCTCTTAAACCACTGAGAAATTTGAAAGCAGCAATGGCTTCTACAAAGTTTACATTTTGTTTGAGAGGATCAGAAATTCAAGATGACCACCATCACAGGTCATTGTTTAACAGAGAATACATTGGGGAAATAAATACTAAACTTTTCAGGAACTGTCACCCTGTACATCATTGTATAATCCTCTAGGCTTCACAAAACATTTGCATTTTATGTGGATTGGAAATCTAATATGACCACCAGATTAAAATCTAGTTTAGCATAGGACTATCTGGAGAAAATGTTCTTCCCTGTTACCACTGAACCATTTAATAGTTATGTTGAAAGGAATGTATCTGTGAAAACTGATAGTCCCTCAACAAACTTATTGTCTTTTTATAATATTGATCATTTCTAACCATGTGATACTCTAGCTATTTATAATTTTTGGTTTTGTATTTTAATTACATTGTACTTGAATTACAGACAAAAAGATGAAGTAATTGTTTTGGTTTCTTTTTGATTCTGACATTATTAGTATAACTATGAAACTCATATTAAAAGTCTTGACTGATATATAAATATCAATAGAGGTCAGAATTAGTGATAGAACTTATATTAAAAGTCTTGACTGATATATAAATATCAATAGAGGTCAGAATTAGTGATAGAACTCATATTAAAAGTCTTGACTGATATATAAATATCAATAGAGGTGAGAATTAGTGATAGAACTCATATTAAAAGTCTTGCCAGATATATAAATATCAATAGAGGTCAGAATTAGTGATAGAACTTATATTAAAAGTCTTGACTGATATATAAATATCAATAGAGGTCAGAATTAGTGATAGAACTCATATTAAAAGTCTTGACTGATAAATAAATATCAATAGAGGTCAGAATTAGTGATAGAACTCATATTAAAAGTCTTGACTGATATATAAATATCAATAGAGGTCAGAATTAGTGATAGAACTCATATTAAAAGTCTTGACTGATATATAAATATCAATAGAGGTCAGAATTAGTGATTGAACTCATATTAAAAGTCTTGACTGATATATAAATATCAATAGAGGTCAGAATTATTGATAGAACTCATATTAAAAGTCTTGACTGATATATAAATATCAATAGAGGTCAGAATTAGTGATAGAACTCATATTAAAAGTCTTGACTGATATATAAATATCAATAGAGGTGAGAATTAGTGATAGAACTCATATTAAAAGTCTTGACTGATATATAAATATCAATAGAGGTGAGAATTAGTGATAGAACTCATATTAAAAGTCTTGACTGATATATAAATATCAATAGAGGTCAGAATTAGTGATAGAACTCATATTAAAAGTCTTGACTGATATATAAATATCAATAGAGGTCAGAATTAGTTATAGATAAGGAATAATTTGGGACTAAAAGGACAGGGTAGAAATAATAACAAAGTCATTTGTTTATAATTAGTGTGTTTCAAAATTATGTTAAAGTATAGATGTTTTATTTATTTCCTTCATAATTCACAGCCATGGGACAGTACAGAACTTTGGACTGGTGACTTGTCAGACAATGGATGTACTGTTTCAAATGCTAAGCAGGTAAAGTTGAAATATAAAGTTTGTTGCTTAGTTGAACCTCATTATCTTCAGGGGCATCCTGACCGTGATCATATGGTAGTTGGATTTACAACTACCAATGCAATCAGTGTCTATCACCACTAAAGTTGTGAGTTCGAACCCCGTTCATGGCGAGGTGTACGCGATACAACATTATGTGATAAAGTTTTTCAGTGACTTGTAACAGGTCAGTGGTTTTCATTAAACACCATAAACCTAACCTGTTATGTAGGAGAAATAAGAGATGAAAATATGTTAAAAAATGCCAATTATTCAAATATGCCTAGAATATTGCCCTATATCCAATAAACTTCAGGCCATCTTATTACATTAGTAAGAAAGGATATGGATGTAAACAAAAATGAGCAACTATTCAACATTACTTAGACACATCTTTATGTAAAGGAACAGCACTTTTATTGCTGTTCTGCACTTTACAGTAATAGGGTTTTCAACAACATACTTATTTGTTATGGATATGGTAACACTCATCAAAGCATAACCTGATCGAACTGAAATCTTGTGTATGCAAAATTTATATTTTAGTACCATTGTCTATAATGTGTCTAATGTAAATTGCCTGTCAATTACAAAACAAAAACCTTGATACACACACTGTTTAGACAGGTTTTCTTTAATTAACTCAGACTGGCTGCAGCTGTTTTGTAGAAATCATCTTTTTTTAATAAAATTACTGAACATATATTGCTGGTATAATTTCTGTTGAAATGGTGTTCTGTAATGATCAGCTATAAACTCAAAAAACTTTATGTCGACAGATTGTATCAGGAACTGATATAAGTGTAATGTTGCCCTCATGGACACCTAACAATGAATTACTGTACGTTGGTGACCAAACAGAATGGTGGAATCTTTATCATGTCAACAGCAATGGTGATCACATCAACCTGTTGCCTAGAGACAAAGAAACTGGAGGACCTCATTGGATGTTTGCTTTCTATGCATATGCAGTAGATCCAACAGGAAATGGAAGAGTGGTGTTGAATTCTGGGTCTGTAAGTACAATTAATAAGGAAATAGGGGATATTATTGAATAAACTATTCTACAGGAAATAGTAGAAAAATGTTGATTTCTGTACAGTCTAAATGGAAATGAAGAGTTGTTTTTTTTAGCTTTTGTCGAATTCTTTGATTTGAGTGATTAGTGGTTGTTGTTTAATGTCAACTCAGCATTTTTTCAGTTATATCATGGTGAGAACAATTTACTATTAAATGATGATGAGGTAGTACTAGACAATCACACGTAATATAGTCATGTCGCTCCACTCAAGTATATTATCCTAATTCCAAGCCAACCAGTCTTTGCTCTTACTCCTTAATGATGTGTGCTTAGCGGAGAAACAACAAATACCAATGTTATAGTCTTTGATTCTTTGGTTTAACAACATTATATAGTTGGCATTTTGAATAATCATATATTGGTCATGTTTTTACCCTAAGCCTTAAGTAAAGAAATAACATGGTCTGTTTAAACCTACTTTTATTTAGTCCTATCTGGGTCATTTCATGTATGACCTATATTACTGCAGTTGTTTTCCCTACAATCACTTCATTGTATTTTCCTATAGAGTATTTGATTGGTTAGTTGTTATTTAATGTCAGATTAGCAGTATGTCAGGTATATTACTTATATCTTTATTCTCATAAAGCCAATGTATAACAATGGTACAGAGATATAACAATAAAATCAAAATAACAACAACTATTTACAACATATATATAAATTAGGAGAGAGGTTACAAAGGATTAAGAGTCTGGAGGACAAACACCGGTATTGATAGCACTTATAAAATGACAGAGTTTCTTCAGTATTGGTTTTCTTTTACTTGACATAAGTTCAGAAAATTTGATAATATTATGTCTATATATGAAATAATTTAACAGTGACTGCTTACGTTCTTGGTTAAAATAAATACATTCAAAAATATAATGGTATTCATCTCCAATTTGGGATCTATTACATAATATACATTTACGATTTTCTCTTGGAATGTTCTGCCATCGCCCTGTTTCGATGGGGAGTTTATTATTTGTTGTTCTAAATCTGCAAAGCAAAATTGAATCTTTTATTTCTAAAATATTTAAATATTCTTCATATTTAAACTCTGTTTTAAATGTTTTATAATTTATGGCTTTAGGTGAATTTTGTACTAAAGAATTCCAATTTTGAAGAAACTGATCCTCTAATCGCTGTTTAATTACACATTTCAAATAATCTACATTGTCAAAAAGTTCTGTTTCCCATATATTTGGGAAGCCACACTCATTATATATTTGTTTTACAAACAATATCCAGCTAAACTGCATATTATGATTTTCATTCAATTGACGACATAGTCTATACAATATATTAGAATACTTTGTTTGTTTACCAACTATAAGTCTTGCCCAGTAACATACGGTTCTGATTTTAATATCAATATATATAGGGTATCGCCCTAGTTCACCATACACCATATAGCTAGGCGTTGATGTTTTTAAATTTAAAAGAATCTTACAAAATTTTAGATGTATTTTTTCCAGAATATCATTGTTACTAAAGCCCCACACTTCACAGCCATATAACAGGATGGGCTTAATCATTTTGTCAAATAGATCAAGTAGACATTTTATTGATAGTTTATACATTCTTCCCATTTTAAAAACTTCGTACATAGCTTTTAGTGCTTTATCAGCTAGATGTTTTTTTGTTAAACTAAAATTTCCTGTTCTAGTAAAAATAATCCCAAGATAGTTGAAATTTTTAACTATCTCAAGATTTAGATTATCAAAGCTGAAGCTCAAATTTTGTGGTAATCTCCCATTTCCAAACACCATTACTTTGGTTTTATCTGCATTTACTTTTAATTTCCACAAATTACAATATTCATAAAAGGCATCCAATTGAGTTTGGAGATCATTTGCTGTCTCAGCTAACAATGCAGTGTCATCAGCATATAACAGAATAAAAAGTTTAAGGTAAATGTCTAAATTGTTTTCTATTTCATCTGAGATAGTTTGTAGTCCTGTAATATTTTTGTTTTCTAAAAAAGTGTCAATGTCATTTATAAACAATGAAAAAAGAAAAGGGGACAGGTTTTCCCCTTGTCTGACTCCATTTGCACAATCAAAGTATTCTGATATACAATTATTATATGAGATACAAGATTTTATACTATCATACATATTAATAATAACATTATACATTTTGCCATTGATTTTATTTAACATCATTTTATAGAAAAGCCCTTCCCTCCATACCTTATCAAAGGCCTTTTCGAAATCTATAAAGGCACAAAATAATTTCCTTTTTTTAAGTTTTATTATTTGGAAAAACGAAAAGAGAGTGAAAATGTTATCTATAGTTGAATAATTTTGGCGAAATCTGAATTGGTTTTCTTTTATAAGTCTGTATTCCTCAGAAAAGTTATTGAGTCTTGTATTCAGAATTGATGTAAATAATTTTCCCAAGCAACTTACAATTGTGATAGGCCTATAGTTCTTGGGTTCATAAATATCGCCTTTATTCTTATAAATAGGCTTGATTGTACCAATCAACCAAATATGAGGAACTAAACCATTATCAAAGATAATGTTAAATAACTTCTCATAAATATTTATAAATTGATTTGATGTCGACTTGATGTATTCGTTTATAATTTCATCCTCACCACAAGCTTTTTCATTCTTTAATTTTTGTATACATTTTAAAATGAAGATTACAAATAATAAATTATGTAGATTGAAAGATAATACTGGGATATTCCTATGAATGAATTTCTTGATTGCCACAAATCAAATGGGAGATTGTGGATAAAGTCTGAAAATGTTTCCTTACAATTTCTTTAAAACACTTCTGGATGATTAGAAGTTGCAACAAGTGTGTTTGTGTGAAAGAAGCATGGCACTAACTAAGCATGAGGTACTCACTTGTGTACTGTCCTAATGACGAGATGAATATTTGATTCATCACACACACACACACACGATGGAAGCCTCTTTAATAGGGGATCTACCTCACAACGATGAAGCTAGGTCATATTTCTATTTCTTGTGGCTACTTTCTGGGGTATTTTACATTAACTGCATTTTTGTGAAATATGTAAATTTATCCTGATGTTTTCAAGGAACTTGGTGTCTTAGACATGAACACAAAAGACTACCAGAAATTAGACACAGGTTTTACAAGTCACAACTGTATAAATATGACAGCAGACGGACATGTTTATTGTGTAGCAGGAAGTCCTACAAAGTTTGAAAAGGTCATCAGGATAAACCTGGATACAAAAGAGGTAAAACAAATCAACAAATAGAATGTAGAATAATTATCATGATTATAGCTAGTCTTCATGTGAATTTTTAATTGCTGAAGAATTATCAGTTAAGGTAGAGAAGGACACTATGGGCCAAAAAAAACTAGTCAATGAATTTTTTTGAATTTCATATATATTGTTCTGTGGGATGTACCTAACAAAGTATCAAAATTTGAGAATAGGTTTCCAGGCTTATTTTAAAAATATTCCCCGAAAGAGTTACCCCCCTCTGAAGTCCAAAAAAATGCCATTTTTTTCACTTCTCTGTCATTAAGGTACCCAAAAAAAAATAGCATATAATTTATTTTTAATCATCTGAGTATAATATGATAACTGAATATTTTGGAATATCTAAGACATAAATTTTTATAATTTTTTCATTTTTTTTTTTCAAAATGGCTACCCTTTTTTGGCAATATAGCCTGTAACTGGCTTTGGTGAAATCCAAAACAATTTGATTTTAAAGTGGAATAGAAAAAAATTGTGTCAATGAATTTTTAAAAAAAAAAGATATATCACATTACTTATATCCATGCTACATATCATTAAAAAATAAAGATATGTTTCCAGGCAAAAAAAAAAGTTAGGGGTTTAGAAAGACACCCTGACATATACCCTTTTTGGTCAATTTCATGAAAAATGTCAACATTTTTCACTTTTTTTAATAAGACATTGAATAAATGAAAATAAAACATGCAAAAATATAATATGGTGCATTTTGTTTCATTTTCAGAAGTGTAAGGTAAATCTGGGGTCATAATATTAAAAACTTCAATATTTAACAAAAACATGCAAAACTCATCATATTCTAATATCATTTGAGACATGATTACCTCCCTTGACGAAATGTTTCATATAGCATTTTACACATATAATGTATTATTGCCAAGAAATTACTGTATTAAATTTGTATTTCAGTTTAATTTGAGAACTTGCACAAATCATATGTAGAAAATTCAAAAAGCAAAATACCTCATAAGAAATACTGCAAACATAATTAATAATTATTACCAAATTTTATTAAATATTCTTAAAAGTCATGTGACTAGTGTCAGTCTCAACCTTAAGAGAAAAAAAAATGTTTTTATAAATCCATGATATAGTTACACTTTGTTACATTGTTATTATGATATTTTATACATGTGCTGTACTCAAAAGAAACTGGTTGGGGATTTCTTCAGATAGTAATATACCAGGTGGATGAAATTGTTATCACTTTGACGATATTTAGGAGATAACTGTATTGTATTTGATAGTGGTGTTCCGATGATCGATTATAGCCAATAATCAGTTGGTTGGTGTCTTAAACCAAGCACTCGAGCCCAAAAATCTATTTCCGATTAATCAAACAATTCTACTTTCACTTTGATTTTCTGGAAATCTTGTGACATAATTAAGCAGAAAATAACAGTTTCATATTTCATCAAATCGTGTTAAATAGTTGTTTTTATTATATTTGCAAATGAAATTATATTTCTAAAGTCCATTAAAAGTATTATTACATAATGATTTTATTTAAACAATTTTATTGGCTATCATGCTGTCTCCTGACATTCCGTAAAATTTGATACTGTTTGATTAAAACTCGTATTGACTTGGTTTCACTTTCGTTTTCGTTTAATGTAATAAAACAATTAAAGTCTTTTGTATCGGTCAATACAAGTTTTTATGGACCTTAAAAATCAATATTCAGCTCAATGAATATCGTTTTTAAGGTCCATAAAAACTCGTATTGACCTCAACAAAAGACTATAATTGTATATAATAAGTACAGTGAAAACTAAAAAAAAATCGTCAAATTTGTAGATTTCTGACCAAAAAGCAAATACGCATTTGCGGCTATGACATGGTGCTGCTCGGACTTATATTGACGTAACAATACTGCAGTGAAGGGGGAAAAAATGCAGCCTTCTATCCAAGATTAAGCATTTTAGCCAAAAAATTATCTTGCCATTCCAGCATCGTATGTACCCTCAGAATGGGTCATTTAGTGAACAAGAAGAGGGCTTGCCTCAGTCCTTCAAGTATTGGCAATATCATTTCATGAATAAAAACATGGAATACTACTGATAATAATACTGATAACTGTACGCTATAAGTGTGGATGACAATGTTCTGTTTTCTATGGACCGTTCAATCAAATTTATTTATTTTTGATGTTGTTTGTCATTTGTTGAAATTTACCCAGAATTTATTAAATTTTGTTCACTGTCTATGGATTTATAATCTGATGTGATAAAGGCAGTCAGTTACCACTAATTATTTAAGGTACTGTACCATTGATCAATCCAGTAATTAAACATAATTCAGGCCTCAATAATATAAAAGCAATACATTAATACATTCAGACAATAGTTTAACATGTTTAATTTGGTCAAACAACCTTAAAATAAAGTACAAACATAACAAAAAACATACACAACATTATACAGTATTTAAGAGGTATAATGTAAAATTTGCATAAAATATGTCGTTTTCAACAAAATATCCTTTTTTCCGATTATAACCGATAATTAGTTATTCATGTGAAACCGATGATCGATTATGAAATTCCTTCCGATTCCCATCACTAGTATTTGAAAATTACACGGCATCAATTGGAAATTTGATAGTCGCAAATTGAGTTTACTGGCGACTCGTTAGCGAAGCCAGTAAACGGATATTTGTGACCATTAAATCGACAATTGATGCCGTGAAATTTTCAAATACAATACAGTTATCTCCATTCTAATGTAATCATGTGTATGATAGATGTATATTGACAAGATGATGTAAGCGGTAATCAGCTAAAATTCTAAAATGTATCGTGCTATTTCAACCGTGAAATTGATACCGTGAAAATGACACCATTAAATTGACAATCAATGCCGTGAAATTTTCAAATACAATACAGTTATCTCCATTCTAATGTAATCGTGTGTATTGCCACATTATTGACAAGATGATGTAAGCGGTAATCGGCTAAAATCTCATGATATTTCAACCGTGGAATTGATACAGTGAAAATTACAGCATTGTCCAGTAACAAACCAGGGATATTAAACAACTACATTATAATTAAGATTAGTTTTACCTTGCACCTAACACTATACCCTACTGAGTACTGTTAATAATAATTCTACAACACCCAGGGTATGAGATATGTCTTACACCTGTAAACATATACAATACTATCAGAAGTACATAAAATTGATTAATGTAGCACTTTGTGCAGGTAACCCTGTCTGTTGTTTCTATTGTAGAATTGTTTTATGTTTCTTGCTTGGTTGGATGAAATCTAAGGAGTTGAAATATTAAAATCAAAATGGCTGTTTTCAGATAACTGTTTTAAGAGAATCAAAGTCACTATCCATAGATACGGGATATTACAGCATTCCAGAGGAAGTTAAATGGAAAACAACAAATGGTGATATATCTTATGGTTATTTTTACCCTCCAAAAAACAAGGACTATGTGGCACCAGAGGGCACCCGTCCACCACTCTTGGTACAGGTTCATGGAGGACCAACTGCTCAAACATCTGATGTTTTGAGTTTGAAGAAACAATATTTCACTTCTCGTGGATTTTGTGTTCTTGATGTCAACTATAGAGGAAGTACTGGTTATGGTAAAACATACAGACACAAGCTCAGGGGAAAGTAAGTTAATATACTGGTTATGGTAAAACATACAGCGATAAGCTCAGAGGAATGTAAGTTAATCTACTGGTTATGGTAAAACATACAGCAATGAGCTCAGGGGAAAATAAGTTAATCTACTGGTTATGGTAAAACATACAGCAATGAGCTCAGGGGAAAATAAGTTAATCTACTGGTTATGGTAAAACATACAGATACAAACTCAGGAGAAAGTAAGTTAATCTACTGATTATGATAAAACATACAGACACAAGCTCAGAGGAAAGTAAGTTAATCTACTGGTTATGGTAAAACATATAGCGATAAACTCAGAGGAAAGTAAGTTAATCTACTGGTTATGGTAAAACATACAGACACAAACTCAGGGGAAAGTAAGTTAATCTACTGGTTATGGTAAAACATACAGACACAAACTCAGGGGAAAGTAAGTTAATCTACTGATTATGGTAAAACATACAAACACAAACTCAGAGGAAAGTAAGTTAATCTACTGATTATGGTAAAACATACAGACACAAACTCAGGGAAAAGTAAGTTAATCTACTGGTTATGGTAAAACATACAGACACAAACTCAGGGGAAAG
The DNA here is from genome assembly GCA_963383655.1 of Bathymodiolus septemdierum. NCBI lineage: Eukaryota > Metazoa > Mollusca > Bivalvia > Mytilida > Modiolidae > Bathymodiolus > Bathymodiolus septemdierum. The sequence goes on along the minus strand of OY726519.1, from coordinate 11,972,197 downwards.
TAAGTTAATCTACTGATTATGGTAAAACATACAGACACAAACTCAGGGGAAAGTAAGTTAATCTACTGGTTATGGTAAAACATACAGACACAAACTCAGGGGAAAGTAAGTTAATCTACTGATTATGGTAAAACATACAGACACAAGCTCAGAGGAAAGTAAGTTAATCTACTGGTTATGGTAAAACATACAGACACAAGCTCAGAGAAAGTAAGTTAATCTACTGGTTATGGTAAAACATACAGACACAAACTCAGGGGAAAGTAAGTTAATCTACTGGTTATGGTAAAACATACAGACACAAACTCAGGGAAAAGTAAGTTAATCTACTGGTTATGGTAAAACATACAGACACAAACTCAGGGGAAAGTAAGTTAATCTACTGGTTATGGTAAAACATACAGCAATGAGCTCAGGGGAAAATAAGTTAATCTACTGGTTATGGTAAAACATACAGCAATGAGCTCAGGGGAAAATAAGTTAATCTACTGGTTATGGTAAAACATACAGATACAAACTCAGGAGAAAGTAAGTTAATCTACTGATTATGATAAAACATACAGACACAAGCTCAGAGGAAAGTAAGTTAATCTACTGGTTATGGTAAAACATATAGCGATAAACTCAGAGGAAAGTAAGTTAATCTACTGGTTATGGTAAAACATACAGACACAAACTCAGGGGAAAGTAAGTTAATCTACTGGTTATGGTAAAACATACAGACACAAACTCAGGGGAAAGTAAGTTAATCTACTGGTTATGGTAAAACATACAGACACAAACTCAGGGGAAAGTAAGTTAATCTACTGATTATGGTAAAACATATAGCGATAAGCTCAGGGGAAAGTAAGTTAATCTACTGGTTATGGTAAAACATACAGACACAAACTCAGGGGAAAGTAAGTTAATCTACTGATTATGGTAAAACATACAGACACAAACTCAGAGGAAAGTAAGTTAATCTACTGGTTATGGTAAAACATACAGACACAAACTCAGGGGAAAGTAAGTTAATCTACTGATTATGGTAAAACATACAGACACAAGCTCAGAGGAAAGTAAGTTAATCTACTGGTTATGGTAAAACATACAGACACAAGCTCAGAGAAAGTAAGTTAATCTACTGGTTATGGTAAAACATAGACACAAGCTCACAGGAAAGTAAGTTAATCTACTGGTTATGGTAAAACATACAGACACAAACTCAGGGTAAAGTAAGTTAATCTACTGATTATGGTAAAACATACAGACACAAACTCAGGGAAAAGTAAGTTAATCTACTGGTTATGGTAAAACATACAGACACAAACTCAGAGGAAAGTAAGTTAATCTACTGGTTATGGTAAAACATACAGACACAAGCTCAGAGGAAAGTAAGTGAATCTACTGGGAAAACATACAGACACAAACTCAGGGGAAAGTAAGTTAATCTACTGATTATGGTAAAACATACAGAAACAAGCTCAGAGGAAAGTAAGTTAATCTACTGGTTATGGTAAAACATACAGACACAAACTCAGGGAAAAGTAAGTTAATCTGCTGATTATGGTAAAACATACAGACACAAGCTCAGAGGAAAGTAAGTGAACCTACTGGTTATGGTAAAACATACAGACACAAACTCAGGGGAAAGTAAGTTAATCTACTGGTTATGGTAAAACATACAGACACAAACTCAGGGGAAAGTAAGTTAATCTACTGGTTATGGTAAAACATACAGACACAAACTCAGGGGAAAAGTAAGTTAATCTACTGGTTATGGTAAAACATACAGACACAAACTCAGGGGAAAGTAAGTTAATCTACTGGTTATGGTAAAACATACAGACACAAGCTCAGAGGAAAGTAAGTTAATCTACTGGTTATGGTAAAACATACAGACACAAGCTCAGAGGAAAGTAAGTTAATCTACTGATTATGGTAAAACATACAGACACAAACTCGGGGGGAAAGTAAGTTAATCTACTGGTTATGGTAAAACATACAGACACAAACTCAGGGGAAAATAAGTTAATCTACTGGTTATGGTAAAACATACAGACACAAACTCAGGGGAAAGTAAGTTAATCTACTGGTTATGGTAAAAGATACAGACACAAGCTCACAGGAAAGTAAGTTAATCTACTGATTATGGTAAAACATACAGACACAAGCTCAGAGGAAAGTAAGTTAATCTACTGATTATGGTAAAACATACAGACACAAACTCAGGGGAAAGTAAGTTAATCTACTGGTTATGGTAAAACATACAGACACAAGCTCACAGGAAAGTAAGTTAATCTACTGATTATGGTAAAACATACAGACACAAACTCAGAGGAAAGTAAGTTAATCTACTGGTTATGGTAAAACATACAGACACAAGCTCACAGGAAAGTAAGTTAATCTACTGATTATGGTAAAACATACAGACACAAACTCAGGGGAAAGTAAGTTAATCTACTGATTATGGTAAAACATACAGACACAAGCTCAGAGGAAAGTAAGTTAATCTACTGGTTATGGTAAAACATACAGACACAAGCTCAGGGGAAAGTAAGTTAATCTACTGATTATGGTAAAACATACAGACACAAACTCAGGGGAAAGTAAGTTAATCTACTGGTGATGGTAAAACATATAGCGATAAGCTCAGGGGAAAGTAAGTTAATCTACTGGTTATGGTAAAACATATAGCGATAAGCTCAGAGGAAAGTAAGTTAATCTACTGATTATGGTAAAACATATAGCGATAAGCTCGGGAAAGTAAGTTAATCTACTGGTTATGGTAAAACATACAGACACAAGCTCAGGGGAAAGTAAGTTAATCTACTGATTATGGTAAAACATACAAACACAAACTCAGGGGAAAGTAAGTTAATCTACTGGTTATGGTCAAACATACAGACACAAGCTCAGGGGAAAGTAAGTTAATCTACTGATTATGGTAAAACATACAAACACAAACTCAGAGGAAAGTAAGTTAATCTACTGGTTATGGTAAAACATACAGACACAAGCTCAGAGGAAAGTAAGTTAATCTACTGATTATGGTAAAACATACAGACACAAACTCAGAGGAAAGTAAGTTAATCTACTGATTATGGTAAAACATACAGACACAAACTCAGGGAAAAGTAAGTTAATCTACTGATTATGGTAAAACATACAGACACAAGCTCAGAGGAAAGTAAGTTAATCTACTGGTTATGGTAAAACATACAGACACAAACTCAGGGGAAAGTAAGTTAATCTACTGATTATGGTAAAACATACAGACACAAGCTCAGAGGAAAGTAAGTTAATCTACTGGTTATGGTAAAACATACAGACACAAGCTCAGAGAAAGTAAGTTAATCTACTGGTTATGGTAAAACATACAGACACAAACTCAGGGGAAAGTAAGTTAATCTACTGATTATGGTAAAACATACAGACACAAGCTCAGAGGAAAGTAAGTTAATCTACTGGTTATGGTAAAACATACAGACACAAGCTCAGAGGAAAGTGAGTTAATCTACTGGTTATGGTAAAACATACAGACACAAGCTCAGAGGAAAGTAAGTTAATCTACTGGTTATGGTAAAACATACAAACACAAACTCAGGGGAAAGTAAGTTAATCTACTGGTTATGGTAAAACATACAGACACAAACTCAGGGGAAAGTAAGTTAATCTACTGGTTATGGTAAAACATACAGCGATAAGCTCAGAGGAAAGTAAGTTAATCTACTGATTATGGTAAAACATATAGCGATAAGCTCGGGAAAGTAAGTTAATCTACTGGTTATGGTAAAACATACAGACACAAGCTCAGAGGAAAGTAAGTTAATCTACTGATTATGGTAAAACATACAGACACAAACTCAGGGGAAAGTAAGTTAATCTACTGATTATGGTAAAACATATAGCGATAAGCTCGGGAAAGTAAGTTAATCTACTGGTTATGGTAAAACATACAGACACAAGCTCACAGGAAAGTAAGTTAATCTACTGATTATGGTAAAACATACAGACACAAGCTCAGGGGAAAGTAAGTTAATCTACTGATTATGGTAAAACATACAAACACAAACTCAGGGGAAAGTAAGTTAATCTACTGGTTATGGTAAAACATACAGACACAAAATCAGGGGAAAGTAAGTTAATCTACTGATTATGGTAAAACATACAAACACAAGCTCACAGGAAAGTAAGTTAATCTACTGGTTATGGTAAAACATACAGACACAAGCTCAGGGGAAAGTAAGTTAATCTACTGATTATGGTAAAACATACAAACACAAACTCAGAGGAAAGTAAGTTAATCTACTGGTTATGGTAAAACATACAGACACAAACTCAGGGGAAAGTAAGTTAATCTACTGATTATGGTAAAACATACAGACACAAACTCAGGGGAAAGTAAGTTAATCTACTGGTTATGGTAAAACATATAGCGATAAGCTCAGAGGAATGTAAGTTAATCTACTGGTTATGGTAAAACATATAGCGATAAGCTCAGGGGAAAGTAAGTTAATCTACTGGTGATGGTAAAACATATAGCGATAAGCTCAGGGGAAAGTAAGTTAATCTATGTATACATGTATCAGCAGCTGTTTATAAGATTACACACACATTATAAAAAATGACACCATTTTATGTTTATAATTGAATACCATACCGTGACTAAAAGTTCAGAGATAGTGAATGAAGTAAGTTATATAGGAACAATTCTGTATGTTAGAACCAGTGAATGAAGTAAGTTATATAGGAACAACTCTGTATGTTAGAACTAGTGAATGAAGTAAGTTATATAGGAACAATTCTGTATGTTAGAACCAGTGAATGAAGTAAGTTATATAGGAACAACTCTGTAAGTTAGAACTAGTGAATGAAGTAAGTTATATAGGAACAATTCTGTAAGTTAGAACCAGTGAATGAAGTAAGTTATATAGGAACAATTCTGTATGTTAGAACCAGTGAATGGAGTAAGTTATATAGGAACAATTCTGTATGTTAGAACTAGTGAATGAAGTAAGTAATATAGGAACAATTCTGTAAGTTAGAACTAGTGAATGAAGTAAGTTATATAGGAACAATTCTGTATGTTAGAACCAGTGAATGAAGTAAGTTATATAGGAACAACTCTGTATGTTAGAACCAGTGAATGAAGTAAGTTATATAGGAACAATTCTGTATGTTAGAACTAGTGAATGAAGTAAGTTATATAGGAACAATTCTGTATGTTAGAACTAGTGAATGAAGTAAGTTATATAGGAACAATTCTGTATGTGAGAACTAGTGAATGAAGTAAGTTATATAGGAACAACTCTGTATGTTAGAACTAGTGAATGAAGTAAGTTATATAGGAACAATTCTGTATGTTAGAACTAGTGAATGAAGTAAGTTATATAGGAACAACTCTGTATGTTAGAACTAGTGAATGAAGTAAGTTATATAGGAACAACTCTTTATGTTAGAACCAGTGAATGAAGTAAGTTATATAGGAACAATTCTGTATGTTAGAACTAGTGAATGAAGCAAGTTATATAGGAACAATTCTGTATGTTAGAACTAGTGAATGAAGTAAGTTATATAGGAACAATTCTGTATGTTAGAACTAGTGAATGAAGTAAGTTATATAGGAACAATTCTGTATGTTAGAACCAGTGAATGAAGTAAGTTATATAGGAACAATTCTGTATGTTAGAACCAGTGAATGAAGTAAGTTATATAGGAACAATTCTGTATGTTAGAACTAGTGAATGAAGTAAGTTATATGGGAACAATTCTGTATGTTAGAACCAGTGAATGAAGTAAGTTACATGGGAACAATTCTGTATGTTAGAACCAGTGAATGAAGTAAGTTATATAGGAACAATTCTGTATGTTAGAACCAGTGAATGAAGTAAGTTATATAGGAACAATTCTGTATGTTAGAACTAGTGAATGAAGTAAGTTATATAGGAACAATTCTGTATGTTAGAGCTAGTGAATGAAGTAAGTTATATAGGAACAATTCTGTAAGTTAGAACCAGTGAATGAAGTAAGTTATATAGGAACAATTCTGTAAGTTAGAACTAGTGAATGAAGTAAGTTATATAGGAACAATTCTGTATGTTAGAACTAGTGAATGAAGTAAGCTATATAGGAACAATTCTGTATGTTAGAACTACTCTTTACACTTGTTACACTTTTTCAACATTTACATGGCAATTTATTTAATTTTTTATTTTTCTAAGAGACATAAAATGTAAACATTACTTTATATAAAGCTAACATCAGCAGTGACTCATACCAAGTTTTGATAAAGCTAACATTAGTAGTGACTCATACCAAGTTTTGATAAAGCTAACATTAGCAGTGACTCATACCAAGTTTTGATAAAGCTAACATTAGCAGTGACTCATACCAAGTTTTGATAAAGCTAACATCAGTAGTGACTCATACCAAGTTTTGATAAAGCTAACATTAGCAGTGACTCATACCAAGTTTTGATAAAGCTAACATTAGCAGTGACTCATACCAAGTTTTGATAAAGCTAACATCAGTAGTGACTCATACCAAGTTTTGATAAAGCTAACATCAGTAGTGACTCATACCAAGTTTTGATAAAGCTAACATCAGTAGTGACTCATACCAAGTTTTGATAAAGCTAACATCAGTAGTGACTCATACCAAGTTTTGATAAAGCTAACATCAGTAGTGACTCATACCAAGTTTTGATAAAGCTAACATCAGTAGTGACTCATACCAAGTTTTGATAAAGCTAACATCAGTAGTGACTCATACCAAGTTTTGATAAAGCTAACATCAGTAGTGACTCATACCAAGTTTTGATTAGACTTTTTTTCTCTCATTGTAAATTTAACACACAGTTTTATGCGAGATGGCTTTCTTTTCCCATAGTGATTTTCCCTTTTTCTGGTCAGTGACATCCTATTAGCACCATCAAATTCAGTACATGTTTGTATTTCTCAGCTAATTTGCTTTTCCCTTTAATTGTAATAATGTTATACACCAGAGCTATTGTTTCCATACATTATTGAAAACAATGATTGGATTTAAATACAGCTACAAAGAACTATTTTAACTTGCACAGATCTATTCTAGAAGTGTATTTATCTCCCTTGTTGTTAAGGAGATGTTTTTAACAACATGATGTAGATATCAAGACTTGTAGGGTTAAACTGGCATAACCTTGTCACATTTTTGAGCCTGTCACAAGTCTGGACCTAGATTTTCATCAGTTAATGTCACTGATATTTCTGGTTTGGGGTTTGCCGGGGGAGTTTTTTTGTTCATGTTGTGGTTTGTTATATTTTTATTAATGATTTGTTAGCATAAACATAAAAACATGGCTTTGACTATTTTCAGTTTATCACCAAATTCTAGTGAATCTATTAACAAGGTTTAAATAACATGTTCAAATTTGCCTTTTTTCTTTTACTTTATTTTTTATGCAACTTTGACCATTTTAGAGATATGAGAGAGTCAAAAGGGACCAAAGTGAAAAAACAATTAAATTTCATTTTAAGTCCCTATTTTAATGTGTCAAAGTTTAAGATAGGACCCCACAGACTTGATGGGGTGTATGCGATATTGACGATTGTTGCCATGGCGCCATGCATCTAGCTGATATTGGACAAGCAAATTCACAAAATTTATGTATTGATGGGAGATCTGCTGGTGGATATTCAACGTTGGCTTCACTTACATTTAAATCTGTGTTTAAAGCAGGTATAGCATATGTTCATGTATATCTAAACTGCTTGGTGCATGGCTCTATATATGTACTTAGCTCTGATTGTTATAACATTGTTTATAGATGGGGTGTGAGTGATATTGATGACTGTTGCTATGGTGCCTTGTATCTAGGAGATATTGGGAGGGCTGATGAGAAGAAGCTATGTATAGATGGTGGATCAGCAGGAGGATTCACTACTTTAGCCTGTCTTACTTTTAAATCTGTGTTTAAAGCAGGTAGAAATTTTAATACAATGATTACAATACATGTATGTGCACAGGTTTCTTGCAAAGTTATAAAATATTTGTTCTCTGTTTCATAAAAGTATTTTCAAAGTCTACTCCGGTCTGTGGCAATCACATTATCATGTACTCTGCTCAATTATTTTTTTATTGTGTGTTACATTGGGACAAGATAATATATACCTTATTAATATTGGAAATGAAAATTTCTTTAAAAAAAATTTGAGAACCTTGACAGAAATTTTAGCAAGTCATCTGACATTACCAAGGTAGGCAAGGGAGGTAATACAATTTCATTATCTCCCCTTACTTTGTTAAATTGGTTAAAGGAGAAATATTGCTAATATTTTTTCCTTTATTATTTTTGGTTAGGAGAGATATCTTGCAAATGTTTTTCATTATTATATATGGTTAAGGGAGATAACTTGCTACTAATGTTTTTTTATTCATAGCAATACCTGATGCTGACACATTCTCTTAACAAGTCACCAATTGAACCAAATATATAAAGATCTGTTAAGGAATGACATTTCTGTTTGAATATTAAAGTGAACAGTTTCTATTTTCTAGTTGCTATGTTTCAATGTATATATAAATAAAATATCTAGAGCTTAATCTTCTACCTTGAGCAGCATATATAAATATATAGCTTAGTTATATTCGAACATGCTTGGTGAATAGCTAGCAGACAACTGAAGCACTGTTTATGAATGATTTATACAAGAAAAAAAGATAAATTTTCTCTGGAAACAAATGTAACATTTTTATGTCAGCTTTCTTGAATATAATTGTATTATTAGTGTGTTGAAACAAATAACAAGATCATACAAGTAGATACAGATCCCACTAACTTTACAAATTATTATCAAAATCTTGTAGGGTTTAAAATGATATTTACATTGTTTTAAATAAGAATTATTCTGTTCCAACAGTTCAAAGAAATGGAATGAGGTTTTTATATGATCTCAAGAATAAATGATTCAAATATACAATATACTTTTTAAAGTTAGAGGAAATACAAAGCTCTTTATGTTGTAATACAGAATAAATCATTGTGATTTAGTAACTAGTCATGTGATTTAGTAACTAGTCATGTGATTTAGTAACTAGTCATATATTAAGTGTATAATAAGGCTCATTGATGATCAAAACTACAGTTTCTCTAATACAGAAGATAAGAACATAGAATTAGGATTGTGATTTACAGACAATGAACAAAAGTACTAGGACACTTTCAATTGTCCCTATATGTTCATATAAAAATATAAAACTGCAATTTTTCAAAACACTATCTTGAAGCCAATTCATATCTAATTTTGACAACAGAAAAGTATGAAGTTTATAGTAGTTGTTTACTAATGATTTTAAGAAGCATGTTTTTCAAATCTTCCTGTTTTAAAAACAGACCTTATTTCAAGTCCATCTGCTACCTGGGAATGCGCTGAGCAGCACTGTTGGTTTGAGCCCTGGGAATCTTCAACAGTACCCAGTATAAGACTGGCAATTAAAGTAAAATATCATGAATATGAATGCAAACTATGATTCTATTGAATTAAATTACATGTATATTTTGCAGGAGCAAGTCATTATGGTATAGGTGACCTTGAAGCACTGGCAGGTGATACACACAAGTTTGAGAGTCGTTATGTTGATAAATTAATAGCACCATATAGTGGTGATGGTATTAAAGTATACAAACAGAGATCACCAATTAATTATGTGGAGAAACTTAAAGCACCAATAGCTCTGTTTCAAGGAGATGAAGACAAGGTAAGACATGGATGTATATCAGTCGTCTGTTAATTGTAGACAAGGTAAGACATGGATGTATGTCAGTCCTCTGTTAATTGTAGACAAGGTAAGACATGGATGTATGTCAGTCCTCTGTTAATTGAAGAAATCGTTAGACATGGATGTATATCAGTCGTCTGTTAATTGTAGACAAGGTAAGACATGGATGTATATCAGTCTTCTGTTAATTGTAGACAAGGTAAGACATGGATGTATGTCAGTCCTCTGTTAATTGTAGACAAGGTAAGACATGGATGTATATCAGTCATCTGTTAATTGAAGACAAGGTTAGACATGGATGTATATCAGTCATCTGTTAATTGAAGACAAGGTTAGACATGGATGTATGTCAGTCGTCTGTTAATTGAAGACAAGGTTAGACATGGATGTATTTCAGTCGTCTGTTAATTGAAGATAAGGTTAGACATGAATGTATATCAGTCCTCTGTTAATTGAAGACAAGGTTAGACATGGATGTATATCAGTCCTCTGTTAATTGAAGACAAGGTTAGACATGGATGTATATCAGTCGTCTGTTAATTGAAGACAAGGTTAGACATGGATGTATATCAGTCCTCTGTTAATTGAAGACAAGGTTAGACATGGATGTATATCAGTCGTCTGTTAATTGAAGACAAGGTAAGACATGGATGTATATCAGTCCTCTGTTAATTGAAGACAAGGTTAGACATGGATGTATATCAGTCCTCTGTTAATTGAAGATAAGGTTAGACATGGATGTATATCAGTCGTCAGTTAATTGTAGACAAGATAAGACATGGATGTATGTCAGTCCTCTGTTAATTGTAGACAAGGTTAGACATGGATGTATATCAGTCGTCTGTTAATTGAAGACAAGGTTAGACATGGATGTATATCAGTCGTCTGTTAATTGAAGACAAGGTTAGACATGGATGTATAGACGTTTTCAGAAATCAGTGATTACCTAGTTATCGTTCGTGGACGCTAGGTAGTGTTACTATCGTCCGCCATTACAAAAGTGTAACAATCGGTTGTTTACACTAGTTACGATTAATCAGTATTCATAATTGGATTAGATAAACACGCTTCAGTTAATATTTTATGGCTTATTCCCGTGATTTTGGCCGAATATTTCGAAATATGGATTATTGACTTGAACTTAAACGGTTATTGTTTAAATTGTTCACAATCACAAAGTTCAGGACCAGGTCGGACAAATCTATACGGTCATCAATATTATCAAAATTAAAAAATTAGCTAGTCATTTTGCCAGATGTGGGCTAACAGATCGATCTGTAGATATTCAGATTTTAACCTTGCTTATGTGGCAGGATTTCAATACAAAACTGGGTACGCAACAACAAAAAACGGTCGGTATGGAAACCCTCAACACACATTTTTTACAACGGTATATATTTTGTACAAAAGAACTAAGTTCCCTTCGAATATTGTCTTCACTTCACAATGCGAAAAAGTCGCATATTTTTATGATGTAGGGAGCACTTATGCAATTGACCAAAAAATCAATCATTTGCACAATGATAGAGTAGCAAATATGTGGAGGAATAATGTTCCTTCCGTATGCGGTAGAGGATAACATAGAAAGGAAAAAAAAACTCAGTTAAATGTTGTCTTAAATGAAAGTTTCAATACTATAAACAAAGGAAACGGGAACAAAGTGAGCAGTGTAGGAATTATTGTTTTTCATGTAGAAGCTGCATAAAATAATTAACAATTTACAAAGAGGTATCACATTTCTGTAGATAAATCTTGAAATAAATCTTGATTCTGTAAGAAGTACATGTAAAAATGAATGACATGATGTCCTGCAACAAAAATTGACGATTTTTTTTTCTTTTAGTTTTTTGTCATTATAATTCAGTTATATATATTTTTATCATTTTTAACCCTTTGTGGGAAGGGGGTAGAGTTTAACTGTCATATTGCAATTCAAATACATTTAAGAATCAACCCAATACATAAATTAAATTTTTGTGTTTTAGTGATGTCTTTGCTCTAACTTGTTATGCAAACACAGTTAACTATCAGTTATAATGATAGTTATCTTTCTACAATATGAATTTAACACCTTTGTTGCAAAATGACATGACTGTCTATTTCCCTAAGTGCCAAACCCGGGAAGCATCGCATCGCTGTTGATACGGTCGACCTTCATCAGACTACATGTCTAGAAAGCGCTACCACTTCCTTAACACGTCAATATTAAATTTTAATTAATCTTCAAAAACATATAAAATTAAAGAATAAATCAATATAAAACTATGAAATCCTAGCAAAGAAATTTAAAAAAGAAGACAAATGGGAGCAAATAGTTATATTAGGTTCCTCATGAATCTTTTTTTTTTTTTTTTTTCAGATAAAGAAATTCAGATATTCAGATGTTTTAATTTGATAAAACTTAAATTCCTTTTCATCTTCACTACAGATCCCTATAAAGAAATTGACCGACAAAAAGTTTTAATTTGTTTTACAATTTAACAAACAAAAAATAAATAAAATAAAACAGAATTGAAAAATGCACCTTAAGATGTCACATTCAAAGTTAAGTTCTTTCTTATAAGTTAGGCACACTTTTCATCATTATTACTTCACTTTAAATCGCATAGTAATAATTTCAAAAAGCGTATATTATAATTTATATATTTACTTTTTAATTTCATACAAAATATTAATTTGATTACCCCTTTTTTCTTATGCATGAAAAGCAACAAAAAAGGAAAAAAAGTGCATGCAGTTTTTTATCAAGTAGGATTTATACTGATTTTGTATGGGGAATATAACGGTAATTAAAAAAAAAATACATACCAGGTAATTTATTTGTTGTCATTATATCATTGTCATTATATCTTTGTTTACAAATCACTTCACAGCAGGTGTTATTGAATTTCAAGCCGAAATAACAGTATATTGTGACACCTGTACTAGAGAAACCATACATTAGCATATCGATAAACCCCGAGAACAAAAGATTTTGACCCTTTACTAATGGTGGACACACTCGGAAGTCGATAATGGCCGCGCCCATGTTTTTAAGCATAAAAAGGTCTATATCAGTCCTCTGTTAATTGAAGACAAGGTTAGACATGAATGTATATCAGTCGTCTGTTAATTGAAGACAAGGTTAGACATGGATGTATATCAGTCCTCTGTTAATTGAAGACAAGGTTAGACATGGATGTATATCAGTCGTCTGTTAATTGAAGGCAGGGTTAGACATGGATGTATATCAGTCCTCTGTTAATTGAAGACAAGATTAGACATGGATGTATATCAGTCGTCTGTTAATTGGAGACAAGGTTAGACATGGATGTATATCAGTCGTCTGTTAATTGAAGACAAGGTTAGACATGGATGTATATCAGTCGTCTGTTAATTGAAGACAAGGTTAGACATGGATGTATATCAGTCCTCTGTTAATTGAAGACAAGGTTAGACATGGATGTATATCAGTCGTCTGTTAATTGAAGACAAGGTTAGACATGGATGTATATCAGTCCTCTGTTAATTGAAGACAAGGTTAGACATGGATGTATATCAGTCGTCTGTTAATTGAAGACAAGGTTAGACATGGATGTATATCAGTCGTCTGTTAATTGAAGGCAAGGTTAGACATGGATGTATATCAGTCCTCTGTTAATTGAAGACAAGGTTAGACATGGATGTATATCAGTCCTCTGTTAATTGAAGACAAGGTTAGACATGGATGTATATCAGTCGTCTGTTAATTGAAGACAAGGTTAGACATGGATGTATATCAGTCGTCTGTTAATTGAAGACAAGGTTAGACATGGATGTATATCAGTCGTCTGTTAATTGAAGACAAGGTTAGACATGGATGTATATCAGTCGTCTGTTAATTGAAGACAAGGTTAGACATGGATGTATATCAGTCATCTGTTAATTGAGGACAAGGTTAGACATGGATGTATATCAGTCCTCTGTTAATTGAAGACAAGGTTAGACATGGATGTATATCAGTCGTCTGTTAATTGAAGACAAGGTTAGACATGGATGTATATCAGTCGTCTGTTAATTGAAGGCAAGGTTAGACATGGATGTATATCAGTCCTCTGTTAATTGAAGACAAGGTTAGACATGGATGTATATCAGTCCTCTGTTAATTGAAGACAAGGTTAGACATGGATGTATATCAGTCGTCTGTTAATTGAAGACAAGGTTAGACATGGATGTATATCAGTCGTCTGTTAATTGAAGACAAGGTTAGACATGGATGTATATCAGTCGTCTGTTAATTGAAGACAAGGTTAGACATGGATGTATATCAGTCGTCTGTTAATTGAAGACAAGGTTAGACATGGATGTATATCAGTCATCTGTTAATTGAGGACAAGGTTAGACATGGATGTATATCAGTCCTCTGTTAATTGAAGACAAGGTTAGACATGGATGTATATCAGTCCTCTGTTAATTGAAGACAAGGTTAGACATGGATGTATATCAGTCGTCTGTTAATTGAAGACAAGGTTAGACATGGATGTATATCAGTCCTCTGTTAATTGAAGACAAGGTTAGACATGGATGTATATCAGTCGTCTGTTAATTGAAGACAAGGTAAGACATGGATGTATATCAGTCCTCTGTTAATTGAAGACAAGGTTAGACATGGATGTATATCAGTCGTCTGTTAATTGAAGACAAGGTTAGACATGGATGTATATCAGTCGTCTGTTAATTGAAGACAAGGTTAGACATGGATGTATATCAGTCGTCTGTTAATTGAAGACAAGGTTAGACATGGATGTATATCAGCCGTCTGTTAATTGAGGACAAGGTTAGACATGGATGTATATCAGTCCTCTGTTAATTGAAGACAAGGTTAGACATGGATGTATATCAGTCGTCTGTTAATTGAAGACAAGGTTAGACATGGATGTATATCAGTTGTCTGTTAATGAAGAACTTTTATTGGCATTGTCTCTTCCTTAATTCACACTTTTGACCTGTGCTTTTCTGTATTAGTTTTATGACTTTCGTGTGTCCATTTTGGTGTAATAACCTGTATCATGTTTACTAGTCCGAGATTCCTCTGCCGTCCGACAGCTTTTTTTTCGACTTGCTGGAGCCGTGGGACGTCAGAGAGCTCTACATACGGAAAACAGCAGATTTGCCGCTGCAACTCTGTGTCGACACATTTCAACGTTTCGTGGCTATCAGATTTTATTTTCTATCCGAAACCCTTATATAAATCGCTTCGCCAATCATTTTTCTATTCATTCATAACCATCTTACCCTCAGAAAGTGGTGTTACACTCGATTACAGCACGATTTTCCCTTAGACCCTATGATTTCGCCATTTCACATCCTTTTTGGAACATTTGTCATGTGACTTCGAGAAAACTACGATTACCGCAATGTATCATGGGAGATGATTTGCATATAAACAAACAAACAAATATTTTTATTGCCAATCATAGGCACCTGTTAAGGCAGAACAATTAACATAAAATTTAATACAGTTGATTACATTGATTTGTAATGATTTTAACAGCAATAATGAATTACAGATAACCATAAGGAAAAAAAATATGATCTTATCTTGTCCAAAAAGGGGGAACGTAACACATGCTCTTTCCGAAGCCCGTTGGTAACACTGCCATTGAATCTTTTCTTTCCAACACATTTTGTATTATTTCCTTCTGCTCTGATTTGAGCTGTAAATGGAACTGTTTGTCCTGCACAATACGCTTTATATCTATGTTGTTGTTTACGTATGCAAATAATTTAGCACGCCGCATTAAGTAGCTCCCATCATGCAATGTGTTGCTGTCATCATTCAGTTAGTATCGCAAGATCACGTTTGTAGGTTCGAAAATGAAAGTCAACATAGCGAAATGAAGGTCTAAGGCAAAATCATGCTGTAATGGAGTGTAACACCACTTACTGAGGGTAAGATGGTTATGAATGAATAGAAAAATGATTGGTGAAGCGATTTATATAAGGGTTTCGGATAGAAAATAAAATCCGATAGCCACGAAATGTGGAAATGTGTCGACGCAGAGTTGGAGCGGCAAATCCGCTGTTTTCCGTGTGTAGAGCTCTCTGACGTCCCATGGCTCCAACAAGTTGGGGGGAAAAAGCCGTCGGACGGCAGAGGAATCTCGGACTACATGTTTATACAGGTTAAATTGACATTGGGTCTTTATATAAAGTCTGTTATATACAGGATTCTGGTTGATTCAGAATTCAGTGTAGATATGTTTAACTGTATTCAAGGATCAAGATTAACTATTTACTAGTAATATGGATGTTTTATGCTCTCTTCATTGGTAGTATTTTTCAAACCAAAGGCTCACAGGAGGATGTAATTGGTCGAGTGATTTCAGTCATATCTACTGCCCGACATTATTATGACATGATCTTAATGATTTTAATTCTTAGTACTGATCAGACAGTTGTAATTGTGAAAATAATTATCTTGGCTAATATCATCCTGTAACATAGTCAGATAGCACAAAGTTTGTATCAGTTTCCCATGATACACATGTAAGCACTTAATCCTGATATGACTGATAATAATATCAGCTGAGAATTATCTTAGATTGTCACTGATTCAGACTAATTCAGTTATAAATAATATATCTGATATATATGAATATTTAAGTAAAAAAAGCACAAAACAAAAAAAAGAAATTTTAATAGTTACTTCCCTTTCTTGCTCCCAAAGACACTTAAATAATTTGACTTTGAGCGTACCTGATGAAAGTTATTTCAGAAACACGTCATACATACTAAATTTGATATCTATGTTTTTCTTTCTGTATTAAAAATGCTTAATTGACATAATAATTCAGTCAAAGATGCACATTTTATTTTATTATTATATGAGCTACAACCAGTTAATAATACCTCCAGATAGCAATCTGTTGATTGAACAAATGTGTTTAATTGAAAATTTCAAATGATTATATTGGGCCACCAATCTTGTCTAAATTGTTTGGTAGTTACATTTACCTGTGCAATCAGTGTCTGTCAACAGTAAAATTATGAGTTTGATACTATATATAATTTACTATTATAATTATATTTGTCACTTGTTGGTGGTATATTACCTGTACCCTAGTTTTGTCCACCAATACAACTGACCACTGTGATATGACTGAAATTTTGTTGAACGTGGCATTGTAATTATAGACCTTTTGTATTTGCCATTTGATATAAATGATTCAGCTTACTGCCTCACAAAATAGTTAGTAAACAGGTATGTAATTAAATATGACAAGTAAACAGGTATGTAATTAAATATGACAGGTATGTAATTAAATATGACAAGTAAACAGGTATGTAATTAAATATGACAAGTAAACAGGCATGTAATTAAATATGACAGGTAAACAGGTATGTAATTAAATATGACAAGTAAACAGGTATGTAATTGAATATGACAAGTAAACAGGTATGTAATTAAATATGACAAGTAAACAGGTATGTAATTAAATATGACATTCTCAAACCCCAAAATAGTTAATAAACAGGTATGTAATTAAATATGACAGGTATGTAATTAAATATGACAAGTAAACAGGTATGTAATTAAATATGACAGGTAAACAGGTATGTAATTAAATATGACAAGTAAACAGGTATGTAATTAAATATGACAAGTAAACAGGTATGTAATTAAATATGACAAGTAAACAGGTATGTAATTAAATATGACATTCTCAAACCCCAAAATAGTTAATAAACAGGTTTGTAATTAAATATGACAAGTAAACAGGTATGTAATTAAATATGACAGGTAAACAGGTATGTAATTAAATATGACAAGTAAACAGGTATGTAATTAAATATGACAAGTAAACAGGTATGTAATTAAATATGACATTCTCAAACCCCAAAATAGTTAATAAACAGGTATGTAATTAAATATGACAGGTATGTAATTAAATATGACAGGTAAACAGGTATGTAATTAAATATGACAAGTAAACAGGTATGTAATTAAATATGACATTCTCAAACCCCAAAATAGTTAATAAACAGGTATGTAATTAAATATGACAGGTATGTAATTAAATATGACAAGTAAACAGGTATGTAATTAAACATGACAGGTAAACAGGTATGTAATTAAATATGACAAGTAAACAGGTATGTAATTAAATATGACAGGTAAACAGGTATGTAATTAAATATGACAAGTAAACAGGTATGTAATTAAATATGACAAGTAAACAGGTATGTAATTAAATATGACATTCTCAAACCCCAAAATAGTTAATAAACAGGTATGTAATTAAATATGACAGGTATGTAATTAAATATGACAAGTAAACAGGTATGTAATTAAATATGACAGGTAAACAGGTATGTAATTAAATATGACAAGTAAACAGGTGTGTAATTAAATATGACAAGTAAACAGGTATGTAATTAAATATGACAAGTAAACAGGTATGTAATTAAATATGACAAGTAAACAGGTATGTAATTAATATGACAAGTAAACAGGTATGTAATTAAATATGACAAGTAAACAGGTATGTAATTAAATATGACAGGTAAACAGGTATGTAATTAAATATGACATTCTCAAACCCCAAAATAGTTAATAAACAGGTATGTAATTAAATATGACAAGTAAACTGGTATGTAATTAAATATGACAGGTAAACAGGTATGTAATTAAATATGACAAGTAAACAGGTATGTAATTAAATATGACAAGTAAACAGGTATGTAATTAAATATGACAGGTATGTAATTAAATATGACAAGTAAACAGGTATGTAATTAAATATGACAAGTAAACAGGTATGTAATTAATATGACAAGTAAACAGGTATGTAATTAAATATGACAAGTAAACAGGTATGTAATTAAATATGACAGGTAAACAGGTATGTAATTAAATATGACATTCTCAAACCCCAAAATAGTTAGTAAACAGGTATGTAATTAAATATGACATTCTCAAACCCCAAAATAAATAGTTAGTAAACAGGTATGTAATTAAATATGACAAACCCCAAACAAGTTCACCTAAAAGATGAGATGCTTACTAAAAATACAAGTGGTTAAAACATGTTTTTTTTGTGGAAACAAGTAGGCATGGGCAGTTCTAGAAAGTTTGATGGGTGAACAATAATAAGTTTATTGATTCCAGTTTGAATATCACCAAGAAAAAAAATCCAAATGAAGATTTTTTTTAAATGTACAGGTATGGTTTCAGAGTAGACAATTTTTATATAGACTTATGTCAAGATTCTTATTTGCATAATTGATCAAATATTATTAGATTTGATACTTAAGTTCAAGGGTTGAGACCCAGGTTGATGTGTCAAAAATGTTAAAACTTAAGAATTGTTCATTGTATTTTTTGATTATTTTCAGATTGTGCCACCTAATCAAGCAGAGATGATGTACAAAGCAGTGAAAGATAAGGGTATTCCTACCATGTTTGTTTTATTTAAAGGTTAGTAGGTATTCCTACCATGTTTGTTTTATTTAAAGGTTAGTAGGTATTCCCACCATGTTTGTTTTATTTGAAGGTTAGTAGGTATTCCTACCATGTTTGTTTTATTTAAAGGTTAGTAGGTATTCCTACCATGTTTGTTTTATTTGAAGGTTAGTAGGTATTCCTACCATGTTTGTTTTATTTAAAGGTTAGTAGGTATTCCTACCATGTTTGTTTTATTTAAAGGTTAGTAGGTATTCCTACCATGTTTGTTTTATTTAAAGGTGAGTAGGTATTCCTACCATGTTTGTTTTATTTAAAGGTTAGTAGGTATTCCTACCCTGTTTGTTTTATTTGAAGGTTAGTAGGTATTCCTACCCTGTTTGTTTTATTTGAAGGTTAGTAGGTATTCCTACCCTGTTTGTTTTATTTGAAGGTTAGTAGGTATTCCTACCCTGTTTGTTTTATTTGAAGGTTAGTAGGTATTCCTACCCTGTTTGTTTTATTTGAAGGTTAGTAGGTATTCCTACCCTGTTTGTTTTATTTGAAGGTTAGTAGGTATTCCTACCCTGTTTGTTTTATTTAAAGGTTAGTAGGTATTCCTACCATGTTTGTTTTATTTAAAGGTTAGTAGGTATTCCTACCATGTTTGTTTTATTTAAAGGTTAGTAGGTATTCCTACCATGTTTGTTTTATTTAAAGGTTAGTAGGTATTCCTACCATGTTTGTTTTATTTGAAGGTTAGTAGGTATTCCTACCCTGTTTGTTTTATTTAAAGGTTAGTAGGTATTCCTACCATGTTTGTTTTATTTAAAGGTTAGTAGGTATTCCTACCCTGTTTGTTTTATTTAAAGGTTAGTAGGTATTCCTACCCTGTTTGTTTTATTTAAAGGTTAGTAGGTATTCCTACCCTGTTTGTTTTATTTAAAGGTTAGTAGGTATTCCTACCCTGTTTGTTTTATTTAAAGGTTAGTAGGTATTCCTACCATGTTTGTTTTATTTGAAGGTTAGTAGGTATTCCTACCCTGTTTGTTTTATTTAAAGGTTAGTAGGTATTCCTACCATGTTTGTTTTATTTGAAGGTTAGTAGGTATTTCTACCCTGTTTGTTTTATTTGAAGGTTAGTAGGTATTCCTACCATGTTTGTTTTATTTGAAGGTTAGTAGGTATTCCTACCATGTTTGTTTTATTTGAAGGTTAGTAGGTATTCCTACCATGTTTGTTTTATTTGAAGGTTAGTAGGTATTCCTACCATGTTTGTTTTATTTAAAGGTTAGTAGGTATTCCTACCATGTTTGTTTTATTTGAAGGTTAGTAGGTATTCCTACCCTGTTTGTTTTATTTAAAGGTTAGTAGGTATTCCTACCATGTTTGTTTTATTTAAAGGTTAGTAGGTATTCCTACCCTGTTTGTTTTATTTAAAGGTTAGTAGGTATTCCTACCATGTTTGTTTTATTTAAAGGTTAGTAGGTATTCCTACCATGTTTGTTTTATTTAAAGGTTAGTAGGTATTCCTACCCTGTTTGTTTTATTTAAAGGTTAGTAGGTATTCCTACCATGTTTGTTTTATTTGAAGGTTAGTAGGTATTCCTACCCTGTTTGTTTTATTTAAAGGTTAGTAGGTATTCCTACCATGTTTGTTTTATTTGAAGGTTAGTAGGTATTTCTACCCTGTTTGTTTTATTTGAAGGTTAGTAGGTATTCCTACCATGTTTGTTTTATTTAAAGGTTAGTAGGTATTCCTACCATGTTTGTTTTATTTGAAGGTTAGTAGGTATTCCTACCATGTTTGTTTTATTTAAAGGTTAGTAGGTATTCCTACCATGTTTGTTTTATTTGAAGGTTAGTAGGTATTTCTACCCTGTTTGTTTTATTTAAAGGTTAGTAGGTATTCCTACCATGTTTGTTTTATTTGAAGGTTAGTAGGTATTCCTACCATGTTTGTTTTATTTGAAGGTTAGTAGGTATTCCTACCATGTTTGTTTTATTTGAAGGTTAATAGAGGACAACATATTGTAGTTCACTGAAACAGTAGCTCCTGTAGTTGTAAATCAAATGAAGCATCAATATGAAATATAGTTTGATACAAATGAGAACTCCAGGGTCTATGGGGTCCAGGTCCTGGGATCTAAAGATTACCATAGAGAGTACAATGTCATAAGTGGCATGAAACATTATTGTAATATGAAGATTCAAGTATGCACAAATTTAGGCCCTGAGTCTATGGTTTCTGAGCCCTTGCGGTCCAAGGTTAAAAATGAGTTGTAATGGGAAAAATCTTAAGATCCAGTAATGTAAAGGCAGTTGTGTTTGACGTATAACAGTATTGTGATATGAAGATTCAATTTTGTACCAATAATGACCCAGGGTATATTAGTCTTGAGTTATGAAATTAATATTCTTATTTTTATTATTTTATATAAAGGAGAACAACATGGATTCCGTAAGTCAGAGAACATACAGAAAGCATTAGATGGTGAATTCTATTTCTTCTCTAAAGTGTTTGGTTTTGAAGCTGCTGATAATGATATAAAGGTAACAAATAGCTACATTTTTTTTAATTTTTTAACTGCAGTCTGCAATATCATGGTACTTGTATATCACAAAAGAAAAGAAATTCTGTTGAAATATAACACCCAAAAAATTGTTTGTTTATTTATATACAGTATTGTATTTTTAGCTAATATTCTACTTTACCTAGAAATTTTTTTTTCTATAAACATGTACATTTTGTGTTATAGTAATATCTAGTTTAACTGTCACAAACTGGATCATCTTTACTTTAATAGAAAAAAAATATTCTTAACATATAGCCACATAAATTCTATATTTAAATCAATACACCAATATTGTATTTATCCTGCAATAAAATTTGCAAAAAAAAATGTTATTCAATTTAATAATAAAAAAAAAGATAACGGAAACCCCATTGATACCTCAATGGTAGTTCCGGTAAGGGGCGTGGCTTAATAGCGTTATTAGGCTAATAAAAAAAGTGTTATTATGACAGGGGTGTGGCTTAATACCTTTATTAGGCTAATTTCAAAGGTGTTATTATGACACTGTCATAATAAAACAACAGTTTATTTCAACCCATTTATTATGGCAAAAAATATTCCAATTGCTGGATAAAGTAAAATGTTTCTTTTTTTTTACAGATTCCAATAGCCAATTTAACAGCTTAATTGACTAGAAACTTGGACCAGAAACATTTGCCATTGATGATGTATGAGGCAGCATTATCCTATTTAATAGGAAGTACAGTCTGACAGGGATGTTTGTTTTATTCTATAGTGCAGATAAACTTTGTTTCCATGTAATGGTGTCAATACATACTGTATAATGTATACTTCATTTTATATTTATACTGGAGAAATTACTGAAAAGGAATATAGTAATAAAAAAATGGAACATGATTTTGATACAAGATATTTATATAGAATTGCTAATGAGGCTGTTTATGTTATGTGTATCTATAAAAGAAAATTTATTTTTACAAAATGAGATTGTTATACGTGTCCTGTTAGTTAGAAAGGGTATTGATGTAAATGAACATGAGAGACTATCCAATAACACACTTAGACACAAGTTCAAGTATCCAATAATACACTTAGACACAAATTCAAATATCCAATAATACACAGACACAAATTCAAGAATCCAATAATACACTTAGACACAAATTCAAGTATCCAATAATACACTTAGACACAAATTCAAGTATCCAATAATACACTTAAGACACAAATTCAAGTATCCAATAATACACTTAGACACAAATTCAAGTATCCAATAACACACTTAGACACAAATTCAAGTATCCAATAACAAACTTAGACACAAATTCAAGTATCCAATAATACACTTAGACACAAATTCAAGTATCCAATAACACACTTAGACACAAATTCAAGTATCCAATAATACACTTAGACACAAATTCAAGTATCCAATAACACACTTGGACACAAATTCAAGTATCCAATAATACACTTAGACACAAATTCAAGTATCCAATAACACACTTAGACACAAATTCAGGTATCCAATAATACACTTAGACACAAATTCAAGTATCTAATAACACACTTAGACACAAATTCAAGTAAAGGAACATTAATTTTATTGTGTACTAAGGAGTATTTATTGATTTAAACATATTTTATTTCTCAAACTTACGTAATACAAAATAGATAAATAACACAAAGGATTTAGACACAAACCTTACTATACTTATATAAATCTGTCTCTCTAGTTTTGAAATTTGAGAAATTATTGTTAAATCAATTTACAAACGAAAGTTGATGAAAATTTTGTGAATATCAAGAAAATGTTACTGTACACTATTTTCAGATACACAGAATATAACATTTTATCATTTGATGATTTTCAGATATTGTGGTAAATAATGTAATTCTATTGTTTAACATCTATATTTTTGTTATTTGATTGTGGTGTAACAAGTATTTTTAAATCATGTTGGAGACACTTTGTATCCCGTTGATGTGCCAGTTTAAATCGTTAAGATTCTTGGATGTGTGAGTTATTGTTATTTAATGCCACTTTCAAAAATATTTCAGTTATATCATGCTGTCAGTTCTATTAGTGGAGGGAACTGGAAAACCTGTAGATAACAACCGACCTGTTGCAAGTCGCTGACAAACTTTATTACATAAGGTTGTATCAAGTACACCTTAACATTTGTAGGAATCAAACTGACAATTTAAGTGGCGATGAAGACTGATTATATAGATGAATGTAGATGTAAATTTAACTACCATACGACAACTGCCACAACGATCCTAGACGTTCACATATATTTAGCAAGGATCACATTTTTTTTTATTTAAGTTGTATTTGTGCCATTCTTAACAATATAGTATTTGATAGCAATGAGGCATGTAAAGATTATATTTAACTTGAGTATATAAAGTGCAATATACTACAGACTGCTTTTTGGGGGGCATTTATGAGAAGTTTATATTTTATCGTTTTTTGTTTTGTTTTTGAAAAGAGAAGAGGTAATTTAAATAATTCTTTTTTTGTTATATTATGAAAACTAAGTCATTTACAGTACACTGAACAGCGAACAATAAAAAAAAAATATTATGTTGTAAATATTTTGTGCAATATATGTGCAGGTTGTTCCTTTTTTTTTAATTTTTTGTGAAAAATAAATACACCATTTAGCTGCAATAAAACAACCATATTTGTTTTTTATTTTTTTTAACAAGCATGTTATCATTTAATGAGATGTGTGTCAATGCAATATTTGTGTTATTATTTATAGAATACATTCCACTCGAGAGACAAAGCCTTATTACATTATGTTTTTATGACAAACTGACTGAGATAGTGCTATACTTCTAGAATTTATTTTTGTTTATTTATTTTAGAGCTAGAGACAAACTTTTATTTAGATGTGATTGAATTGTTCTTTATTTTTTAACTTTAGCATTAAAAAAAACAGGTAATCTTATTTCATTTATTTTACAAGACACAATTCATGTTGTAAGAAAGCGTTTACAAGACCAATCTTAACCAAATACTTGGTTCTCAAGCCACTTTTACTGGCATTTTGTTCTCCCTTTTGAGTAATTTATTTTTCTTGGTGCTATGTTGTTTTTTCTTTTTTTTCAATATTTGCTGTGACCTATATTTTTTGCACTTATAAAATGATTGTATTTATAGTCTTCTAATATGCTTTCACCAATGAGGTTCATGCTAATGTGTGCTAAGATACTTTCACCAATGAGGTTCATGCTAATGTGTGCTAAGATAAGATTGTATTTATAGTCTTCTAATATGCTTTCACCAATGAGGTTCATGCTAATGTGTGCTAAGATAAGATTGTATTTATAGTCTTCTAATATGCTTTCACCAATGAGGTTCATGCTAATGTGTGCTAAGATAAGAAACATTACCAAGTATTTCTGACGATTGATTTTCTTTGCTTCTACACATGGCTGAAATGATGTGACTGGAAAATAACTGAAAATGATATAGAGAAATCAACCAACTCAGTCAGTGTAGATTTATGTGACTTAGCTAATGCAACCAGACAGTTTTAACATTAAAATTGACAAAGACAGTTATTCCACAATTCCAATGCTATGTTTCTTTGTCTGGGAGAGAAGAAATTTGTAGAAAATTTAGAAATTTGCATAATACTGAGGAAACTTTTTTTCATGTATTTTGCATAATCTGACATTTCATTTGTAGTCAACCATTCATAATTCATTTCACTTCCATTAAATCTCTTTAAGATAAATTATATTATTTCATGATAAATAAAATGTATTTTTGCTAACATCAAAAGATGGACTTTTTTCAAAATTTGCATGGTTGATAATCAATATTTTTTTTATTTTTTTTTTAAATATCATATGCTACAAACAGTAAATTTACTTCCTTTATGTATTTTTCACAGATTTGAAACTCTCATAATGTCTGATTAAAAAAATAAAAAATTGATATAACAGTAATTTAATTAGAAGGAATTAATTTTCCAATTGATTGATTTTATTGTTTAATGGTCGTTTTTCATCAATAGTTGGTTTTATGTATTTTCAAAATTTGTCTTAAAATAACATCTGACATTTGTTTCCTTTTACTTATATGTAGAGAGTGACCCTTTGTCATGACCTTTACTGTCTTATAAAAAAGGTGCTTCTGAGACACTGAAAGTGTTAATTTAACTGCTTTGTCAGCCTTGAGGAATCTGATTGGCTGAAAAAGGTCATAGCTCATGTTTATCATTTAATGAAATGTTCATGACATAAGAGTCACTCACATGTGACTAGTAATAGGGTTTCTTCAGATCTCCAAGTCTCATGACATATCAGTAGACAAGTGAGAGTTGTGATTTTAATTAGATTGATCAGAACACTGTATACAGGATATGTTACATATATCTACTCTCAATATAAAAATGTAATTCACATTGTTAAAACTGTTATGTACAATTTTGGTGCTATTTCCTTTAAATGCAGTGTTCTGATTGGATGATTTTATAGTACAAAGGTAGAACTTGTACTCTAAGTTTTATGACAGCATAGTTTAATATTGTGGTTTCATGTGCTATTTCAACAAACTTTAAACTAATTTATATAGCCAAGATAACATTACAAGTGACCACCATACTAAGAGTAAATTTATCTTATAAATAAAATCACATCTTTTTTTTTAAAGACATTCCTATTACCAAAACTGTATAATGTGATAACCTGGAGATTGTGGAAACTGGTACATTTATTTTGTACATGTAATATCAAAAATACAACAAGTTGGGTAAATGAATTTGATTAAGCTTTGCTGTGGTTAGCTTAAAGAATACTATAATACATGAAAGATTTGGTGAAATGTAATTTAGACAAGAAATCGTTCAAATATTTTGTATTTAAGATTTTATTTACGATGTAATCAGATAAAAAATAAATGCAATTTTCACATGTTTTTAAATTTTATATGACAAAAATTGTCTTCCATCATCTGTGTGTCCGTCTCGGTCATGATCGCATGGTAGTTAGTTTTACAACTACCTATGCAGTCAGTGCCTATCACCACTAAAGTTGTGAGTTCGAACCCTGTTCATGGTGAAGTGTACTTGATACAACATTATGTGATAAAGTTTGTCAGTGACCTGCGTCATGTCTGTGGTTTTCTACGGGTACTCCGGTTTCCTACACCAATAAAACTGACCGCCACGATATAACTGAAATATTGGCGTTAAATATCATAAACCAACCATCCATTATCTGTCAATTAGTATGGAATTTTCAGTTATTCCGTTATTTCTAAAAAGACTTTTATATAATTCCATAAACTTCCATGTTTAATTATGTTCTATGATCGCAGCCATGTCGAGTTGCTGATATGGCCATCTTGAGTTTACTTGGTTATAGGACTACTGAGTACTTGGTTATACGACTACTGAGTGGTTGGTTATAGGACTACTGAGTACTTGGTTATAGGACTACTGAGTACTTGGTTATAGGACTACTGAGTGGTTGGTTATAGGACTACTGAGTACTTGGTTATAGGACTACCGAGTACTTGGTAATAGGACTACTGAGTACTTGGTTATAGGACTAATGAGTACTTTGTTATAGGACTACTGAGTACTTGGTTATAGGACTACTGAGTGGTTGGTTATAGGACTACCGAGTACTTGGTTATAGGACCACTGAGTACTTGGTTATAGGACTACTGAGCACTTGGTTATAGGACTACTGAGTACTTTGTTATAGGACTACTGAGTACTTGGTTATAGGACTACTGAGTGGTTGGTGATAGGACTACTGAGTACTTGGTTATAGGGCCACTGAGTACCTGGTTATAGGACCACTGAGACTTGATTATAGGACTACTGAGTACTTGGTTATAGGACTATTTAGTACTTGGTTATAGGACTACTGAGTGGTTGGTTATAGGGGACTACTGAGTACTTGGTTATATGACTACTGAGTACTTTGTTATAGGACTACTGAGTACTTGGTTATAGGACTACTGAGTACTTGGTTATAGGACTACTGAGTGGTTGGTTATAGGACTACTGAGTACTTGGTTATAGGACTACTGAGTACTT
The DNA here is from genome assembly GCA_963383655.1 of Bathymodiolus septemdierum. Classification (NCBI taxonomy): domain Eukaryota; kingdom Metazoa; phylum Mollusca; class Bivalvia; order Mytilida; family Modiolidae; genus Bathymodiolus; species Bathymodiolus septemdierum. Next base: position 11,944,448 of record OY726519.1, on the reverse strand, counting down.
GGTTATATGACTACTGAGTACTTGGTTATAGGGCTACTGAGTACTTGGTTATACGACTACTGAGTACTTGGTTATACGACTACTGAGTAATTGGTTATAGGACTACTGAGTGGTTGGTTACAGGACTACTGAGTACTTGGTTATAGGACTACTGAGTACTTGGTTATAGGACTACCGAGTACTTGGTTATAGGACTACTGAGTACTTGGTTATAGGACTACTGAGTGGTTGGTTATAGGACTACTGAGTACTTGGTTATAGGACTACTGAGTGGTTGGTTATAGGACTACTGAGTACTTGGTTATAGGACTACCGAGTACTTGGTTATAGGACTACTGAGTACTTGGTTATAGGACTAATGAGTACTTTGTTATAGGACTACTGAGTACTTGGTTATAGGACTACTGAGTGGTTGGTTATAGGACTACCGAGTACTTGGTTATAGGACCACTGAGTACTTGGTTATAGGACTACTGAGCACTTGGTTATAGGACTACTGAGTACTTTGTTATAGGACTACTGAGTACTTGGTTATAGGACTACTGAGTGGTTGGTGATAGGACTACTGAGTACTTGGTTATAGGGCCACTGAGTACCTGGTTATAGGACCACTGAGACTTGATTATAGGACTACTGAGTACTTGGTTATAGGACTATTTAGTACTTGGTTATAGGACTACTGAGTGGTTGGTTATAGGGGACTACTGAGTACTTGGTTATATGACTACTGAGTACTTGGTTATAGGACTACTGAGTACTTGGTTATAGGACTACTGAGTACTTGGTTATACGACTACTGAGTGGTTGGTTATAGGGGACTACTGAGTACTTGGTTATAGGACTACTGAGTACTTTGTTATAGGACTACTGAGTACTTGGTTATAGGACTACTGAGTACTTGGTTATAGGACTACTGAGTACTTGGTTATAGGACTACTGAGTACTTGGTTATAGGACTACTGAGTGGTTGGTTATAGGACTACTGAGTACTTGGTTATAGGACTACTGAGTACTTGGTTATATGACTACTGAGTACTTGGTTATAGGGCTACTGAGTACTTGGTTATACGACTACTGAGTACTTGGTTATACGACTACTGAGTAATTGGTTATATGACTACTGAGTGGTTGGTTACAGGACTACTGAGTACTTGGTTATAGGACTACTGAGTACTTGGTTATAGGACTACCGAGTACTTGGTTATAGGACTACTGAGTACTTGGTTATAGGACTACTGAGTGGTTGGTTATAGGACTACTAAGTACTTGGTTATAGGACTACTGAGTGGTTGGTTATAGGACTACTGAGTACTTGGTTATAGGACTACTGAGTACTTGGTTATAGGACTACCGAGTACTTGGTTATAGGACTACTGAGTACTTGGTTATAGGACTACTGAGTGGTTGGTTATAGGACTACTAAGTACTTGGCTATAGGACTACTGAGTGGTTGGTTATAGGACTACTGAGTACTTGGTTATATGACTACTGAGTACTTGGTTATAGGACTACTGAGTACTTGGTTATAGGACTACCGAGTACTTGGTTATAGGACTACTGAGTACTTGGTTATAGGACTACTGAGTGGTTGGTTATAGGACTACTAAGTACTTGGTTATAGGACTACTGAGTGGTTGGTTATAGGACTACTGAGTACTTGGTTATATGACTACTGAGTGGTTGGTTATAGGACTACTGAGTACTTGGTTATACGACTACTGAGTACTTGGTTATAGGACTACTGAGTACTTGGTTATAGGACTACTGAGTACTTGGTTATAGGACTACTGAGTACTTGGTTATAGGACTACTGAGTACTTTGTTATAGGACTACTGAGTACTTTGTTATAGGACTACTGAGTACTTGGTTATAGAACTATTGAGTACTTGGTTATAGGACTACTGAGTACTTGGTTATACGACTACTGAGTACTTGGTTATACGACTACTGAGTACTTGGTTATAGGACTACTGAGTACTTGGTTATAGGACTACTGAGTGGTTTGTTATAGAACTACTGAGTACTGAGTGGTTGGTTATAGGACTACTGAGTACTTGGTTATAGGACTACCGAGTACTTGGTTATAGGACTACTGAGTGGTTGGTTATAGGACTACTGAGTACTTGGTTATAGGACTACTGAGTGGTTGGTTATAGGACTACTGAGTAATTGGTTATAGGACTACTGAGTGGTTGGTTATAGGACTACCGAATACTTGGTTATAGGACTACTGAGTACTTGGTTATAGGACTACTGAGTGGTTGTTTTTAATACCAAGTCAGTAATTTTTCAGCTATGTCATGTCATGTCTGCTTTGTACTAGACAACAGCTTAGTTGGATTTTTATAGTGCTAGCTCACTGAAACAAGTCTGTAGATAGACCTTTCGATCCACTTGAACAGAGATTCCCATTTTGAAATCAAATCAACAAAAACAAGCCGTTTTTGAGAAAATTTTACCCCATAGACTTAAAACAATTGGTGACCATCATTGATTTCAGATTGGCACAAGAACAAGTTTTATCCACACTAGGAACATTCCTTGTTTGTTTCCATTTGCCCAAGTGGTTTTGCAGAAAGTTGTAGAGTTTAGATGATGTAATGACATCAGCTAACACAACCCTTCAAAGGAGATGACTATCGTTCACCTGGTTATAAAAAGAACCAATTGGTCCTATGTAAAAACTATGTCCTGCAGTGGTAGTCATCTTGGAATTTCGATCAACATAAAAAACACGAAGTTTGTAAAGGACCTTCCAATGATTGATGCAGTTTAGGTTCAATTAGTGCAATAGCTTCAGAGAAGAAAATATTTCTGTATTTTCCCATATAGTCCTGTGTTAATACTATGACCTTTGGTGGCAGCCATCTTGGATTTCGGATCGGCATAAAAAATCCAAACTTTTAGAGGACCTTCAAATGATTATTCCTGGACAGTTTGGTTTCAATTGTCCAAGTGGTTTAAGAGAAGAAGTGCTTAGAAACATTTTTCCCATAGGGTCCAATGTTAAACCAAGTCCTGCCATAGCCCCCATTTTGAATTTCATATCGGAACAAAAAACCTAAAGTTTGTAGAGGACCATCCAATGAACATTCATGTACAGTTTGGCTTTAATCATATTTGTAGTTTCTGAGAAGAATGCATTTGAACATTTTCCTGCAGTGGCGGCCATCTTGGATTTCCAATCGCCATAAAAAACATAAATTTTGTAGAGGACCTTCCAATGATCATTCCTGGGAAGTTTGGTTTAAATTGTCCAAGTTGTTTCAGAGAGGAAGCGTTTTGAGACACCTTTCCTATAGGTTCCAATGTTAAACTAAGTCCATTTTATATCGGGACAAAAAACCTAAACTTTGTTGAGGTCCATCCAATGAACATTCCTGTCTAGTTGGATTCAGTCTGATTTGTAGTTTCTGAGAAGAAGGCATTTGAACATTTCCCCATAGGGTCCAATGTTAATCTATGTCCTGCGGTAGAAGCCATCTTAGATTTCCGATTGGCATAAAAAACATAAATTTTGTAGAAGACCTTCCAATGATCATTCCTGGGCAGTTTGGTTTCAATTGTCCAAGTGGTTTAAGAGAAGAAGCGTTTTGAAACATTTTCCCCATAGGGTCCAATGTTAAACCATAGCCGACATTTTGAATTTCATATTCAGAGCTCCAGATAATTTTCAAGTTCAAAGGGTAATTACCCCCTACTTTTGAAAATGATGGGTATTTGCATATTTCCTTTGCACTGTTGTACTCTCTACTTCAGAAAAGATTGCTTACATGTACACTTTTAAAATTATGTTTGACACAAGTGAAATGTATATCTCTGTTTAATTTGACACGATTGTGTCATGTTTATTAATAAAATGTTGTAAGTATTTTGTTTTTTGTTTGTCGACTTCGGCAGTTTTCACAGCCGTGTTAACAATGTCATCAATGATTCATTTAACTATACTGTCACTAGACACAGATGAAACTGTCAGGAACTTAAGCATAGAATTTTCCGCAGCGCTCTTGCGCTTAGTAGCGCGCTTATTCATGTTCTTGCTCATTTTCGGTAAGCCCTCATTTTCAACGAACAACGTGTTCCCAAATTTACTTTCGTTTTAGTTCTTATTTATTACGTAAACCGCATTTATTTGTAATATTGACCGCGATTGGATGATTTATCGTAAACATCCAATCAGATCTCTTTGAACATTGATGCTTAGAAAGGCAAACATTCGGTACCCCTCGGATGTATACGTTCTCTCCTTCGAAAAGTATAAAGGGAAGTAATTACAGGGAATTTCTCAAAGACAAAAATGCATTGTTATGTACTCGACTGTACAAGTACGCTCCGAATTTGGAAAGTTTGCTTACACAGCAATATGTATGCGTAATGTGTACACTCTGATCTGATAATACATGCGTTTTTACTCGTTTTCATAGCGTAAAAAACACAAATACGCAGCTTATCTGGAGCTCTGATATCGGAACAAAAAAACCTAAAGTTTGTAGAGGACCATCCAATGAACATTCATGTACAGTTTGGCTTTAATCATATTTGTAGTTTCTAAGAAGAAGGCATTTGAACATTTTCCCATAGGGTCCATGTTAATCTATGTCCTCCGGTGGCTGCCATCTTGGATTTCGGAGCGGCATAAAAAAACAGAAATTTTGTAGAGGACCTTCCAATGATCATTCATTTACAGTTTGGGTTCAGTCAGTTCATTAGTTTCAGAGTAGATCTTTGAAATTTCAGCCAATCGGAGCATATTATTGGCCCTGGCAGCCATGTTGAAAATCTGACTGGAACGAAAAACAGAAACTTTGTAGAGGACCATCCAAGGAACATTCCTGCTAAGTTTCGTTCCAATTGGCCCAGTGGTTTCGGAGAAGAAGCTTGAAATGTGAAAAGTTTACAGACGACGGACGCCAAGTGATGGTAATAGTTCACCTGGACCAAAGGTCCAGGTGAACTAAAAATGAATTCAATGAAGTGATAATATGGCAAGTTCTTCATAGAACAGATGAAATAAGAAAAATGTATAATGTCCAAGAGCATATAAAGTAGGACAGCTGATGACATTTCTACTGTATCCACACATCCGAGAGGACATTTCCACTAAACTCATCCACGTGTCAGGTTTAATGAACATGGTCTCACAAAACAAAGAGTTCAATTATATATCAGGGACTCGACTAGACCATTGAGACACAGAACACACCTAATCTAGTGACATATTTATTTGTACGATATTACAAAATACAATTTTTTTTCACAATAAAATTCATTCTTCATGTTCAAATTCTATAGTAACAATTATGTCATGTATAATGATGGCGATTAATGACAAACAATTTATAATTAATATATAGTAATCTTTAGATGTCAATCATGTGTCTGAATTAAAATATGTAGTAATCTTTAGATGTCAATCATGTGTCTGAATTAAAATGTTTGTCTGACAATATAAATCTTACACAGTACATATATGTGATATTGGCTATGAACTTTTAAATATTGTACCGACTCCAGATATGGCTATGCCTTAAATAATATACCATATTTCCTGTCTTTACAGGTCTGGTCTGTTGTCATATTCTGGACAGACTACTATGCCATTAATAATATACAGCATTTTCTGGCTAACAAGTGTGGTATAATTGTCATATTCTCCTCAGATTTGCAAAATGAAAATTATTTATTTTGCATTAAAAAATATTGACATATTATCCAAAAAACTATGGTAATTGTTCATTAGAATAATAAATTTGACATACAATGTACAAGACAAGACGGTGAGCAAGTTAACTTCAATACATCAAAAATTTGGATTAAGCTATATAGAATTAGAAAATGTCATACATTTCATATAAGCATTAATGAACTGTTGTTTACAAATATGCATTTCATGAGATGAATTTAAACAGGAAATGTTTTTATCTTCCAAACTGATCAGTCTTTCCAAATTGAATTCTCAATACTTAACCTGCTTTTATTTCCAACTACACATCCATATTTTTTTTTTTTTTTTTTTCAAATTGTTACTTTTGTTTAGAAAGCAGTGAATAAGGAAAACGAAATCAAATAAGAGATTCCATAATATTAGTTCTACAAAAATAGCACTACATAAAAACAAGCACAACTATACATTCTTCACAATGTCATCTTAAAAATAGATCAAAGACAGTCTTGCAAAGATTCGAAGGGGTACAAAAATATAATCCAATATTAATCCAGAGCAACTGACCATCTTATACAAATTTGTCTTGAACGTCTGGTAGTTGGACTTACAATTACCAATGCAGTGTCTATCACCAATAAAGTTGTGAGTTTGAATCCTGTTAAGGTGAGGTGTACTCAATACATTATGTGATAAAGTTTGTCAGTGACTTGCGACAGGTCGGTCGGTGGTTTTCTCTGGTTTGCTCCTACAACTGACCGCCACAATATCAGTGAAATATTGTTGAAATTGGCATAAAATACCCTAACCCTATACAAGTTATATTGATATCCCAATCTCTCTCAAGGTTACACAAGGATCTTTCCAGACCTGCGGTGTGAGGGGAGTATTGTATACCCGATAAGCCACAAAAAAAATTGATTTGCAACCTCACCAAAAATTCTTTTAAAAATGATTTTCACAGCAACATCTCTAATTTTCACTAGTTAGCTCATAGGATGAACCTTCTGGAGCCGTACCAATAGTGACAAGTGATTTACTTCTGTAAGGAAGAAAAGGGGGGGGGGGGCAGATGATTGTAGATCTTTTCATTTTGTCTCTAAATTGGACACTCCATATCATCTTCTCCAAAACATTTTTTTTCCTTATTTTAAATTTTTTCCTCATCTGGATCTGAACAACTAAAAATTTCCATTAGACATGTTTTATTAATTAGATCAGATGTGCATTATACTTTATATATTTAGATGTAGTGTATAAGTTAGGATAGGATAATAACTAGAGGGTTAACAAATTAGTTAACGTCTATTAAAATATACAACCTTACAAAAATGGAAGATCAACTTTCTGAGAAAAAAAAGTCTATAAAGAAGAAAAAATTACAAATTTTATAAATATTTATTATGATATAAATACACTGAAAAAATTATGTTTTAGTATTCAGACAAACAGTAAATATATAAAATAATTTGTCATGTAAAAATAGAAATTTACAAGAAATATTAAACCAAATATATTATAGTTGTTACTTAAGATTTTCAGAAGAAAAACAATATACACTCATCATAGGGTGTTGTACAAAACAATATCAAACAATTCCTCACAAAATTCATCATCAAAAACAAAAAGTATTTATTTTACTAATTTTTTTTTTTTACTGCAATTGGGTACATTATCAGAAAAACTGATTGTGATTGGGATCAAAAATATATAAAATAACAACTTGTTTTATAGGTAAACTAGAGGCTCTGTATCACCTACCTGATTTATATAGGCAATGAACAAAACTCATAATGATTATTGTCCAGCAAATGTCATCACTAGGTAGAATCTGTTTGAAAAGTGCAGGAAGACATTTCACCAGGAAATTAAAGAAGAAAAACCCATTGAAAATAAATATTGTAAACTGTGGAAGTTGTTTCCGTTTGGTCCCCTCATATCTTTGAAATTGGTAGAGCTGAAAAAAATGTATATCTCCCTTGTTTTCATTTCTAGTGTTATCTTATAACAAATCAAATTCAAACATAATTTCCAAATAATTTTGACAAATCCATTCTATTTCATAACCTCATGTCACATGAACATCGACTTTTCAATGTAGAAATAAGAGATTTTTTTTTAGTTTTCATCTCTTTATTTTAGAATTTTCAAGATTCCAGCTTATTTTCTTCAACATAAACTACCCAACACTCCACTAACAAATAGTATTCAATCAAAAATCAACTATTTTTATAATTGCCAAATATTCATATAACCTCATTTTTTCCCACTAAAAACAACCTTCCTTCCTATGCTGTATAAATTGATGGTTACACCTAGACTACACTTTAAATAGAATATGATTTAGTACTCGTTGTATACAGGGAACAACATTAGATGTTGAAAGCCACTTGTATACATTTATTTATCAGTCAAATCAGTAAAAAAAAAAAGGAAAAAAAAAAAAACCAACAAGAAATATATATATATTTAAAAATATGACAAATGACAATGGGTGATTATTAATGATTTAATATACACAACTGTTTTATATAATGTTAATAAGCACTGCTTTAAACTCATTTCTGGTTTTGTCCATAAAAAGCTGTACAGTTTCTGAAAATATTATGCAATCTATTTATTGAATCTACTAATTATGATATTACTGTATAACTAGTATTAATACATTGATTGTAAAACTGGCTTCAATTAGTGAAAAAAGGATTAATATTCTAAATAAGCCTAAACTCAATTTATTAGAGAAAAAAAAAGTTAAAAATTCAACAGCCTGGTCGAGAAAATACCAGAGCAAGTGTGCGTAACACAAACAAAAATGTAAAAATTTGATACTTTTAATAATCCAGCAGTAAAAATCTTTTTGTGTTGCTCACTCATAGTTTATGTAAAGTTTATCATTAAAGAAATGATGTAATTTAGATAATAATAATAATAAAAAAAAAATACCCAAGTGACTCAATGATGTGCAGAAACATTTCTCATTATCTTTTTTATGTTCAAGCATATATTAATTAATTACATATATGCCTGTAAAATACTGAAATTTCCCCCCCCCCCCAAAAAAAAAAGTATTTCATCCAGTGAAATACAAATATTTGAAAATGCTATTGAACATCTGACAATGAAAAACATGTTCCTTTTTGTTTGTCTTATTAGTCCAAGCTGTAAAAATGTATGTAATAAACAATATGACTACCCTTGCATTCCCAATATTAACAATAAATCACTCTAAATTGAACAATGGTGATAGTTCCATCATGCACTAACTAACAGATTAGTTAATTATTGCGTTGTTCTGTTACTCATGATTTAAGTATTTATCATGAGTAATAAACTGTTGTGTCATTTTTTTCACTTTAATTCATTTACAAATTAAATGTTTAATTCTGCCAATCATTTTTCATGTAGTAAAATTTTTCCAATCTTTCACAAAAAAAAATACAGAAATGATTATGAAATTACAAAACTAAATCAAAAAATATTTTTCTGTACAAATATGAATTTCCACAATATTCAACAGTGAATATTATGATAATGAATATAAAGTCAACATTTAAACAGCACTACATTTAGAAGTCAAACTACATCTATACTTCGATGAGAGGACAACACTTCCATCTCCAAGATGGGAGATCACTCTTATCTCTAACATGGGAGACAACCCTGTCTAAATCATCATTACAGTTCACAGTACGAATCCTGTCAGTATGCTTTAACATCTAGGTGATATTCCGCTGAACTCGACCAGATACCGCAAACAGACCTGAGATTGATCATTTACAATATACTCTTTGTAAGGCATCCTAAATGATTTATAATTGGTTGGCTTAGGATTTTTTCTGAGTTGACCTAAAGGCAGGACTGCACCTATAATCAAGAAATAATCTGTTAATCATAAAATCAAGAGACAATACAGTATTATATTACATGAATTCATTAACCATATATATTTTCAATATTAAATCATATGAAATAATCAATTCAGAGCCCTATTTAGAACTCAGATAAGTCGTTTTCTTTGGATAATCAAGTTTAAACATGGTCCATTTGTATTAGTTGTTATATAAAGGTATCTGTAATAACTCAAATACAGGGAGAATTCAATGTAAACACTTCTACACAACAATGGCTGACTATAACTTATCACTATCACCATCATAAATAATTTACATTTTGAAATATTTTCATTTCTTTGTTTTTATAAATTACACAAATAATAGTAATAAGTACTTGATAATTTTGTTCTTCTTATTCTTGAAAATCTTTAGAAAACATTTTTTAGTTCTATTAATACAAATTTTTGTGGCTGTTCCAAACCTATATTACTATTTGCTTGTCCTGTAATTTCTGTATTCAATTGATTCTTGTTATCTAGAACTCTGATTCAAAAGTAAACATTTGGTCCATTCAGTGGATTTGAGCTTAATTTAACCTGAATAACTCACACATTTCTATAAAGTAAAATATTAACTCTCTTCTACTCTAACACAAGGTTCTACTTTAATTGAGCTTTGAGTCTTGTCAGATGAGTGGTTCCAGAGGTTCCAGTAATTATAATGATTATTGTCAACCATTCCTGGACCATTACACAACAAGGTTCTACTTTAATTGAGTTTTGAGTCTTGTCAGATGAGTGATTTCTGTTATTATAATGATTATTGTCAATCATTACTAATTACCATCTTATTTCTTACCATTTATATGTAAGAATTATTTCAATTACACACACAAGATTTTAAATCCCAGAGCAGTTTACATCTCCTGAACAAGATCAAACAAAGTTACCATGTGTCAATATTTTAATTCTTTTTATAAAAAACTGATCTTACCGTATGGCAGAGTAACATCAAAAGCTTCGTCAGGGATCATGTTGCCATCTATTTCTTTACTCTGATAATCTGAGTCTGATATATCAGTATCTAATTCATCATGACTTTCTATTAAACAGTTCTTTCCTAGGGCAACCTTAAATGTAAATATTGTTTGGGCATAAATTAAATGACATTATTTGGATATTTTTTTGACTTATTAGTTATATGTATAGACAACTATTGTTTTTATTACTTTAAAGTTTTCCCTTTATTAGACTACAGAGAGCATACTTATTAGCTCAGGCTAATTATTAGTCTACAAACAGTTAAAATCTAAGGCTTGTATGAGAATGTGGTCAAAAATGTGGTTTTATGGTAAAAAAAAATTTAACATTTGTTTCAACAACTTCAAAATTAACTTTTGTGATATGTGAAATTATCATAAGAAAATTGCAAGAATCATCAATAGGTAATATATCTATACTTTTATTCAACATTTTTAAATATTAAACATTTATTGAATGATACAAAGTAAGTAAATCTGTTCAGCAAAGGCTGTAATGACAGGAGGATGGTTTAGAAGGCACTTTTTTCATTGACAAACAACAATTTTCAGCTACAAGTATCGCCCACATATCAATAAAATAGAGTGCATTCCAACACACCATACAATGTTTTATGGAATAGCCCTAACTACATTAAATAATTTCTGACAAGTTGTCACTTTCATAATACAATAACTATTATTAAAGATATATGATTTATACCTGACAAAGTAGAGCCAGTCTAGTGTCTGAGTCAGGATTAGAGTTGTTAGCATACATCTGACATTTGAAGAAGGCATTTGCCAAGTACAAACCCTGTAAAAAACAATTTTACAATAATGTGTATTTATACATTATCTTTTATTTGTTATATAGGATTCCTCTGCCACTTTTAACAATATTTCAGCAATATGATAGTCGTCAGTTTTATTGTAAGCAGAGCACACTGAGTCACTGAATTTCCTTCTGTGACAAACTTGATCATGTAGTATTCACCTGGCCATAGATGTAACAAACTTGATCATGTTGTATTCACCTAGCCATAGATGTAACAAACTTGATCATGTTGTATTCACCTGGCCATAGATGTAACAAACTTGATCATGTTGTATTCACCTGGCCATAGATGTAACAAACTTGATCATGTTGTATTCACCTGGCCATAGATGTAACAAACTTGATCATGTTGTATTCACCTAGCCATAGATGTAACAAACTTGATCATGTTGTATTCACCTGGCCATAGATGTAACAAACTTGATCATGTTGTATTCACCTGGCCATAGATGTAACAAACTTGATCATGTTGTATTCAGTTCACCTGGCCATAGATGTAGCAAACTTGATCATGTTGTATTCACCTGGCCATAGATGTAACAAACTTGATCATGTTGTATTCACCTGGCCATAGATGTAACAAACTTGATCATGTTGTATTCACCTGGCCATAGATGTAACAAACTTGATCATGTTGTATTCACCTGGCCATAGATGTAACAAACTTGATCATGTTGTATTCACCTGGCCATAGATGTAACAAACTTGATCATGTTGTATTCAGTTCACCTGGCCATAGATGTAACAAACTTGATCATGTTGTATTCACCTGGCCATAGATGTAACAAACTTGATCATGTTGTATTCAGTTCACCTGGCCATAGATGTAACAAACTTGATCATGTTGTATTCACCTGGCCATAGATGTAACAAACTTGATCATGTTGTATTCAGTTCACCTGGCCATAGATGTAACAAACTTGATCATGTTGTATTCACCTGGCCATAGATGTAACAAACTTGATCATGTTGTATTCACCTGGCCATAGATGTAACAAACTTGATCATGTTGTATTCACCTGGCCATAGATGTAACAAACTTGATCATGTTGTATTCACCTGGCCATAGATGTAACAAACTTGATCATGTTGTATTCACCTGGCCATAGATGTAACAAACTTGATCATGTTGTATTCAGTTCACCTGGCCATAGATGTAGCAAACTTGATCATGTTGTATTCAGTTCACCTGGCCATAGATGTAACAAACTTGATCATGTTGTATTCACCTGGCCATAGATGTAACAAACTTGATCATGTTGTATTCACCTGGCCATAGATGTAACAAACTTGATCATGTTGTATTCAGTTCACCTGGCCATAGATGTAACAAACTTGATCATGTTGTATTCAGTTCACCTGGCCATAGATGTAGCAAACTTGATCATGTTGTATTCAGTTCACCTGGCCATAGATGTAATAAACTTGATCATGTTGTATTCACCTGGCCATAGATGTAACAAACTTGATCATGTTGCATTCACCTGGCCATAGATGTAACAAACTTGATCATGTTGTATTCACCTGGCCATAGATGTAACAAACTTGATCATGTTGTATTCACCTGGCCATAGATGTAACAAACTTGATCATGTTGTATTCACCTGGCCATAGATGTAACAAACTTGATCATGTTGTATTCACCTGGCCATAGATGTAACAAACTTGATCATGTTGTATTCACCTGGCCATAGATGTAACAAACTTGATCATGTTGTATTCACCTGGCCATAGATGTAACAAACTTGATCATGTTGTATTCACCTGGCCATAGATGTAACAAACTTGATCATGTTGTATTCACCTGGCCATAGATGTAACAAACTTGATCATGTTGTATTCACCTGGCCATAGATGTAACAAACTTGATCATGTTGTATTCAGTTCACCTGGCCATAGATGTAACAAACTTGATCATGTTGTATTCAGTTCACCTGGCCATAGATGTAACAAACTTGATCATGTTGTATTCACCTGGCCATAGATGTAACAAACTTGATCATGTTGTATTCAGTTCACCTGGCCATAGATGTAACAAACTTGATCATGTTGTATTCACCTGGCCATAGATGTAACAAACTTGATCATGTTGTATTCACCTGGCCATAGATGTAACAAACTTGATCATGTTGTATTCACCTGGCCATAGATGTAACAAACTTGATCATGTTGTATTCACCTGGCCATAGATGTAACAAACTTGATCATGTTGTATTCACCTGGCCATAGATGTAACAAACTTGATCATGTTGTATTCACCTGGCCATAGATGTAACAAACTTGATCATGTTGTATTCAGTTCACCTGGCCATAGATGTAACAAACTTGATCATGTTGTATTCAGTTCACCTGGCCATAGATGTAACAAACTTGATCATGTTGTATTCACCTGGCCATAGATGTAACAAACTTGATCATGTTGTATTCAGTTCACCTGGCCATAGATGTAACAAACTTGATCATGTTGTATTCACCTGGCCATAGATGTAACAAACTTGATCATGTTGTATTCACCTGGCCATAGATGTAACAAACTTGATCATGTTGTATTCAGTTCACCTGGCCATAGATGTAACAAACTTGATCATGTTGTATTCACCTGGCCATAGATGTAACAAACTTGATCATGTTGTATTCACCTGGCCATAGATGTAACAAACTTGATCATGTTGTATTCACCTGGCTATAGATGTAACAAACAACATGATATACATACTATATCTAAGTTTGATCAAAGTTTTATTATAGTATGAGTGATATACATATGTGTTTTTAAAAAGTTCTCACGATCTACCATTATCTACCAATAATATTTGTATCAGCATTTTACTATATAAAGTAGTCCCTCTCTTATAAGACCACTTTACTGAATGCCACCCTTTTTATGGGGTCAGATATCAGATGCCTTGAGATAGTAAAATACTACTAAATTGTCCCCTCAATAGAGGTCAATCCTCTTATAAGACCTTTGTTTTTCATAGCAGAAGGGATAACCTTATAAGAGTATGACTACAATCAATTCAGTTACAGTTTGATGTTATGGTACCAGAGAAAAATAATTTTCTTTCTTTCTTTCTTTCTTTCTTTATAATTAAAACTTTATAATTAAAACTGTTGATGTAAATAAACAAGATATCATCTATATTTTGCAACAAAGTCATTGATTGTTTTCAATAATTGTTGGTGCGTTTTCAACTCAATCTGATGTAAGTCATTTTTGCCAGCGTGTTTACATGAGAAGTGTCTTGAACATGGAGAAGTAAACCATGCATTCTCCTCTTTGAGATGAATGATGACACGGCTACTGGTTGTGATATAAATCCTTGTATTTAAACACCTCAGTAACAAGTACACCTTCCTATGTGTAAACACTTCAGTAACAAGTACACCTTCCTATGTGTAAACACCTCAGTAACAAGTACACCTTCCTATGTGTAAACACTTCAGTAACAAGTACACCTTCCTATGTGTAAACACCTCAGTAACAAGTACACCTTCCTATGTGTAAACACTTCAGTAACAAGTACACCTTCCTATGTGTAAACACCTCAGTAACAAGTACACCTTCCTATGTGTAAACACTTCAGTAACAAGTACACCTTCCTATGTGTAAACATTTCAGTAACAAGTACACCTTCCTATGTGTAAACATTTCAGTAACAAGTACACCTTCCTATGTGTAAACACTTCAGTAACAAGTACACCTTCCTATGTGTAAACACTTCAGTAACAAGTACACCTTCCTATGTGTAAACACTTCAGTAACAAGTACACCTTCCTATGTGTAAACACCTCAGTAACAAGTACACCTTCCTATGTGTAAACACTTCAGTAACAAGTACACCTTCCTATGTGTAAACACTTCAGTAACAAGTACACCTTCCTATGTGTAAACACTTCAGTAACAAGTACACCTTCCTATGTGTAAACACCTCAGTAACAAGTACACCTTCCTATGTGTAAACACCTCAGTAACAAGTACACCTTCCTATGTGTAAACACTTCAGTAACAAGTACACCTTCCTATGTGTAAACACCTCAGTAACAAGTACACCTTCCTATGTGTAAACACCTCAGTAACAAGTACACCTTCCTATGTGTAAACACTTCAGTAACAAGTACACCTTCCTATGTGTAAACACCTCAGTAACAAGTACACCTTCCTATGTGTAAACACCTCAGTAACAAGTACACCTTCCTATGTGTAAACACTTCAGTAACAAGTACACCTTCCTATGTGTAAACACCTCAGTAACAAGTACACCTTCCTATGTGTAAACACCTCAGTAACAAGTACACCTTCTTATGTGTAAACACTTCAGTAACAAGTACACCTTCCTATGTGTAAACACCTCAGTAACAAGTACACCTTCCTATGTGTAAACACCTCAATAACAAGTACACCTTCCTATGTGTAAACACTTCAGTAACAAGTACACCTTCCTATGTGTAAACATTTCAGTAACAAGTACACCTTCCTATGTGTAAACACTTCAGTAACAAGTACACCTTCCTATGTGTAAACACCTCAGCAACAAGTACACCTTCCTATGTGTAAACACCTCAGTAATAAGTACACCTTCCTATGTGTAAACACTTCAGTAACAAGTACACCTTCCTATGTGTAAACACCTCAGTAACAAGTACACCTTCCTATGTGTAAACACCTCAGTAACAAGTACATCTTCCTATGTTTAAACACTTCAGTAACAAGTACACCTTCCTATGTGTAAACACTTCAGTAACAAGTACACCTTCCTATGTGTAAACACCTCAGTAACAAGTACACCTTCCTATGTGTAAACACTTCAGTAACAAGTACACCTTCCTATGTGTAAACACTTCAGTAACAAGTACACCTTCCTATGTGTAAACACTTCAGTAACAAGTACACCTTCCTATGTGTAAACACCTCAGTAACAAGTACACCTTCCTATGTGTAAACACCTCAGTAACAAGTACACCTTCCTATGTGTAAACACTTCAGTAACAAGTACACCTTCCTATGTGTAAACACCTCAGTAACATGTACATCTTCCTATGTGTAAACACTTCAGTAACAAGTACACCTTCCTATGTGTAAACACTTCAGTAACAAGTACACCTTCCTATGTGTAAATACCTCAGTAACAAGTACACCTTCCTATGTGTAAACACCTCAGTAACAAGTACACCTTCCTATGTGTAAACACTTCAGTAACAAGTACACCTTCCTATGTGTAAACACCTCAGTAACAAGTACACCTTCCTATGTGTAAACACTTCAGTAACAAGTACACCTTCCTATGTGTAAACATTTCAGTAACAAGTACACCTTCCTATGTGTAAACACCTCAGTAACAAGTACACCTTCCTATGTGTAAACATTTCAGTAACAAGCACACCTTCCTATGTGTAGGAATCAAACTGATAACTTTAATAGTACTAGGCACTGATTGTATAGGTAAAAGTCAATCATACCATAAGGTCACAAGAGGCCACTTATCTTATCCTAAACAAGAATGAATTGTGTTTTTCAACAAATTAAGTAAAGCGTACATACCTCTCCAAATAATGCCCCCGACATCTGTATTTCTGGAGGCGATACCAGTAACCCTCTATGTAATATACTTATAAAGTTAGACATATTGCTACCGTGCCACAGTAATTTATGATTCTCCATATTTACACTGCGAATTGCTGTGTCTTCACCAGGACGGCTCAGTTTGTAAATTGCATGTACCTCACTTGTTCTGCCTATTGAAATGGAAATAAAAGAATCTGTTGAACGTCACAACCCCTCACCTTAGGTAAATGGTCACCTTCCTTATCCAGCCCACTTTCAGATCCTCCCCCCCCCCCCCCCCCCCCCCCCCCCCCCCACCCCCCGAAGGTCTTCCTGAAGAAACTTAACTGAAATAAGCGGTCACCTCCGGAATGCGGTCAGCCATTTAGATCCCAAAATTATATTTTTCCTTAATTTAGCGGTCATGTCATGTGATCACAGTTATCTCCCTTGTGCCAATACACATTTTGCTGGTAAACGCTAAAATGTCCCAAAGGTAATTGTGTTAATTAGCAGTTGATTGGTATTGATTTTGGATTTCAACCTTGAGGTGTGAAAATTTACAGGTAAGTGAACAGGTGAGTAAATTTTATGGCTTTATATCCATGTCTGTTTAAAAAATTGCATTAATCTGTCAAAATGTCTCGAAAAGTGTTGATGCTTGAACAGCGACTTGAAGTTGTAAAACATTTGGAAAACGGTAAAAGTTCGAGAGAAATTGCACAAATAATGGGCGTTGGAAGGACACAGATACAAACTATTAACAAGAGGAAGGCGGAAATTTGGGAAGATTATGAGAATAACGTTTCATCAGACCGAAAACGAAAACGACACAAAACAGGGAGCGAAGAGATTAATGAGTTATGTTGGATTTGGTTCCAGGATGCTGTGCAGCGCAGGATGAACCCTTAGAAATGATGACTGTCGAAACAAAACAAACAACAATATCAGACTTTCTCAAACCAGTTTAATGACATGTAAATATTACTGACTTTTATTGTAAATATGAACAGTTGAACTTTTAGTGCTGCTTTTACCATTTTACCAATTAAATGTTAAGAGGAAGGCCTCCACGTGGCAAGAGCTGGAATCATTATATTTTTCAATATCCTTAATAGTTGCACATGTTAATAGGTATTGAAAATTGTAGTGGTCAACTTTCCTCATAATAGAAACTTGAACCTTGAATTAAAGGTCACCTCTTTTAAGCAGCCACTTTTGAATTTCACTTCAGTGGCTGATCAGGTTTAACTGCACATCATACATATATCATACTTACAATTAATATTCCTATCAGATTCTTATTCTTATATTAAAATTATATTCAAAAAGAGCACTGATTGATTGGTGTTTAACACCAACTCTAGCAGTATTTCAGCTATGTCGTAGTGTGAACAAATTCTTATAATAACTTAGACACCTACAAGATCCTTAGAAATAAAACAGATTGAAGTAAAAATAATTACACATGAAAATTGACCACAACAGTAAAGAGTCAGTTTCACATAACAAATATATATTGCATACTATATATAACATCTAATAAACTCCTCCAATAAAAACAGTGATGTCACAGATACACTAGTACTTACATGAAGCATGAATATATTTGAGTATATACTGAGATTCCACACAATCTTCATTAAGAAGTTGTATCTTACAACCAATGGCTTGATAGATGTAATCTAATGCATTCATACCTGAAAAATAGAAATAATATTATGTTCAATGCTTTATTTGTTCAATGGGAATTATCATGAAAAAAAAGCTTTAACAATGATGGTCTACAATTCAACCATTATACATAAAAACAAACAACTACCTCTCATGTAAAATTATTAACAGACATGTAGATGGAAATCCAGATCCTTGCCTGGGACAGGCACGAAAATGTGACAGGGTTAATTCAGATAGGATCTCAACCTCCTTCTCTTGATAATTAGGATCTACAATGGCAATACAGATGTAAACAAACAATAAAGATAAACACAGATTTACTTATTGATGTATTATGGGTGTTTTAAGTGAGGAAGTACTTGTTGTTCTACACCAACCAAGTAGGTAATTTTCAAGCTGTATCATGGAGAAAACAAATGACTTTTTGACGACATGATGATGATGTCTGCTTTGCACTAAAGCAGCATGCTATGTTTGATATTTATAGTGCTACCTAAACAGTTTATAGGTAAAACATGCAGCTCCATTCAGACACATTATCATGATTCTGAGTCAACAAGTCTTTGCTTTTACTATCTATGGCATCATGCCCTACTGTGGTCTAATCACTATTGTAGAATCTACTTAATGACTTACTAGACAATTTGGACTGTGCTCCAATCACTATTTTCTCAGCACATTCAATATCCAAGAGGTTAGATAAATATCTAAGTTCTTTCTTATACTTTTCCTTATTACAAATTGGTTCAATTTTCTCGTATACATAATCTCTTTGTGGTATGCAGTGGTAATAGTTATTTGTCAGCTTGGCAAGCTAAAAGTGAAAAGTAAAACAATTATAGGATATTTTTGACAAAAAAATAAATGTCTCCAAGCACAAAATTCTTTTTGATGGAGTAAAAAAAAAAAAAGACAAAATATTCTGATCAAACTGTGGTAGTGATCTGGAAATACTAATAGGGTCAATGGTTATTTTGAAGCATGCAATGTTATGAGGATCTCCCATTTAAAATGTAGGAAATGCACATACAAATGTTTTGATGAAATATTTTATGTCAAATAGGCTGTTATCAATGTATATGTAAGCACAAAAGCAGATCTTTTTAACAGATTTCTCAGCATCCCATTTAATTAAAACTGACTGGCAGTTTTTAATGAACATTCCATTGCTAATTATAAGCATGCTTTGAAAATGAGGAGACATTTTGTTTGAGTTCCTCTACAACCTAGTTACCTTTTCTCCACATTCTTGTGTTTTAACATTTTTGTCCTGTTGTGACATTGTGTAGGCTTGATTCAGATCTTCTAGTGTTTTAACATGAACCCTAAAATAATACAAAAAAAGATTGTTGTTTAACATCAGGTCAGTAGTATTACTGTTATACTTGTAACAATGACTTATAACAAGTCTAGAAACAATAAAATCTGGAAAAATAAAGTGATACTAGGATGGGCCTAAGGATAGACGTTTTGATTGTCAAACTAACAGTAAAGGTGAGAGAGCAGAGATGATAAGAAACAAGGTACCAACAATCAAACACTATATTCATATTGGAAAAATCCGCTATGTCTCTGATCAAATAAGTCTTTAAATGTTTTTAACAGCAAAATTCATAAAAGAACAACTTGCCCCCGATTAATTTTATAACATTTTGTAAATGTTAGTGCTTTTATTTATTTTGTTCACTTGTCCAATCGGCCAAGTAACTTACAACATTCACAAGCCCAAACCAAACTTTTATTTGTTTCTGGGCTAGCGGACTACTGCTAATATCAAGCCCTGTATACTTGTACCATATTAATTTACACATCCCTTTTAACTCCTATCCTCAATACATAGGTATACTTGTTCCTAATTAATTTACCCACATCCTCAATGTTATTATGTCTTTGTAATACTTGTTTCTAATTAATTTACCCATATCCTCAATGTTATTATGTCTTTGTAATACTTGTTCCTAATTAATTTACCCACATCCTCAATGTTATTATGTCTTTGTAATACTTGTTTCTAATTAATTTACCCATATCCTCAATGTTATTATGTCTTTGTAATACTTGTTCCTAATTAATTTACCCACATCCTCAATGTTATTATGTCTTTGTAATACTTGTTCCTAATTAATTTACCTATATCCTCAATGTTATTATGTCTTTATAATACTTGTTCCTAATTAATTTACCTATATCCTCAATGTTATTATATCTTCGTACTTGTTCCTAATTAATTTACCCACATCCTCAATGTTATTATGTCTTTGTACTTGTTCCTAATTAATTTACCCACATCCTCAATGTTATTATGTCTTTGTAATACTTGTTCCTAATTAATTTACCCACATCCACAATGTTATTATACTTGTTCCTAATTAATTTACCCACATCTACAATGTTATTATACTTGTTCCTAATTAATTTACCCACATCCACAATGTTATTATACTTGTTCCTAATTAATTTACCCACATCTACAATGTTATTATACTTGTTCCTAATTAATTTACCCACATCCACAATGTTATTATACTTGTTCCTAATTAATTTACCCACATCCACAATGTTATTATGTCTTTGTAATACTTGTTCCTAATTAATTTACCCACATCCACAATGTTATTATACTTGTTCCTAATTAATTTACCCACATCCTCAATGTTATTATGTCTTTGTAATACTTGTTCCTAATTAATTTACCCACATCCTCAATGTTATTATGTCTTTGTAATACTTGTTCCTAATTAATTTACCCACATCCTCAATGTTATTATGTCTTTGTAATACTTGTTTCTAATTAATTTACGCACATCCTCAATGTTATTATGTCTTTGTAATACTTGTTCCTAATTAATTTACCCACA
The DNA here is from genome assembly GCA_963383655.1 of Bathymodiolus septemdierum. NCBI lineage: Eukaryota > Metazoa > Mollusca > Bivalvia > Mytilida > Modiolidae > Bathymodiolus > Bathymodiolus septemdierum. The sequence continues at coordinate 11,923,016 of OY726519.1, read as the reverse complement.
TCCTCAATGTTATTATGTCTTTGTAATACTTGTTTCAAATTAATTTACCCATATCCTCAATGTTATTATGTCTTTGTAATACTTGTTCCTAATTAATTTACCCACATCCTCAATGTTATTATGTCTTTGTAATACTTGTTCCTAATTAATTTACCTATATCCTCAATGTGATTATGTCTTTATAATACTTGTTCCTAATTAATTTACCCATATCCTCAATGTTATTATGTCTTTGTAATACTTGTTTCTAATTAATTTACCTATATCCTCAATGTTATTATATCTTCGTACTTGTTCCTAATTAATTTACCCACATCCTCAATGTTATTATGTCTTTGTACTTGTTCCTAATTAATTTACCCAAATCCTCAATGTTATTATGTCTTTGTAATACTTGTTCCTAATTAATTTACCCACATCCACAATGTTATTATGTCTTTGTAATATTTGTTCCTAATTAATTTACCCACATCCACAATGTTATTATACTTGTTCCTAATTAATTTACCCACATCCTCAATGTTATTATGTCTTTGTAATACTTGTTCCTAATTAATTTACCCACATCCACAATGTTATTATACTTGTTCCTAATTAATTTACCCACATCCTCAATGTTATTATGTCTTTGTAATACTTGTTCCTAATTAATTTACCCACATCCTCAATGTTATTATGTCTTTGTAATACTTGTTCCTAATTAATTTACCCATATCCTCAATGTTATTATGTCTTTGTAATACTTGTTTCTAATTAATTTACCCACATCCTCAATGTTATTATGTCTTTGTAATACTTGTTCCTAATTAATTTACCCACATCCTCAATGTTATTATGTCTTTGTAATACTTGTTTCAAATTAATTTACCCATATCCTCAATGTTATTATGTCTTTGTAATACTTGTTCCTAATTAATTTACCCACATCCTCAATGTTATTATGTCTTTGTAATACTTGTTCCTAATTAATTTACCTATATCCTCAATGTTATTATGTCTTTATAATACTTGTTCCTAATTAATTTACCCATATCCTCAATGTTATTATGTCTTTGTAATACTTGTTTCTAATTAATTTACCTATATCCTCAATGTTATTATATCTTCGTACTTGTTCCTAATTAATTTACCCACATCCTCAATGTTATTATGTCTTTGTACTTGTTCCTAATTAATTTACCCACATCCTCAATGTTATTATGTCTTTGTAATACTTGTTCCTAATTAATTTACCCACATCCACAATGTTATTATGTCTTTGTAATATTTGTTCCTAATTAATTTACCCACATCCACAATGTTATTATACTTGTTCCTAATTAATTTACCCACATCCTCAATGTTATTATGTCTTTGTACTTGTTCCTAATTAATTTACCCACATCCACAATGTTATTATGTCTTTGTAATACTTGTTCCTAATTAATTTACCCACATCCACAATGTTATTATACTTGTTCCTAATTAATTTACCCACATCCTCAATGTTATTATGTCTTTGTAATACTTGTTCCTAATTAATTTACCCACATCCACAATGTTATTATACTTGTTCCTAATTAATTTACCCACATCCACAATGTTATTATACTTGTTCCTAATTAATTTACCTATATCCTCAATGTTATTATGTCTTTGTAATACTTGTTCCTAATTAATTTACCCACATCCTCAATGTTATTATACTTGTTCCTAATTAATTTACCCACATCCTCAATGTTATTATACTTGTTCCTAATTAATTTACCCACATCCTCAATGTTATTATGTCTTTGTAATACTTGTTCCTAATTAATTTACCTATATCCTCAATGTTATTATGTCTTTGTAATACTTGTTTTTAATTAATTTACCCACATCCTCAATGTTATTATGTCTTTGTAATACTTGTTCCTAATTAATTTACCCACATCCTCAATGTTATTATGTCTTTGTAATACTTGTTCCTAATTAATTTACCCACATCCTCAATGTTATTATGTCTTTGTAATACTTGTTCCTAATTAATTTACCCACATCCTCAATGTTATTATGTCTTTGTACTTGTTCCTAATTAATTTACCCACATCCTCAATGTTATTATGTCTTTGTAATACTTGTTCCTAATTAATTTACCCACATCCTCAATGTTATTATACTTGTTCCTAATTAATTTACCCACATCTACAATGTTATTATACTTGTTCCTAATTAATTTACCTATATCCTCAATGTTATTATGTCTTTGTAATACTTGTTCCTAATTAATTTACCCACATCCTCAATGTTATTATGTCTTTGTAATACTTGTTCCTAATTAATTTACCCACATCCTCAATGTTATTATACTTGTTCCTAATTAATTTACCTATATCCTCAATGTTATTATGTCTTTGTAATACTTGTTCCTAATTAATTTACCCACATCCACAATGTTATTATACTTGTTCCTAATTAATTTACCCACATCCACAATGTTATTATACTTGTTCCTAATTAATTTACCTATATCCTCAATGTTATTATGTCTTTGTAATACTTGTTCCTAATTAATTTACCTATATCCTCAATGTTATTATGTCTTTGTAATACTTGTTTTTAATTAATTTACCCACATCCTCAATGTTATTATGTCTTTGTAATACTTGTTCCTAATTAATTTACCCACATCTACAATGTTATTATACTTGTTCCTAATTAATTTACCTATATCCTCAATGTTATTATGTCTTTGTAATACTTGTTCCTAATTAATTTACCTATATCCTCAATGTTATTATGTCTTTGTAATACTTGTTTTTAATTAATTTACCCACATCCTCAATGTTATTATGTCTTTGTAATACTTGTTCCTAATTAATTTACCCACATCCTCAATGTTATTATACTTGTTCCTAATTAATTTACCCACATCCACAATGTTATTATACTTGTTTCTAATTAATTTACCCACATCCTCAATGTTATTATGTCTTTGTAATACTTGTTCCTAATTAATTTACCTATATCCTCAATGTTATTATGTCTTTGTAATACTTGTTTTTAATTAATTTACCCACATCCTCAATGTTATTATGTCTTTGTAATACTTGTTCCTAATTAATTTACCCACATCTACAATGTTATTATACTTGTTCCTAATTAATTTACCTATATCCTCAATGTTATTATGTCTTTGTAATACTTGTTTCTAATTAATTTACCCATATCCTCAATGTTATTATGTCTTTGTAATACTTGTTCCTAATTAATTTACCCACATCCACAATGTTATTATGTCTTTGTAATACTTGTTCCTAATTAATTTACCCATATCCTCAATGTTATTATGTCTTTGTAATACTTGTTCCTAATTAATTTACCTATATCCTCAATGTTATTATGTCTTTGTAATACTTGTTCCTAATTAATTTACCTATATCCTCAATGTTATTATGTCTTTGTAATACTTGTTTCTAATTAATTTACCCATATCCTCAATGTTATTATGTCTTTGTAATACTTGTTCCTAATTAATTTACCTATATCCTCAATGTTATTATGTCTTTGTAATACTTGTTCCTAATTAATTTACCCATATCCTCAATGTTATTATGTCTTTGTAATACTTGTTTCAAATTAATTTACCTATATCCTCAATGTTATTATGTCTTTGTAATACTTGTTCCTAATTAATTTACCCATATCCTCAATGTTATTATGTCTTTGTAATACTTGTTCCTAATTAATTTACCCACATCCTCAATGTTATTATGTCTTTGTAATATTTGCATACCAATTCTATTATAGGTAGAGATGAAAAAAGGTAATATTTCACTGACTAATAATACTCACCCTATTTCTACTAAAATCTTCCTAGCTTCAATCAGAGTTTCTCTTTTCAGCCTTCCAAAAGGCATTAGATTGTAATTTAATCCCTGCTTGTTTATGGCAGCCTCCATCATTTTTATGCTACTCTGAATAAATAAAAATACAATGTTTCTCTGTTTGTAACTATTTACAAGAGATTATAATATTAATGTTTAATACAAAATATGTCCATTCACAGTCTAAAAATATTGGGGTTATCATAAAACTGAGTACAAATTTTATATTACACATGTATCTTCTATCTAAAGTATTTTCTCTGGAACAAGTACATTTTCATGGCGTCAACAAATAGACTGAATCTGACTAATCTATGTAAATTTATAAATGAAAGGGTGTGTCCTCCTAGCTAACTGTTTTCCTGTGTTCTAATATTGTATATATATTGTATATATTGTATATAATTGTGTCTATGTCTTCTCTGTACCTATGTCATTTGGTGATGAGAATAAAGATATATATATTATAAACACATAAAAACAGTTTTTGATGTAATATTTCCATGTATATCATGTTGATTGGCCTAAAGAAATGTAATCAAAACAGAAAATGAGTATGAGGACTAATTAATACAACATAAAACCTACCATTTCTTTGACGAGATCTTGAACATACTGAGGCAACTTGGAGGGAATGTCAGTCTTGAGAGTAAAATCAATTTTGACAGGTTTTGCTGATGTTCTTTCTGGTTCCACTAATCTGTACTTCTTAGGTTGTTTTTCAAACCTGAAAAAAAAATTCAGTCAACAAAGTTTTAATTATTTAGAAAGATTTCAATTCTAAACATAACTACAATATTCCATAATTTTAATTTCCACAATCAACAATGTGTTATATGGATTTTTCATAACGGCGGCCGGAAATTTTGCATGAAATTGAGTATTTAGTTTTTCACAATTATTTTGTCTTTTTTGGAAAAAAAAAATGCTTTTTCCAAAATTCACTCCGGTCTGATCAGTTTTCATTATTAATGTATCATTGTTTACTTCCGTCTGTTACTGTCAAAATGGATTACGAAGAAAACATGGAAAATGCTTGTTATGCAACGAATGATGACACTCCTATATGAACCAAAGATTGAATCATCTTGTGTTGTTGTATAAATAGTGTAACTGTATAAGGATTATGTCTCTAAATACATATAATAACTAGAGGTGTCACACACCTTTCATTCTGCTTTGAGAAAACTTAATACACAACCTTCCATACATGTAGATGCTTCCTACCAAGTTTCGGTTCATATGGCTAAGCAGTTTCAAAGGAGAAGATTTTCTAGAAATCGACCAATCGGAAACAAGAATTGCATGTGGTGGCCATGTTTGCTAACCGATCGGGATGAAATGAGCAATCTTCATAGAGGACATTCCATAGATGCTTCCTACCAAGTTTTGGTGGTAGCCATGTTTGACCAGAGGCTCTCAAGAGCCTGTATCGTTCACCTGGTAATAAAAAAAACCAATTGGTCCTATGTAAAAACTATGTCCTGCAGTGGTAGCCATCTTGGAATTATGATCAACATAAAAAACACAAAGTTTGTAAAAGACCTTCCAATGATTGATGCACAGTTTAGGTTCAATCAGTGCAATAGCTTCAGAGAAGAATATATTTCTGTATTTTCCCCATATGATTCTGTGTTAATACTATGACCTGTGGTGGCAGCCATCTTGGATTTCCGATCGGCATAAAAAACAGAGGACCTTCCAATGATCATTCCTGGGCAGTTTGGTTTCAATTATCCAAGTGGTTTCAGAGAAGAAGTGTTTTGAAACATTTTTCCCATAGGGTCCAATGTTAAACTAAGTCCTGCCGTAGCCGCCATTTTGAATTTCATACCGGAACAAAAAACGTAAAGTTTGTAGAGGACCATCTAATGAACATTCATGTACAGTTTGGCTTTAATCATATTTGTAGTTTCTGAGAAGAAGGCATTTGAATATTTTCCCATAGGGTCCAATGTTAATCTATGTCCTGCGGTGGCGACCATCTTGGATTTCCGATCGGCATAAAAAACAGAAAGTTTGTAGAGGACCTTCCAATGATCATTCCTGGGCAGTTTGGTTTCAACTGTCCAAGTGGTTTCAGAGAAGAAGCATTTTGAAACATTTTTGCCATAGGGTCCAATGTTAAACTAAGTCCTGCCGTAGCCGCCATTTTGAATTTCATATCGGAACAAAAAACCTTAAGATTGTAGAGGACCATCCAATGAACATTCATGTACAGTTTGGCTTTAATTTGTAGTTTCTGAGAAGAAGACATTTGAACATTTTCCCATAGGGTCCAATGTTAATCTATGTCCTGTGGTGGCGGCCATCTTGAATTTTCGATCGGCATAAAAAAACAGAAACTTTGTAGAGGACCTTCCAATGATCATTCCTGGGCAGTTTGGTTTCAATTATCCAAGTGGTTTCAGAGAAGAACCGTTTTGAAACATTTTTCCCATAGGGTCCAATGTTAAACTAAGTCCTGCCGTAGCCGCCATTTTGAATTTCATATCGGAACAAAAAACCTAAAGTTTGTAGAGGACCATCCAATGAACATTCATGTACAGTTTGGCTTTAATCATATTTGTAGTTTCTGAGAAGAAGGCATTTGAACATTTTCCCATAGGGTTCAATGTTAATCTATGTATTGCGGTGGTGGCCATCTTGGATTTCCCATCGGCATAAAAAACATAAAATTTGTAGACGGCCTTCCAATGATCATTCCTGGGCAGTTTGGTTTCAACTGTCCAAGTGGTTTCAGAGAAGAAGCGTTTTGAAACATTTTCCCCATAGGGTCCAATGTTAAACTAAGTCCTGCCGTAGCCGCCATTTTGAATTTCATATCGGAACAAAAAACGTTAAGTTTGTAGAGGACCATCCAATGAACATTCATGTACAGTTTGGCTTTAATCATATTTGTAGTTTCTGAGAAGAAGGCATTTGAACATTTTCCCATAGGGTTCAATGTTAATCTATGTATTGCAGTGGTGGCCATCTTGGATTTCCCATCGGCATAAAAAACATAAAATTTGTAGACGGCCTTCCAATGATCATTCCTGGGCAGTTTGGTTTCAACTGTCCAAGTGGTTTCAGAGAAGAAGCGTTTTGAAACATTTTCCCCATAGGGTCCAATGTTAAACTAAGTCCTGCCGTAGCCGCCATTTTGAATTTCATATCGGAACAAAAAACCTTAAGTTTGTAGAGGACCATCCAATGAACATTCATGTACAGTTTGGCTTTAATCATATTTGTAGTTTCTGAGAAGAAGGCATTTGAACATTTTCCCATAGGGTCCAATGTTAATCTATGTCCTGCGGTGGTGGCCATCTTGGATTTCCGATCGGCATAAAAAACACACATCTTGTAGAGGACCTTCCAATGATCATTCCTGGGCAGTTTGGTTTCAATTATCCAAGTGGTTTCAGAGAAGAAGCGTTTTGAAACATTTTTCCCATAGGGTCCAATGTTAAACTAAGTCCTGCCGTAGCCGCCATTTTGAATTTCATACCGGAACAAAAAACGTACAGTTTGTAGAGAACCATCTAATGAACATTCATGTACAGTTTGGCTTTAATCATATTTGTAGTTTCTGAAAAGAAGGCATTTGAATATTTTCCCATAGGGTTCAATGTTAATCTATGTCCTGCGGTGGCGGCCATCTTGGATTTCCGATCGGCATAAAAAACAGAAAGTTGTAGAGGACCTTCCAATGATCATTCCTGGGCAGTTTGGTTTCAACTGTCCAAGTGGTTTCAGAGAAGAAGCGTTTTGAAACATTTTTGCCATAGGGTCCAATGTTAAACTAAGTCCTGCCGTAGCCGCCATTTTGAATTTCATATCGGAACAAAAAACCTTAAGATTGTAGAGGACCATCCAATGAACATTCATGTACAGTTTGGCTTTAATCATATTTGTAGTTTCTGAGAAGAAGGCATTTGAACATTTTCCCATAGGGTCCAATGTTAATCTATGTCCTGCGATGGCGGCCATCTTGGATTTCCGATCGGCATAAAAAACAGTAACTTGGTAAAGGACATTCCAATGATCATTCATTTACAGTTTGGGTTCAGTCAGTTCATTAGTTTCAGAGAAGAAGATCTTTGAAATTTCAGCCAATCAGAGCATATTATTGGCCCTGGCAGCCATATTGAATATCCGACTGGAACGAAAAACAGTAACTTTGTAGAGGACCATCCAAGGAACATTCCTGCTAAGTTCGGTTCCAATCGGCCAAGTGGTTTCGGAGAAGAAGCTTGAAATGTGAAAAGTTTACAGACGACAGACGACGGACGCCAAGTGATGGCAATAGTTCACCTGGACCTATGGTCCAGGTGAACTAATAACCGATCGGGACGAAATGAGCAATCTTCATAGAGGACATTCCATAGATGATTCCTACCAAGTTTCGGTGGTAGCTATGCTTGTTAACCAATCGGGACGAAATGAGCAATCTTCATAGAGGACATTCCATAGATGCTTCCTACCAAGTTTCGGTTCATTTGGCCAAGCGGTTTCAGAGGAGAAGATTTCTAAAAATCGGCCAATCAGAAACAAGAATTGCCTGTAGCAGCCATGTTTGGTAATGGATCACAACAAAATGTGCACTCTTTAGAAAGGACCTTCCATAGATGCTTCCTACCAAGTTTCAGTTCATTTGGTTGAGGGTTTTCAGAGGAGAAGATTAAAATGTGAAAAGTAAACAGATGACAGACGACCGACATGAAGTGATGGCAAAAGCCCATATTGCCTTTGGCAAAGCTTGATAAAAAGAATATTAAAATGTGAATACCTACTTGTAATGTATAGAATAAACATGTTACACTATATCAGCATTAGTTAATTTCTAAGGAAGATAATATCAAGAGTTATCTTTCTTTTAACAGAGGAGAAGATTTTTTTGAAATCAACCAATCAGAAACAAGAATTGCCTGTGGCGGTCATGTTTAATAACGGATCGGGACAAAATGAGCAGTCTTTATAGAAGACCTTCCATAGATGCTTCCTACCAAGTTTCGGTTCATTTGGCCAAGCGGTTTCAGAGGAGAAGATTTTTAAAAAATCGGCCAATCAGAAAGAAGAATTGTCTGTGGTGGCCATGTTTGGTAATGGATCGGGACGAAATGAGCAATCTTTATAGAGGACCTTCCATAGATGCTTCATACCAAATTTCAGTTCAATTGGCTTTGCAATTTCAGAGGAGAAGATTAAAATGTGAAAAGTTAACGGACGACGGACGCCAAGTGATAGCAAAAGCTCACATTGCCTTTGGCAAGGTGAGCTAAAAACGTAGATATAATATGACATTATTGCATCATATCCCAAATCAAGCTACATGGTTTCTGAAAACAATCAGCTCTCACAAATATGAAGAAATGCGCATTGAAGTATATGATAAATAGGTTATGATATTGCATTTTTCATATCACATGCCATATCAACCCTTGGGCCTTCGGCTCTTGGGCTAATATGGGCGTCTCGGGTTGATATGACATGTGATATGAAAAATGCCATATAATAATCTATAATTACTGTTAATTACTGATATAGACAAAGTAAATATGTAACTAATCATTGAAACTTACGACTTAACATTCGACCAATAATTCCCTGTTTTTGATCTAAATATCTTCCCAAATTCTGTAATGGCCTCTGCTTTCTTCTGGAATGGCGTGTGTTGATATTGACCATTAGAACCAATTCTTCCCCAGCGGGTAAATAAAATATACAGATCCTGAGCTTTCTGATAAACTACCTACAATTTAAATACAATTTTTTTGCATTAATGATATAAAACTAGACTATTATTTCCTTATTTAAGTAAAATTATTCTTTCACTAAAATATATTGTTGCCTTCTTACTCTTTGACAGATGTGTAGTATCTTTCTTATTTCAACCACATTTTTTCATGATTAAATGCAAACCACATCTTGTCCCACGTAATTGCTAAAGAATTCAAGGTTATATTTTTACACAAAAATAAACATCTTCAATCCCCCAGCCAACACACACTTCTTCACCCATGAGAAAGATAAATTGTAATCCAATTTAAAATGTTGAAAGGATTTCACAAAACTCAATACTCACCTGCATTTTATAAAAGTTATACATCCCCCATACACCATATGAGACATCTACTTTAGACAATGTTACATCATAGGGTATCTTCTGTGACTCGTCCATCACAACCTCCCTTAAAATAAATATAAATGTGTAAATACAGTTATGTATTTTTTAATTATCAAACAATTGCACTTTTTATGGTGTTTTAGATTCATGACTTTTTCTGCCTCTTCACCATTTCTATTTTATACAGCTGGTAGTTTAACACTATTTCATTATGTCTCCTCAATAAAAAATATTTGATGAATGTTTTGCAGGACTGTGTTTGAAGTGATAATGAGAGCAAGCTAACACGAGACTCAAAATAAAACAACAATAGACAAAAGATATTTCTATTCTTAGTAATGGACGCCATCTTGAATAGAGGATGGGGCTACCACCCAAGGATCATCCCAGCCAAATTTGGTTCTGTAGTTTCAGAGGAGAAGATTTAAATGTGATCTTTCATCAAAATGTGCCTAACTTGCATAATCGGTATAAATCGGCAAAATGAAATATTTCACAGAAAAATCTGGAATATTAAATTACTCATTGCCATGTAGCTGCAGTTAAAATTTGAGCTCATTTTGATTTATAAGAAAGCAGTGATGGAAAATTTAAGAAATTTCTATATTTAGTAATATCCACCATTTTGAAAGGAAGGCATAAATTTGAAAGGGGATCACCTAAGATCAATCCCATGTATCATAAAGTATATAAATATTTATAACCTACCCAACAGCCTTGTATTCACAGCAATAATCGACTTTGGAGATGATTTCATCATCTACTTCCATGTCCTGTTCTCTGATAGATTTTAAATATTCTTCTGAGTCAGCTTTGTAGTCTACAGATAATGGCACAGGTAAACTGTCTTTAACTTCTATTGATGGAAATACTGGTTTCTCCTATAATTAAAGACAACTAGGAATCAATGATGTCATAGGGGTTAATTACCTGTTTGATTTAAACCTACACCAAATTCAATATCTTATTTGAACTTCCCAGCTTCAAATTCTTTTTTTTGTCTGAAGAAATGCAGTATACATTTTTCAATAATATTTTGTTTTTTTTAATTTATTACTCTATTCTTCCTTTTTTATTCAAAATTTTGTCTTTCAATGACTAATGAAACAAGAGGCTCACCTGGTTATTTTTGTACATCGTTATGTATGGAAGTCATATCATGTTACATTTCTATCACATGTGTTCTCAGAAAACAAATTTGACATTTCAGTCAAAAAGAAAGCATATTTGTCCCTATCAGGATGTAAACAACCAAATGGAACAAAAATTATAATACCTTCAGCAGGCCCTGCCTCTGCAAAGTTTTTTTTCCATGTGGTCCACTGGTTCGAAATATGAAAATCTTGCAGCAGATGGACGACAATGGACACTTAAGGGATAACAATACCAAATTTGACAATAAGGTCCAGGTGAGTTTAAATTAAAATAAATTATTTGTTTCAGAGTTCAAATTAATTTTTAGATTACATAATTCATTTGGTTAATTGAAACCAACAAGCATTAATGTTTTGTTACATAAAAAAAACGAATTTTGTGTTAGACAGGTATATTTGATGTTGATTCTCACCTGATCTACAGACATCAGGAACAACAAGTTCAATTATAACAGATTACACTACAGTTAATAAGATTACAGTAATATAAAAGAGGAAAAATAAAATACAATACCATTGTAGCAACGTTTACTCCAGATAGGTTTTGTAACCTCCTGGCTAATTTTGATGCTCCTCGAATTAAAGCATGATCCAAAGGAGATAACCCAGCATTGTCTTTTTTCTGAATGTCTGCTGCAACTTTAGCCAGCACAAATAACATTTCTTCATTATCAAATGTTCCGTAGTCTAGCGGACACACAAGATGATGTACTGCTGTCCATCCCTGAGAATCTGCAGCATTTACATTAACATCACTCGTCTTCTCAACTGTTTCAAATTCTGATATAAAAGATGAAATATAAATTGATATCTGATTTTTATTTTTTAATTAATTAATATACTGACAGATACATGTAAAAAAGACAAATCCAAACTATCTAGGTTAGAAGAGATTATAAAACAAAGGGACAATCTATATATAAAAACAACAGTAAAACAGAAGTTTCTATAGTATGATTTCTTACAAACCCCAGCAGTAAGATCAGGTATAGGGGTAGCATCTTCTGTAGCATTAATTACACCCTCAATAAGTCTGATAGCAATTAAAAGAAATACTAAAACGTCTACATGCAAACAGTGGAGACAAGATTTAAAAAAAAAACTTTCAGAACCATTTTAAAAGTTATATAGCAAAACTCATCTACCAAGAATTTGGGAATGTATTATATCAAGGTCGACAGATTTATACGTTTGTATCTATTAGCTCTACCAATGTTAATCTTATCATGAACAAAACTTTGATAATTTGATGAAAGGTGCATTTAGAATATGCAACTCAAGTAATCATTGACATATTGCTGGCATGTAAATCTGACTAGAATCTATCAAGTAATCATTGACATATTGCTGGCATGTAAATCTGACTAGAATCTATCAAGTAATCATTGACATATTGCTGGCATGTAAATCTGACTAGAATCTATCAAGTAATCATTGACATATTGCTGGCATGTAAATCTGACTAGAATCTATCAAGTAATCATTGACATATTGCTGGCATGTAAATCTGACTAGAATCTATCAAGTAATCATTGACATATTGCTGGCATGTAAATCTGACTAGAATCTATCAAGTAATCATTGACATATTGCTGGCATGTACATCTGACTAGAATCTATCAAGTAATCATTGACATATTGCTGGCATGTAAATCTGACTAGAATCTATCAAGTAATCATTGACATATTGCTGGCATGTAAATCTGACTAGAATCTATCCAGTAATCATTGACATATTGCTGGCATGTACATCTGACTAGAATCTATCAAGTAATCATTGACATATTGCTGGCATGTAAATCTGACTAGAATCTATCAAGTAATCATTGACATATTGCTGGCATGTACATCTGACTAGAATCTATCAAGCAATCATTGACATATTGCTGGCATGTAAATCTGACTAGAATCTATCAAGTAATCATTGACATATTACTAGCATGTAAATCTGACTAGAATCTATCCAGTAATCATTGACATATTGCTGGCATGTAAATCTGACTAGAATCTATCAAAGAATTAAGTCATTGTGTGCTAATAACAACATACTTCTTTTTGTACATTTTCAAGGGACATAATTCTTATAATCATTGACAAAAATCTAAATTTCCTTTCTCTTCTCAAGGATCATTGCTGTGAAGTTTGATTTCATTATGTTCAGCATTAGAAGATTAAGTAGAAAACAAAAGTAATGAGAACTGATGATAAGTAATAGTGGTATTTGGTGAGCTAAAGAAAATGAAAAATAAAAGTAGAAAAGTTCATTAAACAATTGTGACAAAAATAAATTGCTCCCTACTGGCAAGTTTTATCTACTCTATATATAAATGTTTTTGTTTGTTTGCTTTTATGGTGTGCTGACACAACAGTTCCTAATTTGATATATGTTTAAAAAATAAAATGTTAACTAGCTAATGGTGTTGCTGAATTTTATTTACTTTTGTCATCTTCACGGGAATTATCGCTTAAATGCAGACTTGCCAACTGACCCACTTTTGGCGGGTAACACCTGCAAAAACGCCCCATCACCCGCTCCGCGTCATCGTTTTCACCCGCAAAATTACCCACCAAAAATTGATGCCAAATTGGTAAAGAAAGATAACTCTAATTCAATTAAAATCGGATGTACAACGCTAGATGGCGCTTTTCTTAGGAACGGATGTAATCAACAAAAAATCGCCGCTAGACAATTTGGCGAGTTGTTTTTATAATCATAATGAATTAGATTTAAGAAATGGCTTCTTCAGGGAGGAAGAGTTCTTTGTCTGAGCCCTGTACAAGTACACCATCAAAACGCAAAAAATATGTTTGCAAATATCAGCACTTCTGGGAGAAAGAGTTTACGTGGTTAAAAAAAACCGATACTGGTGTCGGTGAAGACATGGCACACTGCAAACTTTGTAATACCAATTTTTCAGTCGCTGCCGGTGCTCTTTATGATGTTAAACGACATGCCAAGAGTTCCACTCATGTTACTGCTGTAGAGGCGTCCTCAAAAACCAAGAGTATAACCAACTTTGTTGATAAGAAATCGTCCAGTGTTATATTATCTGAGACATTATTCAGCAATTTTGTGGCTGAACACAATTTGCCTTTTTCATTGGCAGACCACTTCACAAAATCACTACCAAAGCTATGTAAGTGACTATTACGACTTTAAGCCATCACCTGATGTTCTTAAAAGTGCTAAGATGGCATGTGTTAATTACAATCTGAGTCTGAAATAAATTGTGTAACTGGTATTATTATATCATTCTTTCTATATATGTATGAACATATTTTCCAACATTCCATAACTTTTCTTCAAAATGGCTCGTCACGCGCTATGACCCACCATCACAGTCCTGGCTGGTGGGTCATGACCCACCATAGCATATCAAGAGGTTGGCAGGTCTGTTAAATGTTGGGAGAATTTGGTAATAACTCCTGCTCACTGTTGATAAGTCCAGCTCAGCTCACACGAACTTTGATACGAGTTTTGCTTATGGAGTCAGCAGGTAGATATAGCGGGAGGGAAGGATGATGAAATGGGTTATAAATCGTTGTGATCGATGGTGGGAATAGCTGTTGGGCTGTGGGCAAGGAGAAGGGTGTTGGTCATACCCAGATAATGAACATTCTTTAAAGAAAACGTGAGATTCAATCGACGATTTTGAAAACAATGTTTCCAGTTCAACATCGTGTTACTGGAAATTGTACTTTTGTTTATTAAATATCTTTCTTTATCTATTTGTATGCTTTATTCAAATCATATCAGATTGAGATAAACATAACATGTAATTAAAAATGTTTATTTACAACTACTGTAGAATATTTCGTCAAATAATCAAACCCCTTCATATAAAGGTCACCTGTATATAGTGGTCATTTTGTCAAACTCCCCCAGGTGACCACTATAGACAGGTTTGACTGTACTGCACATATACATAACGTACCTTCATCAGATTTCTTTTCCTCTGTTGTCGATTGTTTTGATCCTCTACTATTAAGTGAAGGAAATCTTTCTGGAGAGATTTCATCTTCATCACCCTGATTATCTTCTTCTTCATCATCGTCACCAACTTCATCTGTATCATGGTCATCATCATTATCATCTCCTCCTTCCTCTTCTTCATCTACAAAACAACAGAAATTCATTTATTTTCTTTCTTTCTTAATGATGACAAGATAATGTTTTTTTTACTTCCTATTTTCCTGTAAATGATTGATAAGATTATTGTTTAACGTCCAGCGAGCAGTATTTCAGCTAAATCAGACCTGATTTGGCAAAGAGGGAAAAAAAAAACCTGAAATTTTGAAAAGTAGGGTTGCTTTACGACCGGGGGTTATGGGGTAAATGATGCAATATTCCCTTATCCACCTTCAAGTGAACGCCCTGAGCAGCTCTGTGGGTGTGAGCCTCGAGCACCGTAACCAGAACACAGTATTCCAATAACAGTTCTTCATGGTTATAATAAGAATATTTAAGATGGGATAAGAAGAAAGACAGCAAACCTTACAAAAAATGTTAATGAATTGTAAATGCCATGAAATCAACTAAAACTTATCTTATGTTATAAAAACGTCCCCCTGTCTGCCCTCATTTCACAGTAAATATTTAGATAAAATGTTATAGAAACACCCTCCTCTCTGCCCTCATTTCACAGTAAATATTTAGATAATTTGACAGTTTTTATGTACATAGTATCACAAAATATTTAGTAATGAAAGTAAATGGAAATGAAATGATTTGGTTCTATAGTTGTACTTAATTTTAACTATGATACACTCAAATGTAACTTTTTCTTCTGTCAGAATTACATGGAAGTTACGTCTTCCCTTGATATCTTACCATTTTCTTCTTCCTGAGATCCTTCATCTTCATTATCATTCTCACTGTCATCTTCATTATCATCATCTTCATTTATTTCTGTAATATTGAATACCTGTCTTGACAGCTGTCTGGACAATTGGTGTTTCTCAACTTTGGCTGTTTTGTTACCATCAGCAACATAGGTGGGATTCAATAAGATCTTTACCATAACTAGATCATTCTAAAGTAAGAAAACAAAAATAATTAACAATTAAGATTTGATTTGATTTGATTTGATTTATTGTGTTTAATGCCACTTTCAGCAATATTTCAGCTATATCATGGCGACTAGTTTTAGTGGTGGAAGAAGCCGGAGTAATTAACAATTAACAATTAGAAATAAACTTCAAAGATAATAGTAATCCAAGTATCATGAAATGAATTTAAGCAAATGTGAAGTACTAATATATACAGAGATGTCCCCTCCATCATCAATGTGTGGACTAAATATGGTGAACCTAGGTTGTATGGCAATGTAATTACGAGAAATTTTATGTATACTTAGGAAAGTCAGTAGATTATGATGTAAATTTAGGCTGTACCCACCATGATTCTGATCCATACAAAATATTAATAGTTTGTAAGGGACAATCAATTGACCATTCATGTACAGTTTGGAATAAATCAAATTTCTTTTTTTCATTTCCCATAGGATCCTATGTTAAAACTGTGACCTGCTACTAAGGCAGACATCTTAGATTTCCAACTAATGCAAAAACACACATTTAGTAAAATATCATCCACAGAATATCTTAGACAAGTTTGCTGTCAAAGGCTTAGAGGTTTAAGATAAGAAAAAAAAAAAGAAATGTTTTCCCTATATGATACAATGTTAAATTTATCCTGCAATCTTGGCTATCATAGTTATCTAATGGACACCCAAAACTAGAGGCTCAGTGGGCAGAGCCTGTGTCGCTCACCTTTCATTCATTCTGCTTTAAGGAAACTTAATACAGAACCTTCCATACATGTAGATGCTTCCTACCAAGTTTCGGTTCATTTGGCTGGGCAGTTTCAGAGGAGAAGATTTTTTTAGATATCGACCAATCAGAAACAAGAATTGCCTGTGGTGGCCATGTTTGCTAACCGATCGGGACGAAATGAGCAATCGTCATAGAGGACATTCCATAGATGCTTCCTACCAAGTTTCGGTTAATTTGGTCAAGCGGTTTCAGAGAAGAAGATTCTTAAAAATTGGCAAATCAGAAACAAGAATTGCCTGTGGTGGCCATGTTTGGTAATGGATCATAACAAAATGTGCACTCTTTAGAGAAGTCCTTCCATAGATGCTTCCTACTAAGTTTCAGAGGAAAAGATTAAAATGTGAATACCTACATTTAATGTATAGTATAAACATGTTACACTATATCAGCATTAGTTAATTTCTAAGGGAGATAATGGCAAGAGTTATCTTTCTTTTAACAGTTTAATGGCAAGAGTTATCTCTCTTTTAACAGTTTACTACAATGGAGTAATTTTTTTAGAAATGAACCAATCAGAAACAAGAATTGCCAGTGGCGGCCATGTTTGTTAATGGATCGGGATGAAATGAGCAATCTTTATAGAGGACCTTCCATAGATGCTTCCTACCAAGTTTCGGTTCATTTGGCCAAGAGGTTTTGTAGGAGAAGATTTTTAAAAAATCGGCCAATCAGAAACAAGAATTGCCTGTGGTGGCCATGTTTGTTAATAGATCGGGACAAAATTACCAATCTTTAGAGAGGATCTTCCATAGATGCTTCCTACCAAGTTTCAGTTCATTTGGCTGAGAGGTTTCAGAGGAGAAGATTAGAATGTGAAAAGTTAACGGACGACAGATGACGGATGACGGACGCCAAGTGATGGCTAAAGCTCACCTTGCCTTTGGCAAGGTGAGCTAAAACATTAAAATTCTGAGTTAACATTCATTTGTTTAAGCCATTTGCACAATTTGAATTTTTAGTAACAGTGGACACTTAGAATTGAGTTTTCTGATGCATTTTTGTTAAATATCCAAATATACAAGAACAATTCTAACAAAGTTTGGTCAACATTGGGTTCATAGTTTCCAAGGACAAGATCAAAATGTGAAAAGCTCATACAATATGGTTGGACAAAAGAGGCATACCACACAATAACAAAAGCTTCTATAAATGTCTTGAACAGGTCCTTTTTGTAACATCTATGGTCAAGTTTATTTCTGAAAGGCATAATTAAAACATAATTAATATGTCCAAATATTTATTTTCAAATCAACTATTTATGTAAAGTTTACCTTTTTTACTGCATGCATGAGAGGTGTCAATCCTTGATTGTCTGCAAAATTCGATGAAGCTCCATTTTCCAGTAGGAATCTAAGAATTCCAACTTCACAAAAGTTTATTGCAAATATTATAGGAGATATCCTGTATTCACAGGCTGTGGTGAAATAATTGTTGACAGAACTTGATATCATATCAAACATAGGCACATCAGGCAGTGGGAGATCAAACAGAATATCTAATGTGCATCCTTTAGACAGGAATAACTGTAACCATTTCCTAAATAGTCAAAATAAATCAGGCTTAACACAAAATATATATCACATTCAAGCATTTAAACCGGCATTTGAGGTAGTGGGCGGAGCTTATCATCAGATCACTCAAGGTATTGTGTTATTAATAGAATGATAAACAAAAATCCCTGTTGATATTAACAGGATATTAATGAAAATGTATGTCACATGACCAACGTGACCTCAGAAATTAGAATTTTCGAAGTCATTTTTGTAGTTTTTAGACTGATGAAGAATATTATTTCATAGGGAGGAACACTAGTGACCATACCTGTCAAATATTTTGCTCCAAAAGTAACTGTGAAACTATGTATCATTGATTTTTCCTCCTCAAGTTAATCGTGGTCAAAATAATGATCAATCTGAAATTTTGCTCCACCCACAGCTATTTACACCCCCGGTCCAGGTTTAAATATCTGGCTTAAGGAAACCAATATTTAGAACTACTTTCGATGAAATTTAACAAGGTTCTTACATTCCAATTTCTGCCTTGATGTCAAATTAAATGCTATTGAAATAATATGAAACATCTGTACAAGTCTTTGTCATAATAAGTAATGATACATCAGGGAATTAATGAATATCTGGTTTAAGGCACATGTAATGACTTCTCATTAGTACTCAGAGAAAACTATCAATCTTTGTCAAGTAGCTGGTCAATTTTATTAGACCCTATAGATCCTGAGGCATAAAATTGCACAAATTGAATCTTCATATCACAATAATGATTCAAGCAATTCACAATTACATTTCCATAGCTAGTTCTTGACTTGAGATTATTTGTTTAATATTAATAATATTCACTGTAGCAGCCTATGTAAAACCTTTTTTTACATATACTTACGTATTAAGTTGTGAATTTGCCGGTTTTGTAACTTTTTGGTGGTCCCAGAAAAATGCTGCTAAAACTGTTCTGTCAAATTTATCCCTTTTATTCAAATTTAAAGCTGAATTTTTGTCTGTATAAATAAAAGATTTGTAGAATTCTTGTTATCAAAATGTCTTCTTGTACAAAATTGTAAATAGAAAGTAAAAATTATGTCAACATGGTATAATAACCATACTTTCATTTCTTTTAAATCTTAAAATTCAATATGTATATTAAATCTTTATCAAATTAAATGAACATAATAACTACTTAAATCCAAGCTACTGTTGAATCTCTTGTCGATGGCACTGATGAATATGTTTCAAAATAGCAGAGTAATTAAGCTATCCAAGTTAAATTAAAATGGATTAAATGTTGACTTTTAACTATCAAAGAAAATGGTCATATTTCATTTAAGACAGTCCACAGAAGATGGGTAAAATTCCAATAGAATATATCAATTTGTTTGACGTCACAGTTGTAATCTTTAAATATATCACGAGTGATTTGACCTCACAACTGAACTAGAAGCTCAGTGGACTGAGCCTGTGTCGCTCACCTTTTATTCTGCTTTGAAGAAACTTAATACAGACCCATCCATAGGTGCTTCCCACCAAGTTTCGATTCATTTGGCTAAGCAGTTTCAGAGAAGAAATTTTTTAGAAAAATCGACCAACCAGAAACAAGAATTGCCTGTGGCAGCCATGTTTGTTAACGAATCGGGAAGAAATGAGTATTCTTTATAGAGAACCTTCCATAGATGCTTCCTACCAAGTTTCGGTTCATTTGGCAAAGTGGTTTCAGAGGAGAAGATTTTTAGGAATCGACCAATCAGAAACAAGAATTGCCTGTGGTGGCCATGTTTGTTAACGGATCAGAACTAAATGAGCAGTCTTCATAGAGGACCTTCTAAGAATGCTTCCTACCCAGTTTCGAATCATTTGCCCAAGCAGTTTCAGAGGAGAATATTTTTTAGAAATGAACCAATCAGAAACAAGAATGGCCTGTGGTGGCCATGTTTGTTAACGGATCGGGACGAAATGAGCATTCTTTATAAAGGACCTTCCATAGATGCTTCCAACCAAGTTTCGGTTCATTTGGCCAAGCGGTTTTAGAGAAGAGGATTTTTTTAAATCGGCCAATCAGAAACAAGAATTTCCTGTGGCGGCCATGTTTGTTAACGAATCAGGAAGAAATGAGCAATCTTAATAGAGGACCTTCCATAGATGCTTCCTACCAAGTTTCGGTTTATTTGGTGGATGTTTCCTACCAAGCTTCGGTTTATTTGGCGAAGTGGTTTCAGAGGAGAAGATTTTTTAGAAATCAACCACTCAGAAACAAGAATTGCCTGTGACGGCCATGTTTGTTAACGAATCAGGATAAATTGAGCAATCTTTATAGAGGACCTGCCAAAGATGCTTTCTACCAAATTTCAGTTCATTTGACCAAGCAGTTTCAGAGGAGAATATTTTTTTAGAAATCAACCAATCAGAAACAAGAATGGCCTGTGGCAGCCATGTTTGTTAACGGATCGGGACGAAATGAGCATTCTTTATAGAGGACCTTCCATAGATGCTTCCTACCAAGTTTCGGTTCATTTGGCCAAGCGGTTTTAGAGAAGAGGATTTTTTTAAATCGGCCAATCAGAAACAAGAATTTCCTGTGGCGGCCATGTTTGTTAACGGATCAGGAAGAAATGAGCAATCTTTATAGAGGACCTTTCATAGATGCTTCCTACCAAGTTTCGGTTTATTTGGCGGATGCTTCCTACCAAGCTTCGGTTTATTTGGCGAAGTGGTTTCAGAGGAGAAGATTGTTAGAAATCAACCACTCAGAAACAAGAATTGCCTGTGGCGGCCATGTTTGTTAACGAATCAGGATAAATTGAGCAATCTTTATAGTGGACCTGCCAAAGATGCTTTCTACCAAATTTCAGTTCATTTGACCAAATGGTTTCAGAGAAGAATTTTTTTAGAAATCAACCAATCAGAAATAAGAATGGCCTGTGGTGGCCATGTTTGTTAACGGATCAGAACTAAATGAGCAGTCTTTATAGAGGACCTTCCAAGGATGCTTCCTACTGAGTTTTGATTCATTTGGCCAAGCGATTTCAGAGTAGAAGATTTTTTAGAAATCAACCAATCAGAAACAAGAATTGCCTGTGGCAGTCATGTTTGTCAACAGATCAGGACGAAATTACCATTCTTTATATAGGGCCTTCCATAGATGCTTCCTCCCAAGTTTCAGTTTATTTGGCTGAGGGGTTTAAGAGGAGAAGATTAAAATGTGAAAAGTTAACGGATGACAGACGACGGACGCCAAGTGATGGCAAAAGCTCATGTTGCCTTTGGCAAGGTGAGCTAATAAAAATGGCAACTTTTGCCTTCAATCTTTGGGTCTGTGGAGTTTTATTGTTGTATTTTATAGAAAAAATTAGTTCTTACTTTCAGCGAAAAATAAAGCTCGAGATATCTTCCACTTGCGTGAGAAATTCTACTTTTTTTTACCATCTTCACATTGTGCTCCACTAGCGAAATGTAATAATTTCTCACACTCGTCAAAGATATCCCTGATCTTTATCTGGACTCATACAAGAACCTATCAATCTGAATTCTGAAATAACAAGGTACTACAAAACATGAAAGTGTATTTCATTAAATACTAATTAACTTAATTAATTACATTTTTAAAAAATATAAAATGAAAAAAATATATTTTGCAAGTTGTAAGTGAGTAAGATAATTACCAATAAAAAATTTAGCTAAATCATATTGCTGATGAGTGAGAGCTGCATAATGTAAAGGTGTACATCCATTCTCATCTGTCTTACTTAATGATACACCCTTGTCTAACAACATCTGTGCTACCTACAAAAAGATCAAGTTCTAAATATAACATCTGTCTTACTTAATGATACACCTTTGTCTAACAACATCTGTGCTACCTAAAAATAGATCAAGTTCTAAATATAACATCTGTCTTACTTAATGATACATCCTTGTCTAACAACATCTGTGCTACCTAAAAATAGACCAGGTTCTAAATATAACATCTGTCTTACTTAATGATACACCCTTGTCTAACAACATCTGTGCTACCTACAAAAAGATTAAGTTCTAAATATAACATCTGTCTTACTTAATGATACACCTTTGTCTAAAAACATCTGTGCTACCTACAAAAAGATCAAGCTAAAAAAAGATTTCTTTAAATCTGAACAATGATAAAATTCATCTTCCAAATGTAAAATATTTATTCTATTAAATAACAAATTTAATTTGAGATCAACAAGATGAACTGTGAGCTAATGCTCACTTATGATACCCCCGCTCTTCGGCAAACAGGAAGTAGGAATCTGACCGGTCAAAAAACACTTCCCACAATATGGGGTACCTATATGAAGCTTGTGACCAAATAACAGATCTCTGCCATCAATAGTTGCTGAGAAAAATGTGACGAAAAATGTGCATATATGTTCAATAAGTATAAAAACCATCTAAGTCGGCAAACAGGAAGTAGGAATCTGACGGGTCCAAAAACGCTTCCCACAATATGGGGTACCTATATGAAGCTTGTGACCAAATATCAGATTCCTGTCATCAATAGTTGCTTAGAAAAATGCGAAGAAAAATGTGCATATACAAATGTATGTTAAATGTGTATAAAAATCAACAAAATCGGCAAACAGGAAGTAGGAATCTGATGGGTCCAAAAACGCTTCTCACGATATGGGGTACCTATATGAAGCTCGTGACCAAATATCAGATTTCTGCCATCAATAGTTGCTGAGAAAAATGCGACGAAATATGAGCATATATGTTCAATGTGTATAAAAATCAACAATGTTGGCAAACAGGAAGTAGGAATCTGATGGGTCCAAAAACACTACCCACAATATGGTATACCTATACGACGCTTGTGACCATATATCAGATTTCTGCCATCAACAGTTACTGAGAAAAATGCGACAAAAAATATCTTGGACGGACGGACAGAGGTAAAACAGAATACCCCCCTCCCCCTTCGGGGAGCGGGGGTATAATAATCAATTGTTGACATCAGCAAATACTAAAATATAATCTTTCATTTTTTTAATGACACTAAATATGCAAGAATGATTATTTTTAGCGACAGACCATGGTAATTTGATATACCTTTGGAAGAGGACCGTCTAAGGACAATTCCAGTCTAGTTTGATTTAAATAGTCACAGTGGTTATACAGGGAAAGATATTAATTTCTCACTTTTGAGACAGACCAGTTCCTATTTTTAGCGATGTGAGATTTTCTTATCATGCAAGACAAAAAAATCACGTGCGTTTTACCGGCAAATGCATGCTGTACAGTTTATGTCAACTGCCCCCCCAATTCTCCATGCTTTTTCTTTTTAAAATAAACAATTCACTGTATATAAGTTTTCATTCTTTTATAAACACGCAAATCCTAACAATCAGCCATATTATTACATAATAACCTTCACGCAATACACAAAAATACGGAACTAATTTTTTGATTGACATGAAGGGGAAATAACTCACATTGTTTACATGATCGTCTGCTAAAAGTACATAAACAAACACAAAACTAAAAACAGCTGATAAAAGTAAGAAATAAAATCAAACACCGGCAAAAAGTGCAAGACAAGGAAATCTTGCACTTTTTGCCAGTGTTAGATTCTATATATCATCTTTGGTTAAAATACATGATTTTTATAATTTTTGGTGTTTAAGCACCACTTTCAGCAATATTTCAGCTATATCATGGCGACCAGCTTTAGTGGTGGAAGAAACTGGAGTTCCGGAGAGAACCACCAACCATGGGCAAGCAACTGGTAAACTTTATCACTTGCGGCTGCGAGTCGAGTGAACTCTTTTTTGTAATTTACAAAGTTGGGCGTGCACGCACGCCGTATTGGTGATAGGCTTGTATGAGTTGTTAGGTAATCCAACTACCTAACTCATTGAGCCACCCGGGCCCTTGGTTAAAATACAACTAATGTTAAAGTTGTCAAAAATTACAAATAATTGTGAGAGGTAAGAGTATATTTGGCCTTAAAAAGTATACTTCATCAATTCAGACAGTAAGTAATATTTAATTTCTCAATAGAAATTGAATAACAACTAGAGGCTCACCTGAGCCTGTCTCTCACCAGGTTATTAATGCATTGTTTGGGTTCAAGAAAGTTTGAAGTTTAAACAAGGGCAACGCAAAGCGTGGCGTATCCCCTCGCCTAAAAATTAGACCCTGTGTCCTTGACCTTTGACCTTGAAAATCAATAGGGTTCCAGATTCTCTTAAGGTCTAAGTATGTACCAAGTTTGGTCAAAATCCATTGAAGGATGTTGATTCTAGTGTGTTCACAAGGATGTTATGCAGTAAAAATTTGACCCCTTGACCTTTGACCTTGAAAATCAATAGGGTTCCAGACTCTCCTAAGGACTAAGTATGTACCAAGTTTGGTCAAAATCCATTGAAGGATATTGATTCTAGAGTGTTCACAAGGATGTTATGCGGTAAAAATTTGACCCAGTGACATTGACCTTTGACCTATGACCTTGAAAACCAATAGGGTTCCAGACTCTCCTAAGGACTAAGTATGTACCAAGTTTAGGCAAAATCCATTGAAGAATGTTGATTCTAGTGTTCACAAAGATGTTATGCGGTAAAAATTTGACCCGGTGACCTTGACCTTTGACCTTGAAAATCATTAGGGTTCCAGATTCTCTTAAGGACTAAATATGTACCAAATTTGGTCAAAATCCATTGAAGGATGTTGATCCTAGAGTGTTCACAAGGATGTGACGGACGGACGGAAGGATGGACGGTAGCGTTACTATATCCCTTCACAACTTTGTTGGCGAGGGGATAAAAAGCAAGCTTATTATTCATACATATATACAGATGTAACTGTTAAGACACATTTAAATAAAGAAACAATTTAAAAATACACATTACAAGCTACTTTCACCAACACCATGGATACCTACCATTAATGTCATAGTAACACAATCACTTTACAGAATTAATGTTTGGAGATAACAATAATAATCCTCTGAAAGTTGACTTGAGATAACCTCCAATACTGCCTGTCCCCCCCCCCCCCCCCCCCCCCCTCTCTCCCAAACCCATCAATACTGCCTGTCCTCCCCCTCTCTCACAAACCCTCAAGAAATGTTTTCCTTACATATAATTGTCTTATAAAATAAAATGAGCCTTTACAATTGTCTTCACTAACATACCTTTAGCTGCAGTGAGCTTTGTAAGCCAGGTGTTGTATGTAATGCCAACACATGGAATAAGTTTTGTTGCTGGTCATTTAGAATTTGTAGCTGTGGTCTATCAGTTATCTTCCTCAGTAATCGTAGTGCTACATTATACTGATTAACACGTAAAGCTGCCTGTAAACACAAAAATATACTATTATACTGATTAACATGTAAAGCTGCCTGTAAACACAAAAATATACTATTATACTGATTAACATGTAAAGCTGCCTGTAAACACAAAAATATACTATTATACTGATTAACACGTAAAGCTGCCTGTAAACACAAAAATATACTATTATACTGATTAACACGTAAAGCTGCCTGTAAACACAAAAATATACTATTATACTGATTAACATGTAAAGCTGCCTGTAAACACAAAAATATACTATTATACTGATTAACATGTAAAGCTGCCTGTAAACACAAAAATATACTATTATACTGATTAACACGTAAAGCTGCCTGTAAACACAAAAATATACTATTATACTGATTAACACGTAAAGCTGCCTGTAAACACAAAAATATACTATTATACTGATTAACACGTAAAGCTGCCTGTAAACACAAAAATATACTATTATACTGATTAACATGTAAATAATAATAATTAAACATTAAATTTGAAACCAAATATCAGTAATTCAAAAAAATATTAAGCATGTTAATATCACCCCTTCCTCTATTCGAATTAAGTTTGAGTGAGTGAATGATTATTGTTTAACACCAACTCAACAATTTTTCAGCTATATCATGGCGAGAACAAATTAACTTTCAATGAGATGATGATGAGGTTCACATTGTACTAGACCAACACCCTGAGTTGGATTTTTATTGTGCTAGCTCATTGAAACAACAGTTTGCGGATAAACATGTGTTGCCCCACTTGGACACGTTATCCTGATTCCGAGCCAACCAGTCTTTGCTCATTCTCCTTATTGATGCATGCTGAGCTGAGAAGCAACAAATACCAATTTTATAGTCTTTGGTTTGAACTGATCAGGGCTCGAACCCACAATAAACCGCACTCGAGACAAGCGCGCTAACCATTACACCACCTATGCAGTTCCAATTAAGTTTGAAGATCTACTAAAAATCAACAATCTTATAAATCAAACTACACCAATGGACGGACAACAGTAGATCATAATAGGTCCAGTCTAAAGATGACTTTAAAATGTGGTGATTTTTCACAAACCTCTATAACACGACTGTCAATGTTGCCTGAAGCTTCCAGGACCATGTAAGCAACACCCTGTAATTCTCCTTGTATGGCCTCTTGAAATATTGAGTATGTTTTTTTCTCTGGAGTAGCCTCTGGTATGACGAGCGGTTTCCAACGCCATAATGGTTTTTTATTCTTATCAGGTTCTGGTTTATCTTTAGGAGCAAATACAACATTACTTTTAACATTGGCTCCATTCTGTATTAAGATTATGGCACAACTACAACAGAGAATATCAAGATTATAGCACAACTACAAACAGAGAATATCAAGATTATGGCACAACTACAAAAAGAAAATATCAAGATTATGGCACAACTACAACAGAGAATATCAAGATTATGGCACAACTACAAGCAGAGAAATAAACCTGTCAGTACAACCTCCTGTATAAACTGAACAAACTTATTTTTGTAATTTAATATTCAACTTTAACGTTAAAATTAAATTAAATGAATTTACATTCAATTATTATGATAAACAACCAAACAAAAAAATCACTTAAAATGTTGAACTGTTTACTATCATAGAATTTGTTTTTAACAGAACCTTTGAAAGTAGTTTTATGTGCTTTGTTAAATACAACTACTCTTTTACACAGGTAGAAATTATCTAAAGTCCACAGGCAGAAAGACAACATTTGTAAAGAACAAATACATTTTATAGGCAAAATGAAAATGAAGAATAATTTAATTAAATAATGGAAATAAATAACTACCATTAAATAAAAAATAGAATTAATTTATAACCTGTCATGTTTATTAGACACAGCAAATGATAAGGGTGTGTTGCCATCTTTATCTAATCTGTCAATCATTGGCTTTTTCTACAACAAAAATATATATATATATATATATATATATATATATATATATATAGATACCAACTTCATTTATATTTATCATAAGTTGAATAGATATCTAAACAAATATAACAAATTCATAAATAAAAAAAATATGAGTTTTCAAATATGTGATAGAAAAACATTGTATACTATGAAAGTACTGAACAGTTAAATCAATAAATTACTCACATTAAAATGATAAGGAAAGGAACAACTATAAAATGTTATCATTCTTACATTTTATCTTAAAGAGTTTGCTTTAAATTAAACGATATATAATTAATTGTTATTTATCCATGTTAAAGAAGGAAGACAGATATTACCTTTAATAAGTGGACACAACAAATGGAAGCTCCACGAGAAGCTGCTAAATGTAATGGTGACTGACAATTACAGTCTGGTTCATCTAGCTGTTGATCTCTCATTGTACGACTCAATAAGGACAGCAACTCTATAGGATCAATGTTAGATTTGTCTTCTGGTCTGTAAAAACAATCAATACAGAGGCAATTATTTAGATCTCTTTTTGTATTTACTTACATTTAAAATGGTTGTAAAAGGGCACTAATACATTGTTGATAAAACATCTAACTATAATCTTTATGAATTTTACTTTTTTTCATTTTTTATCCTGTCAGTTTAATCTCTAAGCAAGCTTTACATAACCTGACAACAAATGTAAAACATAGAACCACTGGTCTCAATATTTCCTTTTTGTATATAGTAGTTGTTGTATTATGCCTTTGCCTATGTTTATTAGTGTTTCTCCACGACATTAAGTTATGTTTTTTTTACAGTAATGAATCCATTTTATCATATAGCCTAAAGTGTGTGACAAACAGCATATACACATGTACCTATATGGTGTTATAAAGTACATTTAAAAGACACAGCATGAAACCATAAATTGGAATTAGGCAAAGTAACAAAAACATCATTTCTAATTACGGCAGGAGTTTATGAATGTATGCAAAGTAAATAATACTTACGAATCAATCTTTTTAAATACATAATGTATTGGCATTCTGCCACTGTTACACTTCTGGAAGATGTTAGCTCCCTTGTTGATCAGTAGTTCTTCATAGTCTGTACTGGAGTCTGATGACCCACTATTGGAGTCCACTGACAGATGCAACGCTGATTTCTTCTCAGCATCCACGGCATTCACATCAGCACCAGCTTCCAATAAACATGTCATAATCTTAACTCCTACAACCTCATCACCTGAAAATAGAGAGGAAAATATTCTTACAATAGATAATAAGGATGACAATGCAACCACAATTATTATGTAACATGGTGTAAACATATTGGCTATAAAACTCTTACAATGATTCTGAATAAGTCATTAAACTATAGGTTCAAATCAGCTTGTGTTCTTCACTTGGCAATAAATTATCTGTTAAATTATGAAAATAATTAAAAATTTAATCAGTAATTATAGCTTCTAAGAAAACTTTTTAACATTTCCCTACTGAACACTGTTAAATGTTTTCCTGCAACAAGTGGCTACCTTTGATTTCTAACCAACATATAAGGCAAATTTGTAAGAATAGGAAATAGCGTGTATGGGTTATGTGTGTTTAATGCCACGTTCAACAATATTTCAGTTTTAGAGTGCCAGTCACTTTTATTGGTGTAAGAAACTGAAGCTTATTACAGCAGAAAATTATCGTCCAATAGTATAAATTGGCACTAGATATCAGCACAGATTTACAGATGCTAAGACGAAATGTAATACAGGTTAAACTTCTACTGTACTCTTTAAAGTTTGTTCTTTTTGTCTTACACTTATGTTTGTATTTGTGTTTTATATCAAGATCGTCATTTTGTTCTATAGCCTGTTCTATTGTCACTTTGTTCTATAGCCTGTTCTATTGTCACTTTGTTCTACGGCCTGTTCTATTGTCACTTTGTTCTACGGCCTGTTCTATTGTCACTTTGTTCTACGGCTTGTTCTATTGTCACTTTGTTCTATAGCCTGTTCTATTGTCACTTTGTTCTATAGCCTGTTCTACTGTCACTTTGTTCTACGGCTTGTTCTATTGTCACTTTGTTCTACGGCTTGTTCTATTGTCACTTTGTTCTATAGCCTGTTCTATTGTCACTTTATTCTACGGCCTGTTCTATTGTCACTTTATTCTATAGCCTGTTCTATTGTCACTTTGTTCTATAGCCTGTTCTATCATTACTTTGTTCTACGGCTTGTTCTATTGTCACTTTCTTCTACGGCTTGTTCTATTGTCACTTTGTTCTACGGCCTGTTCTATTGTCACTTTGTTCTACGGCCTGTTCTATTGTCACTTTGTTCTATAGCCTGTTCTATTGTCACTTTATTCTATAGCCTGTTCTATTGTCACTTTGTTCTACGGCTTGTTCTATTGTCACTTTGTTCTATAGCCTGTTCTATCATTACTTTGTTCTATAGCCTGTTCTATTGTTACTTTGTTCTACGGCCTGTTCTATTATCACTTTGTTCTACGGCCTGTTCTATTGTCACTTTGTTCTATAGCCTCTTCTACTGTCACTTTATTCTACGCCTGTTCTATTGTCACTTTGTTCTACGGCTTGTTCTATTGTCACTTTGTTCTACAGCCTGTTCTATTGTCACTTTATTCTACGGCCTGTTCTATTGTCACTTTATTCTATAGCCTGTTCTATTGTCACTTTGTTCTATAGCCTGTTCTATTGTCACTTTGTTCTACGGCCTGTTCTATTGTCACTTTGTTCTATAGCCTGTTCTATTGTCACTTTGTTCTACGGCTTGTTCTATTGTCACTTTGTTCTACGGCCTGTTCTATTGTCACTTTGTTCTACGGCCTGTTCTATTGTCACTTTGTTCTACGGCCTGTTCTATTGTCACTTTGTTCTATAGCCTGTTCTATTGTCACTTTGTTCTACGGCTTGTTCTATTGTCACTTTGTTCTATAGCCTGTTCTATCATTACTTTGTTCTACGGCTTGTTCTATTGTCACTTTGTTCTACGGCTTGTTCTATTGTCACTTTGTTCTACGGCCTGTTCTATTGTCACTTTGTTCTACGGCCTGTTCTATTGTCACTTTGTTCTATAGCCTGTTCTATTGTCACTTTATTCTATAGCCTGTTCTATTGTCACTTTGTTCTACGGCTTGTTCTATTGTCACTTTGTTCTATAGCCTGTTCTATCATTACTTTGATCTATAGCCTGTTCTATTGTTACTTTGTTCTACGGCCTGTTCTATTGTCACTTTATTCTACGGCCTGTTCTATTGTCACTTTGTTCTACGGCCTGTTCTATTGTCACTTTGTTCTATAGCCTGTTCTATTGTCACTTTATTCTACGGCCTGTTCTATTGTCACTTTGTTCTACGGCCTGTTCTATTGTCACTTTGTTCTATAGCCTGTTCTATTGTCACTTTATTCTACGGCTTGTTCTATTGTCACTTTGTTCTACGGCCTGTTCTATTGTCACTTTGTTCTATAGCCTGTTCTATTGTCACTTTGTTCTACGGCCTGTTCTATTGTCACTTTGTTCTACGGCCTGTTCTATTGTCACTTTGTTCTACGGCCTGTTCTATTGTCACTTTGTTCTACGGCTTGTTCTATTGTCACTTTGTTCTATAGCCTGTTCTATTGTCACTTTATTCTACGGCCTGTTCTATTGTCACTTTGTTCTATAGCCTGTTCTATTGTCACTTTATTCTATGGCCTGTTCTATTGTCACTTTGTTCTACGGCCTGTTCTATTGTCACTTTGTTCTATAGCCTGTTCTATTGTCACTTTATTCTACGGCTTGTTCTATTGTCACTTTGTTCTACGGCCTGTTCTATTGTCACTTTGTTCTACAGCCTGTTCTATTGTCACTTTGTTCTACGGCCTGTTCTATTGTCACTTTGTTCTACGGCCTGTTTTATTGTCACTTTGTTCTACGGCTTGTTCTATTGTCACTTTGTTCTACGGCCTGTTCTATTGTCACTTTGTTCTACGGCTTGTTCTATTGTCATTTTGTTCTACGGCCTGTTCTATTGTCACTTTGTTCTATAGCCTGTTCTATTGTCACTTTGTTCTACGCTTGTTCTATTGTCACTTTGTTCTACGGCTTGTTCTATTGTCACTTTGTTCTACGGCTTGTTCTATTGTCACTTTGTTCTACGGCTTGTTCTATTGTCATTTTGTTCTACGGCCTGTTCTATTGTCACTTTGTTCTACGGCCTGTTCTATTGTCACTTTGTTCTACGGCCTGTTCTATTGTCACTTTGTTCTACGGCTTGTTCTATTGTCACTTTGTTCTACGGCCTGTTCTATTGTCACTTTGTTCTATAGCCTGTTCTATTGTCACTTTGTTCTACGGCTTGTTCTATTGTCACTTTGTTCTATGGCCTGTTCTATTGTCACTTTGTTCTACGGCCTGTTCTATTGTCACTTTGTTCTACGGCCTGTTCTATTGTCACTTTGTTCTACGGCCTGTTCTATTGTCACTTTGTTCTACGGCCTGTTCTATTGTCACTTTGTTCTACAGCCTGTTCTATTGTCACTTTGTTCTATAGCCTGTTTTATTGTCACTTTGTTCTACGGCCTGTTCTATTGTCACTTTATTCTACGGCCTGTTCTATTGTCACTTTGTTCTACGGCCTGTTCTATTGTCATTTTGTTCTATAGCCTGTTCTATTGTTACTTTGTTCTATGGCCTGTTCTATTGTCACTTTGTTCTACGGCCTGTTCTATTGTCACTTTGTTCTACGGCCTGTTCTATTGTCACTTTGTTCTACGGCCTGTTCTATTGTCACTTTGTTCTACGGCCTCTTCTATTGTCACTTTGTTCTACGGCCTGTTCTATTGTCACTTTGTTCTACGGCCTCTTCTATTGTTACTTTATTCTACGGCCTGTTCTATTGTCACTTTGTTCTACGGCCTGTTCTATTGTCACTTTGTTCTACGGCCTGTTCTATTGTCACTTTGTTCTATAGCCTGTTCTATTGTCACTTTGTTCTATAGCCTGTTCTATTGTCACTTTATTCTACGGCCTGTTCTATTGTCACTTTGTTCTACGGCCTGTTCTATTGTCATTTTGTTCTATAGCCTGTTCTATTGTTACTTTGTTCTATGGCCTGTTTTATTGTCACTTTGTTCTACGGCCTGTTCTATTGTCACTTTGTTCTACGGCCTGTTCTATTGTCACTTTGTTCTACGGCCTGTTCTATTGTCACTTTGTTCTACGGCCTCTTCTATTGTCACTTTGTTCTACGGCCTGTTCTATTGTCACTTTGTTCTACGGCCTCTTCTATTGTCACTTTGTTCTACGGCCTCTTCTATTGGTGAGCCTTGATTTATCTAGTAAAGTCTTACTTCTGTTTGATACAACTTCATGTTAACATGTGGATTATAGTGAACCTTGATTTATCTAGTAAAGTCTTACTTCTCTTTGATACAACTTCATGTTAACATGTGGATTATGGTGAGCCTTGATTTATCTAGTAAAGTCTTACTTCTCTTTGATACAACTTTATGTTAACATGTGGATTATGGTGAACCTTGATTTATCTAGTAAAGTCTTACTTCTGTTTGATACAACTTCATGTTAACATGTGGATTATGGTGAGCCTTGATTTATCTAGTAAAGTCTTACTTCTGTTTGATACAACTTCATGTTAACATGTGGATTATGGTGAACCTTGATTTATCTACTAAAGTCTTACTTCTGTTTGATACAACTTCATGTTAACATGTGGATTATGGTGAGCCTTGATTTATCTAGTAAAGTCTTACTTCTGTTTGATACAACTTCATGTTAACATGTGGATTATGGTGAACCTTGATTTATCTAGTAAAGTCTTACTTCTGTTTGATACAACTTTATGTTAACATGTTGATTATGGTGAACCTTGATTTATCTAGTAAAGTCTTACTTCTCTTTGATACAACTTCATGTTAACATGTGGATTATGGTGAACCTTGATTTATCTAGTAAAGTCTTACTTCTGTTTGATACAACTTCCATGTTAACATGTGGATTATCGTGAGCCTTGATTTATCTAGTAAAGTCTTACTTCTCTTTGATACAACTTCATGTTAACATGTGGATTATGGTGAACCTTGATTTATCTAGTAAAGTCTTACTTCTCTTTGATACAACTTCATGTTAACATGTGGATTATGGTGAGCCTTGATTTATCTAGTAAAGTCTTACTTCTGTTTGATACAACTTCATGTTAACATGTGGATTATAGTGAACCGTGATTTATCTAGTAAAGTCTTACTTCTCTTTGATACAACTTCATGTTAACATGTGGATTATGGTGAACCTTGATTTATCTAGTAAAGTCTTACTTCTGTTTGATACAACTTCCATGTTAACATGTGGATTATGGTGAACCTTGATTTATCTAGTAAACTCTTACTTCTGTTTGATACAACTTCATGTTAACATGTGGATTATGGTGAGCCTTGATTTATCTAGTAAACTCTTACTTCTGTTTGATACAACTTCATGTAGACAAGTTCTTTTAGTTTTACTGTTTCTACTGTCTGGTTGTGCTCCTGCTGCTAATAAACTCTTTACTATGTCTGCTAACAGTAATCTATTAAAAGTTGGATAAGAAATATTGTAAAAGTCGTTATAAAATCTCTGCAAATAATATTATTACATGCACATTGAAGTTGAAGATAGCAAAAAAAAAAAGTATTTCCTCAGTAAATATGCAACATCAAAATCCTCAAATATTTCTTTGTAAAAATTTTCGTCATGAATATAACTGAAGAAATTCTCATCTAAGATTATATAACAATCAACTGAAACATAATGCTTGCCATTAAATTTTTCTCCCGAAAACTTGATATTATGAATTTTGAATTCTCAGAATTCCATTTAGTTGACCCAAATATTAATAAAATGCTATGATGGACGCATCATGATAACACATAAGCATGTCGACACAAGCTTCCTCATATGCCAGTTTATTAGCAAACCATAACTGTAGAAGAACTTCCACTGCAATAAAATCTGATGCCCCAGACATAAACAAATAAATGAGAAAAAAATCAACAAAACTAAAAAATTTGAAAATTAGATCCCTTTATGTTTTTGTTTTCATTTTAAATGGTTGTAAAAAACCAATTTCAACATGTATTTCAAAGTAAAGAAAGACTGGACACATCTTGTTGTTTATTATAAACTGCTGTCCCTGTGACAATATTAAACATTAACCATACTACATACTTGGTAGCAAAATGTATGACTGGAGCTTCTACATCTTTTCCCTGATACTGTTCTACAATGTACATTACACTGGGATTTGCCTTTACTTTCAACTGTAATAAAGGGAGATAATCATTATAAAAATGTCTTCAATGTTTTTAATTTTTGTTTGTAGTCATGGATATGAAGCTACCATCTATCAAGTAATATGTACAACATACATGTACAATAAACCTGTCGAAATCTTACTTTGGTTGGACACACTTTTTCATTCGACATAAAAAAAAAGAGATCAGACATATTAATTAAATCTGAGCCTGTGTCGCTCACCTTTCATTCTGCTTTGAGGAAACTTAATACAGAACCTTCCATACATGTAGATGCTTCCTACCAAGTTTCGTTTCATATGGCTAAGCAGTTTCAAAGGAGAAGATTTTTTAGAAAACGACCAATCAGAAACAAGAATTGCATGTGGTGGCCATGTTTGCCAACCGATCGGGACGAAATGAGCAATCTTCATACATAGAGGACATTCCATAGATGCTTCCTACCAAGTTTTGGTGGTAGCCATGTTTGCTAACCGATCGGGACGAAATGAGCAATCTTCATAGAGGACATTCCATAGACGATTCCTACCAAGTTTCGGTGGTAGCCATGTTTGTTAACCGATCGGGACGAAATGAGCAATCTTCATAGAGGACATTCCATAGATGCTTCCTACCAAGTTTCGGTTCATTTGGCAAAGTGGTTTCAGAGGAGAAGATTCAATTTTAAATCGGCCAATCAGAAACAAGAATTGCCTGTGGTG
Source organism: Bathymodiolus septemdierum (assembly GCA_963383655.1). Classification (NCBI taxonomy): domain Eukaryota; kingdom Metazoa; phylum Mollusca; class Bivalvia; order Mytilida; family Modiolidae; genus Bathymodiolus; species Bathymodiolus septemdierum. Next base: position 11,887,334 of record OY726519.1, on the reverse strand, counting down.
GCCATGTTTGGTAATGGATCACAACAAAATGTGCACTCTTTAGAGAGGACCTTCCATAGATGCTTCCTACCAAGTTTCAGTTCATTTGGCCGAGAGTTTTCAGAGAAGTTAAAATGTGAAAAGTAAACGGATGACAGACGACGGACACCAAGTGATGGCAAAAGCTCATATTGCCTTTGGCAAGGTTTGCTAAAAAGAATATTAAAATGTGAATACCTACTTGTAATGTATATAGAATAAACATGTTACACTATATCAGCATTGGTTAATTTCTAAGGGAGATAATGGCAAGTTATCTTTCTTTCAACATTTTAGGCAAGAGTTATCTTTCTTTTAACAGAGGAGAAGATTTTTTTTAAGAAAACAACCAATCAGAAACAAGAATTGCCTGTGGCAGCCATGTTTGTTAATGGATCGGGACAAAATGTGCAATCTTTAGAGAGGACCGCCCATAGATGCTTCCTATCAAATTTCAGTTATTTTGGCCACACGGTTTCAGAGGAGAATAATTAAAAAAATCAGCCCATCAGAAACAAGAGTCGCCTGTGGCGGTCATGTTTGTTAACGGATCGGGACGAAATGAGCAATCTTTACAGAGTTCAGTTCATTTGGCTGAGGGGTTTCAGAGGTGAAGATTAAAATGTGAAAAGTTAACGGACAGACGACGGACGCCAAGTGATGGCAAAAACTCGCATTGCCTTTGGCAAGGTGAGCTAAATATTGTGTAAAACTTGATGTTCCTAAAACTACATGTATACAATGTTTAGTGGTTTGAAGCATGAATGTTGAAAATGAAACACATCACATTTGAAAAAAATTATCATATTCCCCTAATACTTTCAAACGTTATACAATTGATGACTTTCGATGAAAGTCATTAACTGTTTTATTATATGACATTAAATCAAATTTGAATTAACACCAAACAGCACCAACTTCGTTCCCCAGACACCCCTGTCTGCCCAACGTCTGCCATTATTAATTTAATTGTGTATCGAAATTAATTAGAAAGAATGCATCTGATTAGTCGATGACAAACCTTAACCATATGATGATTGGCTACTACTTTTAAGATAATTGGGAAACACCATTCCTATTTTAAGGTGTCTGGAGTAGCTATGGAATATCATGTTCACCTTTCGTGACTTTTTGCACGTTGAATATAATGTTTTATCAAAGAACGTTACTACGGACGTCAGCCAATCAGAAAAGACATTATCTGAAGTCATATAATAAATGTTTTTGAAGTAAGAAATATCAAAATGATGTGAGTTCGAATCCCACACATGGCGAGGTGTACTCGAAACAACATTATGTGATAAAGTTTGTCAGTGACTTGCAGCAGGTCAGTGGTTTTCTCTCTGGTACTTTGGTTTCCTCCACCAATAAAACTGATCATAACAATATAACTGAAATATTTTTGAAAGTGATGTATTAACATAATGGCGAAAATAATGATCAGATGAATATATTGAAGGAAAACATCACATTCCAATATTATTCAATTCAAATGTCTCCAATGATACATGTATCTATTTATGATAGTGTGCATTTTCAAATAGATTTAAATATTTTTTTTAAAGTAATACATGTAGTTGTCATTTTTGTTTTTAAAATTTCTTGGCAATAATTCCTTTTAGAATGCATGGCTGGACAATGGACATGACATTCTTACAATGGAAAATTACAGAGTTTAACCTAAATCATAATAGAAACTTTTACACTTACCAATAAATCAACAGAGGAGACACATTGAAGTTTGACAGCTAATGACAAAGCTGTGTCCCCGGCAAGGTTCTTACACTCAAGTTCAGGTTTGTACGTCAGTATTAAATTTAAACCTGTACATTCATCTAAATTGTTACTACTACACGCCTTCACCATGAAGTGTACAGGTGACCATTTACCTTTGAAAAAAATAAAATAAATAACAAGTCAGTAATTATAATTAACACATTGTTGAATGTGTGCTGGTATTACTTTACAACATGTAAAACGGCAAAGGTCAACAACATGTAAAACAGCAAAGGTTAACAACATGTAAAACAGCAAAGGTCAACAACATGTAAAACAGCAAAGGTCAACAACATGCAAAACAGCAAAGGTCAACATGTATAACAGCAAAGGTCAACAACATATTTATTTAAAAAATTTACTCATAAGAGCCTGTGATCATTGTTATATAATTACATTTAGACTTCTTCAAATACAATCTAGATGGAAATTTGTAAACAACCAAAAACTATATTGTTTCATGGTGGTCATACCACTCATTAGACTGGCAGAAAATAAATACATTTAACTAAGTACAAATGTACCATCCCATAGATCATTACACTAATAATTTGAATTTAATAGGCTTTAGACAACCAGATGTTCTGTTATTATTCAGACTATTAGAAACAATTATGCCCTATAAAGTACTTTTTTTCAGAACCATCCAGTGATCACTATTGTAGCCTCTTGTCAAGAAATATGTTGGAGGTCAACAAGGGCCATCACAGAAATAAATGTTGGAAATAAAGACATGAACATATATGCTTACTTAAAATAAGATGAACTGTGAGCTAATGCTCACTTATGATACCCCCACTCTTCGGAAAACAGGAAGTAGGAATCTGATGGGTCCAAAAACACTTCCCACGATATGGGGTACCTATATGAAGCTTGTGACCAAATATCAGATCTCTGCGATCAATAGTTGCTGAGAAAAATGTGACGAAAAATGTGCATATATGTTCAATGTGTATAAAAACCAACCAAGTCGGCAAACAGGAAGTAGGAATCTGATGGGTCCAAAAATGCTTCAAACGACATGGGGTACCTATATGAAGCTTGTGACCAAATATCAGATTTCTGCCAGCAATAGTTGCTGAGAAAAATGTGACGAAAAATGTATATATATGTTCAATGTGTATAAAAACCAATTAAGTCGGCAAACAGGAAGTAGGAATCTAACGGGTCCAAAAACGCTACCCACAATATGGTATACCTATATGACGCTTGTGACCAAATATCAGATTTCTGCCATCAACAGTTACTGAGAAAAGTGTGACGAAAAATATCTTGGACGGACGGAAGGACGGACGGACAGAGGTAAAACAGTATACCCCCCTCCCCCTTCGGTGAGCTGGGGTATAATAAGCTGGTTTTATGTTAATATAAATCAGTCCTTCACACATGAACTCAGCACTCTTTAAAACAACACTGCTCACCCAGTTATATACGAGGGATAGCATTAAAACAACACTGCTCACCCAGTTATATATGAGGGATAGCATTAAAACAACACTGCTCACCCAGTTATATATGATGGATAGCTTTAAAACAACACTGCTCACCCAGTTATATATGAGGGATAGCTTTAAAACAACACTGCTCACCCAGTTATATATGATGGATAGCTTTAAAACAACACTGCTCACCCAGTTATATATGAGGGATAGCTTTAAAACAACACTGCTCACCCAGTTATATATGAGGGATAGCATTAAAACAACACTGCTCACCCAGTTATATATGAGGGATAGCTTTAAAACAACACTGCTCACCCAGTTATATATGATGGATAGCTTTAAAACAACACTGCTCACCCAGTTATATATGAGGGATAGCTTTAAAACAACACTGCTCACCCAGTTATATATGAGGGATAGCATTAAAACAACACTGCTCACCCAGTTATATATGAGGGATAGCATTAAAACAACACTGCTCACCCAGTTATATATGAGGGATAGCATTAAAACAACACTGCTCACCCAGTTATATATGAGGGATAGCTTTAAAACAACACTGTTCACCCAGTTATATATGATGGATAGCTTTAAAACAACACTGCTCACCCAGTTATATATGAGGGATAGCTTTAAAACAACACTGCTCACCCAGTTATATATGAGGGATAGCTTTAAAACAACACTGCTCACCCAGTTATATATGATGGATAGCTTTAAAACAACACTGCTCACCCAGTTATATATGAGGGATAGCTTTAAAACAACACTGCTCACCCAGTTATATATGAGGGATAGCTTTAAAACAACACTGCTCACCCAGTTATATATGAGGGATAGCTTTAAAACAACACTGCTCACCCAGTTATATATGATGGATAGCTTTAAAACAACACTGCTCACCCAGTTATATATGAGGGATAGCATTAAAACAACACTGCTCACCCAGTTATATATGAGGGATAGCATTAAAACAACACTGCTCACCCAGTTATATATGAGGGATAGCTTTAAAACAACACTGTTCACCCAGTTATATATGAGGAATAGCTTTATAACACTGCTCACCCAGTTATATGAGAGAAAGCATCAGTTATATATGAGGGATAGCATCAGTTGTATATGAGGGATAGCATCAGTTATATGAGGGATAGCACCAGTTATATAAGAGGGATAGCATCAGTTATATATGATGGATAGCATCAGTTATATATGAGGGATAGCATCAGTTATTTATGAGGGATAGCATCAGTTATATATGAGGGATAGCATCAGTTATATATGAGGGATAGCATCAGTTATATGAGGGATAGCATCAGTTATATATGAGGGATAGCATCAGTTATATATGAGGGATAGCATCAGTTGTATATGAGGGATAGCATCAGTTATATAAGGGATAGCATCAGTTATATATGAGGGATAGCATCAGTTATATATGAGGGATAGCATCAGTTATATATGAGGGATAGCATCAGTTATATATGAGGGATAGCATCAGTTATATATGAGGGATAGCATCAGTTATATGAGGGATAGCATCAGTTATATATGAGGGATAGCATCAGTTATATATGAGGGATAGCATCAGTTATATATGAGGGATAGCATCAGTTGTATATGAGGGATAGCATCAGTTATATATGAGGGATAGCATCAGTTATATATGAGAGATAGCATCAGTTATATATGAGGGATAGCATCAGTTATATATGAGGGATAGCATCAGTTATATGAGGGATAGCATCAGTTATATATGAGGGATAGCATCAGTTATATATGAGGGATAGCATCAGTTATATATGAGGGATACCATCAGTTATATATGAGGATAGCATCAGTTATATATGAGGGATAGCATCAGTTATATATGAAGGATAGCATCAGTTATATATGAGAGATAGTATTTTACTCACATGTGGAATACACTTGTATGAGCGTATTATTTCACGAAAATGGGAAGTTTGGCCCCATAAAATCAATTTTACTCCCCTCACTTTTATTGAAGGTAGGTAACAAGCCAGGAAAGTGAGAGGTTCTGTATGTGTGTTAATGATTTGCCAATGTTTGGATTTTCTGTTTAAATTCTGTTACTATGATGTGGTATTTTTTGTATCTCATTTTATTCCTACCCTGAATATATTGGTTATTTTTCATATGGCAACACAAACATACCATATTCAGTGTATTTAGCAGATTCTTTTTCTGGCTCTAAGCCTTCAAAGTATTTTTTCTGTACTGTTTGTGAGTGATTGGCTCCTGATAGGTCTAAGACAGCTTTTATAAATTCCCTTCCATTCCTTAATGCTGTCACCACTTCAGTATCCGGCATTTGTTTATCATGCTACAATATAAACAGGAAATATAATAAAGTATTATTATAATAAAGGGATGGAGTATGATACAAATTTATACTTAATGAAGTATTACTAAAATGAAGTATTACTATAATAAAGTATTACTACAATAAAGTATTACTATAATGAAGTATTACTATAATAAAGTATTACTACAATAAAGTATTACTATAATGAAGCATTACTATAATGAAGTATTACTACAATAAAGTATTACTATAATAAAGTATTACTACAATGAAGTATTACTATAATGAAGTATTACTATAATAAAGTATTACTACAATGAAGTATTACTATAATGAAGTATTACTACAATAAAGTATTACTATAATAAAGTATTACTACAATGAAGTATTACTATAATGAAGTATTACTATAATAAAGTATTACTATAATGAAGCATTACTATAATGAAGTATTACTACAATAAAGTATTACTACAATGAAGCATTACTATAATAAAGTATTACTACAATAAAGTATTACTATAATAAAGTATTACTACAATGAAGTATTACTATAATGAAGTATTACTATAATGAAGTATTACTATAATGAAGTATTACTATAATGAAGTATTACTATAATGAAGTATTACTATAATGAAGTATTACTATAATAAAGTATTACTACAATGAAGTATTACTATAATGAAGTATTACTATAATAAAGTATTACTATAATGAAGTATTACTATAATGAAGTATTACTATAATGAAGTATTACTATAATGAAGTATTACTATAATAAAGTATTACTACAATGAAGTATTACTACAATGAAGTATTACTATAATGAAGTATTACTACAATAAAGTATTACCATAATGAAGTATTACTATAATGAAGTATTACTATAATGAAGTATTACTACAATGAAGTATTACTATAATAAAGTATTACTATAATGAAGTATTACTATAATGAAGTATTACTACAATGAAGTATTACTATAATAAAGTATTACTATAATAAAGTATTACTATAATAAAGTATTACTACAATGAAGTATTACTACAATGAAGTATTACTATAATGAAGTATTACTACAATAAAGTATTACCATAATGAAGTATTACTATAATGAAGTATTACTATAATGAAGTATTACTACAATGAAGTATTACTATAATAAAGTATTACTATAATAAAGTATTACTATAATGAAGTATTACTACAATGAAGTATTACTATAATGAAGTATTACTATAATGAAGTATTACTATAATGAAGTATTACTACAATGAAGTATTACTATAATGAAGTATTACTATAATGAAGTATTACTATAATGAAGTATTACTACAATAAAGTATTACTATAATAAAGTATTACTATAATGAAGTATTACTATAATGAGGTATTACTACAATGAAGTATTACTATAATAAAGTATTACTATAATGAAGTATTACTATAATGAAGTATTACTATAATGAAGTATTACTACAATGAAGTATTACTACAATGGAGTATTACTATAATGAAGTATTACTATAATGAAGTATTACTATAATAAAGTATTACTATAATAAAGTATTACTATAATGAAGTATTACTATAATGAAGTATTACTATAATGAAGTATTACTACAATGAAGTATTACTATAATGAAGTATTACTATAATAAAGTATTACTATAATGAAGGGATGGAGAATGATATAAATTATACTTAATAAGAATGAACACAACAGTATGTGTGGTCTTTATTATATGTATATAATTATGTTTATCCATGCTTAACAGACAAAAATAGTTAGTATGGCTTTATGTTAACTCCAGGTAAAATTATTACATTTTGGTTGGATAGTTGATTCATATTGTCATCAATGTTTTGATAGATTTAGAATGTTCAGTGCTACTTTCAACAATATTTCATCAGTTATATCAATTATGGCAGAACATTTGATTGGTGTAGAAACGACAGACTTGTTGTATGTAGGATGATGTCCATTTTATTTTAAACATTAAACAATCAGTGGTTATGTTGCTTATGTTTTTGAATTACACTGATTTATACTGATTATTGAACCAGAAAAATTAATTTTATTGTAAATAAAAGCATTTTTGGCAGCAAATTTTTGCACAGCTTGATACTTTAGTGGTCAATCAGTAATTATTTCTTATCAACATTGTAATCTGAAACTGGAAATTTTCCACATGAACAATCAGGGAATTATGAAGTTTCATGATCTCATGCAGTAAAGGACATCATGGTCATCGCGTGATCAGGTCAAAGATTCATTTTAATTGGCTGTAGATAAATTTCATGACCAATTGTGACACTTGCAGCTTGCGTATGTAGGGATACTTGGGTCATTTTCGAAATTGTTTTTGATGCTGCCAGATGCCATCTTGTCAGTTACAGAAATTTGTGCAACCTTTTAATTACCCACCCACCTGCACTCTTTAATAGTACATCTGTGTATTTTGATAATTATATCTTTTTATTTGTAATGATATATGTCTATTGTCTGTATTAACATGAGTTTAAGGTGGCGGTTTTTTATTCCCCCCACCTTTGCATATTATTGTCATTTATTCAGATTTTTTATTATTGCATAATTGTTTGTACAATTCAGTTTTATAATGATTTTATTGTATTCTGAATAAATGATCTTTATCACAAATTTGAATCTAATTTCACTGCAAATGAACTCAAAGACTCCTTGAAGGATTAAGTTTTTGCTGGAGCAAATGAAGCTGCAGCTTGGTATGGTCTGTCAGTCGTACACACAAAAACGCATCAGATTTATCAGTCATGATCTTAGGTTGTCCTCATTCTTTTCTTAGTTTCATGGAAAAAAATTTGGGCGACAAAAATAACAATATATATTTATTACAAATGTAACAAACAGAAAATCAAATCAGGAAAATGTTACAAGCTTGAAGGAATCAAAGGAATCTTTATTCTATCTGTCAATGCCTATCTTTATTTGTTTACCTTATAAATAGCATATTGTTTACAGGCCTCAAGTTGAGGGGTATATCCCTCGTGATTCACATCAGATACCATCAGTTTTACCTTATAAATAGCATATTGTTTACAGGCCTCAAGTAGAGGGGTATATCCATCGTGATTCACATCAGATACCATCAGTTTTACCTTATAAACTAGAGGTACTGCTGAACGCAGGAGTCCCGCATTGATACATAAATGGAATAACTTAACTGTCTGCTATGCGGGACTAATACCCCCCCCCCCCCCCCCATGAACTTCTGATTAATCATGTAGGAGAATTTGCGATGACAAAGTGCATACTAAATTGTCTCAAAATGTCCAAGTCCAAAGAGGCATAACATATGTAAAACTCAATGGACAATAAAATCCTTTATACTGCAAAGTTCACACATCTTGATCTTAAATTCCAAAGTTTGGTGGAAATCGGACAAAAGATGTGGAAGTTGGTCCAGACGGACGGACAGACGGACAGGCCGATTCCTATATACCCCCCAAACTATGTTTGCGGGGGGTATAATAAATAGCATATTGTTTACAGGCCTCTAATAGAGGGGTATATCCCTCGTGATTCACATCAGATACCATCAGTTTTACCTTATAAATAGCATATTGTTTACAGGCCTCAAGTAGAGGGGTATATCCCTCGTGATTCACATCAGATACCATCAGTTTTAAATACTCTGGTCGTGCTTTAGACATTTCTTTCTTCAGTGATGGTTTCGGTACATTATTCTCCGGTGCTCTCAAATCTAGGGCTTCATCAACGTCCATCTTGTCTGACAATCCATTTTCTTTTATATCCACTGGTGGAATCTAAATAAAAATTAAGTTATAAAGTGATTATGTGCATTATTAACTAATCCCAATTCAACAATATTTATATAAAATTTAAATGTTTCAAAAAATTTTTTGTTCCATTCTCGTCCCACAAAAATTTTCTTCCTATAATAATCAAAAAGAATCTCCACATTAAATTTTAATTCTAATGTAGTTGTTTAATATTCCTGGTTTGTGATTGGACAATGTTGTAATTTTCACGGTATCAATTCCACGGTTGAAAAGCATGAGATATTTTTTTAGAATTTTAGCCGCTTACATCATCTTGTCAATAATGTGGCAAACACATCTATACACATGATTACATTAGAATGGAGATAACTGTATTGTATTTGAAAATTTCACGGTATCAATTGTGGATTTAATGGTCGCAAATATCTGTTTACTGGCTGCACTAATGCGTCGCCAATAAACTCAAATCTCCAATTGATGCCGTGAAATTTTCAAATACAATACAGTTATCTTCTAAATATAAGATGAAGAAAGTGAGTATTTGTCACAAACTCCATGGTTACAAATCATGGTGTAAATATAAAACACAAATATATAATGGTTAATAATTGAACTCAGTATATTCTATAGGTGAAATTCAATAAATACAGCATGCTCATGGGTGGCTGAGTGTTCAATGTATATACAGCATGCTCATGGGTGGCTGAGTGTTCAATGTATATACAGCATGCTCATGGGTGGCTGAGTGTTCAATGTATATACAGCATGCTCATGGGTGGCTGAGTGTTCAATGTATATACAGCATGCTCATGGGTGGCTGAGTGTTCAATGTATATACAGCATGCTCATGGGTGGCTGAGTGTTCAATGTATATACAGCATGCTCATGGGTGGCTGAGTGTTCAATGTATATACAGCATGCTCATGGGCGGTTGAGTGTTCAAGGTATATACAGCATGCTCATGGGCAGTTGAGTGTTCAAGGTAATTCACAGCATGCTCATGGGTGGCGGAGTGTTCAAGGTAAAAACAGCATGCTCATGGGTGGCTGAGTGTTCAAGATAATTTACAGCATGCTCATGGGTGGCTGAGTGTTCAAGGTATATACAGCATGCTCATGGGTGGCTGAGTGTTCAAGGTATATACAGCATGCTCATGGGTGGCTGAGTGTTCAATGTATATACAGCATGCTCATGGGTGGCTGAGTGTTCAATGTATATACAGCATGCTCATGGGTGGCTGAGTGTTCAAGGTATATACAGCATGCTCATGGGCAGTTGAGTGTTCAAGGTAATTCACAGCATGCTCATGGGTGGCTGAGTGTTCAAGGTAAAAACAGCATGCTCATGGGTGGCTGAGTGTTCAAGGTGTATACAGCATGCTCATGGATGGCTGAGTTTTCAATGTATATACAGCATGCTCATGGGTGGCTGAGTGTTCAATGTATATACAGCATGCTCATGGGTGGCTGAGTGTTCAATGTATATACAGCATGCTCATGGGTGGCTGAGTGTTCAAGGTATATACAGCATGCTCATGGGCAGTTGAGTGTTCAAGGTAATTCACAGGATGCTCATGGATGGCTGAGTGTTCAAGATAATTTACAGCATGCTCATGGGCGGCTGAGTGTTCAAGGTATATACAGCATGCTCATGGGTGGCTGAGTGTTCAAGGTAAATGAATTTCTGACCAAAAATTCTTCTCCCTGACACTTAAAAGTGCTTAAAGTTTCCTGACATTATTTATCCTTTTATAATAATCTTGAAAACATAAAATAAAATGGTCCTACCACATAAAACAGTACGAGACATAAAATAAAATGGTCCTACCACATAAAACAGTACGAGACATAAAATAAAATGGTCCTACCACATAAAACAGATTTTATAATGAACTTAAAGAAAATAAAATTCATCAAAATTGTTGGTTGAAAAATAAACGCCTCACATACAAAAAAAACTCATCACCATACCTCAGTGTTCAGTGATTTAACCAATGAAGCCATATCATGTTTCATACACATCTGTGCCAACAAATGGAGAGGGTTATTTCCCTTTGTGTTTTTCTCTGCTGAGATTGATCCACCTTTTCCCACTAAGTATGTTATCAATTTTGTGTTCATCTGAAAAAAAAAAAGAAATAAAATTTAAATAAATATATAAAATTTCAGTAGCTGTCATTTCTTAAACCAGAAATAAATACATGTATTGTATTGCATTCCTCATGTTCTACTCTACTGAACAAAAAGATCTGATCCATTTAGGGAAAAAAAAGTAATAATTTGTCTTTTTATATAATCTTTCTATATCTAAAGTCATACATATTTTTGAGCCAAAAATTGTACCTGTACAATAGCTAATGTAACAGCTGTTTGTCTCAGATCAGTTTTATATGTTGGATGACATTTACCTGTACAATAGCTAATGTAACAGCTGTTTGTCTCAGATCAGTTTTATATGTTGGACGACATTTACCTGTACAATAGCTAATGTAACAGCTGTTTGTCTCAGATCAGTTTTATATGTTGGACGACATTTACCTGTACAATAGCTAATGTAACAGCTGTTTGTCTCAGATCAGTTTTATATGTTGGACGACATTTACCTGTACAATAGCTAATGTAACAGCTGTTTGTCTCAGATCAGTTTTATATGTTGGATGACATTTACCTGTACAATAGCTAATGTAACAGCTGTTTGTCTCAGATCAGTTTTATATGTTGGACGACATTTACCTGTACAATAGCTAATGTAACAGCTGTTTGTCTCAGATCAGTTTTATATGTTGGACGACATTTACCTGTACAATAGCTAATGTAATAGCTGTTTGTCTCAGATCAGTTTTATATGTTGGATGACATTTACCTGTACAATAGCTAATGTAACAGCTGTTTGTCTCAGATCAGTTTTATATGTTGGACGACATTTACCTGTACAATAGCTAATGTAACAGCTGTTTGTCTCAGATCAGTTTTATATGTTGGACGACATTTACCTGTACAATAGCTAATGTAACAGCTGTTTGTCTCAGATCAGTTTTATATGTTGGACGACATTTACCTGTACAATAGCTAATGTAACAGCTGTTTGTCTCAGATCAGTTTTATATGTTGGACGACATTTACCTGTACAATAGCTAATGTAACAGCTGTTTGTCTCAGATCAGTTTTATATGTTGGACGACATTTACCTGTACAATAGCTAATGTAACAGCTGTTTGTCTCAGATCAGTTTTATATGTTGGACGACATTTACCTGTACAATAGCTAATGTAATAGCTGTTTGTCTCAGATCAGTTTTATATGTTGGACGACATTTACCTGCATAATAGCTAATGTAATAGCTGTTTGTCTCAGATCAGTTTTATATGTTGGACGACATCCTGCTTCAATCAATAACTCTGCAATTTTAATTGTCATGTCCGCTCTTTCATTATGTAACTTCTCTTTTTCCTGAGAAAACAAAATATAATATATTCTTATCAATCATACAGATTGTTTCTTTAAAGGGAAACTTCGCGATTTTTTACATGTTAGCTAAATATGCTCCTGGTGATATAAAATACATATTCACAAAGTTTTATCGACATATTTCCACAAATAACGAAGCAAATCGCAAATTTGTAATTTTAATTTCTAATTTTTCAACTAGCTTGTGACGTTTTAAGCCAAAAATGCATTGTGGGATTGAAATTTAAAGTCTGGGTCGCTGATGTTAAATTCGCTTCATTTAAAGCGCTCAGAGGACTGTAATTTAAATCTAATAACCGTTGGAAAATTAAATACTGAAGTGAACAGCTACGTACTTTTTTGACAAACAACTATTTTAAATGAACAAAATGTTTCATTTCCTTTATATTTACAACGGAAAGAGTGTTTTATAACAGTCACCTATATTCGCTATATATCGGATCCCTTTTACAATTATGTTCATTTTGTTTTACTGCTAATGTGCTGAAAAATATAATGGATAATTTTGACAACGTGTAACTTGTGTATTGATTGCTCGATTCTGTTTCAATCCCTTTTTTATAATCATTATTCGGCATTCTGTTTACTGTTATTTTGATCTCCGCATGTAGATGTCCGCTTGTGTGTTTTCTAGCCAGAGGGTAAAATTATACAGGTGTAAAATTCAAGGTGACTGGATTAATAAAATGGGAATTTGAATACACACTATTTGCTTTCCAAGACGAGTTGAACATTTTCCCATAGGGTCCAATGTTAATCTATGTCCTGCGGTGGTGGCCATCTTGGATTTCCGATCGGCATAAAAAACAGAAATTTGTAGAGGACCTTCCAATGATCATTCCTGGGCAGTTTGGTTTCAACTGTCCAAGTGGTTTCAGAGAAGAAGCATTTTGAAACATTTTTCCCATAGGGTCCAATGTTAAACTAAGTCCTGCCGTAGCCGCCATTTTGAATTTCATATCGGAACAAAAAACCTTAAGATTGTAGAGGACCATCCAATGAACATTCATGTACAGTTTGGCTTTAATCATATTTGTAGTTTCTGAGAAGAAGGCATTTGAACATTTTCCCATAGGGTCCAATGTTAATCTATGTCCTGCGATGGCGGCCATCTTGGATTTCTGATCAGCATAAAAAACAGTAACTTGGTAAAGGACATTCCAATGATCATTCCTTTATAGTTTGGGTTCAGTCAGTTCATTAGTTTCAGAGAAGAAGATTTTTGAAATTTCAGCCAATCAGAACATATTATTGGCCCTGGCAGCCATATTGAATATTCGACTGGAACGAAAAACAGTAACTTTGTAGAGGACCATCCAAGGAACATTCCTGCTAAGTTCGGTTCCAATCGGCCAAGTGGTTTCGGAGAAGAAGCTTGAAATGTGAAAAGTTTACAGACGCCAGACGACGGACGCCAGACGACGGACGCCAAGTGATGGCAATAGTTCAAACTAAACTAAAAAAGGTCAAAATTTTCAAAAAATGTCAAAAATTTCATAAAATTTAAATATTTTCAAAAAATTTCAAAACTTTCACCAGATTAAATAATAGCATTGAAAATTGATAAAACAATTATAACCTACCATTTTGGTCAATACATGGATTTATAGACCTAAAAATATATATCGACGTCGGACTTCGTCCTCGGTCAATATATATTTATAGGTCTATAAATCAATGTAATGACCTCAATGGAAGGCTATATTTACATATTATATATATGTTTTAATAAAATTTTGTATTTCATTTTGGCAAAAATAATAGAAACTTTTCAGGTCATATAAGGAACACTCCTATCAAGGAACAATTCCACCACATTAGTAGTTACGATGAAGATTTTTGAAATTTCAGCATAATTGAAAGCTAAAATTAGCCCTAACAGGAAATTTTAGCATAATTGAAAGCTAAAATTAGCCCTAACAGGAAATTTTAGCATAATTGAAAGCTAAAATTAGCCCTAACAGCAATTCAAAATTTCAAAATGAAACAAAAATCAAAATTAAATTTTAAGGACTACCCAAATTACATATCTACCTAGACTGTTTCCAGTTGGGCTGTAGTTTGTCCGATAGATTTTGAAATGTTAAAAAGCCAACAGACACAGACACCAATGATGTAAGCTAACATGTATCTTTGGTTCAGGTGAGCTAAAAATAAGTCTGTACAAGATGAGTAAGACATACAAGCCATTTGTAATGAAGATAAACCAATTATATATATATTGTTAGAACATACCTCTTTTGACAAGAAACGGTCATGTGCTGCCGTCACCTTATTAGCTGCTAAATGATGTAGCTACAAAAATATAACATTTGTTACTATATAAAATCACTTAAGATCTATATTCAACTACGGTTATAAGACAAAAGTTAAGCTTACTAGACTACCGACATGTAAGTTCTGTAATGTCTTACATGCAGTCAATGGTGTACAGGGTTTTCAATATTTTTCAATTGTACCAGTGCTTCAGTTTTACAGATGGTACTTTTTATTAAAATTTGAACATTTTTCATGAATATCTCTTATACAACAGTCTTTGAAATTGCATTGATTGATTGATTGATTGATTATTGCTTAACGTCCAGCAAGCAGTATTTCAGCTATATTCAGGACGAGAACAAGTTCAATAATAGCGTTCTTCATCTTTTAGTCACTGTTAACTTGTCAACTTACAGCATTAAATCCATTGACATCTGTTATTGTTGGATCACCTCCCTTCTTTAACAAGTAGACAACTTGGTCATCTAATCCTTTGTGTAAAGCACTGCTACAGGCTATACTTAGTAGTGTCATTCCTTTAAATAAACAAAATCAAAATCATTTTTATTAATTTTTATTTTGTAGGTATACATTAAAACACTACCAAACAACAATTTACACATATTAAACATGTTAATAAAGAAATGACAACATGACTTCTGCTTCGATTTGAGTACAGACAAATGTAGGTCAATTGTATTTATCAACAAGCCTATACTAAAGAAAACAAGGAAAATTACAAGATTGTGGACAAAATAAATTCCAAGACTGTGGACAAAATAAATCTCAAGACTGAACAAAATAAATCTCAAGACTGTGAACAAAATAAATCTCAAGACTGTGGACAAAATAAATCCCAAGACTGTGGACAAAATAAATCTCAAGCTGGACAAAATAAATCTCAAGATTGTGGTCAAAATAAATCTCAAGATTGAACAAAATAAATCTCAAGACTGTGGACAAAATAAATCGCAAGACTGGACAAAATAAATCTCAAGACTGTGGACAGAATAAATCTCAAGACTGCAGACAAAATAAATCTCAAAATTGTGGACAAAATAAATCTCAAGATTGTGGACAAAATAAACAAAGTACCACTAATGACAGATTACTGACTAAAATCTCATATGATTTTAAATCAGTCACTGAGGTAGGGCTTTCAATATTTTTCAAGTGTACCAGTACTTCCACTATTTACTTTTTCTTAAAATTTGAACATTTTTCATGAATATCTTTTGCAAAACTCTTTGAAATTAGGAGGTACCAATTACCATTTTTAGTGGGTAGAAGTACCTGGTACCGCCTCTTATTGACAGGCCTGCTAAAGGGTCACAGTGGTCGTGATCATAATGATAGTTAGATTTACATCCACATTTTGCTATCAGTGGTTATCACTTCTTAAGGTGTAAGTTAATATTTTAGCATATAGCGTCGGGTATACGATATAAATTTGTGGCAATATTTGTCAGCGACATGCGGCAGGCAGGTCAATGGTTATATTTGGGCTGTCTGCTTTCTTCCACCAATTAATACTGACCATCATGACATATCATGAAATATTGCTGAAAGTGGGGATAAAACTTCAAATCCATAATCCATCCAAACCCTGTCTAAATGACAAGTTCAATTGGGGTAAATAATCTGTCTTACTTACCAGTATCATTTTTAAAGTTGATATCAACGCCAGGCATCTTTAATAGAAAATCTACCAGTCCCATGTGACCCTTCATAAAAGCAACACCTACTGGTGTAACCTAACAAAGAGAAGAATGACAGGTCAATTCAAATAGATACAAATAGTTTTTTAACAAGTCATTTCAAATTTATCAGTATCAATTTTGAATATAAAGTGTTTATGTATTTGTCACAAAATTGGGGAAATGCTTGGAAAACAGCACCTTTTTTCCAGTTACTAGGCAACATGTACTTTAAAACACTACACTTAAATTTGTATAGTTCATTCTTATGTTGCATTTTCTGTGGTAGTATAATGTCTGAATTTGTGCAGTTTTTTGTATTATATATGTCTGTTAGAAATCTAGATATCAGGTGGGGAGGCTTTCAGATTACTGCTAAAAAATTATGCTGGGTCTGTCAGGTTAAAGAAAACCAATATTTTTTTTCATGAATGACTGATTAACTGCAAATGATTGATAAGACAACATTGATGACCAAATTAATTACCTTCCAGTCATTAAAGATTTTAGGGTCAGCTCCACCTTCATTGACCAGTAGCTTCAAAACAAAGTACCAACCATAGGCTGCAGCATAGTGTACAAGAGTATTGCCAGAACTATCAGCATGATTAGGGTCAGAGCCCAGGTATAACAGGTAAGATGCTACAGGTACACTACCATTAATTACAGCATGGGTTAAAGCAGTCTTCTTGTATTTATCTGAAGGTATTATAATACATCAATAAGTTCTGTTAATTTCACTCTGAAGGTATTATGTTCTGTTAATTTCACTCTGAAGGTATTATGTTCTGTTAATTTCACTCTGAAGGTATTATGTTCTGTTAATTTTACTCTGAAGGTAGTATGTTCTGTTAATTTTACTCTATTTCACTCTAATTGGGATATAATGATTTTAAGATACATAAATTATTATTATTTAAAATAAATGATACTCAGGTAGTTAATTCCAAAGAAACGTAAAAATGGAGATTTTTAATAGGTGTATCTGGGTCATTTAGTTAACACTAATTTCAACTAATATGGGAAAACAAAAAATTGTCCTGAAAATGATTGATCAACATGTCTGCAAATAAGACAGTTATTGAAAACATGATTCAAATATATGAACTATTTAAATTTTGTAAAGAATAAATATGAAAATTAAATAAAACAATATAGTGAAAAAGATTTCTGTCTAATTGAAAATCTGACCTATATACATATATAGTGTAAAAATTAGACATTATACCTAGTTGTTCTATAACTGCACCATTCTGTACAAGTAATCTGACAATCTCCAGATTACCTTTACCTGCTGCAATCATCAAAGGTGTTACCTTGTTCTTACCAGCTGATAATGGTTTGTTGACATTTACCCCATGCTTAAGGAGAATCTTAATAAGTTCCTGAAACAAAAAACTAAAAATATTTACAATAAGTATAATGTCGCAAAATATAAAGTTTAGTTGTATCAGGTTTCACTGGACAGTAAATAATCTAACTTAACATTACTTATTTTAGCCAGATTCTCAAATATCATATAGAAGGTACTTAACCTTTGGCAGTTGCAAATATTTGGGTTACGGTTAGGGTTATGGTGTTTAATGCCACTTTCAACAATATTTTAGCTGTATACTTGCAGTCAGTTTTATTGGTGGAGGAAACAGGAGTGTTGGGAGAAAACCACCGACCTGCTGCCGGTCACTGACAAACTTTATCACATAATGTTATATCGAGTACATCTTGCCTGAGCGAGATTAGAACGCAAAATTTTGGTTATGCACGTATAAGTAAAAACATTTAAAAATTGTTTTGCTGTTTGATATTTTCATTCTCATGACCATATTTTTTAAATATTATTATTTGGCTTTCAGTGAAATGAAATGCCATAAAACACCAAGGTCTGCATCCCTTAATATGCCAAGGACTGCATCCCTTAGTGCACCAAGAACTGCACCCCTTAATATGCCAAGGACTGCATCTCTTAATATGCCAAGATCTGCATCCCTTAATATGCCAAGGACTGCATCTCTTAATATGCCAAGGACTGCATCCCTTAGTGCACGAAGAACTGCACCTCTTAATATGCCAAGGACTGCATCTCTTAATATGCCAAGATCTGCATCCCTTAATATGCCAAGAACTGCATCTCTTAATATGCCAAGATCTGCATCCCTTAATATGCCAAGGACTGCATCTCTTAATATGCCAAGGACTGCATCCCTTAGTGCACGAAGAACTGCACCCCTTAATATGCCAAGGACTGCATCTCTTAATATGCCAAGATCTGCATCCCTTAATATGCCAAGAACTGCATCTCTTAATATGCCAAGAACTGCATCTCTTAATATGCCAAGATCTGCATCCCTTAATATGCCAAGGACTGCATCCCTTAGTGCACCAAGAACTGCACCCCTTAATATGCCAAGGACTGCATCTCTTAATATGCCAAGATCTGCATCCCCTTAATATGCCAAGGACTGCATCCCTTAATATGCCAAGATCTGCATCCCTTAATATGCCAAGGACTGCATCCCTTAATATGCCAAGATCTGCATCCCTTAATATGCCAAGGACTGCATCTCTTAATATGCCAAGAACTGCATCCCTTAATATGCCAAGAACTGCATCCCTTAATATGCCAAGATCTGCATCCCTTAATATGCCAAGGACTGCATTCCTTAATATGCCAAGATCTGCATCCCTTAATATGCCAAGGACTGCATCTCTTAGTGCACCAAGAACTGCATCCCTTATTATGCCAAGGACTGCATCTCTTAATATGCCAAGATCTGCATCCCTTAATATGCCAAGTACTGCATCTCTTAATATGCCAAGATCTGCATCCCTTAATATGCCAAGGACTGCATCCCTTAATATGCCAAGATCTGCATCCCTTAATATGCCAAGGACTGCATCCCTTAGTGCACCAAGAACTGCACCCCTTAATATGCCAAGGACTGCATCTCTTAATATGCCAAGATCTGCATCCCTTAATATGCCAAGGACTGCATCCCTTAATATGCCAAGATCTGCATCCCTTAATATGCCAAGGACTGCATCTCTTAATATGCCAAGATCTGCATCCCTTAATATGCCAAGGACTGCATCTCTTAATATGCCAAGATCTGCATCCCTTAATATGCCAAGAACTGCATCCCTTAATATGCCAAGGACTGCATCTCTTAATATGCCAAGATCTGCATCCCTTAATATGCCAAGAACTGCATCCCTTAATATGCCAAGGACTGCATCTCTTAATATGCCAAGATCTGCATCCCTTAATATGCCAAGGACTGCATCCCTTAATATGCCAAGATCTGCATCCCTTAATATGCCAAGGACTGCATCTCTTAATATGCCAAGATCTGCATCCCTTAATATGCCAAGATCTGCATCCCTTAATATGCCAAGGACTGCATCTCTTAATATGCCAAGATCTGCATCCCTTAATATGCCAAGAACTGCATCCCTTAATATGCCAAGGACTGCATCTCTTAATATGCCAAGATCTGCATCTCTTAATATGCCAAGATCTGCATCCCTTAATATGCCAAGTACTGCATCTCTTAATATGCCAAGAACTGCATTCCTTAATATGCCAAGAACTGCATCTCTTAATACACCAAGAACTGCATTCCTTAATATGCCAAGAACTGCATCCCTTAATTTGCCAAGATCTGCATCCCTTAATATGCCAAGGACTGCATCCCTTAGTGCACCAAGAACTGCACCCCTTAATATGCCAAGGACTGCATCTCTTAATATGCCAAGATCTGCATCCCTTAATATGCCAAGGACTGCATCCCTTAATATGCCAAGATCTGCATCCCTTAATATGCCAAGGACTGCATCTCTTAATATGCCAAGATCTGCATCCCTTAATATGCCAAGGACTGCATCTCTTAATATGCCAAGATCTGCATCCCTTAATATGCCAAGAACTGCATCCCTTAATATGCCAAGGACTGCATCTCTTAATATGCCAAGATCTGCATCCCTTAATATGCCAAGAACTGCATCCTTTAATATGCCAAGGACTGCATCTCTTAATATGCCAAGATCTGCATCCCTTAATATGCCAAGGACTTCATCCCTTAATATGCCAAGATCTGCATCCCTTAATATGCCAAGGACTGCATCTCTTAATATGCCAAGATCTGCATCCCTTAATATGCCAAGATCTGCATCCCTTAATATGCCAAGGACTGCATCTCTTAATATGCCAAGATCTGCATCCCTTAATATGCCAAGAACTGCATCCCTTAATATGCCAAGGACTGCATCTCTTAATATGCCAAGATCTGCATCTCTTAATATGCCAAGATCTGCATCCCTTAATATGCCAAGTACTGCATCTCTTAATATGCCAAGAACTGCATTCCTTAATATGCCAAGAACTGCATCTCTTAATACACCAAGAACTGCATTCCTTAATATGCTAAGAACTGCATCCCTTAATATGCCAAGATCTGCATCCCTTAATATCCCAAGGACTGCATCTCTTAATATGCCAAGATCTGCATCCCTTAATATGCCAAGGACTGCATCTCTTAATATGCCAAGATCTGCATCCCTTAATATGCCAAGATCTGCATCCCTTAATATGCCAAGATCTGCATCCCTTAATATGCCAAGGACTGCATCTCTTAATATGCCAAGATCTGCATCCCTTAATATGCCAAGATCTGCATCCCTTAATATGCCAAGATCTGCATCCCTTAATATGCCAAGGACTGTATCTCTTAATATGCCAAGATCTGCATCCCTTAATATGCCAAGAACTGCATCCCTTAATATGCCAAGGACTGCATCTCTTAATATGCCAAGATCTGCATCCCTTAATATGCCAAGAACTGCATCCCTTAATATGCCAAGGACTGCATCTCTTAATATGCCAAGATCTGCATCCCTTAATATGCCAAGGACTGCATCCCTTAATATGCCAAGATCTGCATCCCTTAATATGCCAAGGACTGCATCTCTTAATATGCCAAGATCTGCATCCCTTAATATGCCAAGATCTGCATCCCTTAATATGCCAAGGACTGCATCTCTTAATATGCCAAGATCTGCATCCCTTAATATGCCAAGAACTGCATCCCTTAATATGCCAAGGACTGCATCTCTTAATATGCCAAGATCTGCATCTCTTAATATGCCAAGATCTGCATCCCTTAATATGCCAAGTACTGCATCTCTTAATATGCCAAGAACTGCATTCCTTAATATGCCAAGAACTGCATCTCTTAATACACCAAGAACTGCATTCCTTAATATGCCAAGAACTGCATCCCTTAATATGCCAAGGACTGCATCTCTTAATACGCCAAGAACTGCATCTCTTAATATGCCAAGATCTGCATCCCTTAATATGCCAAGGACTGCATCTCTTAATATGCCAAGATCTGCATCTCTTAATATGCCAAGATCTGCATCTCTTAATATGCCAAGATCTGCATCCCTTAATATGCCAAGATCTGCATCTCTTAATATGCCAAGATCTGCATCTCTTAATATGCCAAGATCTGCATCCCTTAATATGCCAAGATCTGCATCCCTTAATATGCCAAGGACTGCATCTCTTAATATGCCAAGAACTGCATCCCTTAATATGCCAAGGACTGCATCTCTTAATATGCCAAGAACTGCATCCCTTAATATGCCAAGGACTGCATCTCTTAATATGCCAAGAACTGCATCCCTTAATATGCCAAGGACTGCATCTCTTAATATGCCAAGATCTGCATCTCTTAATATGCCAAGATCTGCATCCCTTAATATGCCAAGTACTGCATCTCTTAATATGCCAAGAACTGCATTCCTTAATATGCCAAGAACTGCATCTCTTAATACACCAAGAACTGCATTCCTTAATATGCCAAGAACTGCATCCCTTAATACGCCAAGAACTGCATCTCTTAATATGCCAAGATCTGCATCCCTTAATATGCCAAGGACTGCATCTCTTAATATGCCAAGATCTGCATCCCTTAATATGCCAAGAACTGCATCCCTTAATATGCCAAGGACTGCATCTCTTAATATGCCAAGATCTGCATCTCTTAATATGCCAAGATCTGCATCCCTTAATATGCCAAGTACTGCATCTCTTAATATGCCAAGAACTGCATTCCTTAATATGCCAAGAACTGCATCTCTTAATACACCAAGAACTGCATCCCTTAATACGCCAAGAACTGCATCTCTTAATATGCCAAGAACTGCATTCCTTAATATGCCAAGAACTGCATCTCTTAATACACCAAGAACTGCATTCCTTAATATGCCAAGAACTGCATCTCTTAATATGCCAAGGACTGCATCTCTTAATATGCCAAGAACTGCATCTCTTAATACACCAAGAACTGCATTCCTTAATACGCCAAGAACTGTATCCTTTAATATGCCAAGGACTGCATCTCTTAATATGCCAAGATCTGCATCCCTTAATATGCCAAGGACTTCATCCCTTAATATGCCAAGATCTGCATCCCTTAATATGCCAAGGACTGCATCTCTTAATATGCCAAGATCTGCATCCCTTAATATGCCAAGATCTGCATCCCTTAATATGCCAAGGACTGCATCTCTTAATATGCCAAGATCTGCATCCCTTAATATGCCAAGAACTGCATCCCTTAATATGCCAAGGACTGCATCTCTTAATATGCCAAGATCTGCATCTCTTAATATGCCAAGATCTGCATCCCTTAATATGCCAAGTACTGCATCTCTTAATATGCCAAGAACTGCATTCCTTAATATGCCAAGAACTGCATCTCTTAATACACCAAGAACTGCATTCCTTAATATGCCAAGAACTGCATCCCTTAATATGCCAAGATCTGCATCCCTTAATATGCCAAGGACTGCATCTCTTAATATGCCAAGATCTGCATCCCTTAATATGCCAAGGACTGCATCTCTTAATATGCCAAGATCTGCATCCCTTAATATGCCAAGATCTGCATCCCTTAATATGCCAAGATCTGCATCCCTTAATATGCCAAGGACTGCATCTCTTAATATGCCAAGATCTGCATCCCTTAATATGCCAAGATCTGCATCCCTTAATATGCCAAGATCTGCATCCCTTAATATGCCAAGGACTGTATCTCTTAATATGCCAAGATCTGCATCCCTTAATATGCCAAGAACTGCATCCCTTAATATGCCAAGGACTGCATCTCTTAATATGCCAAGATCTGCATCCCTTAATATGCCAAGAACTGCATCCCTTAATATGCCAAGGACTGCATCTCTTAATATGCCAAGATCTGCATCCCTTAATATGCCAAGGACTGCATCCCTTAATATGCCAAGATCTGCATCCCTTAATATGCCAAGGACTGCATCTCTTAATATGCCAAGATCTGCATCCCTTAATATGCCAAGATCTGCATCCCTTAATATGCCAAGAACTGCATCCCTTAATATGCCAAGTACTGCATCTCTTAATATGCCAAGATCTGCATCCCTTAATATGCCAAGTACTGCATCTCTTAATATGCCAAGAACTGCATTCCTTAATATGCCAAGAACTGCATCTCTTAATACACCAAGAAATGCATTCCTTAATATGCCAAGAACTGCATCCCTTAATACGCCAAGGACTGCATCTCTTAATACGCCAAGAACTGCATCTCTTAATATGCCAAGATCTGCATCCCTTAATATGCCAAGGACTGCATCTCTTAATATGCCAAGATCTGCATCTCTTAATATGCCAAGATCTGCATCTCTTAATATGCCAAGATCTGCATCCCTTAATATGCCAAGATCTGCATCTCTTAATATGCCAAGATCTGCATCTCTTAATATGCCAAGATCTGCATCCCTTAATATGCCAAGATCTGCATCCCTTAATATGCCAAGGACTGCATCTCTTAATATGCCAAGAACTGCATCCCTTAATATGCCAAGTACTGCATCTCTTAATATGCCAAGAACTGCATTCCTTAATATGCCAAGAACTGCATCTCTTAATACACCAAGAACTGCATTCCTTAATATGCCAAGAACTGCATCCCTTAATACGCCAAGAACTGCATCTCTTAATATGCCAAGATCTGCATCCCTTAATATGCCAAGATCTGCATCCCTTAATATGCAAAGAACTGCATCTCTTAATACACCAAGAACTGCATCTCTTAATATGCCAAGATCTGCATCCCTTAATATGCCAAGATCTGCATCCCTTAATATGCCAAGAACTGCATCTCTTAATACACCAAGAACTGCATTCCTTAATATGCCAAGAACTGCATCCCTTAATATGCCAAGGACTGCATCTCTTAATACACCAAGAACTGCATTCCTTAATATGCCAAGAACTGCATCCCTTAATATGCCAAGGACTGCATCTCTTAATATGCCAAGAACTGCATCCCTTAATATGCCAAGTACTGCATCTCTTAATATGCCAAGATCTGCATCTCTTAATATGCCAAGGACTGCATCTCTTAATATGCCAAGATCTGCATCTCTTAATATGCCAAGATCTGCATCCCTTAATATGCCAAGTACTGCATCTCTTAATATGCCAAGAACTGCATTCCTTAATATGCCAAGAACTGCATCTCTTAATACACCAAGAACTGCATTCCTTAATATGCCAAGAACTGCATCCCTTAATACGCCAAGAACTGCATCCCTTAATATGCCAAGGACTGCATCTCTTAATATGCCAAGATCTGCATCCCTTAATATGCCAAGAACTGCATCTCTTAATACACCAAGAACTGCATTCCTTAATATGCCAAGAACTGCATCCCTTAATATGCCAAGGACTGCATCTCTTAATACACCAAGAACTGCATTCCTTAATATGCCAAGAACTGCATCCCTTAATATGCCAAGGACTGTATCTCTTAATATGCCAAGATCTGCATCTCTTAATATGCCAAGATCTGCATCCCTTAATATGCCAAGTACTGCATCTCTTAATACACCAAGAACTGCATTCCTTAATATGCCAAGAACTGCATCTCTTAATACACCAAGAACTGCATTCCTTAATATGCCAAGAACTGCATCTCTTAATATGCCAAGAACTGCATTCCTTAATATGCCAAGAACTGCATCTCTTAATACGCCAAGTACTGCATCTCTTAATATGCCAAGAACTGCATCTCTTAATATGCCAAGAACTGCATTCCTTAATATGCCAAGAACTGCATCTCTTAATACACCAAGAACTGCATCTCTTAATATGCCAAGAACTGCATTCCTTAATATGCCAAGAACTGCATCTCTTAATACACCAAGAACTGCATTCCTTAATACGCCAAGAACTGCATCTCTTAATATGCCAAGAACTGCATTCCTTAATATGCCAAGAACTGCATCTCTTAATATGCCAAGAACTGCATTCCTTAATATGCCAAGAACTGCATCTCTTAATACACCAAGAACTGCATTCCTTAATATGCCAAGAACTGCATCTCTTAATACGCCAAGTACTGCATCTCTTAATATGCCAAGAACTGCATCTCTTAATACACCAAGAACTGCATTCCTTAATACGCCAAGAACTGTATCCTTTAATTTACCAAGAACTGCATCTCTTAATACACCAAGAACTGCATTCCTTAATATGCCAAGAACTGCATCTCTTAATATGCCAAGAACTGTATCCTTTAATTTACCAAGAACTGCATCCCATAAAAATGATCTGCTATTATAAGGTGTTCACCTAATTTAAACAGCTTAGATGTATACTTACAGCATTTCCTGTTTCTGCAGCTATGTGGATAGGACAGATAGATTCCCAGTTAGGTCTGTTGATGCCCCCTACACCAAACTTTTCTGTCAATGGATCAACATCATCTTCTCCTGCTTTATCTGTAAGAAAAACAACATTTTAAATTATTATTACAAGAACACTACTTTTAACCTAAATTCAAAAGTTACAATCTTGAACAATGGGTTAATCTAAGAATTGACCATTGGACAGTACATTTCTGGTTGGGTCAGTTAAGAGTTACAATCTTGAACAGTGGGTTAATCTAAGAATTGACCATTGGACAGTACATTTCTGGTTAGGTCAGTTAAGAGTTACAATCTTGAACAGTGGGTTAATCTAAGAATTGACCATTGGACAGTACATTTCTGGTTAGGTCAGTTAAGAGTTACAATCTTGAACAGTGGGTTAATCTAAGAATTGACCATTGGACAGTACATTTCTGGTTAGGTCAGTTAAGAGTTACAATCTTGAACAGTGGGTTAATCTAAGAATTGACCATTGGACAGTACATTTCTGGTTGGGTCAGTTAAGAGTTACAATCTTGAACAGTGGGTTAATCTAAGAATTGACCATTGGACAGTACATTTCTGGTTAGGTCAGTTAAGAGTTACAATCTTGAACAGTGGGTTAATCTAAGAATTGACCATTGGACAGTACATTTCTGGTTAGGTCAGTTAAGAGTTACAATCTTGAACAGTGGGTTAATCTAAGAATTGACCATTGGACAGTACATTTCTGGTTGGGTCAGTTAAGAGTTACAATCTTGAACAGTGGGTTAATCTAAGAATTGACCATTGGACAGTACATTTCTGGTTAGGTCAGTTAAGAGTTACAATCTTGAACAGTGGGTTAATCTAAGAATTGACCATTGGACAGTACATTTCTGGTTAGGTCAGTTAAGAGTTACAATCTTGAACAGTGGGTTAATCTAAGAATTGACCATTGGACAGTACATTTCTGGTTAGGTCAGTTAAGAGTTACAATCTTGAACAGTGGGTTAATCTAAGAATTGACCATTGGACAGTACATTTCTGGTTAGGTCAGTTAAGAGTTACAATCTTGAACAGTGGGTTAATCTAAGAATTGACCATTGGACAGTACATTTCTGGTTAGGTCAGTTAAGAGTTACAATCTTGAACAGTGGGTTAATCTAAGAATTGACCATTGGACAGTACATTTCTGGTTGGGTCAGTTAAGAGTTACAATCTTGAACAGTGGGTTAATCTAAGAATTGACCATTGGACAGTACATTTCTGGTTGGGTCAGTTAAGAGTTACAATCTTGAACAGTGGGTTAATCTAAGAATAGACCATTGGACAGTACATTTCTGGTTGGGTCAGTTAAGAGTTACAATCTTGAACAGTGGGTTAATCTAAGAATTGACCATTGGACAGTACATTTCTGGTTGGGTCAGTTAAGAGTTACAATCTTGAACAGTGGGTTAATCTAAGAATTGACCATTGGACAGTACATTTCTGGTTGGGTCAGTTAAGAGTTACAATCTTGAACAGTGGGTTAATCTAAGAATTGACCATTGGACAGTACATTTCTGGTTGGGTCAGTTAAGAGTTACAATCTTGAACAGTGGGTTAATCTAAGAATTGACCATTGGACAGTACATTTCTGGTTAGGTCAGTTAAGAGTTACAATCTTGAACAGTGGGTTAATCTAAGAATTGACCATTGGACAGTACATTTCTGGTTAGGTCAGTTAAGAGTTACAATCTTGAACAGTGGGTTAATCTAAGAATTGACCATTGGACAGTACATTTCTGGTTGGGTCAGTTAAGAGTTACAATCTTGAACAGTGGGTTAATCTAAGAATTGACCATTGGACAGTACATTTCTGGTTAGGTCAGTTAAGAGTTACAATCTTGAACAGTGGGTTAATCTAAGAATTGACCATTGGACAGTACATTTCTGGTTAGGTCAGTTAAGAGTTACAATCTTGAACAGTGGGTTAATCTAAGAATTGACCATTGGACAGTACATTTCTGGTTAGGTCAGTTAAGAGTTACAATCTTGAACAGTGGGTTAATCTAAGAATTGACCATTGGACAGTACATTTCTGGTTAGGTCAGTTAAGAGTTACAATCTTGAACAGTGGGTTAATCTAAGAATTGACCATTGGACAGTACATTTCTGGTTAGGTCAGTTAAGAGTTACAATCTTGAACAGTGGGTTAATCTAAGAATTGACCATTGGACAGTACATTTCTGGTTGGGTCAGTTAAGAGTTACAATCTTGAACAGTGGGTTAATCTAAGAATTGACCATTGGACAGTACATTTCTGGTTGGGTCAGTTAAGAGTTACAATCTTGAACAGTGGGTTAATCTAAGAATAGACCATTGGACAGTACATTTCTGGTTGGGTCAGTTAAGAGTTACAATCTTGAACAGTGGGTTAATCTAAGAATTGACCATTGGACAGTACATTTCTGGTTGGGTCAGTTAAGAGTTACAATCTTGAACAGTGGGTTAATCTAAGAATTGACCATTGGACAGTACATTTCTGGTTGGGTCAGTTAAGAGTTACAATCTTGAACAGTGGGTTAATCTAAGAATTGACCATTGGACAGTACATTTCTGGTTGGGTCAGTTAAGAGTTACAATCTTGAACAGTGGGTTAATCTAAGAATTGACCATTGGACAGTACATTTCTGGTTAGGTCAGTTAAGAGTTACAATCTTGAACAGTGGGTTAATCTAAGAATTGACCATTGGACAGTACATTTCTGGTTGGGTCAGTTAAGAGTTACAATCTTGAACAGTGGGTTAATCTAAGAATTGACCATTGGACAGTACATTTCTGGTTGGGTCAGTTAAGAGTTACAATCTTGAACAGTGGGTTAATCTAAGAATTGACCATTGGACAGTACATTTCTGGTTGGGTCAGTTAAGAGTTACAATCTTGAACAGTGGGTTAATCTAAGAATTGACCATTGGACAGTACATTTCTGGTTAGGTCAGTTAAGAGTTACAATCTTGAACAGTGGGTTAATCTAAGAATTGCCCATTGGACAGTACATTTCTGGTTAGGTCAGTTAAGAGTTACAATCTTGAACAGTGGGTTAATCTAAGAATTGACCATTGGACAGTACATTTCTGGTTGGGTCAGTTAAGAGTTACAATCTTGAACAGTGGGTTAATCTAAGAATTGACCATTGGACAGTACATTTCTGGTTGGGTCAGTTAAGAGTTACAATCTTGAACAGTGGGTTAATCTAAGAATTGACCATTGGACAGTACATTTCTGGTTAGGTCAGTTAAGAGTTACAATCTTGAACAGTGGGTTAATCTAAGAATTGACCATTGGACAGTACATTTCTGGTTAGGTCAGTTAAGAGTTACAATCTTGAACAGTGGGTTAATCTAAGAATTGACCATTGGACAGTACATTTCTGGTTGGGTCAGTTAAGAGTTACAATCTTGAACAGTGGGTTAATCTAAGAATTGACCATTGGACAGTACATTTCTGGTTGGGTCAGTTAAGAGTTACAATCTTGAACAGTGGGTTAATCTAAGAATTGACCATTGGACAGTACATTTCTGGTTAGGTCAGTTAAGAGTTACAATCTTGAACAGTGGGTTAATCTAAGAATTGACCATTGGACAGTACATTTCTGGTTAGGTCAGTTAAGAGTTACAATCTTGAACAGTGGGTTAATCTAAGAATTGACCATTGGACAGTACATTTCTGGTTAGGTCAGTTAAGAGTTAAAATCTTGAACAGTGGGTTAATCTAAGAATTGACCATTGGACAGTACATTTCTGGTTAGGTCAGTTAAGAGTTACAATCTTGAACAGTGGGTTAATCTAAGAATTGACCATTGGACAGTACATTTCTGGTTAGGTCAGTTAAGAGTTACAATCTTGAACAGTGGGTTAATCTAAGAATTGACCATTGGACAGTACATTTCTGGTTAGGTCAGTTAAGAGTTACAATCTTGAACAGTGGGTTAATCTAAGAATTGACCATTGGACAGTACATTTCTGGTTAGGTCAGTTAAGAGTTACAATCTTGAACAGTGGGTTAATCTAAGAATTGACCATTGGACAGTACATTTCTGGTTGGGTCAGTTAAGAGTTACAATCTTGAACAGTGGGTTAATCTAAGAATTGACCATTGGACAGTACATTTCTGGTTAGGTCAGTTAAGAGTTACAATCTTGAACAGTGGGTTAATCTAAGAATTGACCATTGGACAGTACATTTCTGGTTAGGTCAGTTAAGAGTTACAATCTTGAACAGTGGGTTAATCTAAGAATTGACCATTGGACAGTACATTTCTGGTTAGGTCAGTTAAGAGTTACAATCTTGAACAGTGGGTTAATCTAAGAATTGACCATTGGACAGTACATTTCTGGTTGGGTCAGTTAAGAGTTACAATCTTGAACAGTGGGTTAATCTAAGAATTGACCATTGGACAGTACATTTCTGGTTAGGTCAGTTAAGAGTTACAATCTTGAACAGTGGGTTAATCTAAGAATTGACCATTGGACAGTACATTTCTGGTTGGGTCAGTTAAGAGTTACAATCTTGAACAGTGGGTTAATCTAAGAATTGACCATTGGACAGTACATTTCTGGTTAGGTCAGTTAAGAGTTACAATCTTGAACAGTGGGTTAATCTAAGAATTGACCATTGGACAGTACATTTCTGGTTAGGTCAGTTAAGAGTTACAATCTTGAACAGTGGGTTAATCTAAGAATTGACCATTGGACAGTACATTTCTGGTTGGGTCAGTTAAGAGTTACAATCTTGAACAGTGAGTTAATCTAAGAGTTGACCATTGGACAGTACATTTCTGGTTGGGTCAGTTAAGAGTTACAATCTTGAACAGTGGGTTAATCTAAGAATTGACCATTGGACAGTACATTTCTGGTTAGGTCAGTTAAGAGTTACAATCTTGAACAGTGGGTTAATCTAAGAATTGACCATTGGACAGTACATTTCTGGTTAGGTCAGTTAAGAGTTACAATCTTGAACAGTGGGTTAATCTAAGAATTGACCATTGGACAGTACATTTCTGGTTAGGTCAGTTAAGAGTTACAATCTTGAACAGTGGGTTAATCTAAGAATTGACCATTGGACAGTACATTTCTGGTTAGGTCAGTTAAGAGTTACAATCTTGAACAGTGGGTTAATCTAAGAATTGACCA
Source organism: Bathymodiolus septemdierum (assembly GCA_963383655.1). NCBI lineage: Eukaryota > Metazoa > Mollusca > Bivalvia > Mytilida > Modiolidae > Bathymodiolus > Bathymodiolus septemdierum. The sequence continues at coordinate 11,855,676 of OY726519.1, read as the reverse complement.
TTGGACAGTACATTTCTGGTTGGGTCAGTTAAGAGTTACAATCTTGAACAGTGGGTTAATCTAAGAATTGACCATTGGACAGTACATTTCTGGTTGGGTCAGTTAAGAGTTACAATCTTGAACAGTGGGTTAATCTAAGAATTGACCATTGGACAGTACATTTCTGGTTAGGTCAGTTAAGAGTTACAATCTTGAACAGTGGGTTAATCTAAGAATTGACCATTGGACAGTACATTTCTGGTTAGGTCAGTTAAGAGTTACAATCTTGAACAGTGGGTTAATCTAAGAATTGACCATTGGACAGTACATTTCTGGTTAGGTCAGTTAAGAGTTACAATCTTGAACAGTGGGTTAATCTAAGAATTGACCATTGGACAGTACATTTCTGGTTAGGTCAGTTAAGAGTTACAATCTTGAACAGTGGGTTAATTTAAGAATTGACCATTGGACAGTACATTTCTGGTTGGGTCAGTTAAGAGTTACAATCTTGAACAGTGGGTTAATCTAAGAATTGACCATTGGACAGTACATTTCTGGTTAGGTCAGTTAAGAGTTACAATCTTGAACAGTGGGTTAATCTAAGAATTGACCATTGGACAGTACATTTCTGGTTAGGTCAGTTAAGAGTTACAATCTTGAACAGTGGGTTAATCTAAGAATTGACCATTGGACAGTACATTTCTGGTTAGGTCAGTTAAGAGTTACAATCTTGAACAGGGGGTTAATCTAAGAATTGACCATTGGACAGTACATTTCTGGTTAGGTCAGTTAAGAGTTACAATCTTGAACAGTGGGTTAATCTAAGAATTGACCATTGGACAGTACATTTCTGGTTGGGTCAGTTAAGAGTTACAATCTTGAACAGTGGGTTAATCTAAGAATTGACCATTGGACAGTACATTTCTGGTTAGGTCAGTTAAGAGTTACAATCTTGAACAGTGGGTTAATCTAAGAATTGACCATTGGACAGTACATTTCTGGTTAGGTCAGTTAAGAGTCACAATCTTGAACAGTGGGTTAATCTAAGAATTGACCATTGGACAGTACATTTCTGCTTAGGTCAGTTAAGAGTTACAATCTTGAACAGTGGGTTAATCTAAGAATTGACCATTGGACAGTACATTTCTGGTTAGGTCAGTTAAGAGTTACAATCTTGAACAGTGGGTTAATCTAAGAATTGACCATTGGACAGTACATTTCTGGTTAGGTCAGTTAAGAGTTACAATCTTGAACAGTGGGTTAATCTAAGAATTGACCATTGGACAGTACATTTCTGGTTGGGTCAGTTAAGAGTTACAATCTTGAACAGTGGGTTAATCTAAGAATTGACCATTGGACAGTACATTTCTGGTTAGGTCAGTTAAGAGTTACAATCTTGAACAGTGGGTTAATCTAAGAATTGACCATTGGACAGTACATTTCTGGTTAGGTCAGTTAAGAGTTACAATCTTGAACAGTGGGTTAATCTAAGAATTGACCATTGGACAGTACATTTCTGGTTAGGTCAGTTAAGAGTTACAATCTTGAACAGTGGGTTAATCTAAGAATTGACCATTGGACAGTACATTTCTGGTTAGGTCAGTTAAGAGTTACAATCTTGAACAGTGGGTTAATCTAAGAATTGACCATTGGACAGTACATTTCTGGTTAGGTCAGTTAAGAGTTACAATCTTGAACAGTGGGTTAATCTAAGAATTGACCATTGGACAGTACATTTCTGGTTAGGTCAGTTAAGAGTTACAATCTTGAACAGTGGGTTAATCTAAGAATTGACCATTGGACAGTACATTTCTGGTTAGGTCAGTTAAGAGTTACAATCTTGAACAGTGAGTTAATCTAAGAATTGACCATTGGACAGTACATTTCTGGTTAGGTCAGTTAAGAGTTACAATCTTGAACAGTGTGTTAATCTAAGAATTGACCATTGAACAGTACATGTCTGGTTAGGTCAGTTAAGAGTTACAATCTTGAACAGTGGGTTAATCTAAGAATTGACCATTGGACAGTACATTTCTGGTTAGGTCAGTTAAGAGTTACAATCTTGAACAGTGTGTTAATCTAAGAATTGACCATTGGACAGTACATTTCTGGTTAGGTCAGTTAAGAGTTACAATCTTGAACAGTGGGTTAATCTAAGAATTGACCATTGGACAGTACATTTCTGGTTGGGTCAGTTAAGAGTTACAATCTTGAACAGTGGGTTAATCTAAGAATTGACCATTGGACAGTACATTTCTGGTTAGGTCAGTTAAGAGTTACAATCTTGAACAGTGGGTTAATCTAAGAATTGACCATTGGACAGTACATTTCTGGTTAGGTCAGTTAAGAGTTACAATCTTGAACAGTGGGTTAATCTAAGAATTTACCATTGGACAGTACATTTCTGGTTAGGTCAGTTAAGAGTTACAATCTTGAACAGTGGGTTAATCTAAGAATTGACCATTGGACAGTACATTTCTGGTTGGGTCAGTTAAGAGTTACAATCTTGAACAGTGGGTTAATCTAAGAATTGACCATTGGACAGTACATTTCTGGTTAGGTCAGTTAAGAGTTACAATCTTGAACAGTGGGTTAATCTAAGAATTGACCATTGGACAGTACATTTCTGGTTAGGTCAGTTAAGAGTTACAATCTTGAACAGTGGGTTAATCTAAGAATTGACCATTGGACAGTACATTTCTGGTTAGGTCAGTTAAGAGTTACAATCTTGAACAGTGGGTTAATCTAAGAATTGACCATTGGACAGTACATTTCTGGTTAGGTCAGTTAAGAGTTACAATCTTGAACAGTGAGTTAATCTAAGAATTGACCATTGGACAGTACATTTCTGGTTAGGTCAGTTAAGAGTTACAATCTTGAACAGTGTGTTAATCTAAGAATTGACCATTGGACAGTACATTTCTGGTTAGGTCAGTTAAGAGTTACAATCTTGAACAGTGGGTTAATCTAAGAATTGACCATTGGACAGTACATTTCTGGTTAGGTCAGTTAAGAGTTACAATCTTGAACAGTGGGTTAATCTAAGAATTGACCATTGGACAGTACATTTCTGGTTAGGTCAGTTAAGAGTTACAATCTTGAACAGTGGGTTAATCTAAGAATTGACCATTGGACAGTACATTTCTGGTTAGGTCAGTTAAGAGTTACAATCTTGAACAGTGGGTTAATCTAAGAATTGACCATTGGACAGTACATTTCTGGTTAGGTCAGTTAAGAGTCACAATCTTGAACAGTGGGTTAATCTAAGAATTGACCATTGGACAGTACATTTCTGGTTAGGTCAGTTAAGAGTTACAATCTTGAACAGTGAGTTAATCTAAGAATTGACCATTGGACAGTACATTTCTGGTTAGGTCAGTTAAGAGTTACAATCTTGAACAGTGGGTTAATCTAAGAATTGACCATTGGACAGTACTTTTCTGGTTAGGTCAGTTAAGAGTTACAATCTTGAACAGTGTGTTAATCTAAGAATAGACCATTGGACAGTACATTTCTGGTTAGGTCAGTTAAGAGTTACAATCTTGAACAGTGGGTTAATCTAAGAATTGACCATTGGACAGTACATTTCTGGTTAGGTCAGTTAAGAGTTACAATCTTGAACAGTGTGTTAATCTAAGAATTGACCATTGGACAGTACATTTCTGGTTAGGTCAGTTAAGAGTTACAATCTTGAACAGTGTGTTAATCTAAGAATTGACCATTGGACAGTACATTTCTGGTTAGGTCAGTTAAGAGTTACAATCTTGAACAGTGAGTTAATCTAAGAATTGACCATTGGACAGTACATTTCTGGTTAGGTCAGTTAAGAGTTACAATCTTGAACAGTGGGTTAATCTAAGAATTGACCATTGGACAGTACATTTCTGGTTAGGTCAGTTAAGAGTTACAATCTTGAACAGTGTGTTAATCTAAGAATTGACCATTGGACAGTACATTTCTGGTTAGGTCAGTTAAGAGTTACAATCTTGAACAGTGAGTTAATCTAAGAATTGACCATTGGACAGTACATTTCTGGTTAGGTCAGTTAAGAGTTACAATCTTGAACAGTGGGTTAATCTAAGAATTGACTATTGGACAGTACATTTCTGGTTAGGTCAGTTAAGAGTTACAATCTTGAACAGTGGGTTAATCTAAGAATTGACCATTGGACAGTACATTTCTGGTTAGGTCAGTTAAGAGTTACAATCTTGAACAGTGGGTTAATCTAAGAATTGACCATTGGACAGTACATTTCTGGTTAGGTCAGTTAAGAGTTACAATCTTGAACAGTGGGTTAATCTAAGAATTGACCATTGGACAGTACATTTCTGGTTAGGTCAGTTAAGAGTTACAATCTTGAACAGTGGGTTAATCTAAGAATTGACCATTGGACAGTACATTTCTGGTTGGGTCAGTTAAGAGTTACAATCTTGAACAGTGGGTTAATCTAAGAATTGACCATTGGACAGTACATTTCTGGTTAGGTCAGTTAAGAGTTACAATCTTGAACAGTGAGTTAATCTAAGAATTGACCATTGGACAGTACATTTCTGGTTAGGTCAGTTAAGAGTCACAATCTTGAACAGTGGGTTAATCTAAGAATTGACCATTGGACAGTACATTTCTGGTTGAGTCAGTTAAGAGTTACAATCTTGAACAGTGGGTTAATCTAAGAATTGACCATTGGACAGTACATTTCTGGTTAGGTCAGTTAAGAGTTACAATCTTGAACAGTGGGTTAATCTAAGAATTGACCATTGGACAGTACATTTCTGGTTAGGTCAGTTAAGAGTTACAATCTTGAACAGTGGGTTAATCTAAGAATTGACCATTGGACAGTACATTTCTGGTTAGGTCAGTTAAGAGTTACAATCTTGAACAGTGGGTTAATCTAAGAATTGACCATTGGACAGTACATTTCTGGTTAGGTCAGGTAAGAGTTACAATCTTGAACAGTGGGTTAATCTAAGAATTGACCATTGGACAGTACATTTCTGGTTAGGTCAGTTAAGAGTTACAATCTTGAACAGTGGGTTAATCTAAGAATTGACCATTGGACAGTACATTTCTGGTTGGGTCAGTTAAGAGTTACAATCTTGAACAGTGAGTTAATCTAAGAATTGACCATTGGACAGTACATTTCTGGTTAGGTCAGTTAAGAGTTACAATCTTGAACAGTGGGTTAATCTAAGAATTGACCATTGGACAGTACATTTCTGGTTAGGTCAGTTAAGAGTTACAATCTTGAACAGTGGGTTAATCTAAGAATTGACCATTGGACAGTACATTTCTGGTTAGGTCAGTTAAGAGTTACAATCTTGAACAGTGGGTTAATCTAAGAATTGACCATTGGACAGTACATTTCTGGTTAGGTCAGTTAAGAGTTACAATCTTGAACAGTGGGTTAATCTAAGAATTGACCATTGGACAGTACATTTCTGGTTAGGTCAGTTAAGAGTTACAATCTTGAACAGTGGGTTAATCTAAGAATTGACCATTGGACAGTACATTTCTGGTTAGGTCAGTTAAGAGTTACAATCTTGAACAGTGGGTTAATCTAAGAATTGACCATTGGACAGTACATTTCTGGTTGGGTCAGTTAAGAGTTACAATCTTGAACAGTGGGTTAATCTAAGAATTGACCATTGGACAGTACATTTCTGGTTAGGTCAGTTAAGAGTTACAATCTTGAACAGTGGGTTAATCTAAGAATTGACCATTGGACAGTACATTTCTGGTTAGGTCAGTTAAGAGTCACAATCTTGAACAGTGGGTTAATCTAAGAATTGACCATTGGACAGTACATTTCTGGTTAGGTCAGTTAAGAGTTACAATCTTGAACAGTGGGTTAATCTAAGAATTGACCATTGGACAGTACATTTCTGGTTAGGTCAGTTAAGAGTTACAATCTTGAACAGTGGGTTAATCTAAGAATTGACCATTGGACAGTACATTTCTGGTTAGGTCAGTTAAGAGTTACAATCTTGAACAGTGGGTTAATCTAAGAATTGACCATTGGACAGTACATTTCTGGTTAGGTCAGTTAAGAGTTACAATCTTGAACAGTGGGTTAATCTAAGAATTGACCATTGGACAGTACATTTCTGGTTAGGTCAGTTAAGAGTTACAATCTTGAACAGTGGGTTAATCTAAGAATTGACCATTGGACAGTACATTTCTGGTTAGGTCAGTTAAGAGTCACAATCTTGAACAGTGGGTTAATCTAAGAATTGACCATTGGACAGTACATTTCTGGTTAGGTCAGTTAAGAGTTACAATCTTGAACAGTGAGTTAATCTAAGAATTGACCATTGGACAGTACATTTCTGGTTAGGTCAGTTAAGAGTTACAATCTTGAACAGTGGGTTAATCTAAGAATTGACCATTGGACAGTACTTTTCTGGTTAGGTCAGTTAAGAGTTACAATCTTGAACAGTGTGTTAATCTAAGAATAGACCATTGGACAGTACATTTCTGGTTAGGTCAGTTAAGAGTTACAATCTTGAACAGTGTGTTAATCTAAGAATTGACCATTGGACAGTACATTTCTGGTTAGGTCAGTTAAGAGTTACAATCTTGAACAGTGTGTTAATCTAAGAATTGACCATTGGACAGTACATTTCTGGTTAGGTCAGTTAAGAGTTACAATCTTGAACAGTGTGTTAATCTAAGAATTGACCATTGGACAGTACATTTCTGGTTAGGTCAGTTAAGAGTTACAATCTTGAACAGTGTGTTAATCTAAGAATTGACCATTGGACAGTACATTTCTGGTTAGGTCAGTTAAGAGTTACAATCTTGAACAGTGAGTTAATCTAAGAATTGACCATTGGACAGTACATTTCTGGTTAGGTCAGTTAAGAGTTACAATCTTGAACAGTGGGTTAATCTAAGAATTGACCATTGGACAGTACATTTCTGGTTAGGTCAGTTAAGAGTTACAATCTTGAACAATGTGTTAATCTAAGAATTGACCATTGGACAGTACATTTCTGGTTAGGTCAGTTAAGAGTTACAATCTTGAACAGCGAGTTAATCTAAGAATTGACCATTGGACAGTACATTTCTGGTTAGGTCAGTTAAGAGTTACAATCTTGAACAGTGGGTTAATCTAAGAATTGACCATTGGACAGTACATTTCTGGTTAGGTCAGTTAAGAGTTACAATCTTGAACAGTGGGTTAATCTAAGAATTGACCATTGGACAGTACATTTCTGGTTAGGTCAGTTAAGAGTTACAATCTTGAACAGTGGGTTAATCTAAGAATTGACCATTGGACAGTACATTTCTGGTTAGGTCAGTTAAGAGTTACAATCTTGAACAGTGGGTTAATCTAAGAATTGACCATTGGACAGTACATTTCTGGTTGGGTCAGTTAAGAGTTACAATCTTGAACAGTGGGTTAATCTAAGAATTGACCATTGGACAGTACATTTCTGGTTAGGTCAGTTAAGAGTTACAATCTTGAACAGTGAGTTAATCTAAGAATTGACCATTGGACAGTACATTTCTGGTTGAGTCAGTTAAGAGTTACAATCTTGAACAGTGGGTTAATCTAAGAATTGACCATTGGACAGTACATTTCTGGTTAGGTCAGTTAAGAGTTACAATCTTGAACAGTGGGTTAATCTAAGAATTGACCATTGGACAGTACATTTCTGGTTGGGTCAGTTAAGAGTTACAATCTTGAACAGTGAGTTAATCTAAGAATTGACCATTGGACAGTACATTTCTGGTTAGGTCAGTTAAGAGTTACAATCTTGAACAGTGGGTTAATCTAAGAATTGACCATTGGACAGTACATTTCTGGTTAGGTCAGTTAAGAGTTACAATCTTGAACAGTGGGTTAATCTAAGAATTGACCATTGGACAGTACATTTCTGGTTAGGTCAGTTAAGAGTTACAATCTTGAACAGTGGGTTAATCTAAGAATTGACCATTGGACAGTACATTTCTGGTTAGGTCAGTTAAGAGTTACAATCTTGAAAAGTGGGTTAATCTAAGAATTGACCATTGGACAGTACATTTCTGGTTAGGTCAGTTAAGAGTTACAATCTTGAACAGTGGGTTAATCTAAGAATTGACCATTGGACAGTACATTTCTGGTTAGGTCAGTTAAGAGTTACAATCTTGAACAGTGGGTTAATCTAAGAATTGACCATTGGACAGTACATTTCTGGTTAGGTCAGTTAAGAGTTACAATCTTGAACAGTGGGTTAATCTAAGAATTGACCATTGGACAGTACATTTCTGGTTAGGTCAGTTAAGAGTTACAATCTTGAACAGTGGGTTAATCTAAGAATTGACCATTGGACAGTACATTTCTGGTTAGGTCAGTTAAGAGTTACAATCTTGAACAGTGGGTTAATCTAAGAATTGACCATTGGACAGTACATTTCTGGTCAGTTAAGAGTCACACATTATAGTTAGATCAGTTAATATTTTTACTTTGAAATGTACATGTATATATTTATTCAGGATATAAAACCTTCCCAGATAAGCCAGTTACTGTATTTTCTAATGCCGTAATGGCAACTTAATGGATATTCTAATATGACGTCCTTCTTTCGCTTTGTAAACAAACAAGCGATTTATCGATTGGGTATAATCTCATTAGCACATGCGCCGGTTCATGTGACTTACTTTCCCGTCGTAAATGTACCTGTTGATGAATTATCGTCTGCTCGAATTTGGCAGCATAAATTGTGTGCGACATTGTCCGCAAACGTAAATATAAATTAGTCTTCCAATCAAAGTATACTACCGTATTTGTACTCTTATAGACATATCAGAATTGAAATAAATCATGGAAGCCAGAATATGTTTTGAGTTTTAACATGGGTTGGCGGATATTAGTAAATTTTATCCCTCGCCTCTGGCCCGGGATAAAATACTAATATCCGCCAACCCATGTTAAAGCACAAAACACATTCTGGCTTCCATGATTTATTTCTTAATCAATCTGAGCTGAATTTTATGGATCTTTGTCTGTGGTATTGACATGTTTGGTAGTGAAGGCCGTAGAGTGTATAAAAAGAATCAAATCCACTAGTAAATAATTGACGATATTTATATTCTATAATATTCTAGGCAAATTTTCGCTATATTACATAAAAGTTAACTGGCTGTGATTGTAGGTTTGATGTATTTACAATCAATCATCACAACTAAAGTGGTGAGTTTGATTCCTATTCATGAAGAGGTGTACCTGATACAACTTTTAAGTGACTTACAGCACGAAACTTTAATACAACAGTATATAATACTAGTACTTAGGACACACACAACTGGCAATGGACATTTAAATATTTAGACCCCAGGTCTTTGCCCACATAAACTCTGATATTCCTTCTATGTTGAAATGTTTGATTCCCAATATTTGAAACCATCATACTCCCAAGTTTTATCATATATATATATATATATATCTCAAATAAATTTGAGATTAAAATTTGTTCATTCTTAAGATTCCAATAAATGTTGTTTATCTTTTTAAAAAGACAGAGATTTTAGGTAATCATAAAACAAATACCTGTTTTAGCTCTCTTTATCAATAGATCTGCATTTTCTGCCCTCCCTGCAGTGCAAGCATAAAATAATGGCGAGCACTTTTTTCTGGTTACATCTAATGGACTGGCACCTCTGAAAAAATAAAACACCATGCACACTTTATATATAGTTTAATGATCTAAAGACAATGAATATTTAACTAAAAGTTCAAAATATATGTATATTGTCTAAAACATTGCTGACAATATGTATATTGACTAAAACATTGCTGACAATATTGACTAAAACATTGCTGACTATATTGACTAAAACATTGCTGACAATATTGACTAAAACATTGCTGACAATATTGACTAAAACATTGCTGACAATATTGACTAAAACATTGCTGACAATATTGACTAAAACATTGCTGACAATATTGACTAAAACATTGCTGACGTATATTGACTAAAACATTGCTGACAATATTGACTAAAACATTGCTGACGTATATTGACTAAAACATTGCTGACAATATTGACTAAAACATTGCTGACAATATTGACTAAAACATTACTGACATATATTGATTCAGTGTTTGTGTTGGGGTTAGTATTATTGGTGTCATCAGTTCATCTATATCATGAATACTAGACTTAATAAGAGGAAAGCCCAGAAATTTATGCCAAAATGAGGAGTTATGCCAGGTGTAGCATGAGACAAAGGCTTCCTCCTGCACCAGTTGTATTACATTGTACAAGCAACTTTAACTTGAAAACCATAACTGATAGAATACCTGAAGCTACAATCAATTCAAGAATAACTAATGCATTAAAATAAGATGAAAAATAAAAAATGTACATACTTGGGCAAAATTCTTAATTTGGGCCCTTTCAACTTAATCTTCATTGTCAAGGAAGTAAATTGTGAACTTACTTTTTAAGCAGAACTTCCAATGGTCCTGTACCTTGGCAACAAGCAGCATAATGGATGGGTTTTCTCCCTTTCTTGTCCTCCAGATTAAGATCTGGTTCAATCGACAATAATCTCTCCAAATATTTTTTATTGGGATTTATACAAGCACAATGTAGAGGCGTCATCTACAAATATAAAAAATAATAAAACATAGAGACATATCAATGCCATCTGTTTATCCAATTTATCAATTCGTTAGTAGCTTTTCAGTTTGATAATATCTGATGCAGTCTGAATCACTGAAAATGTTTCTGATTAAACTAGAAACTCAGCATATATCAGTCATCCAGCAGATTGTTTGGGTTCAAATTAGCTTGCAGTTTCGGAGAAAAATCCTTTAATTCATATTCAAATAGGGTCTTGTGGTGACAGCCATCTTGAATTTCTGATCCATTCAAAAAAAGAAAAACGATGACAAAGGTTCAAATGGCATTTGGCATTGTGAGCTAAAATAATCTTTAAATAATAAAATAAACTTTAAAATTTGTTTATATTGTATTCATTTTTTATCCTGTCAGATTCTAATCTATTAAAGGCATACAGGCTGTCAGAATTGAAATTTTTTTTATATTAAAAGTTGCCAATATTCGATGTTTTATACTAATTGCAGTTGAAATTTTTCATAATATCATACATAAATAGCATAGAACGAAGGAAAAATGTCGCTGTTTTTTTTTCTTGAATCCAGTAAAAAATCCAATGTTTACCCGCACAATATTCATACATTCATACGACCTACACAGTGACCTCATTCGGTAAAGTGTTTGTGCATACATGTGCGAAATTGTTTGTTGAAAAAAAAGCACATGGCACAAACCAAAACATTGACGGATTCTACACGAAAACGACACAAAAAGGAGGATTCTGCAAGCTTTGTGTAAAAATTAAAAAAGATGCTATACCGACCTACTCCATTTTTCAACACGTAAGCATAATTTAGTATCTTTTTTCAGCCGAATTGTATTTTGACAGTAGAATTGCATGGTAGTTTTTTATATATTTTTTTTTCAGGAGAAAACGCTAGGTGACATCTCTTTTAAATTAGAGACTAAAATAATGAACTTCATGTCTGTTTTTTTCGAAAACAATGTAATCAAGAAACTCAAGTGTTGTCAATAATATGCAATACAATTTGTTTACAATTTTCACTTTATCGTGCCCCTTTGCACAGTTTGGGTTTGTTTTTATTGATTTCATCACGTATTTCCGATTTTAAGTGTCATTCTTACTAAATACCATTATATAATATTAACTGATTACCCCGGGATCCAATTTCATACATATATTTCTTAAATTATATTAATTCTAACGAATTTACATGCAAAATGCTACATGGTTATTTATAGCAGTTATCAGTATTCAGCAAACTTCGGAAATAAGAAGCTGACTTATAATTAGGTGTGTTAATGGTGATTCCACTGACAGACATTCAAATTCTTTTCACTAATTACGACATTATAACATATTTTTTAAACCTGGCTTCTTGTTCAGAACATTTTACTAGTATAAAACATTCAATTCTGACAGCCTGTATGCCTTTAACATTATTGTAGAAAGTAGATTGCTATCAAACTGTATATCGATAGTTTAAAAGAACAACATAATTCAACAGTTAATAATTACCATAGACTGATTTCCTGGTTTCTTCCTGACAGAATCTGCTCTAATAGTGGCTGGTAAATCTTCTGTTGTCTTTGTTAATACCTTAAATAATAACACATTTCATATTAAATACAACTTTATTTTTATTATACCTTAAATAATAACACAATTTATATTAAATACAACTTTATTTTCATTATACTTTAAATATAATAACACAATTTATATTAAATACAAGTTTATTTTTTATTATTCCCTTTTTGCGAAAAATGGAGTTATCGTTCGCAATTTGAATTATCGTCCTTGGCAGTAGGTATATAGCATTTCCACTTGCAAAGTTTTCCTTGAGTTTTTTTTTATAAATTGATTGAATAAATAATAAGTGTGAAAAAATATGAAATTAATTGACGTAGATTCCAAGGCAACACTTGAAGACTTCCTAACTTTAAAAAAGACTAAATTTGTACAGTTTCTACGGAAATGTAATTAAACCAGAGGCTCTCAAGAGCCTGTATCGTTCACCTGGTTATAAAAAGAACCAATTGGTCCTATGTAAAAACTATGTCCTGCAGTGGTATTCATCTTGGAATTCCGATCAACATAAAAAACACAAAGTTTGTAAAGGACCTTCCAATGATTGATGCACAGTTTAGGTTCAATCAGTGCAATAGCTTCAGTGAAGAACATATTTCTGTATTTTTCCCATATGGTCCTGTGTTAATACTATGACCTGTGGTGGCAGCCATCTTGGATTTCCGATCGGCATAAAAAACCTAAACTTTGTAGAGGACCTTCCAATGAACATTCATGTACAGTTTGGCTTTAATCATATTTGTAGTTTCTGAGAAGAAGGCATTTGAACATTTTCCCATAGGGTCCAATGTTAATCTATGTCCTGCGGTGGTGGCCACCTTGGATTTCCGATCGGCATAAAAAAACAGAAACTTTGTAGAGGACCTTCCAATGATCATTCCTGGGCAGTTTGGTTTCAATTGTCCAAGTGGTTTCAGAGAAGAAGCGTTTTGAAACATTTTTCCCATAGGGTCCAATGCTAAATTAAGTCCTGCCGTAGCCGCCATTTTGAATTTCATATCGGAACAAAAAACCTAAAGTTTGTAGAGGACCATCTAATGAACATTCTTGTACAGTTTGGCTTTAATCATATTTGTAGTTTCTGAGAAGAAGGCATTTGAACATTTTCCCATAAGGTCCAATGTTAATCTATGTCCTGCGGTGGCGGCCATCTTGGATTTCCGATCGGCATAAAAAACAGAAACTTTGTAGAGGACCTTCCAATGATCATTCCTGGGCAGTTTGGTTTCAATTGTCCAAGTGGTTTCAGAGAAGAAGCATTTTGAAACATTTTTCCCATTGGGTTCAATGTTAAACTAAGTTCTGCCGTGGCCGCCATTTTGAATTTCATATCGGAACAAAAAACCTTAAGATTGTAGAGGACCATCCAATGAACATTCATGTACAGTTTGGCTTTAATCATATTTTTAGTTTCTGAGAAGAAGGCATTTGAACATTTTCCCATAGGTTCCAATGTTAATCTATGTTCTGCAATGACGGCCATCTTGGATTTCCAAAGATGGCATAAAAAACAGAAACTTGGTAAAGGACATTCCAATGATCATTCATTTACAGTTTGGGTTCAGTCAGTTCATTAGTTTCAGAGAAGAAGATCTTTGAAATTTCAGCCAATCAGAGCATATTATTGGCCCTGGAGCCATGTTGAATATCCGACTGGAACGAAAAACAGAATGTTTGTAGAGGACTATCCAAGGAACATTCCTGCTAAGTTTGGTTCCAATTGGCCCAGTGGTTTCGGAAAAGAAGCTTGAAATGTGAAAAGTTTACAGATGACAGACGCCAAGTGATGGCAATAGTTCACCTGGATCTTTGGTCCAGGTGAACTAACTAGAGGCTCAGGTGAGCCTGTATCGCTCACCTGACATAAATAAGTCCTCTTAAGAATGTCTGCATGCCAAATACATCTAAGTTACTATTCAAATCCCATACTGCCATAGGGTTCTATGTTAAAACTATGTCTGCTCATGGCAGCCATCTTGGATGGAGGTCGTGGTCACCGGACACAATTTTGAAAGTATACTACCCAAGGACCATCCATGCCATGTTTGCTTTAAATTGGCTTACTGGTTTCAGAAGAGAAGACTTTTAAACAATTTTTCCATAGGGTCCTATGTTAAAACTATGTCTGCTGACGGCAGCCATTTTGAACCGAGATCGGGATCACTGAACACAATTTTGGAAGTTGACCACTCAAGGACCATCGATGACATGTTTGCTATATTGGCTTACTGGTTTCAGAGGAGAAGTTTTTAAAACATTTTTTCCCATAGGGCCCTATGTTAAAACTACAGTATGTCCGCTGAAGGCGGCCATCTTGGATGAAGGTCAGGGTCACTGGACACAATTTTGAAAATTGACCACTTAAGGACCATCCATGCCATGTTTGCTTTAAATTGGCTTACTGGTTTCAGAGAAGAAGATTTTTAAACATATTTCCCATAGGGTCCTATGTTAAAACTATGTCCACTGATGGTGGCCATCTTGGATGGAGTTTTGGGTCACTGGATATAATTTTGAAAGTTGACCATTTAAGGACCATTCATGCCATGTTTGCTTTATATTGGCTTACTGATTTCAGAGGAAAATTTTTTTAAACATTTTTCCCATAGGGTCCTATGTTAAAAATATGTTTGCTGATGGTGGCCATCTTGGATGGAGGTCAGGGTCACAGGACATAATTTTGAAAGTTGACCACCTAAGGACCATTCATGCCATGTTTGCTTTAAATTGACTTACTGGTTTCAGAGGAGAAGACTTTTAAACATTTTTTCCATAGGGTCCTATGTTAAAATTAAGTCGAGTCATGGTGGCCATCTTGAATTTCCGATCAGCAAACGATTCACAAATTTAGTACAGGACCACCCAATGATCATTCCTGCAAAGCCACAATTCAATTGGCTTAGTGGTTTCTAACAAGAAGATTTTTAAAATTCCGACCAATCAGAACACATTATGGGCCCTGGCAGCAATGTTGGATTTCCGATCAGTGCCAAAAACACAAATCTTGTATATGACCATACAATGAACATTTCTGCCAAGTTTGATTCAAATCTGTTATGTGGTTTCAGAAAAAAAGATGAAAATGTGAAATTCCCATAGGGTCCAATGTTAAACTAAGTCGAGTCATAGCGGCCATCTTGAATTTCCGATCGGCAAACGATTCACAAGTTTAGTACAGGACCACCCAATGATCATTCCTGCAAAGTCACAATTCAATTGACAAGAAGATTTTTTAAATTTCAGCCAATGAGAACACATTATGGACCTTGGCAGCCATGTTGGATTTCAAATCAGCACCAAAAACACAAATCTGGTAGAGGACCATTCAGTGAACATTTCTGGCAAGTTTGGTTGAAATCTGTTCAGCGGTTTCAGAGAAGAAGATTTAAATGTGAAAAGCTAACGGACGGACGACGGACGCTTATCCATGACAAAAGCTCACATGGCCTATGGCCAGGTGAGCTAAAAATGAGCTGCTATAGACAGTTCATAAGAGGCTTTAACTTTTATAAAGAAAATTATACATACGACATTTTTTTTTTTTAAACTTCTATAGAAAAAAAAAAAGTTATTTACACATACTTTAAAACATATTTTTCTCTGGATTTGTAACATTTTTGTACAAATAACTCCAAATGTGTATTTTCATAATACCAATGAACATGTTACATAATTAACTTTCTGAAATGTTTTGGATGATTGTCACCAGATTTTTCTGCAAAACGGAAATACTGCACTGAAAGTAGGAATCTTTTTCTTTAAAAAGATTTTCTCTCCTTTCATTAAAAAGCGTATTTGATTTTTTCATTACACTCGAGCGGTCGGAGACAAGGCAAGATAAATTTGAAAGCATTTTATAAATACTAGAGGCTCAGTGGGCTTTCTTGTCCATATTTTTATACCTGGGATGTGGGAAGGGGAGTTAAATTTAAAAATGTGTTTATTAGTGGGGGTGCTGTCAATTTTGTTTACAAGCTTATTAAAAGGAGGGGCCCTGTTATAAAGCAGAGTGCAGAGATGCCACTGCATGAGAATTCAAGCTTGTGTGTAGTTACTGCAACCAGGACAAGGAAATAAACAAAAAGAAAAGATGCATACTTCATACAGGTGTTGTATTACAAATATGGTCATGACAAATGCTATTTTTTTCTTTATTTTTAATTTCAAAGGCCAAAAAAAGGTGTCTTTTGAGAGTTGGAATTAGGTGTCAGGAGAGTGTCAGAATGCAGGATTTGGCTCCATTTACTCGAAAGCTTCCAGATCTCCGGCCGCAAAGTGCAGCCATCCGCATTCTTTCACTGCTTACTTTTTAATTTTCTCCACTTACTTTAATTTCTATTGAAAGCCTTGCAAAAATTGCCTGTGGTGGCCATGTTTGTTAACCGATCGGGACGAAATGAGCATTCTTCATAGAGGTCATTCCATAGATGCTTCCTGCCATGTTTTGGTTAATTTGGCCAAGCGGTTTCAGAGGAGATTTTTTTTAATTGGCCAATCAGAAACAAGAATTGCATGTGGAGGGCCATGTTTGGTAATGGATCATAACAAAAAGTGCACTCTTTAGAGAGGACCTTCCATAGATGCTTCCTACTAAGTTTCAGTTCATTTGGCTGATGGGTTTCAGAGGAGAAGATTAAACAAGATGAACTGTGAGCTAATGCTCACTTAGGATACCCCCGCTCTTCGGCAAACAGGAAGTAGGAAACTGACGGGTCAAAAAACGCTTCCCACGATATGGGGTACCTATATAAAGCTTGCGACCAAATATCAGATTTCTGCCATCAATAGTTGCTGAGAAAAATGTGACTAAAAATGGGCATATACAAAATGTATGTTCAATGTGTATAAAAATCAACAAAGTCGGCAAACAGGAAGTAGGAATCTGATGGGTCCAAAAACGCTTCCCACAATATGGGGTACCTATATGAAGCTTGTGACCAAATATCAGATTTCTGCCATTAATAGTGGCTGAGAAAAATGCGACGAAAAATGAGCATATATGTTCAATGTGTATAAAAATCAACAAAGTCGGCAAACAGAAAGTAGGAATCTGACGGGTCCAAAAACACTACCCACAATATGGTATACCTATATGACGCTTGTGACCAAATATCAGATTTCTGCCATCAACAGTTACTAAGAAAAATGCAATGAAAAATATCTTGGACGGACAGAGGTAAAACATTATAGCCCCCTCCCTCTTCGGGGAGCAGGGGTATAAATATGAAACAGATGACAGACAACAAACGATGGATGCCAAGTGATGCCAAAAGCCCACATTGCCTTTGGCAAGGTGAGCTAAAAAGAATATTAAAATGTGAATATGATTTGTCAACTGTTTTACCTGTTTTGTTCAAGTATTGTTATAAATACTGTTATAGTGACAGCCGGAAACTTTGAGCCGTAATGAAAGGGGGAAGTTTGGCACTTTAAAATCTGATTCAACCCACCATTTCTTTAGAAATGCCTGTACCAAGTCAGGGTCATTGTGGTTTTCACAGTTTTCCAGTTGTTGACTGATTTTGTCTGTTTATATACTTATGAGTTTTGACTTTCCCTTTGTAAGATTGTTCGGAGTTCGGTAATTTTGTTATTACCCTTATCTATATGTAATATATAGTATAAACATTTACACTATATCAGCATTAGTTAATTTCTAAGGGAGATAACGGCAAGAGTTATATTTCTTTTAACAGTTTAATGCAAGAGTTATCTCCCTTTTAACAGTTTACTACAATGGAGAAGTTTTTCTTAGAAATGAACCAATCAGAAAAAAGAATTGCCTGTGGCGCCCATGTTTGTTAATGGATCGGGACATGAATATTTATAAAGGACCTTCCATAGATACTTCCTACCAAGTTTCAGTTCATTTGGCTGAGGGGTTTCAGAGGAGAAGATTAAAATGTGAAAAGTTAACGGATGACGGTGATGGCAAAAGCTCACATTGCCTTCGGCAAGGTGAGCTAAAAAACAAAAAACAAAAAGAACAAGACAAAACTGCTCCGATGGGATTCGCACTCTCAGTGTAAATCTGCAGGGGTCTCGAAGCAGCGATTATATGATCACGGCTATGGTACAATGATTAAATTTGTAAGTTTTTTTGTTTTTTTTTGTGGTATACAAGGTATACCTGGTGTAAATAATAAAGCAGACGATGCCTATATTTCATAAAATCATATTTAAGCATATTTTCCATAAAAGGGAAAGCCTTTTTATGCTACCAAAGGGAAAATTTATATGCATGTTAAAAAGGAAGTTTTGTGTTGCAAGTTTTCGATTTTTAACAAGCATAATTTTGTCTGTTTTCGCGTTTTTCTCCTTTACACCAGCATTGAAAGCACTTGTGTCTGCAAAAAATTTTCCACCTCCCCCCCCCCCCCCCCTAAAATCAGTCAAATCTTCATTTTCCCATCCAGTTTTTGGAAGGAGCGGATGCCGGCTGTCTAACTCTATGGTCATATTTCTACCTGGACGTCGACGTTTGGAGATGACCAAATGTGGTAAAAATCCCAAAATGTTCCTTTTTTATTACAAAATCTGCAGTGGAACCAAAGAATGAATAGTCATGAACCATGTAAATAACTAAAGGTGAAATATTCAATTTCTTTATCCTGAATGGAGCCTGTCAGAATTTTACGGGAATCTGCATTGATTTCTCAAAAAAGAAAACAAAACTCAATATCATGCAAATATAGACATCTTTTTAATAGACTCAGAACAGATAAAATATCTTGATCATTTCTTGATTAAGATAATCCCCTGTAAAAGGAAATAAAACAAATGATTCCACTGCGGAAATCGGAATGAATTTTGCATACATCGCTATTAACGTCTGTAATTTTAACAGCAAAGCCAATTTTCGAGAAAATGCTACATCTTTGAATAAAAAACACCGGATTTATTTATTATTATTACGGTCATTCAGGATATAAACTAAAAATACAGATCTCATAGAATCTACCGATATAAAAAGCTAAATAAAATAATTCCAATAAATCCGATTTTATTTGGTTTTTCAATTTTTTAAACGTTCTTAACGATAACGGGCATTATGTGACGTTTCTAAGTTATGTAACCGAAAGTGTACATACCTACAGTCAGGAAAAGATAACTCGATTCAAGAACGATAACTACATGTTATCGCAAATCTGGAATATCTTAGATAATAACATGATTTATATTAAATACAAGTTAATTTTTATTCTGTACAAGAGAAATGCATGTTATTGTCCTTCTACAATGAAATATTTCAGTTTGGTCTAAAAATTCCAAACAGAAACGTTTTTAAGTACTGTTAGACATTTTTATAGTTTGGTCAGCTTTATAAAGTATTTGTGTTTTCCTTAAATTTAAAGTTGTAAGTTACATGCTTACATCTTCCTCAATAGCATTACTAAAAAGAACCAGTCTGCTATGCCAATTCTAAGTAGATACTATGTCATTATTGAACCAAGATCGTAAAATAAGCCTCACATGACATAAGATCATACATTATGAGGTAATCAGCTAGGTCTGTCTGAGGCACCTCATGAGGAATGAGATGTCAATGATTTAGTGGTACAATACCTAGCTTTAGTTGATAACATTGAGGGGAATTCTAATTTTCTAGGTAAAAATAATCAATAAAAATCTCATGCTAAACATCCATGAGTAATAATCAAACATTTGATTTGAAATGTTTAACTTTATTAAAATTGTGTATAACATCCTTTACAACCAATAGGTGTCCAATTCTCTCAACTTTTTTTTTCAAGAGAAAATAATTTACTTAACTGAATGTTGAACACATATTTTCTAATGCGAACACTTTTATTCATTATTCCACTTCTTTCTCCATCAAACAACTATTTTGTCATTTCATCCACTACTTCATTTACCAATCCACTCCTTTATACATCAATTGACTACTTTTGTCATTAAATCCACAACCACGTTCAATAATCCGCTCCTTCATCTATCTACAAGTTTGCATATCAATTCACTCATTCATTCAAAAATCCACTCCTTCATTCATCAATCCCCATCTTCATTAATTAATCCACCCTTACATTCATCCATGCCCTCCTTCATTCCTCAATCTACAACTTTCTCACCAATCCACTACTTCATTCATCAATCCACAAGCTTGTTTACCAATTCACTCCTATACAATAATAAATCATTCGCTAACTTTACCATTTACATTTACTTACATCTTTATGAAGAAAATTGTAGCCATATCCTTCCTGATCACCCTTCATGATAGAACCAGCCAGTTCAAAATGGCCTCTCATTACAACTAATTCCAGTTTGTTCATCAATTGAGATTTCTGTAAGATAAAGAAGAAAGTAATGATTATACAAGTGTGTCATATGTTAGTTATACAAGTTGATGAACAATAATATACTGAAATCATAGAGTACCAGGGTAAAAAGTTGTGTATATTACTCAGATGTATGATACACATCCCTATATTTAACTTTCAATTCTAATGCAATTTGTTTGTATCGTCGGATTTGATTGGTTACTATTCTACGCAAAATTCTCAATCTGTCAGTTGTAACTAAGGGGTTCAACAGGAAGGATCCGCCATCTTGAAAATGTGAAATCCTACATGTTATATTTAAAACAATACACAAAAATAATTCAAATAGCTATCTTGCAAACTTATCTTAGTTAATTTTTTAACAAAATTGAAGAGTACACAAAGCCAAAAAACGTCTGATCTTTACGTTTTAAACTGGAATTCTTCATATGACGTCAAGTTGTTTGTGCCAAAAATGTCAACAACATTTCGCAGAATTTGAATTTGTGTGATTTTTTTTAACCAAGGATATGCAAGAATACATTCTTATGTTCAGTATTGCATTAGAATGGAGATAACTGTATTATATTTTAAGCTTTGCGGACGTAAATCTTGGTTCTGTTTGCCTAGCTTCGCTATGTGTCGCTAGGTAAACTCAATTTGTGACCATAAAATCAATGATTTACGTCCCAAAGCTTAAATTACAATACAGTTATCTCCTAAATAGGTACTGTTGTCATAGAAGTATACATGTTTTCTGGATTATTGTGTACTTACACATTCTGATCAAAATTTGTTCTGAGTAAAAAAGTAAACATTGTATATAATACTCATCTAGACTATTTTGCATAATATTCACCAAGATAAATAAAAAACAGAATATATTACACAAAGCAAATTATAGTAAATGTTTGTACTGAATGAACACTAAATAAATACTGGAATATTGATATTGTAAATAAATAAAGTTGTCTAGAGGCTAAGTAAGTTATGTGAAAATGTATTAAATTAACTCAATTAAATGTTAAATGTAGCTATTGTATGCTCTAACAACATGCTTAACTGTACTTGGGAGAATTTAAACAAATCTTGACTTCATCATGTAATTCCCATTATGAAGGATATGACATTTCCTTTTTCTTCAATTTCTTATCAAAATTATTAATTACCAGGAAAGTTTGTTGTTTAATAGGTGATGTAGAAATATAAGCATCAATTGTTTCTTTTTTCACCCCCTTCAACAGGGCATCATCTAACACATTGTTACCGTTTCGCACAGATTTCTTCTCCTGAAAAACAGATGAAATAAAATATACATTTTACACAATCCAGAATTAGTTATAACATTAAGTATGTACATTTAATCTAGTTTACTAAATACACAATGGGAAAGAATATTTAACATCACTTTCAACAACATTTCAGCAGAGTCTTTTTAATTGATTGAGGAAATATGACAATCATGATGTTTAAATTGAACTTACTTAATTTGTAAAAATTTGTAATCATGGTAACTACATTATGAGTGTTGTTTTAAATAATAATAAACTTAATTACAGAGTTATCGCCCATTATTGAAATACTTTAATCTACATAATATACAGAATTATCTCCCATTATAGAAATACTATAAGTTACATAATATACAGAGTTATCTCCCATTATAGAAATACGATAATTTACATAATATAGAGTTATCTCCCATTATAGACATAATGATGATATAGTAGATTTAACAACTGTATCAGATTAATTAACATATTCTAGACAAAAAAATTTCTGACTTGATCTTTTCACATTTTTAAATTATTTTTAAATTTTTTATTTACTCAAACACAAAATAGCTGAAAGTGAAGCTAAATACCATTCAGTCAATCAATACATAATCATACAATTTCTACATAAAACTTACATTAGTAAAGGCAGCATTGCCTTCCCTGCTTCCTCTACTGGCTGTAATCTTCCTGACAAATGGTATCCCAAGTGATACAGGGTTATACCTAAAAAGAGAAGAGGGAAAATTTATTGTTTATACCACCATTTTATAATAAAGTAATAATTTTTTGATTAGAATAACGAAAAATCCAAATATCTTTTAAACTATAGATTTTTGAACAGTCAAATAAACGAGTTCTATTTAGAATTAGGAGTGCTAACTAAAACTGTTATTGTAATGCTTCTTATTGTATTGGCTGAGGCTCCACTCCGATGAAATTTTGCATTTTGGTCCTATTTTGTTGTCATTTTTCGGGTGGGGGTAGATGTACTTTATAGAAGAGCCATCCGTACGTCAGGTATCTTACCTGTAAAATCTTTCTCTCAGCCATGTGTACCTTAGACGAAACTGACAAGCATTTCTCTCATAAATTATTGTTATATTTTGCATTTTTTGTAAAATGGGTAAAAAGTCTGACTTATCTCCGGAATGCCAAAAGTTTGTAAAAAAGTTGTTTGCCTTTTTTAGTAAGGAAAAGGCAATGAAGCCAATTGTCTCATTTGATAGGGTATATCAAAGGACATCTAAAGCTTTGGGTGTGTCTTACCGTGCACCGTATTATGAATGATAAGAGGCCTTGTAAGTCAAATAGACCCAAAGAAAGAGCTAAAATTTTGAACGACTTTGATCATTGTGTTATTAAAAGAACAATCCACGGTTTATATTCACGGAAAATTGCTCCGACCGTCTCAATAATACATAAGGAAATAAAAGATTCTCATAAAATATCAAAGTCTAAACTTACTCTAACTCTCATTGATCTTTGATATACAATGTACTTATAAAAAAATAGGTGATAATCGATGAGTTCTGTACGACCAAGTGTCTATTATCAATTATAGGTGTAATTATCTGAGAAAGATTAAATCTTTTAGGGAAGCAGGGTATGATATCTTGTACCTGGATGAAACATGGGTTAACCAAAATCACTGCACAGATTATATGTGGCTTCCGAATGATGGGTCTGATGCCCCAAACATACCCTCGGGTAAAAGCAAACGTTTGATTGTTTTGCATGCAGGTACGCGAAGTGAGGGTTTGATTGACGGCTGTGATTTAGTGTTTCTGGCCAAATCAAAGGATGGTGACTATCACCAGGAGATGAATAGTTTTGTCTTTCTTGAGTGGTTTGAAAATCAATTGATGCCTGCTCTGAAAAATCCTAGCTTGGTTGTGTTAGATAATGCAAGTTATCACAATGTTAAAACAGAAGATACGGTGTGCCCAAATTTTAGTCAGAAAAAAGCTGTTCTCCAAAACTATCTTACACAACACAACATTCCCTTTTCTGCTACTGATACCAAAAAAAAGTATTATATGAAAAAATAAAACAAAAAAAGACCCCAGTAGTTTATAAAACAGATAAAATTGCTAATTTACATGGACATGAAGTAATAAGAACCCCCGTTCGACACTGAACTTAACCCGATAGAATTAAGTCAAAGGTTTCGTGGCTAAAAACAATACCACCTTCCGATTAAAAGATGTTAAAGAACTCACGTATGTTGCTTTAGGAAAAATTACAAAAGATGTGTGGACAAAAGCAGAAGAACATGTGGTCAAATGAAAAAAGAATACTGCAAAGAAAACTGTGTAGATAGAAGTGTCATAGAACCTATTATCATTGATTTTTGTGATGATGACTCGGATGACGACGCGGGTTAAAGTATAATCATATTAAGTATAATAGCCAGAGAAAAAATGTAAAAATCGAATAAAATTGTCACGTTTAAGTCAATGCCGAAAATATTTGGAACATGTGTCTGCCAATTCATTAAAGTGTAAGAACAGTTGTAACTGTTGAAACTATCTGGGGTCAGATGAATTTATTTACTAACTTATATATTGATTATAACACATAAATAATACACAAAACAACTTGACGCAAAACAAAAAAAAGATAAATAGGGACAGTTTATAATCCAACCGAAAACCAAACACAAAACGGGCCTTATATTCATGAAAAGTCAAAACAAACAAAGACAAAGATCGAAACTTCGGATTCCTGTTTTGGATAAGCACTTCAAAGTGGAATAGGTTAAATATATATTTCCAAACTTTTAGCTCACGTTTGAGTTGAAAGATATAACTTGGTTTAGTAGAATAGTTACGTGAAACAATTGCATGTATCAATGATTCATCAATAACAAGATATGATTATAATCTAACGATTATGAAGTCTCCCAAACCAGCCACTGACACTATCTACCCACATATCAAATTTTGATGATATCGGACAATGTTGAATTTTTACCCCCCATTTTTATGCCGTGTTTTGGCAGCCATTTTGAAAATGGCAGACATCTTGAAAATTTTGAAAATGCAGAATTGCTCCTCTAATGGTGACCTATCACTATGTCAAATTTTATGTCTCTATCATTATCCAGTTAGAAGTTATCAACATTAATGTACGAAATTTCAAGTTTCCCATAGGATTCTATAGTAACCCCCACCCTCTTTGAACCCCCAAAAATATGGCTTTGACCCCCTTTACCACAAATCTGAAAACTTTAGGATCAACTAGAAACATATATCTATAACTCCACTAAGTTTCATGAAATTCTGTCCTGTAGTTCCTGAGATCTGCCGTGGACAAGTTCATGGTGCACGGAAAGAAAGGAGAATAATAATAAGAATAATAATAATAATAATAAGAAACGGAGCAAAAACAATAAGTCTCCAAACGTTGTTTGGGAGACTTAATTATTGCAGTTTTTAGGTATTTTTTACCAATGTTAAGTTGCAAGTTTGGTAAAATAGCCCACAAAATGACAGTGTTCAATGTCATGTTCAAATTTTCGTTATTCTAATCAAAAAATTATTACTTTAACTACCATCGTAACAAGCAAAAACAGTAGTTTCCTGTAATAATTCAGGCAAGTACAGAACTAATGCCAATTATATTTTTATCATCATTCTTTGAACACAAACGTTGGTTTAAATTCTTCACATTGACCTCCATATCTTAATCTCATAATATTTGTGGTAGATATATGCATGACAGATATCACCTATAAAATTAAAACAAATCATCGCTTGTATGAATTATTTGGCAATACATGATGTTTAACAGTCTGCGAAATTAGGCAGCAGTCCGAAGCCTGATGCGTGTAAAACTATACACAGGCTTATAAAATGAGTAGTTCCACAAGCCCGACAGACCTGTGGAAAAAAAGTCATATAGTTTTAAAAGTTGATTTCATAAGATATTGTGTGTAGATATTTAGTTTATTGTTCTCCGTTTTCAGTTGCTTTAGATTTTCCGATGTTCAAAATAGATTTAGGTGTGTCTGTTTTTTGCAATTTGATTGGTTGATATTTTTACCATCATGTAGGCTTTAAAAAAGGACGAGAAGCAGGGTTCACGTTAGAGGGCGAAGAAGTTGCCTTGTGAAGGTTAACTTCGATTTCTCGTTGGTCAAAAGCGAAGTTCAAGTAGCCTTGTAATTTTGAAGTCACCCTATGTTGCCCACTTATTTTTGTCACGTGTCATTTATGAAAATGTCGACATTGTGTTTATTGAAATCTAATCCATTTCGGCTTAAAGAAACTTTAATTTCGTTCAATATCAAATAAAAATGGTACCACAAGAAAGGGGCACAATCAGGCACTGTGCTATATATGGGAAATGTTGATCGAAGCTACTTTTAACCAAACAAACTTTTGATTTATTTTTTCTCAATTCTGTGACATAAAATCTGAGTTCTCATATATAATATGTTCATATTTGCAAAGGTTTGTCATTCAAAATTCGTTGAAATGCACAGGGACACTTCAGAGTTTTATCGATCCGCTTCCAAATCCGATTGGTATTTTTTATCTAAAATTGCGATCTATTTATAGAACTGTTTATATGCTGACAGACCTGTGTCAACGTTAATACCTCTGCAGTTAAAAAATAGACTTTGAACTACAGTAGTTTTGTTCCATTGTTGCACTCTGATTTGAGATCTGACTAATAATTACAGCCTTTACTTGCTTCAGTTTATGACTGTCAGTGTCAATATACATTCGTGCTATATTTGCATTCCCTAGATATCTATATATAGTTGGACCGTTGAGCAAATTGGCATAGACATATTTCTTCAGCTGAAGGCTACACAAATATGACTTTTTACATTTTGTGTGGCATCAATTCAAAGCATAGTGATATTTAAAACAAGGGCAACGCAAAGCGTGGCATATCACCTCGCCTAAACATTAGACCATGTGACCTTGACCTTTGACCTTGAAAATCAATAGGGTTCCAGATTCTCTTAAGGTCTACGTATGTACCTAGTTTGGTCAAAATCCATTGAAGGATGTTGATTCTAGAGTGTTCACAAGGATGTTACGCCATAAAAATTTGACCCGGTGACATTGACCTTTGACCTATGACCTTGAAAATCAATAGGGTTCCAGATTGTCTTAAGGATTAAATATGGACCAAGCTTGGTCAAAATCCATTGAAGGATCTTGATTCTAGAATGTTCACAAGGATGTTATGCGGTAAAAATTTGATCTGGTGACCTTGACCTTTGACCTTGAAAATCAATAGGGTTCCAGACTCTCATAAGGACTAAGTATGTACCAAGTTTGGTCAAAATCCATTGAAGGATGTTGATTCTAGAGTGTTCACAAGGATGCTACGCGGTAAAAATTTGACCTGGTGACATTGACCTTTGACCTATGACCTTGAAAATCAATAGGGTTCCAGACTCTCCTAAGGACTAAGTATGTACCACGTTTGGTCAAAATCCATTGAAGGATGTTGATTCTAGAGTGTTCACATGGATGTTACACGGTAAAAAAAATACCCAGTGACCTTGACCGTTGACCTATGACCTTGAAAATCAATAGGGTTCCAGATTCTCTTAAGGATTAAATATGTACCAAATTTGGTCAAAATCCATTGAAGGATGTTGATCCTAGAGTGTTCACAAGGATGTTACGGAAGGACGGACGGACGGTAGCGTTACTATATCCCTTCGCAACTTCGTTGGCGAGAGGATAAAAAAGGGGGGTACATATTAAAAATTATCACCAAATTATATGTCACATACAATGATGACACCATAAGTTTTTGCTATAAGAGTCTTATAACAATATTGGCTGTGATGATGATGATGAGGAGGAGGAGGTAGACAGTGATGATGCTATTGACAATATGATTTTAGAATTTTCAAGAGATTAATATAAACATGGATCTAAAATAAAGTGTTTTTTGGTTTTTTTTACTTGCATTCTGGTTTTCCCATATGCATAATTGACATGTTCACATAATATTTGGTGCATCATCATGTTTTGAGTTTTGGTGGTTTGAATTATTGGTCATTAATGTAGTTTTCAAATTCGGGCCTGTATAATTGATGATGGGCTTGTAAATATTTGAACTTACATGCCCGATGGGCCTGTAAGGTAAAAAGTTAAGTGTGAAGACTGGTTTAATCATTAATTCATTTAGACCCTGTATCACAGTCAGAATGAATTAACAACTTGACTTATTTACAACAGTATTTAAGCTACCTGTAGTATATTAATATACTTAGTAAAACAGCATACTTTGTACTTCATTAATGATATTTTACGAAGATACCGAGATTTAATTGTACATATTAAGGTCATAAGAAGTGAGAAATAAAAGATTTGTTATTATAATTTCCCTCCTGTTGTGTCAGCGGTAGCTAGCTATCCTTTTACATACATTCGTGACATTGTTGTGATTATTCCAACAAATAGCCCCCCAAATAATAAGATTGTCAAATACTTACGATCCTGTAGTTAGGGCCTCTATAAGAAGAGGAGGAAGTCCTTGTCTTAACCTCTTTTTGCCTGTTCCATTAATATCATCAATCAATATATTCATCATTTCTACATTATTGTTTTCTATTGCTACATGAAGAGGTGACCTCTCATCTGATATAGACTTCGGTATCTGAACCTAAAATTACAAAATTTTCTTATTTCACCAGAAAAACAAACCATTAATATATAGTGGGGCTCTTCAATGGAAATAAATGGCTACTCGCCTTGGTGGTGAATAGATATAATGGCAGCAAGTCAACCATTTTTGGCACCTTTGGGCCTCTTGTTTGGAAACAAGTAGTACTAGAATTCCAAACATCAATCAAAACCTTCATTCTCTGCCAAGGATCATTGTAATTAAATTTTGGAAACATAAGTTATTGTGAAAAAAAACATTGGGTCTCCAGACAGAAAATGAAGACTACACACATAATATATATAATACAATTACAAAAATTTTGCAGTCCTATAAAGATTCAATATTATTTGAGGAGTTCCTCCCTAATATTGCTAGGGGTTTGAAAGGTCAAGTTGCTACAGTTGTTGACCCAAGGTATGATGCCCTAATACAATCTCATGTGTCAAGGTCTTCAGATAAAAACCCAACGTAGGAGGCCCAGATACCATCTCATGTGTCAAGGTTTCTAGAACACGTACCCAAGGTAAGATGCCCCGATACCAGCTTGTGTGTCAAGGTTTTCTGATACATACCCAACATAAGATGCCCCGATACCAGCTTGTGTGTCAAGGTTTTCTGATACATACCCAACGTAAGATGATGCCCCGATACCAGCTTGTGTGTCAAGGTTTTCTGACATGTACCCAACGTAGGATGCCCAGATACCACCTCATGTGTCAAGGTTTCCAGAACACTACCCAAGGAAAGATGCCCCGATACCAGCTTGTGTGTCAAGGTTTTCTGACACATACCCAACGTAGGAGGCCCAGATACCATCTCATGTGTCAGGTTTCTAGAACACGTACCCAAGGTATGATGCCCTGATACCAGCTTGTGTGTCAAGGTTTTCTGACACGTACCCAACGTAGGATGCCCAGATACCAGCTTGTGTGTCAAGGTTTTCTGACATGTACCCAAGGTAAGAGGCCCAGATACCACCTCATGTGTCAAGGTTTCTAGAACACGTACCCAAGGTAAGATGCCCTGATACCAGCTTGTGTGTCAAGGTTTTCTGATACTTACCCAACGTAAGATGCCCCGATACCAGCTTGTGTCAAGGTTTTCTGACATGTACCCAAGGTAAGAGGCCCAGATACCCCGTCATGTGTCAAGGTTTTCAGACAAGTATCCAGTGTAAGAGGCACCGATACCACTTCATGTGTCCAGGTTTCCTGACAAGTACCCAACGTAAGAGGCCCAGATACCACCTCAAGTGTCAAGGTTTTCAGACACGCATCCAACGGAAGAGGCACCGATACCACCTCATTCGTCTAAGTTTTCTGACACATACCCCAGGTAAGAGGTTTCAAATATTAGTTTGTTACAATGCTGTACTCCCAATTAATCATTTCGGTTAAAACCAATGTATTGCTCTTTTCAAAATAAAGATATTTCTCTCTACAAGACTATTTGCAGTCATTTATGCTAGACAGATACGTCTATTTAAATATTTATATTTAGTTATAAAATGCAAAACAAAGTCTATGAAAGCTTTAAAATTTATAAATAAAATGTAGGATTGTTTTTCAAATAATTGTTTTACTTACATCATGTATATGTTGTTCATCTTCTAACAATTTTTTCAGCATGTCTAAATCATTCTGCATCACTGCTCTAAATATTAACTTTGTATGGGACATCTTAGAAATAAATGGCACATGATCTCTGAAAAATACACACATTTTTCAAATAAAAAAACATTTGTGTATTGCCATGTGACAATTGTTGACGTTTTTTGTACGAAAAAAAAAAGTTTATCTTGTGAAAAAAATTAATCTTTTATGCATAGTTCATTGTTAGCTGATTAATGGTCAAATCATTGTAAATCATTGTAAATAAAGTATCATTAATCTTTATTACACAAGAAAACAATCTCTAAAAATTACACCAAAAAATACTGCACGTATGTAACATCAATATTGTCAACGGAAATACAATTTGAAAAGAAATATTCATGTGACAAATTATACACAAGATGGGTATTAAAAACTAATCATGATCACGAGGTCGGCAAACTGACACGATCTTCCAAACGAAGTGATTTCTCCTTTCTTGGACTTAGTTCTTAAACTCCACATTATTCTAACTACGACCAACTTGATTTGCTTTTTCTGTCCTCTGCACTTTGAGATTTCAAGATTCAACTGTACTTACTTTGTTTCAAATAGAGGGTCTTTTTCTATGACTTTGATCTTTAAGTTTGGCTTCAGTTTTTTGTCAGGTCCTCTTTTTTTGTCTGCTTTTCCCTCTTTTTTAGCTTCTTTCTTAGGAGTCTTTTTGGTCTCTGTAATATATTAGATTTGAAATATTAAACTTTTGTCAAAAAGAAATTGTTGACATATTAAAATTTTTCTGTTACACCACTATTTCATAGAAGATAATTTCCTATCTCATTCCAATACAATAAACCAACTTACTTTATCACATTTTTCATTCACAAATCCAAAGATTTCTTCTAAAACTACAGTAGAACCATGATGTGTTAAGGTTAAAGGGACCTATTATTTTACTACGAAATATCCAAGTATTTGAGCTTTCTGGATTGAAATTAAACTAAAAGCTATTACGAATGGATAATATGTCAGGGGTTTCAAAGTGGGCCGGTACCCGGTACTTTTACCCGCCTGAGATCGTGTACAGTACCGGCAGAAATTACTGAACCCCCCAAAATTAGCGGTGGTCAAAACCACAAGTACGATGGTCGATAGGCTTGTGGAATATTTTTCATAAAAAATTAATGATCACGTCAATTGCTGAATTCTCGCATTCAAATCGAACAACTGCGTCACGACCAAGTTGATGGGATATTCCCTGTTTTAAAAATAACTTTACCTTAGAATCGTAAATAGCAGTTTGCGCATGTGGTAAATAGATATGTTTTCGCCCCAATATCTTTTCATCCTTGTGTAAAACTCGGACCGGAACAAAGCTGACATCATTTCAAAATAAAAAAATGACCGATTACAAATTATGTTCAAACACAATTTAGTGTAATCTCCAGTAATATAAGTAAGATCATTATGTGTTATGAATATATGACTACACAATATTTTGGGCGATTTTTTTTATCCATTTAAAACCCAGGGTCGAATCATTCTGGGGCGTACTGTCTTGTTGCTTAACTCCGTCCATATTGTTTAACTTCCGGTATAAAAAAATAAAAACCTATGGCTAATTTATTTACATATTTTGACGGGGCCCTACCGCGGTTGTTCACAGAAATGAAAGTGTGCTGAAAAACATTTTTAAAAGTGGGTACGAGGAGATAAGGGATAGAAAATTACTAGAAATCTTGAAAAAGGACCGGACATGGCTCAAATACGAACTACATTGTAATGTCAAAACGCCGGCCCCCTTTTTTTTCAAAATAATTTAACTTTTGTGATTCAAATGTTAATAAATGTCTTCCCGCGAATCGTTTTTGTTCGAACATTTTTTTTGCACATAAGTCGTGAAAGTAACAATATATAATGTTTTTGTTTAATTATATTTGTATTGATCTATTAAAAAATTATAAATTTTAATTTAAAGATTGATGATTGCAAATTAAATTTATATGTTTCATCAAGGACGTATTCTATATATGTCCTTGGTTTCATTAATTATGACACTTATATGTCTTGATCCTGCCAACGGTCTTTGATGAGTTTAATTACTGGTAATAAAGTAAAAAAAACACACAAGCCAAGGTATTGTGAAAAAGAAAAGGACAAAGCCAACAAAAGAATTTTGAGAAGTTTAAGCTTTGATAACAATGGCTTGGTCAAGCCTAGCTACGGAACCGTAGCTCTTTATGGTCCTTTTGGTTTTTTTTAAGATATGGCAGATTATCTATGAATAATCTTGGCTGAAGTCTGTAAACTGAAATATTCAATAAAGAAATTGGGGGGAAAAAATCCAGGCATTATGCATGGTCTTCACTCTTGGTGAAATCTGAACTCTAAAGTTAATGGGATTTTTCTTTCAAAAACACTTAATGTTTTGCAGTTTCTGAAGTACATTTTTTGGTCCACAAAATGCTAGATTTCAGGAGCTTCCGCCCCCTGGACCCCTTACGGCCCTCAGCCTAATTTTTTAGGTACCTCCTAAAATTTAAGAAGTACCTCCTATTATAAAAAACTTTGAAACCCCTGATATGTTTATTACAAGCTCTTCTATTGACCTATTCTATGTTTACTACAAACTCTCCTATTGACCTATTTTATGCTTACTACAAGCTCTCCTATTGACCTATTCTATGTTTACTACAAGCTCTCCTATTGACCTATTTTATGCTTACTACAAGCTCTCCTATTGACCTATTCTATGTTTACTACAAGCTCTCCTATTGACCTATTTTATGCTTACTACAAGCTCTCCTATTGACCTATTCTATGTTTACTACAAGCTCTCCTATTGACCTATTTTATGCTTACTACAAGCTCTCCTATTGACCTATTTTATGTTTACTACAAGCTCTCCTATTGACCTATTTTATGCTTACTACAAGCTCTCCTATTGACCTATTTTATGTTTACTACAAGCTCTCCTATTGACCTATTTTATGCTTACTACAAGCTCTCCTATTGACCTATGTTATGTTTACTACAAGCTCTCCTATTGACCTATTTTATGTTTACTACAAGCTCTCCTATTGACCTATTTTATGTTTACTACAAGCTCTCCTATTGACCTATTTTATGCTTACTACAAGCTCTCCTATTGACCTATTTTATGTTTACTACAAGCTCTCCTATTGACCTATTTTATGTTTACTACAAGCTCTCCTATTGACCTATTTTATGTTTACTACAAGCTCTCCTATTGACCTATTTTATGTTTACTACAAGCTCTCCTATTGACCTATTTTATGCTTACTACAAGCTCTCCTATTGACCTATTTTATGTTTACTACAAGCTCTCCTATTGACCTATTTTATGCTTACTACAAGCTCTCCTATTGACCTATTCTATGTTTACTACAAGCTCTCCTATTGACCTATTTTATGCTTACTACAAGCTCTCCTATTGACCTATTTTATGTTTACTACAAGCTCTCCTATTGACCTATTTTATGCTTACTACAAGCTCTCCTATTGACCTATTTTATGCTTACTACAAGCTCTCCTATTGACCTATTTTATGCTTACTACAAGCTCTCCTATTGACCTATTTTATGTTTACTACAAGCTCTCCTATTGACCTATTTTATGTTTACTACAAGCTCTCCTATTGACCTATTTTATGCTTACTACAAGCTCTCCTATTGACCTATTTTATGCTTACTACAAGCTCTCCTATTGACCTATTTTATGTTTACTACAAGCTCTCCTATTGACCTATTTTATGTTTACTACAAGCTCTCCTATTGACCTATTTTATGCTTACTACAAGCTCTCCTATTGACCTATTCTATATTTACTACAAGCTCTCCTATTGACCTATTTTATGCTTACTACAAGCTCTCCTATTGACCTATTTTATGTTTACTACAAGCTCTCCTATTGACCTATTTTATGCTTACTACAAGCTCTCCTATTGACCTATTTTATGTTTACTACAAGCTCTCCTATTGACCTATTTTATGCTTACTACAAGCTCTCCTATTGACCTATTTTATGTTTACTACAAGCTCTCCTATTGACCTATTTTATGTTTACTACAAGCTCTCCTATTGACCTATTTTATGCTTACTACAAGCTCTCCTATTGACCTATTTTATGTTTACTACAAGCTCTCCTATTGACCTATTTTATGTTTACTACAAGCTCTCCTATTGACCTATTTTATGCTTACTACAAGCTCTCCTATTGACCTATTTTATGTTTACTACAAAGCTCTCCTACTGACCTATTTTATGTTTACTACAAGCTCTCCTATTGACCTATTTTATGTTTACTACAAACTCTCCTATTGACCTATGTTATGTTTACTACAAGCTCTCCTATTGACCTATTCTATATTTACTACAAACTCTCCTATTGACCTATTTTATGTTTACTACAAGCTCTCCTATTGACCTATTTTATGCTTACTACAAGCTCTCCTATTGACCTATTTTATGTTTACTACAAGCTCTCCTATTGACCTATTTTATGCTTACTACAAGCTCTCCTATTGACCTATTTTATGTTTACTACAAGCTCTCCTATTGACCTATTTTATGCTTACTACAAGCTCTCCTATTGACCTATTTTATGTTTACTACAAGCTCTCCTATTGACCTATTCTATGTTTACTACAAGCTCTCCTATTGACCTATTTTATGTTTACTACAAGCTCTCCTATTGACCTATTTTATGTTTACTACAAGCTCTCCTATTGACCTATTTTATGCTTACTACAAGCTCTCCTATTGACCTATTTTATGTTTACTACAAGCTCTCCTATTGACCTATTTTATGCTTACTACAAGCTCTCCTATTGACCTATTTTATGTTTACTACAAGCTCTCCTATTGACCTATTTTATGCTTACTACAAGCTCTCCTATTGACCTATTTTATGTTTACTACAAGCTCTCCTATTGACCTATTTTATGTTTACTACAAGCTCTCCTATTGACCTATTTTATGCTTACTACAAGCTCTCCTATTGACCTATTTTATGTTTACTACAAGCTCTCCTATTGACCTATTTTATGTTTACTACAAGCTCTCCTATTGACCTATTTTATGCTTACTACAAGCTCTCCTATTGACCTATTTTATGTTTACTACAAAGCTCTCCTACTGACCTATTTTATGCTTACTACAAGCTCTCCTATTGACCTATTTTATGTTTACTACAAACTCTCCTATTGACCTATGTTATGTTTACTACAAGCTCTCCTATTGACCTATTCTATATTTACTACAAACTCTCCTATTGACCTATTTTATGTTTACTACAAGCTCTCCTATTGACCTATTTTATGCTTACTACAAGCTCTCCTATTGACCTATTTTATGTTTACTACAAAGCTCTCCTATTGACCTATTTTATGCTTACTACAAGCTCTCCTATTGACCTATTTTATGCTTACTACAAGCTCTCCTATTGACCTATGTTATGTTTACTACAAGCTCTCCTATTGACCTATTTTATGCTTACTACAAGCTCTCCTATTGACCTATTCTATGTTTACTACAAGCTCTCCTATTGACCTATTTTATGTTTACTACAAGCTCTCCTATTGACCTATTTTATGTTTACTACAAGCTCTCCTATTGACCTATTTTATGTTTACTACAAGCTCTCCTATTGACCTATTTTTATGCTTACTACAAGCTCTCCTATTGACCTATTTTATGCTTACTACAAGCTCTCCTATTGACCTATTTCAGTGAGTGAGAGCATGATGTTGTATAATGCCAAGTGAGCAATATTTCCATAACATCATACAGAGAACAAATCACATTTGAATGAGATGATGAGAATGTCATATTGTACTAGACTAACAAGCTTAGTAGTATTTTTACAGTACTAGCTCACTGAAACAACTGTCCATAGAAAGATATGTCACTCCACAGACGTGTTATCCTGATTCTGAGCCCATCAGCCTTAGAAATGAGCAACAGTACAATCCCCCCCCCTCCCCCCAATCTATGCCACCCCCTCTTTGTTTGTACATGGATCATTGTGTTACCATTTCAGAAGGATTAGTCAAGTAGAACAAAAGTTATCAAATGGATACAATTGTGTTACAGATGACAACAGACCCATAACATAATACAGTGAAATCTTATTACTCTTAATAAACAACAATCATGTATAAACCAAACTTTAAATATAGTACTAATATAGGAAATATTAATTAATTTAACTTATATACAGTAAACACCTGTATTACAAACACAAAAACTAGAATTAGACAGTTTCACTGTAAATATACAACAAATTGTATGTTGTAAATCTTTGTGTATTTTTTACCTTTCTTCTCCTTCTTCTCAGACTTTGATTTTGGAGTAGATTTTTTACTGGAAGATTTGCCTGAAAAAAATGGATAACAAACCTTATATTACAACAATCAATTTATAAATCAAATAAAACATAATCACATGAGAGTTAAATAGAAAGTCAAAATGATTTTTGCCTAATGCTGCATGAGCAATTTCTATAATAACAAGAACAAGTCATCTTGTTTTGCTGAGATGATGATGTTTTGTACTACACCAAGACATTGAGCATTTTTATTTTCACTGAAACACTACATTATCTGAACTTTGAACCACAGTCTTTGCTCTTCTTTCTTAATGCTTAGCAAAGAAGCAGCAAATACCAATCTAATTGTCTTTGACGGGAAACTAAACCTGCTGTGAGGAGAATACACTCACCAATACACCACCAAGGTAGTTATGTAGAAATCAAGTTTTATATATTCAGGGATTTAGCCAGGATTCTGAGAAACACTATTCAAGTTATCATACGACACAGGGTAAAAATCCTATTTTCCGTCATATCAAGTCCAATAACTCTGGAACGGCAAAAGTGAAAATCGTCAAAAATGAAAGGGATCCTCCTCTCTTCACTGGTATGCTGCTGATAAAATTTTAAAACATTCTGAGAAACACTACTCAAGTTATCATATGGCATAGGGTAAAAATCCTATCTTCCGTCATATCAAGTCCAATAACTCTGGAACGGCAAAGGTGAAAATCGTCAAAAATGAAAGGGATCCTTCTCTCTTCACTAATAAACAGCTGATAAAATTTTAAAAGATTCTCAGAAACACAACTCAAGTTATCGTACGACATAGGATTTGTCTACAGACGGACGGACATGGTGAAACTAGTATACCCCCCTACAACTTCGTTGCAGGGGTATAATAACTCATATTTGTGTAGTCTTCAGCAGAAAAAAAAATTCCACCAGTTTGCCCAATGGTCCAACTTCTATCTAGATTCTTTGTAGGAAATCAGTATAGAACAAACTTCAAAAACTGAAGCAAGTTGTAAAATAAATAATTAAATAAATAATTATTTCTCAGACCTCATAATCAAATTGCAACAATTGGAATAAAAATACTGTAGTTTTTTAATTGCAGACACATGTCTGTTTGCAAATAGTTAGATAAATAGAACGCAATTGTTACCCGGATGCTGATCAATATATAAAACTAGAGGCTCAGGTGAGCCTGTATCGCTCACCTGACATAAATAAGTCCTCTTAAGAATGTCTGCATGCCAAATACATCTAAGTTACTATTCAAATCCCATACTGCCATAGGGTTCTATATTAAAACTATGTCTGCTCATGGCAGCCATCTTGGATGAAGGTCGTGGTCACCGGACACAATTTTGAAAGTATACTACCCAAGGACCATCCATGCCATGTTTGCTTTAAATTGGCTTACTGGTTTCAGAAGAGAAGACTTTTAAACAATTTTTCCATAGGGTCCTATGTTAAAACTATGTCTGCTGACGGCAGCCATTTTGAACCGAGATCGGGATCACTGAACACAATTTTGGAAGTTGACCACCTAAGGACCATCGATGACATGTTTGCTATATTGGCTTACTGGTTTCAGAGGAGAAGATTTTAAAAAAAAATTTCCCATAGGGTCCTATGTTAAAACTACAGTGTGTCCGCTGAAGGCGGCCATCTTGGATGGAGGTCAGGGTCACTGGACACAATTTTGAAAATTGACCACTTAAGGACCATCCATGCCATGTTTGCTTTAAATTGGCTTACTGGTTTCAGAGAATAAGATTTTTAAACATATTTCCCATAGGGTCCTATGTTAAAACTATGTCCACTGATGGTGGCCATCTTGGATGGAGTTTTGGGTCACTGGATATAATTTTGAAAGTTGACCATTTAAGGACCATTCATGCCATGTTTGCTTTATATTGGCTTACTGATTTCAGAGGAGAAGATTTTTAAACATTTTTCCCATAGGGTCCTATGTTAAAAATATGTTTGCTGATGGCGGCCATCTTGGATGGAGGTCGGGGTCACAGGACATAATTTTGAGAGTTGACCACCTAAGGACCATTCATGCCATGTTTGCTTTAAACTGACTTACTGGTTTCAGAGGAGAAGACTTTTAAACATTTTTTCCATAGGGTCCTATGTTAAAATTAAGTCGAGTCATGGTGGCCATCTTGAATTTCCGATTGGCAAATGATTCACAAGTTTAGTACAGGACCACCCAATGATCATTCCTGCAAAGTCACAATTCAATTGGCTTAGTGGTTTCTAACAAGAAGATTTTTAAAATTTCGACCAATCAGAACACATTATGGGCCCTGGCAGCCATGTTGGATTTCCGATCAGCGCCAAAAACAAAAATCTTGTATATGACCATACAATGAACATTTCTGCCAAGTTTGATTCAAATCTGTTATGTGGTTTCAGAAAAAAAGATGAAAATGTGAAATTCCCATAGGGTCCAATGTTAAACTAAGTCGAGTCATGGTGGCCATCTTGAATTTCCGATCGGCAAACGATTCACAATTTTAGTACAGGACCACCCAATGATCATTTCTGCAAAGTCACAATTCAATTGACTTAGTGGTTTCTGACAAGAAGATTTTTAAAATTTCAGCCAATGAGAACACATTATGGACCCTGGCAGCCATGTTGGATTTCAAATCAGCACCAAAAACACAAATCTGGTAGAGGACCACCCAGTGAACATTTCTGGCAAGTTTGGTTGAAATCTGCTTAGCGGTTTCAGAGAAGAAGATTTAAATGTGAAAAGCTAACGGACGGACGGACGGATGCTTACCCATGACAAAAGCTCACTTGGCCTATGGCCAGGTGAGCTAAAAACTTATATGCGTCTTCGTACAGTGCATTTCAAGGAATTGAATGGCCAACCTTTGCATATAAATGAAATATAAAATATGAGAACTAAGATTTCATTTCACAGAAATGAGAATAAATACATCAAAAGTTTGTTAGGTTAAAAGTAGCTTCGGTGGATTGCGAACTCCTGTTGATCGCGCCATTTATTTTTTTTTAAATTTAGTTTCTTCAAAGGACGTGTATACATATGCTTGGTTTCTTTAATCAAAGTTATGACTTTTCGAGAAAATCACTTTCAAAATACTTAATGGATACAATAGATTTCAATCAACATGATATCGGCATTTTCATAAATTTGGCAAAAATAGTTTGTTATGGCAGACATTGAGACGAATCGTGCAATGAATGACGATTACTATTAATTACATATTTTGACGGCAATTTTCCCAAATGCGAAATTGGCCCCATATGACGATTACAAAAATATGTCCACTTTAAATACATACTGTGGCATTTTGAGTACATGTCATAACTATAAAAAAATTATTATCGTTGATTGAATTCTTTGTCCAGGTGAGATCAAAGATTACGCAATCAAAACAAAAATTCTATAATCCGTTGATTGGCTTGTAACATGTAATAAAATTGTCATTGTAGTGACTAATTAGTTTTAATCAGAAAATGAAGAAGAATGGATTGTTACAAACATTTTTTTACGATTTTTTGAAAATTCAAGTGACGAATTGGGTACGGGAAATACTCGTCACTTTCGAAAATCAATCGTCACTGTATTGTGGACTTTTCATCATTACCATTACCCATTTTTAAAACAACTGTCATACCTTTTTTAGATGAAGGTGTAGATTTAGATTTTGATATCTTTGGCTTCTTTGGAGTGGGTTCATCTTCCCAATCTGAAATAATCAAATATAATACATCAGTATTGTACATGTATAGGGTGTAAAGTACAGAAAATTTAATAAGATTTGAATTTGAAAAGTATAACATTTGAATAATAATAGGGTGTTTATTACAGAAATTTATTTTATTAAGGATAAACCTTACGAATATTCCATTTAGACATCTCCCTCCCCCAACCAAACTTTCTATAAACAAACAATCAAAATAAAATGTCATGTAAATTGTTTGTTAGGGTTTGTATTCCAATGTTGATTAAGAATGATAATAAAGAACAACATTGTCGGTAACCCACAGCTGACCAAGAAACTCTCCACTCATCACCTGTGGGTTAATTCATATAAAAAGCATGTTTTGTAACTGATCTGTACTAGTAGTTTCCATAACAACATAGCAACACTCAAATTTTCCAGATTGAACAGATTATGAAAGATACAATATGACTAGTTATTACAACATTCATTGTCGGTAACCCACGAGGAATTGTGACATGTTCTTCCTATTGTCATTTTTAAATTGCAAGGAAATTCCCTTCTTTTTAAAAGCTGGGATTTGATTGGGAGTAATAAATTATGATGGAACTAATCGAAATGCTTGAAAATGATGCATGAATAATTTATCAATATAAGGATTTCTCTGTCAGTATTTGAGCATGCATGATCAGCCATGTGTTTCCCACGATGAAGGAACAAAGGAAATATGATTGTATCAAACTACTTAGGTAAGTCAATATGTAGTATGTATTATTTTATAATATCAAAGAATCCTTGATAGTTAATTTGTCTCTCATCATGACTTAGACTATCATGTTGATTATATGAATACTCATAACAGATGCATTATTTTCACAAAAATTTCATTGTTATATTTTTAACAGCAACATTTCCTGAAAATTGAAGATCACCCCTCACTTATCTTCCCATTTTCTTCTGAAGGTTCACTAAAATTATAGCTACGTTGTCTTCAAATTGAATTCCAACTTCTCCCTTCCTTGACCCTCCCCCCTTTTTCAGTGTTGTATACAGTAGAATTAATCTTTCTGTACCTTCATCCTCATCTTCCTCATCATCATCATCAACGTCGTCCATGTCATTCTCAGCAGGTATTTCTATGTCATCAATGGGTTCTCCTTTCTCCTTCTTTAAAGCTTTAGTCAAGATCATTTCAATCCTGTTCTTCTCACTTTCAGGAAGTTGATATGTCTCCCTGGCAACACGATCCATTTTAATGTTGGTAAGGACACACTCGACATCTGTACTATCCAGGAAATCAAACTTGTAACACTTAGATTCAGCATTCATATCCAGCCATTGTATTTTGAACTTTTTTGTGTTGCTAAATACATTCTGTTGAGTTCTACACAAATAAAAACTCCCTAAAACAATATAAACAGAATATTTACAAATTATATCTTTAAAAAATTAACTGCTTTCCCATGTCTCGCACTGCCCTTGTAATTTGTTCTTCAATGACATTTGTTACCAGATTTTTCAAGCAATGCTTATATTCCTATATTTTTTTTTAAACTCCTTTTCAACAGTAATCTATTTCCTTGATATCATTTGACATTTTTGTGATGTATTTATGTTATTTTTATTCCTCATTATTTTAAGGTATTAAAGGACACTGTACCTGAGTCTCCTCTGACTGCCAGGAAAGTACCCTTCTTATAAACCACCTCTATGTCATCATGATGGGGGGTTTTTGGCTTAGGAGGTTGTAATTCTTCAGCTGGAGACTGAAATCTTTCTACTGGAGCTCTTTGTCTTTTCAGAGGAGTTCTAGGTTCAAGAGCAGGTGCTACTTTTTTTTCTTTTTTTGGCTAAAATATACAAATTATAGAATATGGTAAGGTTTAGGGTTATGGTGTTTAACAATATTTCAGTCATATTGTGGCATGTCAGTTTTATTGGTGGAAGAAACCGGAGCACCCTGAGAAAACCGTCGAACTGCCGAATTTAGAAAATAAAATATTCATACACAAAATAAATAAATTTGTATCAGATAAGGATCTTATGATGTAATAATTTCTAAGCCTCATTTCTATGGTGAAATTGTGTTTAAAGCTATCAAGATTAAGTCTGATATGCCTAAACTTCAAGAAACATCTTTGAACAGTGATGGTCAACAAATCCACCAATAGCTACAAAACAAACAACCATCTCTCACCTTATATCGCAATTGTCTGCATTAAAGTATGTGGTCCCTTCAAGTTTTTTTTGTCATAAGTAAAGTAAATACAAAAAAGAGGTGGTCAGAAGACATTTGTCTGTCATCGATTGATTGGATTTGGTGTTTTAACACCACTTTCAGCAATA
This sequence comes from Bathymodiolus septemdierum, assembly GCA_963383655.1. NCBI lineage: Eukaryota > Metazoa > Mollusca > Bivalvia > Mytilida > Modiolidae > Bathymodiolus > Bathymodiolus septemdierum. The sequence goes on along the minus strand of OY726519.1, from coordinate 11,813,347 downwards.
TTTCAGCTACATCATGGCGACCAGTTTTAGTGGTGGAAGAAACCGGAGTACCCGGAGAGAACCATTGACCATGGGCAAGCAACTGGTAAACTTTATCACTTGTGGCTGCGAGTTGAGTGCACCCTTTTTTGTAATTTACAAAGCAGGGCGAGAACCCACGCCATATTGATGATAGGCTTGCATGAGTTGTTAGGTAATCCAACTACCTAACTCATTGAGCCACCCAGGCCCTCGTCGGTGATCGATGTACACAATACATATAAATAAGTGAATATCAAAGAAATAATTAAGGATCAAAGATAAAATATTAAAAGTTTTGTCATAAATATCGATGTGTCTGTTTGACAATAAAAAATAATGAAAAGCAATCAATATATTGTTTACACTCTCTCTAATGTATAAAGTTATTGACACTTAATCAGTATGATCACATGATCCTGTTAGAATATAAATAAAACTCATTTCATTATGACACATTTACAGCAGGAAACTGCTATCAAAACAATCAATAATAAACACCTTTATTTCTTCTCAAGTGTCCGCGTTTCAGAACATGACCGTATACATAAGATGTGTTATTGATGATACTAAATCAAAGGCAGACAAATCGAATACAAAACAAGAAAATGTATTTCAAAATGTAAAATTCTTTTTTTGAGATCTTATTCGCGTCAGTTTTCACATGAATTAAAACATCAAAAAATTCCATAATTTCCAGATTTTTAGGGTCATATATTAAATTTGTTTTGTGGTGGTGGTCATCTTGGATTTCCGATACACAAAAAAAATAATTTGTAAATAAACTATGAAAAACTGTAGAGTAACATTTCTACCAAGCTATTGAACACAGTGCAACCTTTACAAAAATTAGATTAAAACATATTTTTCTTTAATCTCTAGACTAGAGATTAACAGCTAGACAGAAAATAAATCTCAACAGTGGGTCACTTAACTTAATTTTATTTCAGATCTTTTTTTTTTAAATCATTAACTATGGAAATACTTACCTTTTTAGCAGATCCTGCATCTGAAGTTGAAGTGTCCTTCTTTTTTTCGTCAGCTTTTTCTATTTTCTCTCCAGCATCTTTTAGTTTTGACTTATCCATTTTTAGCTATAAATATATATTAACTGTTAATATCACTTCTTTCAGTAAAATGCTACATTTCACCCTGATTCGTATCAAAGAATGTATGACAATGAAATAAGTCATATGGATAAATCTTTGAACAAGTTTTTTTCTCGGGATTTTCAGGGCCAATAACTGGAACGCTTAATGTATTATGCAACCCTAACGATGATATATACACTTTCGGAAATCGTAAACACCAAACAGGACAACAAAAGTCAAATTAAGTGTTTTTAATCCATTAATCAAATTTTTGACAGGGTGACATCAGAATCGAACCACCAAGCAAATTTTCTATTAAACCATGGAAATCTCCTCGCTTCTCTCTGTCGTCTTCCACTTCTCCGTGTTAGCTTTTTAATTTTTACTCACTTTTAGCAAGTATTTCCCATTAAATTCGATCCCTGAACATTGGGTCTCACATACATGTGCTTTAATTTTAATGGTGTGAATGTTTTTTGTCTTCCAATTGGGATGTTGTTAGATCAATTAAAGATGACACTTTCAATCAAAAAGGTATAAACAAGAATCACTCAATATGTGTATCTGTTTGTGTAATATTAACACACTTCCGACTTTCATTTGTTGTTTCCATACTTACATTCATAAAAATAAAAAGCTGACTTGATTTGATTTTCTTCAATAAATTTGTATTTTTTCATTTTCTCCCAACTGTCTAATTAATAAGTAGAAAAATAAGATAATTTAAAAAGTTGGGAAATCTCCATAAATGAAAATCGTTTGAAGTGTCATTATCTTTTGCTAAGTTTATAAAACCCTATAAACATCTATTGCATTAAATTTCATTAGAAATGATATATAATGGTACTGGTCAGAAACAGGTTTTTTTTTTGCAAAGGGAACCACCATTGTTGTTTATTCACTTCCAGAAAACATTGATTTTTTTTATTGATTTTTTGGGGTTTAATGCCACTTTCAGCAATATTTCAGCTATATCATGGCGACCAGTTTTAGTGGTGGAAGAAGTCGGAGTACCCGGAGAGAACCACCAACCCTGGGCAAGCAACTGGTAAACTTTATCACTTTTGGCTGCGAGTCGAGTGCACCCTTTTTTGTAATTTACAAAGCTGGGTGCGAACTCACGCTGTATTGGTGATAGGCTTGTATGAGCTGTTAGATCCAACAACCATACTCATTGAGCCACCTGGGCCCCTCCAGAAAACAAACAAAAAAGCGGGAAATACAAAACTGTATGTATGTTAACCGTAAATCATCCTCTGTACGTAACTACATCAAACACTGTATACCAGTAATGATAGATATATGGTGAAAGTGCTATGTATATTGGATAGTGAATCCAGTGCCAAGTAATCAAAATCCATGAAACCACCTGTAAAACATTTCGGCCAGACAAAACCTTTTCTAGAAACCATATTCATTCGTGTACCCCAGTTTTTTGCATAAGATAAAGCTTTGGGTCATATTTTCCAAGAACAATATAAATCTAAACTAGGTTCAGCACTGAGCTGAGTCTGTGTCGCTCACCTTTCATTCTGCTTTGAGGAAACTTAATACAGAACCTTCCATAGGCGTTTCTCACCAAATTTCAGCTCATTTTGGCCAAGCAGTTTCAGAGAAGATTTTTAGAAATCGACTAATCTAAAACAAGAATTGCCTGTGGCAGTCATGTTTGTTAATGGATCAAGACGAAATGAGCAATATCGATAGAAGACCTTCCATAGATCCTTCTTACCAAGTTTCATATCATTTGGCCTAGCGGTTTCAGAGGAAAAGCTGTTTTAGAAATCAACCAATAAGAAACAAGAATTGCCTAAGACGGCCATATTTGTTAACGGACCAAAATGGAATGAGCAATTCCTATAGAGGACCTTCCATAGATGCTTCCTACCACGTTTTCGGTCCATTTAGCCAAGCTGTTTCAGAGTAGAAGATTTTTAGAAATCGACCAATCAGAAACAAGAATTGCATGTGGTGGCCATGTTTGTTAATGGATCGGGACTAAATGAGCAATCTTTATAGAGAACCTGCCATAGATGCTTCCTACCAAGTTTCGGTTCATTTGGCAAAGCGGTTTCACAGGAGAAGATTTTTTAGAAATCAACCAATCAGAAACAAGAATTGTCTGTGGTGGCCATGTTTGTTAATGGATCGGGACGAAATGAGCAATCGCAACAGAGGACTTAACATTGATGCTTCCTACCAAGTTTCGGTTCATTTGACAAAACATTTTCAGAGAAGAAGAATCTAAAAAATCAGCCAATCAGAAACAAGAATAGCCTGTGGCGGCCATGTTTGTAACGGTTCGGGACGGAATGAGCAATCTTTATAGAGAACCTTCCATAGATGCTTCCTACCAAGTTTCGGATCATTTGGCCAAGCGGTTTCAGAGGAAAAGATTTTTAGATATCGACCAATCAGAAACCAGACTTCTCGAAACTTGCTGAGAAGTTGTCAGTCATTCGGACTGACAGACATGAAAATCTTGTCAGACCGAAAAATATTTTGCCGGTCCGAAAAAAAGTCCCCAAAAATTCACTGTCACATGCATAATGTTTAGTTTGGCCTTTTTAGAGTGATTTACCCTAGTATTAGCAATTGGGCACCTGATTTCACCTCTGGTTTTTATAGAGGTTAAAGTAATTCAATTTTCAGTTTTCAGTGTTGTTCAAAATTGTATATGTTATGTCTTTTATAGTGTGTGTCTCGAGTTTTGTTGTTTTGATGACCTTGTACTATAGGTCAATGGTTGTATGAAAGACGTCATTTCATTGGCTAATATATATACAAATAACCAATCGTGTCGTGATTGTCTTCACAAATGGGTTTGGTTGAAACCGGAAATGTATAAAAGGGGTGAAAACAATGAAAATTATGTAATTTAAAAATAAAATTAAACACTGATCAATGCCTTTCGGACAAAATCTGAGGTAACTATTATACCAAACATTCGGTATTACAGAGGGTCAGACAGGAACTGGGGTTCTGTCTTACCCATGGGTTTTGTGCCTGTCCCACCATTTTTTTGTAATATTGTATATAACCTGTCAAATTTTGTTTTTTTTATACAGAACTGAATGCAAGATTACCTATAGTCATGATCATTAAACAACTCAATTAAATGTTTTTCTGTATGCATATTTTTATCTAAAAAGATAAGGCAGATATAGCCAACAATCCGTATCTAATGATCCGATCACGTTCCGAATATCATACATCAATATCAGTTTCCGGTTTACCTACATTTTTAATTTCAGATAAGAATATGAATCTGCTGTCATCTTCAATATATAAGCATCTCAAAACATATTTAATTAAACACAAACAATCTTTGATACTTGGGGAGTGTGGAAGTCAACTTATTTCTGTGCTCAATAATATATTTCAGTTTTAATGTTCCACGTTTTGCAGGTGCTGGTTCCTACTAAAAGGATGTTTACATTTACGTACATTTGTATAAGAGTTTCGATTACAAAGAGGAACGTGTCGGTCTGACAGAATAAATAAACAAATTTCAAGTCTCTGTCTGACATTTTAATAAAACTGAAAACGGAATTTAATGCCATTGGCAGTGGAAACTGGAAGGGAATAAATTTCAATCGCCGGTCCTTTCAAATATCTATGTTTTACCGGACATTCGGTTCGATATATATTTTGAAATCGTCGGTCCTACTGCATTTCTGTCAGTCAGGACCGACGGATCGACGGTTTTCGGGAAGTCTGGAAACAAGAATTGCTTGTGGTGGCCATGTTTGTATATGGATCGGGACGAAATTAGCACTCTTTATAGAGCACCTCCCATAGATGTTTCCTACCAAGTTTCGGTTCATTTGGCCAAGCGGTTTCAGAGGAGAAGATTTTTAAAAATCTGTATAAAGATAAATGCATTTTGAATACAGATATCTATATTTAAACAAGAGTTATCTTTCTTTTCACAGAAGATATTTTAGAAATCAACCAATCTGAAACAAGAATTGCTTGTGGCAGCCATGTTTGTTAACTAATCGGGACAAAATGAACACTCTTTATAGAGGACCTTCCATAGATGCCTCCTACCAAGTTTCGGTTCATTTGGACAAGCGGTTTCAGAGGAGAAGATTTTTAGAAATCTGCCTATCAGAAACAAGAATTGCCTGTGGTGGTCATGTTTGTTAATGGATCGGGACGAAATGAGCAATCTTTATAGAGGACCTTCCATAGATGCTTCCTACCAAATTTCAGTTCATTTGGTTAAGCGGTTTCAGAGAAGAAGATTTTTTAGAAATCAACCAATCAGAAACAAGAATGGCCTGTGGCGGCCATGTTTGTTAACGGATCGGAACTAAATGAGCAATCTTTATAGAGGACCTTCCAATGATGCTTCCTACCAAGTTTTGATTCATTTGGCCAAGCAGTTTCAGAGGAGAAGATTTTTAAAAATCGGCCAATCAGAAACAAGAATTGCCTGTGGTGGCCATGTTTGTTAATGGATCGGAACAAATGAGCAATCTTTATAAAGGACCTTCCATAGATGCTTCCTACCAAGTTTCAGTTCATTTGGCTGAGGGGTTTCAGAGGAGAAGATTAAAATGTGAAAAGTTAACGGACGATAGACGACGGACACCAAGTGATGGCAAAAGCTCACGTTGCCTTTGGCATGGTGAGCTAAAAATTGAAAGGGTACAAGGTGTTTATTGATAATTGCCTAAAACAAACTTTAAAAACTGAACCTTCCTAATATTAAGACAAACATTTCAGATTTAAAACTGAAAGTTCTAGGACCTTTCACTTTAACAATAATTTTGAACCCTTGAACTGTCTAAACCAGAGGCTCTCAAGAGCCTGTATCGCTCACCTGAGGCACCAAAAACATTCCTTCTTAGTTCGGTTTCAAGGTTAAGCTTCAATTTTCCCAGATGTCTTTTAAAACATTTTTCCCATAGGGTTCGATGTTAAACCAACAGAGCTCCAGATAAGCTGCGTTTTTGCGTGATTACACAAATAAAATTAACAAAACCCAATTTTTCTATTTCCTTTGCATTGTTGAACCCAATTCCATCCAGATATAACCCAATTCTTCGTTTAATGAGTGCTTACTTCACTCATTCATTTTTATGTAGTTGCGTAATTAAAGCATATCGTATGATTTCTGTTGCATGACATTTTACTTTCTCCCAAGGTTTGCCAATATATAGTTCTGATGGGATACGTTACTTCTATCTAAGGGTGCGAGGAGTTCCAAATATTCACTCCACTTAAGGTGCTTTGCAGAATTCGGAAGAAATAAATTATGGTTCCCTGTTAGAATTTAGTCTTGTTTGCCTTGAAATTAATCTGGTAACGGTTTCAGTTTATTATTATGAATCATCGAGGGCGGAAGAAAAAGCCCCTTTACGAGCGAATTATTCTATCGCTAATTATTTAAAGACAGATTCAAAAGCCATGGTTACACGAATTTTAGATACGCTGATTGAAAATGCTGTAAATCATAGTAAAATTGTTGCAACAAAAATCATTGACGATATTTTGAAAGGGGCAGTAAAGACTGACAATAATTCAACGAAACGGAAACATTCAGTCAGACAAAACTTTTGTCACTTGGAAAGAAAAATTTCCATGGCTATGTAAAGTAGAGAAAAACGGTATTCCATATTTGCAATGCACTGAATGCATATCAGCTGCTTCCAAGGGTATTACAATCAGTAGTTTGTGGGGACGTTGGCAGGCGATTCGGGCGAAGAAGTCGCCTTGTGGCTGCTCACTTCGCTTTGTACTAGTGCCAAAAGAGAAGTGGAAGTCGCCCTGTAATTTTACCAAGTCGCTTTGCTAATTTTAACTGTTTTAACAGTAAAACATTGGTATATTTTTACTACAAAATTTTCGTTTTTCAACCCGCCATTGTAAAGGGACGTAATCGAAACAGTTACGAATATAAAAACTGTACTACGGATCCGTACTCGGGGAAAATAAAGTCGGTATTGTTTCATTTCATTTATTTGGGGTTTGATGGCGGCTATCCAAAGGGATTGTTAACTTTGTGGATATGATTAGTTTCTTAATTAATATCAATCAGTGATTAAAGAGAAGCAATGTAAATAATATACACTCATTAAAATTTGATTAAATAACTAGCGATTTCACAGTTTTGTCATTTTATCTATGTGTGACTTGTTTGAAACAATGCAGGGTGCCCATTGAGTTTTGAAACTGGGGGTACAATGGGGTACAATTGCTGTTTTTTCCTTAACTTTGTACCCTTGCATATAGAAAGTCCCTACAATTTTGGGGGTAAAAAACCCTCTGCAGAGGGTAAATGGGCATGCTGCAATGCTGATGTCGAAATAAAATTTATTATTCAATTTTATTTATTTATTATTTATTGGACAATAGTTGAATATCATATATGTGCCTTTATCATCTGCAAGACAAAACAAAGAATCTGAAAAGGGTTTATTTAATACAAACAAACAAAAAACAAATACAAGGACATATGTAAATCAGAGATGATATGCTAACAAAAACAAGGAATTAAACAACTACTGAATATACCTAATAATGCATAACAAGTACATTATAACATACGAATGCCACGATAATGCCCCTCGAATGTGAAAAGTGGTACAAATAGAGAAATATTTTGACTTCTCCCTGTACTCTCACCACTTCTCCCTGTTGTCTCTCACTTTTCTTTTGTCAGCACCTGAAAGAGAAGTCACTTCTCCCTCTGATTTCAAAGTAGTGGGAGCCCTGCATGAGGGTACCCCAAACTTCCAGTTTTCTGCAGTAACTCGACATAACGGGATAGTCTATTTATTTTAACGGGAATGCGGGACAAGACCCCCTCTCAGGATTTTTTCTTTACATGTACGTAAAATCTACACCAATGAAAAATATTTAAAGAATACAGTATAATGTACATCAGGAGAATAAAACTGGATGCATACATTTTCAATGCCTGATATACCTGCAACAAAAAAACAATGCATGCCATGTACAGAGAGTAAAAGATCCAATTCAATTTATTCATGGTGGGTAAAAAACTCAATTGAATCTTATTCTGGTGAGTGAAAAGTTTGAAGTAAAGAATTTAAAAAATAGATCACCCAATGGAAATGCTAAACAGGTGAGTTAAAAACCCAACTTAAGAAACCTTATCTGGAGCTCTGAAACCAAGTCATGCCGTAGCCGCCATCTTGAATTCCATATTGAACAAAAAAGCTAAACTTTGTAGAGGACCATCCAATGAACAATCATGTACAGTTTGGTTTCACATTTGAACATTTTTCCCATAGGGTCCAATGGTAATCTATCCTGTGGTGGTGGTCATCTTGGATTTCTGATTGGCATAAAAAACTTGAACTTTGTAGAGGATCTTCCAGTGATCAATGGCAGTTTAATTCATATGGTTATGCTCACAGTAAATCTAATTTATCGTAGCATTATGTATGTTCTGTGTTATATTTTAGGAGAACTAGACAGAGACCAACCAAATTTTTGAGTAGAACCATTAGGCATGAATGGATAGTACATGAAATATCACAAAGGAAAGACTAAGAGTGGTATAAAGGGAACTGATGGTCATTTAAATGCAAAGTGTGACGTGTTGTATGAAGGAGATGATGAAGCATATGAAGTCGATCATCTAATTCAGGATTACCAATGTGGATCTGTGCAATTCTGCGATTTATAATTATACAGTATAGAAACCAAGGTAGTTTACTTTGTCATTTTTTTTATATTATTTAAAAATCAAGGAAGACATGTTGATACTAAGGCCAACAATAATAAAACAATTGAAGCATTACAACTTCAACTGTTTTCACACTGTGCGGCAAGCTCTAAATGGCCCTAAAACCATCATCAGGGATGTCAATAGAAGCCGTTAGTTTTTATAGATGAGGATCCGCTGGATCCGCCCCTGTAATCAGTGTTTTGTTTTGTATGACTTAAGTCTTCACATTGAACATTTTGAGTTACAAGTCCTAAAAGATGATTTTCAATGATTTCTCTTACACATAACTGGCTTGTAATTATGAATTATGTACAAATTTCACACGCCTGATGCAGATTTTACCGATCTTGGGTAAATTAGAAGACTGGTGAACTCCTTAGATAATCATAATAATTGAAAAAAGAATATAGGAAATGACATGAATATAATTACCTATATTCAACGTCCAGAGGTAACCCAAATAATGTGATTGTAGATAATAATAATAACTATATGCTCTAAACTAAGAATTATCAACATATCTGAAGTTAATGCAAAGAACAAGGAAAGAATTAAAGAAATCATTTTTCTTTTCTGATTTTCTGTGAAACATGCACACTGGATGATTTCAGTCTTTTGACGATTTTCCAATAAATAAAACTTTAATACTGAATATGCTAACCTAAAAATGTTGCAGATTGTTTGCAGCAATTGTCAAAATCTGATCCCAAAACATACTTGTGTACCTCCTCCTAGGGAATTTAAATGGTATGTTTTTATCAGTTTAAATATTTGGCCATAAACTAACAGTCGATGTCACATTTGTAATGTTATACAAAACTTTTGTTTTATGACCCCCCTTATTTTTAAAATGTGAATATGTATTAAAAAATGTGTATAAGCAAGTTGATTTTTATTACATTGTATTTAAAATTATAGTAAAAATATCTTATTATATAAAAATCAATCTTCAATGAACATATCATTTCATTAATTTGAAATACCTGTAACTGTCAACTACTATATATACACCTAACTGGGCTTCCATACTTAACTGCTACTTATAAAGCGAAAGTAGATATTTATAGATAAAGTGAAAGTTGCTATTTATAGAAAAGAAAGTAGTCCCATTTAAAATGGCTTCCAATTTGATTTTGCTTTCAGACTTTCAAATATTACTTGTTGTTAGCATAAAGATGTAAATAAACGTTAGCTTGCACTAGATATAAACTTAATTTAAAATATTTTATTGTTTGTACAGGTGAATGTTGACTTAAAATTTTGTGGATTTTTTGGAAGCCTTTCACACTAATTTGAAAAATACTGAGACAGTAAAAGATACTTTGTGTTTACCACCAGTTTAGAAGGATTGTACTCATTTCAAGGAACAATTTGATTTATGATATGGTATATATTTGATAAAAATTTAGTGGCTATTGAACTTAGAACTTATTGATGCGATGACTTTAGCGGAACCTTAATGTTAAGGTCTGTTAATATGGAAGAAGTCGACCAACTTTGTCTTTTTTCAATTTGGGACAATTCAAATTTACCCAACATAGCCATTTCCTCATCTATAAAAATGCATGCAGATTTACTACATAAACATTACATTGCACAATCAAAATTTGCAATGATACATTATATGTAGCAACTTATCTCCCTTGAATAGGAAACGGTCAAATCCAAATGCAGTACTGAATTGCACACTATATTTTTACATTCTTCTGTTGTTTTCATTGTTAAACTGTTTTGCTTGTAATGTCATCAAGCAAGAAATTATTTTAATGCGCCAAACATTTCAATTGTCTTTTCTTTTTTGCAAAAATGGAAGGACCCACGCTTTGAGCTAAATTTCATATTAGAAGGACCTGTGTCATGCAATACCTGTTTCTTAAATTGAAAACTTTTTTTGAATTGATGGGAAAACACAGATGTTGTATTTCTACTGTCAATTCGGAACAAATCAAATAATCTGCCGGTGCATCGCCGGTCTCAGGAACACATGGTCGCCATCTTTGAGGCTATTCCATTGACCTCCCCGTATTTTTAATGATTTTTTACAGATTGTGGATACCCGATGCAAAATGCGTTTAATATTAGGTTATTCACCTGTTATGTCGATACATTTATTATTACAAAAATCAATCATTAATAGTTTTCACGCGGAAAATATGTTTTTCTTGAAATTGTATTTTAATTAATCCGAGAAATTAAATAGTTTGCAATGCAATCATCAATTAAAAACAGTGTTAACAAGAGTTATTCCCCTATTTCATTTCAAATATTTTATTGATAAATCAATAGGATTGGATAACGGTTATTCCCCTATGATATTTTTAACGGAGGACCAATAAGGGAAAATTCATATTCTTCGCAGTGATAATATACACAAGTGAATCGATCAATATGGGGGGAGGGGGGTGATACTAATGTCCATGTATATTGTATAATTTTACTATGTGTAATTTCTGCTTGCCCCTCGAGGGCCCATAATTGGAATAAAATTTATTTGATTTGATTTGATTTATGTGTCCGTCAGAGATATATAGATAGACATTAAAGAGCTTTGAAATATTGCTGGATAAATAAATATTGGGAAAACCAGGAGGTGAAATATGACAATAATGAGGAAATTAAGGTTAGACCGGAAGTCACAAGAAGAAGTTTATATTAGATATTGATGAAGAAGATACGGACATAGTAGTTGAGAGACCAGCGTCCGTAGAAGATCCTAAAGTAACATCATAATACAAACAAACAAATAGTTTATTGTCAATCACGACGCCCACAAAGGAGCTGTATAATCAGTACAAATTTAGATACAATGATTAGATTAATTTACATGGTTTCAATATTAATAATATACATGTACACAAGTTATATTTACATATGGGGAACGGGCTATTGGTGTATGAATACAACAAACACAAGGATGACAGGTTAATAATCCAAGAGGCAAAGCATCACATGTCATGAAACACATTTACACATGAAACAAATAAATAGTCATTATGACAAATAAAACTCCTGAAACATGATACATAAGTATATATATTTTTCTAATTATTTTTAGATAAAATTTCATGTCTTAAGTTATTCAATTTATCTAATAATTGATACAATTGGCTATATATAAAAGTGTCCTCAGCTGACATTAACCATATAAACTTTGAAACATTAGCCAAAGATTTGATTTTTTTATATTTATTCTCAATTTTATATAAATTGTCATGTCTTGCTTCTTCTAGTTTTGTGCATTCTAAACGGAAGTGTATTTCATCTTCAACAGTTAATTTACACAGTTTACACATTTACAAAAGGGCCCGGGTGGCTCACTGAGTTAGGTAGTTGGATTACCTAACAACTCGTATAAGCCTATCACCAATACGGCGTGGGATCGCGTCAGGCTTTGTACATTACAAAAAAGGGTGCACTCGACTCGCAGTCGCAAGTGATAATGCTTACCAGTTGCTTGCCCATGGTCGGTGGTTCTCTCTGGGTACTCCGGCTTCTTCCACCACTAAAACTGGTCGCCATGAAATAGTTGGAATATTGCTGAAAGTGACGTTAAACACAATAAATCAAATCATTCTAATTCATCTTTTTTTCTGACAAAAACTGATTTAAAAATATGATTTTGCGTACTGTTCAAAGCAACTGGTAGCATTTGCCAGCCTTTTATTGCGTTGTAATGAAACGTTTTAGCTTGTTAGTACTTTACAATTGGTATAAAAGCAATTAAATCCATTAGATCTTGTATTATAATTATAACAATCTATTATTTCTGTTAACTTTTCTTTCATGTAAGACGGACATTTATTGTAGTAAATCTTGTGGTTAGTCTGAGTTGTCTCCCTCAGTTCTGAGTATCTAAATTTAAAAAACCAATGCTATTTCATACAATATAATTAACAATTGTTCTAATTACCGCTCTGACAGTTTTATTTTGCAAAACTTGTAAAAAAAAATCTATTTAGTTACTTTGTCCATAAATGGAACGCTCCATTGAAAGCTACATTCTAGTATTCGAAATGACCAAATTTATTATACAAATGTATTAAGTTTAACTGCTTGCTGTATTTTTTATTTCTTTTCTTTTATACGATTCACTAACATCTAACGACATCCCGTATGGGGTCACTTCAGGTAACCTTTCGTTGACTTTCAAGTACAAGACAGTAAATATATCGACAAATCGGACAACATCTATTCTCTCATCGCCGAATGCTGGTTTTTAATAGGTAGGCTCGTTGATGATTGGTCAGTTAAATGCGAATATGAACCCTGACGTCGGACGTCACATGGTAAACCATGCAAAAATCAACGACCTAGAAGTGATATTGCATGGCTTCATGTTATAAATCATTTATATCAGTTTTCCGAATTAAACGGTAAAACAATCTCGCGCTTTGCGTTAAATTGTTTATCGTTTAACCCGAACAATCGTGGTATAAATATTACAAATGTCATAAATTGCAATATACATGTATAATGCAAGTTTTCAAGGCGAATTCATCATGTCACGATGACGTATATTACCAACCAAACATGATCTGCATTGAAAACTGCCATAAGGAACCAAGTTGATTGCACAAGTAGACAAGCCCGACTGTCATCTTTGAAAATAACCGAGGTAATGCCAGGTTCATATCTTTGGCATGTGAGCAAACATTCTGCAACGTTTCAAAGATCTGATTTGAAAACTGCTGAAGAAAATTGATTACACATAATAATCAACATGTACTGATGTTACTGAAATATGACCAACAAGTCGTAATATTAACGCTCAACAATTAGTCCCGTCATCAAAGAGTCATACGCAAACCTTCAGGTTGTTCCTAAGCAGTTAGGGTTGAAATATGCAAGAGGAGTTGATTACACAATATGTACCTGCTACTGGCAATGTTGTTTACACTGTCTGGATTCAAAAAGTGATAATTTATGTAGAAAAGTTATTGCCATCACCAAAGAGTGAGTGAGTGAGTGATTGTTGCTTAACACCAATTCGACAATTTTTCAGCTATATCATGGCGAGAACTAGTATATTTTCAATGAAATGATGATGAGGTCCGCTTTATACTAGACCAACACGCCGAGTTGGACTTTTATAGTGTTAGCTCACTGAAACAACATTGCAGGGTAGATATGTCGTTCCACTCGGACACATTATTCTGATTCCGAGCCAACCAGTCTTTCCTGATACTCCGTAATACTGCGTGCTTAGTGGAGAAGCAATAAATACCAATTTTATAGACTTTGGTATGACCCGACCGGGGTTCGAACCCACGATCTACCGCACACGAGGCGAGCACGCTAACCATTACGCAACCGATGCGGTCCATCATCAAAGAGTCACACACAAACCTTCAGTATGTCCATAGACACCTAGGGTTGAAATCATTTGGTCACAAACCATAAGAGGAGTTGATTACACAAAATAGGCACCGGCAACTGAAAATGTTGTTGAAAACCGTCATTGTTAAATTAGTCATATTTTCTGTAGAAACATGATTTATGTAATCATTAAAAAGTCACATGCACATCTAAATTATATACAATGTAACTAACAACTGGTTTGAAACCCTTTGGTTATGAAACGGCATTATATTTTCCCCGCTCGGCTATAATTTGACTTTAGTGATAATTCATGTTGTCCTATCCTATGGGTTAGGGTTGGGGTTATGGTGTTTAACGCCACATTATTTCAATTATATCGTGGCAGTCAGATTTATTGGTGGGTGAAGCCGAAATACCCGGAGAAAACCACTAAACTGTCACAAGTCCCTGACACACTTTATCACATAATGTTGTATCGAGTACACCTCGCCTGGGAGGGATTCGAACTCACAACGTTAGTAGTGATAGGTACTGATTGCATAGGTACCATACGATCACGACCACGACCACGACATCCCCTATCGTACGGATATATACCGTCGAAGTCAAATCATAGGATCTTCAACACCAGTGACACCGGACGCCGGACGGGGAACACCAGTGGAACATGGACTGCTTATCCTTCAGCTCCGCCCAATTGTTTGTAGTAAGGTGTTGCTCAATCTTTACTCTGTTGGTAATGTTTGTGGATCGTTACTTGTCTTTTTACTTATGGCCACTGTATTGACTGTCTTTTTACTTATGGCCACTGTATTGACTGTCTTTTTACTTATGGCCACTGTATTGACTGTCTTTTTACTTATGGCCACTGTATTGACTGTCATTTTACTTATGTCCACTGTATTGACTGTCTTTTTACTTATGGCCACTGTATTGACTGTCTTTTTACTTATGTCCACTGTATTGACTGTCTTTTTACTTATGGCCACTGTATTGACTGTCTTTTTACTTATGGCCACTGTATTGACTGTCTTTTTACTTATGGCCACTGTATTGACTGTCTTTTTACTTATGGCCACTGTATTGACTGTCTTTTTACTTATGACCACTGTATTGACTGTCTTTTTACTTATGGCCACTGTATTGACTGTCTTTTTACTTATGGCCACTGTATTGACTGTCTTTTTACTTATGGCCACTGTATTGACTGTCTTTTTACTTATGGCCACTAGTATTGACTGTCTTTTTACTTATGGCCACTGTATTGACTGTCTTTTTATTTATGGCCACTGTATTGACTGTCTTTTTACTTATGGCCACTGTATTGACTGTTTTTTTACTTATGTCCACTGTATTGACTGTCTTTTTACTTATGGCCACTGTATTGACTGTCTTTTTACTTATGGCCACTAGTATTGACTGTCTTTTTACTTATGGCCACTGTATTGACTGTCTTTTTATTTATGGCCACTGTATTGACTGTCTTTTTACTTATGGCCACTGTATTGACTGTTTTTTTACTTATGTCCACTGTATTGACTGTCTTTTTACTTATGGCCACTGTATTGACTGTCTTTTTACTTATGGCCACTAGTATTGACTGTCTTTTTACTTATGGCCACTGTATTGACTGTCTTTTTACTTATGACCACTGTATTGACTGTCTTTTTACTTATGGCAACTGTATTGACTGTCTTTTTACTTATGGCCACTGTATTGACTGTCTTTTTACTTATGGCCACTGTATTGACTGTCTTTTTACTTATGGCCACTGTATTGACTGTCTTTTTACTTATGGCCACTGTATTGACTGTCTTTTTACTTATGGCCACTGTATTGACTGTTTTTTTACTTATGTCCACTGTATTGACTGTTTTTTTACTTATGGCCACTGTATTGACTGTCTTTTTACTTATGACCACTGTATTGACTGTCTTTTTACTTATGGCCACTGTATTGACTGTCTTTTTACTTATGGCCACTGTATTGACTGTCTTTTTACTTATGGCCACTGTATTGACTGTCTTTTTACTTATGGCCACTGTATTGACTGTCTTTTTACTTATGACCACTGTATTGACTGTCTTTTTACTTATGGCCACTGTATTGACTGTCTTTTTACTTATGGCCACTGTATTGACTGTCTTTTTACTTATGGCCACTGTATTGACTGTCTTTTTACTTATGTCCACTGTATTGACTGTCTTTTTACTTATGACCACTGTATTGACTGTCTTTTTACTTATGGCCACTGTATTGACTGTCTTTTTACTTATGGCCACTGTATTGACTGTCTTTCGATTTATTACTTCTGATTGACCCCTTTGACACCTTCAAAACGGTGTAATTTGTTTATTCTACATTTATCACTGACGTAATTTGTTGTTGTTTCTTGTTTTGGTGTGTGTGCGTGTGCTGTCTCCTCTAATTAGTATCATGCTTTTATTTTATATTAAAACTCCTATCTAATCTTAACACAAACCCATCCCCTAAGTGGGAACTGTAGAATAGCCAAAATACTAACTGAATACATGTACTATAATTTTAACACATGCATAGGACATCAATCAAATTCAAGCAAATTATGCGATTATTGCAAACAGTCCTTTGTAAAATATTAAGCATTTTTTTTCGGCAAGCAGATTAAATTCGTCAAACTTAATGACGTTACACGCGGCATTGGTGATTATTGGCGTAACGTTAAAAAGATAAAAATCAGGACAACTTGTAACTGTCATTTTGACAATTTACAACCAATATACAACATGCAGACCATCTTGATGCAGTACAAATAATAAAAACGTCAACTCGATAGTCGAATGGTCGACAAGGTGGGTGTCTATCAAGGGCCCTTTACATAGAGGATGAGATCGATGTCCCTGGTTATACTTGTACAAGAACAACAGCATCGATGTACCATCCCTTCCAGCATTGTTGATATGTCACAGCTGTGCATACCAGAGACCACGACAGTTTATATACAGCTAAACAACGGCAACGTGAGTTCTAAATAATGCTCTTTACATATACAACATCACACAGGACAGGCTGTCATTTTGTAAGCTCTCACAAAGAAACACATTTCCGTCACCACACGTCGAACCATTGGAAGCAATCGAATGGTGAAGGGTGACGAACACAATGTCAACATAGATGTTCGAGTGGCGAACACAGTGTCAACATAGATGTTCGAGTAGAAACACGATCACGATACAAAAATAAACAACAGTAGAAACAAAAAGGTGAAATAAATTGAAAAACGAAAGCCAGTACAGCATATGCATGATCTCATACAAATACTGGGAGTGAGACCAAATGATGCGAAAGGGTTAGCACCTCCGCCCCATTACATGACGACTACCGTTATGCATGTTACGGAAACAAAGATTCTCAAACTGCACACGGCTCATGAGCAGGTTACGGTTTGTTTCACACTAACAATCTGTAGGCTATGGTTTGTTTCAATCTACATGTACTAATTTGCATTATAAGATCTCTTCCACACTCACTTTGAGGTAGGAGGTATATTTATCCATGAATATTTCACAGTGGCTAAGTGATGAAAAACATCAATACAATTATTGTTTCTTTACTCCCGAGTTCAACACAAAAATTATCTTCTTCCAAGTTCACTTCCATCGTCATCTTGTTGCGGTTAAATATTAGAAACGTATTTATTCGAATTTATATTGTTTTCAGATGTACATATCAAGCGTACGATTATTGTACAAAAATACTCCAGATCTAAATATAATATTGCTCTAGCTACTAGTAATTACCATTGCGACAAATCAATATCTGTCAACATTCTTACACTTTATGGACTATACATTTATCTTTCAGTTGATAGTTATTCCAGAGCTTGTGATTCCTACCATGATCTGCTTGATAGATGATTGCTGTTAACAAGGAAGATACTCAACCAATGGTTCCTAGTTAGTAGCTAACTTAAAGTCAACACTTTGCAAGTTTTACAGTGGCCACAATGACTTGGTTAACCGTTAGACCATATCTGTGCCACAAATTGACAGTGGCCACAATGACTTGGTTAACTGTTAGACCATATCTGTGCCACAAATTTACAGTGGCCACAATGACTTGGTTAACCATTAGACCATATCTGTGCCACAAATTGACAGTGGCCACAATGACTTGGTTAACTGTTAGACCATATCTGTGCCACAAATTGACAGTGGCCACAATGACTTGGTTAACTGTTAGACCATATCTGTGCCACAAATTTACAATGGCCACAATGACTTGGTTAACTGTTAGACCATATCTGTGCCACAAATTTACAGTGGCCACAATGACTTGGTTAACTGTTAGACCATATCTGTGCCACAAATTGACAGTGGCCACAATGATGACTTGGTTAACTGTTAGACCATATCTGTGCCACAAATTTACAGTGGCCACAATGACTTGGTTAACCGTTAGACCATATCTGTGCCACAAATTTACAGTGGCCACAATGACTTGGTTAACCGTTAGACCATATCTGTGCCACAAATTTACACTGGTCACAATGACTTGGTTAACTGTTAAACCATATCTGTGCCACAAATTTACAGTGGCCACAATGATGACTTGGTTAACCGTTAGACCATATCTGTGCCACAAATTTACAATGGCCACAATGACTTGGTTAACCGTTAGACCATATCTGTGCCACAAATTTACAATGGCCACAATGACTTGGTTAACTGTTAGACCATATCTGTGCCACAAATTTACAGTGGCCACAATGACTTGGTTAACCGTTAGACCATATCTGTGCCACAAATTTACAATGGCCACAATGACTTGGTTAACCGTTAGACCATATCTGTGCCACAAATTTACGATGGCCACAATGACTTGGTTAACTGTTAGACCATATCTGTGCCACAAATTTACATTGGCCACAATGACTTGGTTAACCGTTAGACCATATCTGTGCCACAAATTGACAGTGGCCACAATGATGACATGGTTAACCGTTAGACCATATCTGTGCCACAAATTGACAGTGGCCACAATGACTTGGTTAACCATTAGACCATATCTGTGCCACAAATTGACAGTGGCCACAATGACTTGGTTAACCGTTAGACCATATCTGTGCCACAAATTTAGTGGCCACAATGATTTGGTTAACCGTTAGATCATATCTGTGCCACAAATTTACAGTGGCCACAATGACTTGATTAACCGTTAGACCATATCTGTGCCACACATTTACAGTGGTCACAATGACTTGGTTAACCGTTTGACCATATCTGTGCCACAAATTTACAGTGGCCACAATGACTTGGTTAACCGTTAGACCATATCTGTGCCACAAATTTACAGTGGCCACAATGACTTGGTTAACCGTTAGACCATATCTGTGCCACAAATTTAGTGGCCACAATGACTTGGTTAACCGTTAGACCATATCTGTGCCACAAATTGACAGTGGCCACAATGACTTGATTAACCGTTTGACCATATCTGTGCCACAAATTTACAGTGGCCACAATGACTTGGTTAACCGTTAGACCATATGTGCCACAAATTTACAGTGGCCACAATGACTTGGTTAACCGTTAGACCATATCTGTGCCACAAATTGACAGTGGCCACAATGACTTGGTTAACCGTTAGACCATATCTGTGCCACAAATTTACAGTGGCCACAATGACTTGGTTAACCGTTAAACCATATCTGTGCCACAAATTTACAGTGGCCACAATGACTTGGTTAACCGTTAGACCATATCTGTGCCACACATTTACAGTGGTCACAATGACTTGGTTAACCGTTAGACCATATCTGTGCCACACATTTACAGTGGCCACAATGACTTGGTTAACCGTTAGACCATATCTGTGCCACAAATTTACAGTGGCCACAATGACTTGGTTAACCGTTAGACCATATCTGTGCCACGCAAGGGATGTTCCATCTGTAGTAAGCACAGTATGGTCCTCTCCTCATTCATGACTTATCACTGGGGTTGTAGCAACAGGTAAGGTGACACTAGTGGAGCTGGAATTCGTTCCGTTCGAATGCACCAGAGTTCACCATCGGGTTGTAGTGTATGTGTTGCTCAATCGTTAGTTTTCTGTAGATCATTTTGGCCATTGTATTGTGTGTCGTTCTTCGATCTACGGCCTGATTACACAACAGTTTCAAACATTTAGCACCAGAACAGACTAATACAAATACAGTTTTCAACCATATAACTTGCTTTGTGGAATTCACTTCCACAAAACATACTCAGCTCTACCTCTTCGGATCAGTTTAAAACACTGATCCAAAGCTAGTACATTTAGACCTTTAAATCAGTTTATATATATGTAAATGCCTGATATTCTGGACACCACTATGCTATTTCTTATATTAAAACTGTCTGTTAGCAATGGGCAGACATAGTCTTCAGTGATACTATGGATGTGGTAAGATGTAAATGTAAATACTATGGATGTGGTAAGATGTAGATGTAAATGTATCTTCAGTGATACTATGGATGTGGTAAGATGTAGATGTAAATGTATCTTCAGTGATACTATGGATGTGGTAAGATGTAGATGTATCTTCAGTGATACTATGGATGTGGTAAGATGTAGATGTAAATGTATCTTCAGTGATACTATGGATGTGGTAAGATGTAGATGTAAATGTATCTTCAGTGATACTATGAATGTGGTAAGATGTAGATGTAAATGTATCTTCAGTGATACTATGGATGTGGTAAGATGTAGATGTAAATGTATCTTCAGTGATACTATGGATGTGGTAAGATGTAGATGTAAATGTATCTTCAGTGATACTATGGATGTGGTAAGATGTAGATGTAAATGTATCTTCAGTGATACTATGGATGTGGTAAGATGTAGATGTATCTTCAGTGATACTATGGATGTGGTAAGATGTAGATGTAAATGTATCTTCAGTGATACTATGGATGTGGTAAGATGTAGATGTAGATGTATCTTCAGTGATACTATGGATGTGGTAAGATGTAAATGTAAATGTATCTTCAGTGATACTATGGATGTGGTAAGATGTAGATGTAAATGTATCTTCAGTGATACTATGGATGTGGTAAGATGTAGATATAAATGTATCTTCAGTGATACTATGGATGTGATTAGATGTAGATGTAAATGTATCTTCAGTGATACTATGGATGTGGTAAGATGTAGATGTAAATGTATCTTCAGTGATACTATGGATGTGGTAAGATGTAGATGTAAATGTATCTTCAGTGATACTATGGATGTGGTAAGATGTAGATGTAAATGTATCTTCAGTGGTTCTATGGATGTAGTAAGATGTAGATGTATCTTCAGTGATACTATGGATGTGGTAAGATGTAGATGTAAATGTATCTTCAGTGATACTATGGATGTGCTAAGATGTAGATGTATCTCCAGTGATACTATGGATGTGGTAAGATGTAGATGTATCTTCAGTGATACTATGGATGTGGTAAGATGTAGATGTAAATGTATCTTCAGTGATACTATGGATGTGGTAAGATGTAGATGTAAATGTATCTTCAGTGATACTATAGATGTGGTAAGATGTAGATGTATCTTCAGTGATACTATGGATGTGGTTAGATGTAGATGTAAATGTATCTTCAGTGATACTATAGATGTGGTAAGATGTAGATGTAAATGTATCTTCAGTGATACTATGGATGTGGTAAGATGTAGATGTATCTTCAGTGATACTATAGATGTGGTAAGATGTAGATGTAAATGTATCTTCAGTGATACTATGGATGTGGTAAGATGTAGATGTATCTTCAGTGATACTATGGATGTGGTAAGATGTAGATGTAAATGTATCTTCAGTGATACTATAGATGTGGTAAGATGTAGATGTATCTTCAGTGATACTATGGATGTGGTTAGATGTAGATGTAAATGTATCTTCAGTGATACTATGGATGTGGTAAGATGTAGATGTAAATGTATCTTCAGTGATACTATGGATGTGGTAAGATGTAGATGTATCTTCAGTGATACTATAGATGTGGTAAGATGTAGATATAAATGTATCTTCAGTGATACTATGGATGTGGTAAGATGTAGATGTATCTTCAGTGATACTATAGATGTGGTAAGATGTAGATGTAAATGTATCTTCAGTGATACTATAGATGTGGTAAGATGTAGATGTAAATGTATCTTCAGTGATACTATGGATGTGGTAAGATGTAGATGTATCTTCAGTGATACTATGGATGTGGTAAGATGTAGATGTAAATGTATCTTCAGTGATACTATAGATGTGGTAAGATGTAGATGTATCTTCAGTGATACTATGGATGTGGTAAGATGTAGATGTAAATGTATCTTCAGTGATACTATGGATGTGGTAAGATGTAGATGTATCTTCAGTGATACTATGGATGTGGTAAGATGTAGATGTAAATGTATCTTCAGTGATACTATGGATGTGGTAAGATGTAGATGTATCTTCAGTGATACTATGGATGTGGTAAGATGTAGATGTAAATGTATCTTCAGTGATACTATGGATGTGGTTAGATGTAGATGTAAATATATCTTCAGTGATACTATGGATGTGGTAAGATGTAGATGTAAATGTATCTTCAGTGATACTATGGATGTGGTAAGATGTAGATGTAAATGTATCTTCAGTGATACTATGGATGTGGTAAGATGTAGATGTAAATGTATCTTCAGTGATACTATGGATGTGGTAAGATGTAGATGTAAATGTATCTTCAGTGATACTATGGATGTGGTAAGATGTAGATGTAAATGTATCTTCAAACGTTTTTCAAATTACTGAATACATCATTGGTTACTGATAATGTTGATTTGTATGTCATCATTGGTTACTGATAATGTTGATTTATATGTCATCATTGATTATTGATAATGTTGATTTGTATGTCATCATTGGTTACTGATAATGTTGATTTGTATGTCATCATTGCAATATGAAACTATGAATTAATGTAATGTTTCTGATACTTTCTCAACCTCTCCTGACACAAACAAGAAGAAAAACCAGCAAGCACTGTTTTGTAACTGTGTTTGGCCCACGGAGCCAAATGATGTATTGTCATCAATTGTATGTCTTCTATAAACTTTTTCACATTTCAGTCTTTTCTTTAGAAATCTTTACACCAAAATGGAATCAAATTTGTTTTCTAAAATCATATTATAGTTTATTAAAAAAAAACCACCACCCGTTTACAATAACATTGATGACCCAGGGTTGCACATTAAGGGTTCCTGTTTTACACCAATCTCACTTGTCCAGGGGTAGGATATAAAAAAAAACTCAACCAATAACGAACTTAGTAGGAATGCTACTTTGATTATCCTTAACATTTTATGTGGCATCACTCCATTCAGAAATTCAATATGGCTGCTAGGAACAATGATACCTTCTGATTGACTAAAAATTCAATATGGCTGCTAGGAACAATGATACCTTCTGATTGACTAAAAATTCAATATGGCTGCTAGGAACAATGATACCTTCTGATTGACTAAAAATTCAATATGGCTGCTAGAAACAATGATACCTTCTGATTGACCAAAAATTCAATATGGCTGCTAGGAACAATGATACCTTCTGATTAACTAAAAATTCAATATGGCTGCTAGGAAAAATGATACCTTCTGATTGACTAAACATTCAATATGGCTGCTAGAAACAATGATACCTTCTGATTGACTAAAAATTCAATATGGCTGCTAGGAAAAATGATACCTCCTGATTGACTAAAAATTCAAATCTCTTCAACTCAGAAACAACATATATGATGAAATTGTTACATTGTAGGAATATTTTTGTATAAGATCTTCTAGAAAGATTGTGTTGTTCAGAAATCCATGAAGCCAGCTACCACAGAACAAAATTTAACATAGGATCCTGATGAATATGGATATAAAGCCTTTTCTCAGAAAATAGAAAGTCGAATGAACCTAAGCTGAAAATGAATAATCATTGAATGATTCCTTACAAAGTTTTCAATCTTTTTTTATGTTGATCAGAAATCAAAGGGCTGACACTGCAATTCAAATTTAAAAAAGTACCAGATGAGAAAACTGTTTAACAATATCATTCTCTGAAATGACTGAATCATTTGAAAAGGCACTTGTCTGGAATCTTAAGATTGATTTTATTGAGTGTTCATTTATTCCACATCTTTTGTATCATCTGTCTGATTACCCCTTTGGTATCTTTCAAACTTTTCTCAATAAAAAAATAACTAAACAAATATTTGAGATTAATTTTATTTTTTGTCAACAATTGAGTTTTGTTACAAATAAATAAGATATGTAACAGGGATTAAAAAGTCACAATAGAAAATTTCATAACAACATTATCTTAGGTGATTGTAGCTTTCATTCATATAAAACAACTTTCTATTTAAAATAAATGGCTAATAATGAAATTTAAGGAGAACTATATTGATGCAACATTAAATGGGATGTGATTTATATATTTGGAATGTGTATACAGAACATTTAATAACTAGAGATGGCAACTTTAATACTTATTGCTATTTAGTATTATATGTTTCAAGTAGCTTTAATAAAATGTATGATTTTGAAAAATACAAGACCTACAACTTCATTTTCAGAAAAAAAAATGTCCAGTTCTATTTGAACGTTTCTAATTTTAATGTTTGGATATTGTTCGATTTGGTAATAAATTTTCAGAGAAATGAAAATAAAAAGAGCTAAAAGATATAGTGAATGTTCAAATCTACTGTAGTGTCTTACATACATCAATCCTTCAGACCAGTGGCAAATGTTTCAACTTCCTGTGGTAACAATTGTAAGACCTATATCAAATACAATCAACAAACATAGTATATCTGGTCCATCCCTCATCTGCCACCAATATGATAGTGAGCCAATGTATTATCAATAGAAGTGTCACACTACACATTATATAAGGATCGAATGTTTAACAATAAATTTTCTTTTCTTCAATCAATGGTTTAAGAAAGTTATATGAAATTTTGTAAATAGCCATGGTAATCTTTATCTAATTGATGGCTATTTAGATAACTAAGAAGAAGA
This sequence comes from Bathymodiolus septemdierum, assembly GCA_963383655.1. Lineage (NCBI taxonomy): Eukaryota > Metazoa > Mollusca > Bivalvia > Mytilida > Modiolidae > Bathymodiolus > Bathymodiolus septemdierum. The sequence goes on along the minus strand of OY726519.1, from coordinate 11,788,159 downwards.
CATTGTACTGTACTAAATAAACAGATGTATGATGGCTATCCTTACTTGGAAATAAAGATCTGAGAATCTTTTTAATGAAATATTGCTGATTTGAATTTTTGGTATGCCTGAATTGAATTATTTTATGGTAAAGCAGTCATTGTGCACTTTCACAAATGAAACAGAAAACTACCTTTCGTTTTTTTTTGCTTGAAATTGACAAAATGCTAACAACTTAATGAGGATATACATGACAATAAAGTTAAATAGAAATATTGCACATATCATTTCAAAATCATAATATGATATTATCTATTCTTTAAATCAGACTGTGAAATTACGTTTATATAAATAATACATTTTTGCTGCAATCTATTAAGCTATATCTGTTGTGGAAGTTTATATATACAATGCCTAACATTTAATTGTTCATTTTGTATCAAAGTCACCAAGTTAATATCAGTCTCAGAATACTCTTATTTCACTTTCATAATAAGCAGTTAAAATCAATGAAAAACCTAGTCTGTCTAAAGTATGGTCAAAATGGAGGTCTGCTGTACAGTTCTTCTGTAGTGACAAGTGGACTAGCAAACAAGAGAGATAACCCTTGTTGAATGATATAAAATAGAACATTTCACTAACAGTCCACAAGTATTGTCCTGTGAAAGATGTGATCTTTGATAGAAGGGGCTTTATAAGAGAGGGAGTTATCTGTGTTATCTTTGATAGAAGGGGCTTTATAAGAGAGGGAGTTATCTGTGTTATCATCAATTTGGTTGTAAATTTTGTGTCTATTGTTTTCCCTTCCTATGTCACTGTATTCTAGGAATATGGAATATATATGTTAACAACATGTTGACCCTCTGCAATGTTTGTAGCATAAAAATGATTGGTTCCATTGGTTCCAAAGAATCCAAATTCTAACTATGAAAGGTATCAACATAATATTTTCAATAAAAACCAAAGCTAACAATAAGTAAACATGCTATATGTTCACAAAAATTATATGCCTCCGATATGTCACAAAAACGGGTAAAGGATTATATGAAACTAAGACTTGGTAAGATCTGTATTAAGAGATTATTACATGACATTTTCCATATTGGCCCTGGTATTAGCCCGAGACTCCCATATCAAGCCCGACAGCGAAGCTGGAGGGCTGATATGGGTCGAGGGTTGATACCAGGGACCATATGGAAAATTTCATGTTATAATCTTTTTATCACATATTTTACATTGACCTTTTCCAAGCATTGATTTTTATATTGCAAAAAAGATCTATGAACAGACAAATTGCGAAAATAAATCCTTAAGAGAGTTGCCTTTGTTCAACTTGCAAATATTTTTGTTTCGAATCTGGTTTCAAAAATATACTAAACAATGTCGATCTGTACAATGACGTTAGAAACTGTTTGTAAAATCTACCCAAGACGTTGACATTTGAATGGAAATTCCTATTCAGCACGACGTATATATTTGAGCAAATTATTCCATTTCAAGTTATTTAAAATTTATTCCAATATGTTGAAATGTGTTAATTTGATTGAAATACGATTTTATGCATATCTTTCCTTGTACTTTGACATAATCTTTGAGACCACTGCGCAGATAGCAGAAGTTGAATACGGGGGCAAATACGGATATTTGCCCCGTGGGCAAATAACCAACACTGACTTTTAGCTATTATTGGACATGCAAAAATTAACATATTGCAACAAAATATGTGATAAAACATATTATTAATTAACTTTTATTTATTAGCCTTTATATTTATCCGTATTGGCCCGATTCCAGTCAGTCCAATAACATCTAGATCGGAATCCTCTAGATGTTTCGACAATCGCAAGGAAAAGTCTCGAGAGATATTGGACTGGTTAATTAATAAAGGTATCATTACGTGATGTTTTTCATATTGGCCTAGTTGTAGGTCCTCGGTCTGATGTATTGGCCTTCGGCTGCGCCTCAGGCCAATACAGCAGGCCTCGGACCTATAACTAGGCCAATATGAAAAACATCACGTAATAATACTATATAATTGTGTACATTGAAAAATGAATAATAAATGTAATCACAGTGTATTTGTATGTTAAATAATACAACATCTGAAAATCAAATAAAATGAACAAAATAACAACAAAATCTTTTTGTTTTCACTCAAACATTTAAGCCATAAGGCCTTCATCATTGCATTATACTGTCTAACTGATTACATCATGCTACATTTGAAAAGAAATGAAAATGAATTCAGAAAATGATTTCTTTAAATCACATAAATTAAGTCCAAGTCACTGATTTAGTATGATGAACAAGTATTATTCTGCTTTTTTTCTTCAAAATCTATTGAATTGTGGATTTGTACAGTAGTTAGCGACCATTGTTGTTTAATGATGTTGTTGACCAATATTGTTTTTTTTTTCTTTTTTTTTTAAGTCGAAGAATGTATTAAAGTGCAAATGGTGAATGAACAAAATGAAACATTTAGCTATGAAAGAAAATATCAATGGAAAGTTTAAGGCACTTTACAAATATGTTTGATTTTCCTCTTCGTTGGTTTTATAACACATTTTTTGCACATTTTATTATTTTTCACAATGATTTATTCCTCAGAAGATTAAAATCTGTAAATCTAAGATTGTGATAAAAACAAAAGTTTGAAGTGGAAAAAAAATAAAAAAAATATATGCAACATTAAACCAAGGGGGGCACTACAATTGTGCACCAACTTAAAAAAAGATCAGTTATTATTTCAATGAGCTCAAACTATAATTTCTCATAAGAATTGCATGCAAAAAATGTACAAATATTTTTTATCTTATTTTGCATCAGGAAGTTAATTTTTTTATCATTTAACATGTAGATCAATCATGATTTATTAGACATAATATCTTGGATCATTCATGATCTATCTGATGCAACATATTTGAACAATCATGATCTATTAGATGTAAGATCTCGGATCAATCATGATCCATCAGGTGTAAGATCTTAGACTGATCATAATAAACTATTATTATTATTCAAGTTATAAAATCCTTCAATTAATTTAATTTGGAGCTTCTGTTCACCTTATTGAAATTTTAACCTTGATATTCTAAAATTACAAATTTGCATAAAATTATATTACGATCGATCAAACTGAATCTATGTCGTTCTATGTTTGCCTGATGTGACAGGAATAAACAAATAATGAAACCATTCCAATAATATACATACAAAATAAATAAAAAAAAAGATAAACAAAATAACAAATTAACTCAACAAACATATCACAACTTTTAATATAAAAATATTCTTCTAGTGAATACCACAACCCATGTTGATCTTGATGTAAGAAAATAATTCATCTAACTATGACATTGTTAAGATCATTCTAATATCTACACAATTTTCAGAGATCAATTTAGAATTATAAATGATTTCATTCAAATTAATTTATTGAGTTATTCCAAAGAAAAAAACCCCCATACTTTCCATTTTAGGAAGGCACTTTAAAAATACTGTATTTTTATTGCTTGTTCCATCTGTATGAATGGAGATTTTACAATAAAAATAATGGTATTTAAATTTGACATTTTTAATTGGTCTGCCTTCCTTTGATGGGAGGTATATTTACATGGAACACTTACAACTGAGACTTGTAAATGACTAAGGATAAAATCTAAGATAACAAGGACTAAGGATAGATAAGTATGTAACATATCATTTTGAAGGGTGTTAAAAATGAAAGTGCAAAGATGTGTGTAAGCTTCAATTTTATTTGCTCCAATTTGATTTTGTTAGATTTCAATGAATGTTATTGCACCTGGAAAATTCTGAAACTATAATATAGCAGATAACCTTTGCTGCATGCTAGATTCTCCCTAAAATAAGAGTGAATCAGACAATTTTTTGCATTGACAATACAAGACTATATAACTAGAACATTGGTAAGTACTGGTATATGCTCTATAATAATATAATCTACTCAGAGCTACAACATTTTAAAATTGCCTTTTCCCTACATATTATTACATGTACAGCATCATATAAATTAGTAACTAGAAAGTGAACTAAGATAAAAAAAAAGTTTATGTTTAATTAGTAACTAGAAAGTGAACTAAGATAAAAAAAAGTGTATGTTTAATTAGTAACTAGAAAGTGAACTAAGATTAAAAAAAAAGGTTTATATTTAATTAGTAACTAGAAAGTGAACTAAGATAAAAAAAAAAGGTTTATGTTTAATTAGTAACTAGAAAGTGAACTAAGATAAAAAAAAAAGGTTTATGTTTAATTAGTAACTAGAAAGTGAACTAAGATAAAAAAAAGTTTATGTTTAATTAGTAATTAGAAAGTGAACTAAGATAAAAAAAAGGTTTATGTTTAATTAGTAACTTGAAAGTGAACTAAGATAAAAAAAAAAAAAAAGGTTTATGTTTAACTAGTAACTAGAAAGTGAACTAAGATAAAAAAGTTTTTGTTTAATTAGTAACTAGAAAGTGAACTATGATAAAAAAAAGTTTATGTTTAATTAGTAACTAGAAAGTGAACTAAGATAAAAAAGTTTATGTTTAATTAGTAACTAGAAAGTGAACTAAGATAAAAAAAAAAGTGTATGTTTAATTAGTAACTAGAAAGTGAACTAAGATAAAAAAAAGGTTTATGTTTAATTAGTAACTAGAAAGTGAACTAAGATAAAAAAAAAAGTTGATGCTTAATTAGTAACTTGCAAGTGAACTAAGATAAAAAAAAATTAAAAAAGGTTTATGTTTAATTAGTAACTAGAAAGTGAACTAAGATAAAAAAAAAAAAAGTTTATGTTTAATTAGTAACTAGAAAGTGAACTAAGATAAAAAAGTTTTTGTTTAATTAGTAACTAGAAAGTGAACTAAGATAAAAAAAAGTTTATGTTTAATTAGTAACTAGAAAGTGAACTAAGATAAAAAAGTTTATGTTTAATTAGTAACTAGAAAGTGAACTAAGATAAAAAAAAAAGTGTATGTTTAATTAGTAACTAGAAAGTGAACTAAGATAAAAAAAAGTTTATGTTTAATTAGTAACTAGAAAGTGAACTAAGATAAAAAAAAAGTTTATGTTTAATTAATAACTAGAAAGTGAACTAAGATAAACAAAAGTTTATGTTTAATTAATAACTAGAAAGTGAACTAAGATAAAAAAAAAGTGTATGTTTAATTAGTAACTAGAAAGTGAACTAAGATAAAAAAAAGTTTATGTTTAATTAGTAACTAGAAAGTGAACTAAGATAAAAAAAAAGGTTTATGTTTAATTAGTAACTAGAAAGTGAACTAAGATAAAAAAAAAGTTGATGCTTAATTAGTAACTTGCAAGTGAACTAAGATAAAAAAAAATTAAAAAAGGTTTATGTTTAATTAGTAACTAGAAAGTGAACTAAGATAAAAAAAAAAAGTTTATGTTTAATTAGTAACTAGAAAGTGAACTAAGATAAAAAAAAAAAGTTTATGTTTAATTAGTAACTAGAAAGTGAACTAAGATAAAAAAAAAAGTTTATGTTTAATTAGTAACTAGAAAGTGAACTAAGATAAAAACAAGTTTATGTTTAATTAGTAACTAGAAAGTGAACTAAGATAAAAAAGTTTTTGTTTAATTAGTAACAAGAAAGTGAACTAAGATAAAAAAAAAGTTTATGTTTAATTAGTAACTAGAAAGTGAACTAAGATAAAAAAAGTTTATGTTTAATTAGTAACTAGAAAGTGAACTAAGATAAAAAAAAAAGTGTATGTTTAATTAGTAACTAGAAAGTGAACTAAGATAAAAAAAAGTTTATGTTTAATTAGTAACTAGAAAGTGAACTAAGATAAAAAAAAAGTTTATGTTTAATTAATAACTAGAAAGTGAACTAAGATAAAAAAAAAGTTTATGTTTAATTAGTAACTAGAAAGTGAACTAAGAAAAAAAAAAGTGTATGTTTAATTAGTAACTAGAAAGTGAACTAAGATAAAAAAAAGTTTATGTTTAATTAATAACTAGAAAGTGAACTAAGAAAAAAAAAGTGTATGTTTAATTAGTAACTAGAAAGTGAACTAAGATAAAAAAAAAAAGTTTATGTTTAATTAGTAACTAGAAAGTGAACTAAGAAAAAAAAAGTGTATGTTTAATTAGTAACTAGAAAGTGAACTAAGATAAAAAAAAAAGTTTATGTTTAATTAGTAACTAGAAAGTGAACTAAGAAAAAAAAAGTGTATGTTTAATTAGTAACTAGAAAGTGAACTAAGATAAAAAAAAAGTTTATGTTTAATTAGTAACTAGAAAGTGAACTAAGAAAAAAAAAAGTGTATGTTTAATTAGTAACTAGAAAGTGAACTAAGATAAAAAAAAGTTTATGTTTAATTAATAACTAGAAAGTGAACTAAGAAAAAAAAAGTGTATGTTTAATTAGTAACTAGAAAGTGAACTAAGATAAAAAAAAAAGTTTATGTTTAATTAGTAACTAGAAAGTGAACTAAGAAAAAAAAAGTGTATGTTTAATTAGTAACTAGAAAGTGAACTAAGATAAAAAAAAAAGTTTATGTTTAATTAGTAACTAGAAAGTGAACTAAGAAAAAAAAAGTGTATGTTTAATTAGTAACTAGAAAGTGAACTAAGATAAAAAAAAAAGTTTATGTTTAATTAGTAACTAGAAAGTGAACTAAGAAAAAAAAAGTGTATGTTTAATTAGTAACTAGAAAGTGAACTAAGATAAAAAAAAAAAAATTTATGTTTTTGTGTTAAATTAAGTTTTATTATTTAAAAAAAATGAAATGTCCATTTACTGTTTATGGGATCTCTGAAATTGTCTTTCTTCTATTTAGTGTCTATAAAACAAGCATCAACAAGCTTAAAATATTCCATAAAGTTGCTTCCCCTTCTGGGAATGCATATGTCCGCTAACAATTAATATGGACAAACTAAAAATAGATTGCAAAGTACAACTGTCTAGCAACTATCAGAAATAAAAATCTGACTCAGCATTAACATGTTGTGTTACACCAGACATACATCACCAGGATTGTCATTAACAAATGTATGGGTTATTGCCCCTTTACATTTGAACTTCAATTGCATGAATGAAGAGGATCATTTTGGCACCATTTATCTATAAATAATGATGATGTGTCATGTCCGTCTTGGCTCCAGCTTGTAGGAGTGTTTCGTCAGAAGTCTTTGATTATCTATGACCTTTAAGTTCCTGGAAAGAGAAAAAGTATTTAGTGAAGTCTATAGCATTCATAAACATCCTGTTACTAAGGTAACCAGTGACTATAGATGTGTAAATTGTTTGTGTTATAGTATACAGTCAAATCTTGTTATCTCAAAGTTCACAAGACTGTTGAAAAAATTTGAGTTACCTGAAATTTGACTAAAGGGGATCAAGGGATTACGTAAGATAGACAACCCTGTTAGGTAGTCTTGAAAAATGTGGATGCGAACTATTGTTGTCCCATCAGGCATCATGTCCGAAATTTCATCATTTTGTATGTGTGTGTAAGTATTGATTTTTGTTGTCTAAAAAATTAATTTATTATACAAAATTTACTTTAATGAGGTATTATTATATGAATTTTACCATGTTGTGATTAAATCTAAATTGTTCAGAATAATTTGCTTATGTTTATATGCCCGATAAAATTTGAGAAATGAAGAATTTATGTATATTATAGTTGGATATCTACCATTACTGTGGGTCTTAAGAGTATTTCTCTGGCTATGAGCAGGATAAGGATTATGAGTGTTAAGTCACCACTGTCAAAAATATTTCGATTCTAGTATTGCAGTGAGTTTAATTGTTAGAGGAAATCAAAGTACCAAACAGAAACCTTTTGTAAGCCACTGATATTCTTTATCTTTATTCTTTCCTTTAAAAGATGTTTTCCTATTAATTTTGAATATACCATATCTCAAGTTGACCTATCGTCTTGAGAAATTGAGAAATTGATATTAAGCAATCATGCCATTAATAATTGGTAGACAATTACCTAATGTATAGTTCCACTTCTGCTGATGATTTAGCTGTGGATGGTGCTTCGATATCTAAAAATAAACCATAAAAAATTTAAATTATGAATATTGTTAGTGTATGACTTGACAAAACAAGATGTAGCACGCTACGTCGTGCTAAGAATACCCCCACTCGTTCATTTGTAAGTCGCACGGTAAACAGGAAGTAGATGTGCGGTAAACCTGGAAAGGGGAGACACAGTACAAGTCACCATGCCAAAGTCATATATCAAATATAAAATAATTTCTTCCAATAGAAGCTGAGATAACTGTTACGAAAGTTTTCATTACGGCAAACATGAAAAATTCTAAGTTGCACTGTAAACTGGAAGTAGATGTGCGGTAAACCTGGAAAGGGGAGACACGGTACGGTACAAGTCACCATGCCAAAGCCATATATCAAATATAAAATCATTTCTTTCAGTAGAAGCTGAGATATCTGTTACGAAAGTGTGAACGTACAGACAAGGTAATTACAATATAGCCCCCTCTCTACGAGTGGGGGTGTAATATACATCCTGAATAAAAACCAGGAATATATGTTAAACTATTCATTGCCTTGTAGCTGCAATTAAAATTTGAGATCATTTTGATTTATAATAAAGCAGTAATGGACAATTGAAGAAATTTTTAGTAACAGCAACCAACTTGAATAGATGGCAGGGCTGTCGAACATAATTTTGAAAAGGACCCACCTAATGACCATCCCTGTCAAGTTTGGTTTAATTTGGCTCAGCAATTTCAGAGGAGAAGATTTAAATGTGAAAGTTTACAGCGTATGGATGGACGACGATGGATGCCAAGTGATGGCAAAAGCCCACATGGCCTTTGGCTAGGTGTGCTAAAAAACATTAATTTTGGATTTTCATCATATGTATCAAAATAATAAAAAAACAAAAAAATACCACTTTGTCAGAACAGTTACAAAATCAAATAGAAAAATCGTTGAGAAAGAGGCAAAATGGATACCCCTAAAACACACTCACTTTCCTGGTTTGGTACAGACACTTCAATAAATAGTGTTAAGGTAGTTCTATGGGTGCAAACCTCCTCTCTTAGTGAGAACAAGTTACATTCGATGAGATGATTATGATATCCACTTTGTACATCATGCTTAGTTTGATTTTTATAGTGCTAGCTCATGGAAACAACAGTCCACAGGTAGACATGTTGCTTCACTTGGACACATTATTCTGATTCAGAGCCAACCAGTCTTTGCTCTTCTTCCTTAATGCTGTGTGCTTAGTGGAGAAGCAACATATACCAATCTTATAGTCTTAGGTTTGACCTGACCGGGGTTCAAACATGCGATCTATGGCACTTGAGGCAAGCATGCTAACAGTCTCCTTAGTGAAATGATATTTTCCACGTGAGTAAAATGCCAACCCTCACATATAACTGGGTGAACAGAGTTGTTGTAAAGAACGCTGCGTATTAGTTTTGAACTTTATATATATGTATATTTAATTTTTATGACACTGAAATTAGAGTGTGTAAAATATTAGTTCTATAACAGAGTCAATGACTTTAACCATCATTTAAATGGAAAAAAATTGTATTAAAAAAAAATTAAGATATTACCCAAAAAGCATTCACTCTAGAGTTTGTTTACATTTTCATTTGAGACTTAGTATCTACGACAATCTTAAAAGAAAAAGATCTGTATTTCAAACAATTTTTAATAAATAACTTGATAAGACACCAGTGGACAGACAGACAGAACATGAAGTAATAATAACAATATCTTACCTAAAGTCTGACTTCTACAGAAACGTATAGTTCTCATTGTTTGAGCAATCATGTGCTGAAAAATATATTTTATATTTTAAAATCACTTTTCTGTGTTGTAAATTCAACAAGATGTATTAGGTTGAAACACAATATAGGGCTAATACTCAAAAGCAGTGTGTTATGTGCAATATTAACATACTTCCATTGAATTTAAAGGTATCACTCTAATATCATGTTTTGGATGGTGAAACACAGAAGTTGCATACAAAATTTCAAGAAGATATCTCTTAGTTTTTGAGTAACAGGCAAAAGGGTACCGAAAAATTTGCACAAATAAGGCATTATGCTGTTGCACTTGAAATTTGTTTATTTTTACACCAAAATTTACTTTTCAAAATAGGAAAGCAACAAAACTATTTTAATATAAATCTTTAGAAAAATTAATCAGGAATAATTTAATACCAAATTCATGAAAATCGGACATCAATTGGAGAAATTATCAGGCTTTATCCAAAAGGTATGTTTCGTTATATAGTTTTAGACAAAAATTTCTCCCATTCGTTATGTGAAGCTTAATCATAATAAAACACCTAATTTCATACAAAAAAATTATGTTTTCCACTCATCAAATATAACAAGTTAATAAAAAATCCATTTCAGTAGGATATTGGATTATAATTTTGTTTATTTGTATTTCAAATTCCAAAAAATGTCTATCAGAAATCTGTAGGGTTCGTAACCAGTAAAAAAATCTTCTAGAAAACACTGTCAAAAGATTGATATTTTCATGTTTGAAGATGTAAAATACACAGAGTAGTTATAATCTGTCAAAATATGAACAATTGTAGACAGAATAAAAACTGCAGAACGGAAAATATGGTTACGGACACTACAAAAACCATGTAGTGTCCATAACTATATTTAAGGGTGTAATTATAATCTTGTGAATAAATGTTAATTAAAAAGAGAACTAGCAAGTAATTCTGAGTAATCTTAACATCATACCAACTTCAGACATTATAGATCATAGAAAGTTGCTTTTAAGAATAACAGTACTTGAATTTTCAGCTCTGCTGCAACACTGCATTACCCTTTATTGTGTTTTACCCGATTGTGAATTATCTCCCATTATTTTAAGTGGTTATTTTTAATTGTTGTTAAGCACTTTTTTCTGGTCAAGGTGCACTTGATGAAAAATTATATAGTAAATTTTGTAAGTAACCTATGAATATTTGGTGTCTTCTATAGAAATCCTGGTTTCCTCCATAAATAAAAAAACAACTGCCACAATATATGTGTATTATTGTTAATGTATTCAGTGATAATTGATTTCTCAGAATGCCTTTGATGTAGATGTGATGAGTAAAACATATCAATGACAGTATGATTATCAAGATGACACCAGTTATATCAGTGTAATTTTCCATAGTTACATGTAGAATCAACAATAATTGTTCACTACACACATGACACTTGATAATAGATATTACTGTGTGCAAAGATCAAATTAAAAAAATTCCAAATCATTGATAAAACTAAAATATTGCAAAACACCTATAATTTATACATACTTTAATAATATCTGTCCACATGTACTAGGAGAGATTCATTTTACTTCCGACAGACACCAAAGTTTGGACTATTTCTTATACTATCATAAATATATGAATATCTTCCTTTTGCTTTGCAGCATGCCTTATTTCTTTTGCCATACAAAAGCCATATAATATAGAAACCCCGTTATTAAAAACAATGTGATATCTTTGATTTTTATAAATATATATGTACATACCATTTTTTCAAAATTAACTAAGCCATCAAAATATGTCTTATTTCCTTCATGAGTGAAAGTTAAATCTGAAAGAAAATTAAGAGATTGAAAAATAGGTCTTTCTAAAAATAACTCTGTATCTTCAATTCTTGAGAAATATGTATTAACCCTTAGACTGTTGAATTAAATATGGATGTACAGTACATCAGTGCTATATATATATGTATTAGCTGCTGGTGCTGAATTAATTTGTATTATTTTCTATGATATGTGTGCATGCATATAAATGACTGTAACATTTTAACTATTGAAGATAGAGAAAATAAACCTATATAAAAAATTATCAGTATTATTATACCTCACATAATAAAGAATCTATTGGTTAAAAGATAATCACATGACATAAAATAATCTGGATATTTTTGCCTCTAATCGCCGCCAATGGTGAATAACCTCAAGAATTACACACGTCCAATGAATATCCCTCTTATTCAACGGTGAATAACCCTCGAAAATTACAACGTCCAGTGAATAACCCTAATGAAATAATACTTTAACAATTCAAATATTAAACTGTTTGTTCGGTATAATAAAACAGTTACGGTCCTCTGAATCGGTGAATATCCAAAATTGTCAACCCCACTAGGGTTATTTCCCTCTGGCTATTCACTTCTTCCGAGGGCCGTAATTGTATATTGTTTGTACTTTCTATATTTGACCTTTGTTTGTATATTGGGACATTTTTTTTTACCTGTACAGGTGTGCTGAAAGGTGACATTTTTTTATATTTTTTCTCAACTGTTCATATTGTCAATAAATACATGGAAATTGTTACTTTTGGATTGATATTTGTGTTGATAATTAATCTATGACATCCATATTAAAAATTTTGGTAAATTTGGATATATTGTATCACCTAATAGCAGGTAATATACAGGTGAAAATTCGCTTTGATTTTTTCAGGAAAAAATAAATACAAAATATAAATAAATCTTTTGTTGAATTATTCTAATGAAACATACATGCAAGTAAGGCACAAAGTTTTGAAAATCAGTTTGCACATCTTAGTCTGAATTGGACTCGTCATCTGATTCATGGTAGTTAACACCTGCATCAGGTAAAAGTGTTTATGTGTATGATAAACACGAAAACAGTCAGGAATGCACATATAACTTGTCTGTTTCCTTTTGAACCCATCCCTCTTTGCTTTAGTTATGTTGCAAGCTACACAGTCTCGTGTTGGGTTCTTCCTTTTAGCCCCAGGAGTGGAAGGTATTTTACTAACGAAATGTCTACCTGTCAATCGACTTGGTTTTTCACTTACATGTTTCCTTCCCTTGCTTAGTGTTTCTATAGGTGCTCCATATAATAATGGTCAAGTTTTTTTTCACCTGTGTGAAACTTTTTGTACAACAGGTAAGCATTAATTAAACACACGTTGAACAGGTGAAAAAATAATTTACAGTACCATTTTGTAGTTTTCTGTAGACAAGAATTGTATGAATTAATTTGATCTGACGGATCAACACCCCCATTAGTCTTATGTAGTCAACAATACATGTAGGTTTGCTAACTGCATTATTTGTAGTACGATCCACCTTATCCAATACCGAAACTGTTGCTTCATGAATTGTCGATAGCATACAGACATTATGTTTATCATGATATTTCACAACTAACAAATTTTCACTTCTTCGAAATATACATTCTGTAGGTCGAAGTTTTCTTTTTATTTTCGTAGCGTCAGACACCCCTTTCCTATTAACTCTCAAAGTCCCACAAGCATAGATATTTTGTGATTCTAATTCACAGAATAACCCAGGAGACGTATAGTAATTGTCCATATAAATATGGTGTCCCAAATTGATCAGACCACATTGTACTAGTAGACCCTATTTTTGTTGTAACAGTAGTATCTGGATCAGTTCTGACAAGTTCTGTATATTCTGTACATGATGTGTCACTTGTATAAATGTCAAACCCTAAGTAGTACCCTGACGATGCTTCACACACTTGGTACAGCTTCATTCCAAACTTTGTTGGCTTCACAGGATTATAGATTCTAAACCGAAGCCGTCCTTTCCATGGGCATGTTGCCTCATCAAAGCTCAAATTCTGTTCAGGGGAATATACATCATTAAACTTTTGCATTAACAAGTTGACAAATGGAGTGCATCAAACCCTTTTTGTCCTCGAGGAACCTGCAAATCATTATCAGCTAAATGAAAGTTACTAAGAATAATTAAAAAACGATCCCTTGACATATTCTGGCGAAAAAGTAGAGTGTCCTGGGTTTCATCACCATTCCAGTAGTCCTGGACATCATTTTTATATCATAGTCCCATTGAAATTACCAATGTAATGAAAACCTTCATTTTGGTAAGAGTGACTGGATGCCATTTTGTTCCCCTACTGTAGGCTGATAAATTGTCTGTCTCATAGCGTTTTTGGGTATATAAATTTGCTCGACCAATATTTTAGTAAAATCATCATTAATAATTAATAAACAGCTAAAAAAAGTAAATTGGATCTGATTTGTTCATTTCGACGTTTAATTTGGAATTTCCCGTGAACGGTGCTGTGACTGGTGGACTATCAACCTTTTTCCAACCATTTTCAAGATAGTCCGGCAATTCGTGATCGTTAGCTGGTATAAAGTCATCCATTGGCAAATCCGCGACTATATTTCCATTCTTCAATAATATATCATCCTCTCCAAAACCATCAAAATCATTGTCCGTATCATTATCATCATTAAAAAGACGTTCTACTTCATCATCATCACTCCAATTTACGACCACCATTTTGGATATTTTGTTTACGCTTCCGTAATTTTCCATTCATAAATCTACAAAACTTTCCGAAGAAAGTTCTAGAGAAAACCACATGATAAACTCCTTAATCAATCATATCAGTTGTTAATAATTATATTCAGGGTCAACGGTCACTATGACTGTTACATATGATGATGGCAGAAAACGACAATAGTCGCTAACACAATGATGGAATGACTATAGTCGCGATCCGCACCGACTACACATGATTTTTAGCGCGACTATTGACGTGAACCACAGTTAAAGGGTTAATATCAGTTAGACAATTAAATGAATTTATACAGAATCTTCTAATTTAAATGTTTGGTGAACACCACTTCAAGTAAGAACTTTCTTTGTAATATATACTTATAGCTTTCACATTTATATCTCAATATGTCATAACAAAATACAAAACATTTAATAACAAAGTGTCACAAACCATATACTTGTATGGTTCACATACAACACTAAATATCACTGTTCACTAACAAAATAAGACTGGTTTTTTTTTGTGTTTTTTTTTTTATTGGTAATCAGATATGCTTTGGCTGCTTTTATTCCCTACCAAAAACCTTAAAATTACTACAATCCCATCATTTTTTATTGAAGTGCCTGTAACAAGCCAGAAAGAGAGGTCATATATAAGTGTGCTAGGGGTATCAACTTTGCCTCTGTTCCTATGATTTTGTGATTAGATTTTGGAACAGTTCCGACAGTGTGGTATTTTTTGTTTTTCTAGATTTAGGAACAGTTCTGACAGTGTGGTATTTTTTGTTTTTCTAGATTTAGGAACAGTTTTGACAGTGTGGTATTTTTCTGTTTTTCTAGATTTAGGAACAGTTCTGACAGTGTGGTATTTTTTGTTTTTCTAGATTTTGGAACAGTTCTGACAGTGTGGCATTTTTCTGTTTTTCTAGATTTAGGAACAGTTCTGAGTGTGGTATTTTTTGTTTTTCTAGATTTAGGAACAGTTCTGACAGTGTGGTATTTTTCTGTTTTTCTGGATTTAGGAACAGTTCTGACAGTGTGGTATTTTTTGTTTTTCTAGATTTAGGAACAGTTCCGACAGTGGTATTTTTTGTTTTTCTAGATTTTGGAACAGTTCTGACAGTGTGGTATTTTTTACTTATCTAGATTTTGGAACAGTTCCGACAGTGTGGTATTTTTTGTTTTTCTAGATTTAGGAACAGTTCTGAGTGTGGTATTTTTTGTTTTTTTCTAGATTTAGGAACAGTTCTGACAGTGTGGTATTTTTTGTTTTTCTAGATTTTGGAACAGTTCTGACAGTGTGGTATTTTTTGCTTTTCTAGATTTAGGAACAGTTCTGAGTGTGGTATTTTTTGTTTTTTTTCTAGATTTAGGAACAGTTCTGACAGTGTGGTATTTTTTGTTTTTCTAGATTTTGGAACAGTTCTGACAGTGTGGTACTTTTTGTTTTTCTAGATTTTGGAACAGTTCTGACAGTGTGTTATTTTTTGTTTTTCTAGATTTTGGAACAGTTCTGACAGTGTGGTATTTTTTGTTTTCCTTTTATATCTCATTTTTGTGTGATTTGTACAAAGTTATTACTCACATCAGGTGCATTATTATAAAACCGACCATTGCTTTTGGTTGTACTCTCTTACCTTTCATTAATAAAGGCATAAATGGAATGATAGGTGCTGACAATTTGGCCACTGTTAATCTGTAAACTCGATGATTTCTTGATGGGTCCATTAATGTTTCAAAATCGGCAAACATTTTCTTAAATTTACTGGGTAATTTCTGAAAAATACAACAAATTTACTGGGTAATTTCTGAAAAATACAACAAATTTACTGGACAATTTCTGAAAAATACAACAAATTTACTGGACAATTTCTGAAAAATACAAAAAATTTACTGGGTAATTTCTGAAAAATACAACAAATTTACTTGGTAATTTCTGAAAAATACAAAAAATTTACTGGGTAATTTCTGAAAAATACAACAAATTTACTTGGTAATTTCTGAAAAATACAACAAATTCAAGTACAGTTTAGGTTCAATTATTTCAATAGTTTTTAAGAAGAAGTTCTTTTTCCTTAAGTAAGATTATATACTGAACTATGTTATGGCCATCTTGTATATTTCATATAAAAACAACATGATTGTATAAAAAATATCTCATTTACATCCATATCCTTTATTTTGAATTGATGTCTTGCTGTGGTGGCCATCTTGGTTATTGATTGATTCATGTTTAATACCAACATTAGCAGTATTTCAGCTATATCGTGGCGTGAACACATTTTTGCCATCTTGGATATTCTATCAACACAAAATACAACTTTATAGAGGACCATTCAAGACATATATTTAGCCTAATTGACTTAAAAAATATTATGATTGATGTCATGATGACTTACCTCCCATGTTTGTGAAAGACGACTGACTGCAATGTTACTTAACCCCATAACAATGGCAAAAAATGAATTCAAGTTCTGATACTGTTTACAACTGAAATAGAAATATAAAGATATTATAGGCTTAATGTATGAATAGTCATCAATATTAGTGTAATAACAATTTTATTGTATAACAAAACTGTCAAAATGATAAGAATGTTATGATTATGAGGTGATATTGCACGCTATATTTTGATTGCATTTTACAAGATGAGGAAATCTAAATTCCATAAATCTGAAGCATTATATCAATGATATTAAATTCAAATTTAGTAGATATGCCACTTTTTTGTGCCTATCCCAAGCAAGAATCTATATTTTTGTATTTCTCCACCATTACGTCTTAGCTCTTTTCAACTGTCACATGATATTGTATTAATATATCTTTACATTTGGTGCAGTGACATACTATTTATCATCTGACAACCTTAAAAACCACAATTTACAACAATTCAAGGGACATAACTCAAACGGCAAAAATCAAGAACTTCAAATTCAAACTTAATCTGTATTTTGTGGATCATGATATTGTGTCAAAATTTCAGTGTTCAGTGGAGCAGTATTTTATCTATCATCTGTAAACTAAAGTGAAAAAGACAAAGAAACAATATTAATGTAATGAACATAACAAATGGACAAAAGGATCACTACATACCATGATCTTTTAAGATGAGGGAATAATCAAACACCAAAGCTTAAAAAAACTGTCTCTTAAGATGAGCATGTGGACAATTATAAAAAATAAAGAAAAGGGAGAATAGTAAAGCTTGGTTAAAATTTCAACCTTTGTTGTCAAGATGATTAATAAAGTGTTGACAACATCGTTGAGGACAATTGAAGATAAAGAGTATAGATAATGTCCACTCCGCTACACAGTAAATACTAAAATAAACAGAGTCAATTATAAACCGACTCAATTGTTTTCAACATAACTTACTGAGCTGCTAATTTGATGAATTTTCGTAGAAGTTGTACACGCTTACTGACATTAAGTGTGAGCAACATTTCTGTAACAATCCAGTACTGAACTTCATTAAATCTCCTTAGAAACAAGTCAAGATTGGCTGTGATCTTCTTAAACTGATGAGAACCAAAAACTTTATATATCAATTCATTCTGAAAGTAGAACAAAATACTCAAAGTGAGAACAACAAAAAGATGAATATTTTAATTCAATAACAATTTAACACATAATAATTATTATTAGCAAACCCTCAAAATTTCATCAACATTGACAAACGGTTTCTAGATGCAAATGAGAAACTTTAGTACAGTATATCATTTTATCAAGTTATGTAAGAAAGAGGAGTTGCTTTCGTAGTGAGCTTCAAATTTTTATATTTGCACAAATAGCTACTGATATGCCTGGATCTTCAATGTTGAGACAGACATTTTTCAAATTTTACAATTTTGAACGATTCTGAATGTGCTACACTAATAACAACAGTTAGAACAAGAACAAAAGTATTGATTCTAAACCACAACATAATTATTTTAATCTTAATAATGCATGTAGATTTATTGTATAGATATATGTCTAATTAAATTGTCTAAAATTAAATTAAGAAATTGATTATTAATTATATTTAGACATAGTATTTCCCCAAAGACACAATAAGTATTGACTAAACAGATGTGTCTGTCTCAGTCATTACAAACTGTATCTATCAACTGTGGGTGTCTGTCTCAGTCATTACAAACTGTATATCTATCAACTGTGGGTCTACATGTCAAATCTTATATAGAGATGATGTGTGCTTTAAATAACATACAAGTCATAAAATAAGGGTAATAACAAAATTATCGAACTCCGAACAATCTTACAAATGGAAAGTCAAAACTCATAATTATATAAACAGACAAAATCAGTCAACAACCGGAAAACTGTGAAAACCGTAATGACCCTGACTTGGTACAGGCATTTCTAAAGAAATGGTGAGTTGAATCAGATTTTAAGGCGCCAAACCTCCCGCTCTCATTACGGTTCAAAATATCGGAGTAAAGAAAACCAGTATAAACCAGACTGAAAGAGAGAGTGATTGTTGTTTAACACAAAGTGAACATTTATTGAGTGTTCTGATTGGATAATGTTTGAGTACGAATACAAAATCTGTACTCAAAAGTTTAATAATTGTAAGGCCAGATCTCAGACATACAATTATTAAGACTTACTTCTTGAACACATGAGAACAGTTCTGCATCATACAAGGTCATGTGATATGCAATCTCTTTTGTACTCATCAGTTCAATTGTGTTGGCTGTTCCATTAGTTGGTCCTTCTTGTTCAGGTAATGGTGTCTATAAAATAATCCATCATTAACAAAGTAAAAATCAAGAGGTGTTCCCAATTACTGTTTACGTTAGACCTGAAGAAGTTTATATCATAAAAATATGTATTAATTGACATGTAAAAGACTAAAATATGTTCAAATATAATCTGCATTAAATAAAATAAAAAATGTTATTATGTTCTACAAGTTGTTTATAAACTTGTCCTTTCCTATAGGTTTGACTTGTCCTTTCCTATAGGTTTGACGTGTCCTTTCCTATAGGTTTGACTTGTCCTTTCCTATAGGTTTGACGTGTCCTTTCCTATAGGTTTGACGTGTCCTTTCCTATAGGTTTGACTTGTCCTTTCCTATAGGTTTGACGTGTCCTTTCCTATAGGTTTGACGTGTCCTTTCCTATAGGTTTGACGTGTCCTTTCCTATAGGTTTGACGTGTCCTTTCCTATAGGTTTGACTTGTCCTTTCCTATAGGTTTGACTTGTCCTTTCCTATAGGTTTGACGTGTCCTTTCCTATAGGCTTGACTTGTCCTTTCCTATAGGTTTGACGTGTCCTTTCCTATAGGTTTGACTTGTCCTTTCCTATAGGTTTGACGTGTCCTTTCCTATAGGTTTGACTTGTCCTTTCCTATAGGTTTGACATGTCCTTTCCTATAGGTTTGTGTTGCTTTTCATCAAGACATATGTAAAATGTGTATGTTAGGTGTCAATAAGTTGCATAGTCTAAAAAACAAGATTAATCAGTGGTTTTAATTTTTTATGTCACCTTTACTGATCTTTAATTGTCAATGGGAGGTAACTGGAAATTTTATACATTTGTATTGTATGGGAGATAACTCTGTCTTTCCTCAGCTGTTATGTTATCAAATATTGTGTACTTAAAGTTGTCTTAGTTGTGTTTGTCATGTTCTGTATTGATGATAATCCTTTGTTTGGATTTTTAGATCAATAAAAATTATTTGATTTGATTTCAAGGAGAAGTGTGATTGTGTATTGTAGCTCCTGGCCAGGGTTTGACACTTAACTTCTTCAGTATACTAGTCCAAAGGGCTAGTAGTCTTAAGAATTTAACTAGCCCTTCCTTTGAATATTTTGATGCAAAATCCTGCATTCTGAGCTATATTTTTGCTGATTTGGACCAATTCAATTTCTGAATATCAACTAGTTTTTTGTAGAGCAAATTTAAAGTTTGAGTTTTTGGGACAGCAGACTGTCAATTCTAAAGTTGGTGCACCCAACAACAAAAGTGCCTGTCATCTCATATTTGAGACAAACTTTGCAGTACATTTTGTCGGTTTTGTGTTCTAACCATGTGAATTTGTTAAGCCAATTTAATTGGAAGGACCTCTTTCTTTTTTCGACTTCATACTCCCTACATGTTTCCACAGTTTTTTGTTTTTTAGAGGGAGGAGGGGCAAGCCCCAGAAATTTATGTAAACTCATTTGATTATTCCTCCGTGTCAAATTTTAAGTCTGAACACGTTACTTTAATCGTACGGATGGAAGCGCAAATATGATTCTGACGCGGAATCTGACTCTTTTTTCATACAGATCGACAATCGCACGGAAGAGAGCACTAGCATGATTATGACGCTTTAAATCGAAAGTAACTGGTTCCCGTTAACACAATTAAAAAAAATAACCAGTCTACATCGGATTTAGAATTCAAAACAGCTTTTGCCGTTTTGGTAAATAATAAAATTTACTAGCCCACCGGGCTACGCTTATCAGAACTTTATCTAGCCCTAATAATTTTTTTTACTAGTCTCGGGCTAGCGTTAGTGTCGAGCCATGCTGGCTATATCAGTCTTGACATTAAATGTTGTTTTGAACCACCTAACCATTGGTAAAATATAAATTAATATCAATTCTATCCTAAAAAGTGTAAAAAAAACCAACTTACTAAAGCATCCAGATGTTCTCTAGGTGAAACAAACAGGTAGCCATTAATACTGAGTCGAGTAGTCACACATATATCTTGCTTCTTAAATACTGTTCTCTCTGTTGATAAAACAAATACTTGTAAACAGTATGCAATTAAAAAAATTCTTTTCTTCTACCAAGAACATAAATAAAATTAATCTTGTGAACAAATACATAATATTACAAAATTAGTTGTCATAGAAACAAGTAGTTTTAGTTGATTATTATTGATTAATTATGAGTTTGCTATTTTTAGCTATAATGAGGTGGGTATGGTTAGTGGTGGAGGGAACATCTTTGTTGATAAGTACCTTGTGAACACCTAGTGTAATACAAGTTGAGCACACCTGATGGCGAGGTGGGTGTGAACTTGTATCTGATTGGTGAAAGGACTGCAGTTATTACAGATTGATTATCTGTACCCCTAGACCATTGTTCCATCTAGTTTTATTATCATTAAAACTCTTTTAGCATAATTGATGACAAACATTAAATATCAATGGTACTATTTTAACTTACCAGTGTTAGGACTATTCCATCAAAAAGTCTAAGGTAGGGTAGGAATGAAGTTTAACAATCAGCCTACTACTAAAATTACCGTATTCAGGGTTTTATAATGCGCACCCCCTCTTGGCCTTGAAAATCTCCAGAAAAAAACTAGCTCGTGTCTATAATGCGCATGAATTTTAAAAAAAATCGTCGTCGGAAATGTAAGAATTAAATATCAATCGTATATATTTTTCAGTCCTTTGAGCATGTTTCATTTGCTGGGAGAATTTAAGAACCATTATCTCTTCTCATCTTCAATAAAGTTGCAAAATATTAAATGTTTGGGTTTTATTGGCGGACATGTGATTTCCCGGTCTGGGAAAGAGTGAAACACATTGTTCCTGTTTATAATGCACACCCCTCCTACAAATTAAAGAATCTGGGCAAAATCCTGCACATTATACAACCCTAAATATGGTAATTCTTTCCTGATTTTTCCTTTTTTTCTCTATCATATTTCCCTTAAACATGTACAAATAAAATAAGTAATTTGTGTCCAGCAAATCAGTCCTTTATGCTATTTTGTTTTAAAATGAACTCATTTTGATTATGACACAAAACAAGTTAATCTCCTGTAGATTGGTTGTTGACTGATTTTGTCTGTTTATATAATTATGAGTTTTGACTTTCCCTTTGTAAGATTGTTCGGAGTTCGGTAATTTTGTTATTACCCTTATTTATAATATAAGGTCATCCCCCAGACAAAGTTTACCTCTTGCCTGCTCCACTATTTGAGTTAACCTCCTGTAGATGTGACCTTACATAGTATAATGTCATCCTCCAGACAGAGTTTACTTCTTGCATGCTCCACTATCTGAACTAACCTCCTGTAGATGTGATCTCACATAGCATAACGTCATCCCCCAGACAGAGTTTACCTCTTGCCTGCTCCACTATCTGAACTAACCTTCTGTAGATTTGACCTCACATAATATAAGGTCATTCCCCAGACAGAGTTTATCTTTTGCCTGTTCCACTTTCTGAACTAACCTCCTGTAGATTTGACCTCACATAATATAAGGTCATCCCCCAGACAGAGTTTATCTCTTGCTTGTTTCACTATCTGAACTCACCTCCTGTAGATTTGACCTTACACAATATAAGGTCATCCCCCAGACAGTTTATCTCTTGCCTGTTCCACTATCTGAACTAACCTCCCATAGATTTGACCTCACATAATATAAGGTCATCCCCCAGACAGTTTATCTCTTGCCTGCTCCACTATCTGAACTAACCTCCTGTAGATTTGACCTCACATAATATAAGGTCATCTCCCAGACAGAGTTTATCTCTTGCCTGTTCCACTATCTGAACTCACCTCCTGTAGATTTGACCTCACATAATATAAGGTCATCTCCAAGACAGAGTTTATCTCTTGCTTGTTCCACTATCTGTTGTACGGAACAGTCCATGGACTCTCTCAAGGTACTGTATGTATGATCTGCACAATATACTTTGAAGATATCTACAAAGGAAAATAACAAGATAAACAGTCAACTTCAATCTGACATCAAACCTCTGTCAATTCTGTGTTTAAAGGACAGTCATAAATGTTGAAGAGAGCACATGTTAACCATTAAATTTAAACCCCAATCTGTTTTCAAATTACTATAGATAGGTAAGTTTATTTCTTCTTTTTAGATACTTAATATGAAAACTGGATGCAAAACATGCTTTCAATAAACAAATATATACAAGTAATGGAAGAGTAGCATCCCCTTTATTATTGTCTCCCTTTAAGTCTTGTGTTAAAGCTACCTAACTATAGAAAGGAAGATAAACCACCAATGAATGAACTTACTTTCATCTTCAGGTTTGATGAGCTGCCTATGATTAATTGTGACCTGATGTTCCATGGAACCTTTTTTCATTAAGACATGAGCTGGTGAACATTTTCTTTTTATAGTTGGCTTTTCTTCAGTCGGTGATTTTCTATAGAAACAAAAATAAAAGAGATGTTTTTAAACAACAGCAAGAATCCTTCATAAGAGTGTTTTCAATCTTTATTTAGAGTTTTGCTTAAATCTAATGTTTATGGTATGCAAATTGTTTTTTTAAAGGAAAAAATGTGCTAAAAGCAACCATGAAATAGGGTCTGTTGTGGTCGTGATTGTATGGTAGTTGGAGTTACAACTACCTATGCAATCAGTGTCTATCACCACTAACGTTGTGAATTCGAATCCCACTCATGGTGAGGTATAGTTGATACAATATTATGTGATGAAGTTTGTCAGTGACTTGCAGCAGGTCAGTGGTTTTCACCGGGTCCTCTGGTTTCCTACACCAATAAACTGACAGCCACGATATAGCTGAAATATTGTTGAAAGTGGTGTTAAACACCATAACCCCAACCCCTACCCCCAAAACATGAAATAGAAATGATATAATTTGTTTTCTAATCACACCATTGTAACAAAAATATCAAATAACTTACTTTTCTATTATGAACTGTAATATGGTCTTGATGATGTCAAGTTCATGTGATAAGGTTTGGAAGAACAATATATCCTTTTCTACTGCCATTTGTAATTCCTAAAAACATACAAAACACAATACATATGAAATAATTCTATGTTTAAAATAAAACTAATGAAAAGAGTCAGCTAAAGGCTCATATTATATTCATCCATGTCTTATGTTAAAAAAAACCCTATATTTCTGAATTTAAATGACATTTATGCTTAAGGATTTCTTTATATTTGCAAAATATTGTACTTTTTAGAGAAACTAAAACTTTCCCCAATCATAAAAATACAAACTGCCGTTAAGTAATTAGAAATTAGATATCCAAATAACAAAAAAGCTCTTTACCTGATATGTACAGTACACCCTGATTTTACCTACTCTTTACCCGATATGTACAGTACATTAGTGTTCGAAATTAGCGGTGGTCCGATGGCCTGTGGCCAGTGAAAATTTCAAAACCACAAGTCCGATTGGCTTGTGGAATATTTTTTCATAAAAAAATTAACTATCACGTCAATTGCTGAATTCTCGCATTCAAATCGAACAAATGTGTTCAGCCACGACCAAGTTGATGGGATATTCCCTGTTTTAAAAATAACTTTACCTCAGAATCGTAAATAGCTGTTTGCGCATGCGGTAAATAGATATGTTTTCGTCCCAGAATCTTTTCACCCTTGTGTAAAACTCAGACCGGAACAAAGCTTACTTCATTTAAAAAAATTACCGATTACAAATTATGTAGTGTAATCTTCAGTAATATAAGTATCATCATTGTGTATTATGAATATATGACTACAAAATATTTTGTGTGATTTTTTTGTATCCATTTAAAACCCAGGGTCGAATAATTTTGGGGCGTACTGTCTTGTTGCTCAACTCCATCCATATTGTTTAGCTTCTGGTATAAAAAATAAAAACCTATGGCTAATTTGTTTTAATATTTTGACGGGGCCCTACCCGATTGTTCACAGAAATGAAAGTGTGCTGAAAAACATTTAAAAAAAGGGGGTACGAGGAGATAAAGGATGGAAAATTACTAGAAATCTGGAAAAAGAACTGGACATGGCTCAAATACGATGTCAAAATGCCGGCACCACTTTTTTCCAAAACAATTTAACTTTTGTGATTCAAATGTTAATAAATGTCTTCCCGTGATTCGCTTTTGTTCAAATATTTTTTTTTGTACTTAAATCTTGAAAGTAACAATATACATCTATTTATTAGAATTACAAATTTAATTCATGATGATTGCATTAATTAGTACAGTACACCCTGATTTTACCGCTGCATTTTGGACCAAGCTATATTATGGCGATAAGCGAGGATGGAAATATATTGAGGGAGAAATTAACATAATAAACTACATGATTATTGGAAATTTGGACTTTTAAAATTTGATGGCGATAAGTGAGGAAGGCAGATTGAAAGAGGGACGGTAAAATGAGGGTACACTGTACATTTCAGTTTGCTATACTCACTTCTAGAAAAGCTTTAATTGTTTTTTCTCCTTTGAACACAGAGGGCGCTATTGAGAACCATTCATTTACAAACTGTATGACTGATCGTCTCTGTGTATGAGCATATGAGGCACTCTCTTCATCACAGTTATGATATGATTTAGCATGATAACTGATCAGTGTTGAGGAAAAAATCTATCTGCTGTACATTGTCAAAATTTGCATAAATGCCATATGCGTCAAACATATATATTTTTCTCATTTTTGTTTTCAAAGACAATAATAAATTTCTTCTACATGTCTAAAGGTGTTTTTTTTTAATACTGATGATATGCTATACAAATCTAAAAAAATGTTAATTTCTATAATTTACTGACACCTCCCACAATCAAGTTTAAAACATTATTTATGAAGTTAGAAAAGGATACTGTGACAACAGTGCTGGACACAATTTATTGGTTGGCATAAATATCACATGAGTCATCAAGAAATCTTCCAAGAAATAATCTGAAAAATAAATATGAATATAAAACAAATCATTATTTTTACTTCTACTATTAATGTTTACATTTCTGTAGTCAATTTTTTTTCCACATGTATAAAAATTGTTATTCTTTCATTTTCCTTTTGTAATGGATTGTCAATAATTTCTGACCTATAATAATACAATTTTATTTTTATAACACTATGGACAATGCTCTTATTTCAACTTTTTGTAGCATTACATTTGATCAAATCATTCCGATTACTTCTCGTGTGAAACATAATTTTATTATCATTAAAATAATTCTAAAATGAAAAACAAAATAAATTGACCGATGGTTTCTCCCCATACACTGAAAACTGGTTTCTCCCCATATGCTGGAAACTGGTTTCTCCCCATACACTGAAAACTGGTCTCTCCCCATATGCTGGAAACTGGTTTCTCCCCATACACTGAAAACTGGTCTCTCCCCATATGCTGGAAACTGGTTTCTCCCCATATGCTGGAAACTGGTTTCTCCTCATACACTGAACACTGGTTTCTCCCCATACATTGAAAACTGGTTTCTCCCCATACACTGAAAACTGGTTTCACCCCATACACTGAAAACTGGTTTCTCCCCATGCACTGAAAACGGGTTTCTCCCCATACACTGAAAACTGGTTTCTCCCCATACACTGAAAACTGGTTTCACCCCATACACTGAAAACTGGTTTCTCCCCATACACTGAACACTGGTTTCTCCCCATACACTGAAAACTGGTTTCTCTCCATACACTGAAAACTGGTTTTTCTCCATACACTGAAAACTGGTTACTCTCCATACACTGAAAACTGGTTTCTCCCCATACACTGAAAACTGTTTTTTCCCCATACACTGTCACCTGGTTTCTCCCCATACACTGAAAACTGGTTTCTCCCCATACACTGAAAACTGGTTTCTACTCATACACTGAAAACGGGTTTCTCCAAAACTTGAAATACAATGTTGTTATGTCAGAATTCCCCCAAAAAGGAAACTTGAAGAACTTTGTTAAGATGGTTTTCTCAAATATCTAACACTTGCTACATGTGCCAGTAATGTTAAATACACAATTATCAACAGATGCTGTCTGTCTACAAATAAGACATTCATTTTTTTAATGATTTATAAAACCATTATTAAGTACATACCAATCCAACTGGTCATATGTTACAACCACAATAGTAATAATACCTGATGGGTCTTCACTTTTATTGTCAGTCAGTCTTGTTTCTAACATATATTCCAACATTTTCTCTGCTGTTCCAGCCATAACAGAATACCTACAATCAAAATATTATGCTTTTACCAAAATATTATTTATTATAATTCAAGCTTGATCCTGTCACATCTTAGTACCTGTCCCAAGCAATGACCTAGATATTCAGCAGCCTATGTTGTTTCCTATTTTTTGCTATGAAGTTTACGGATTAGAGATGTGGTTCATGTTGTTGTGACTTGTCAAATTGTTCATCAACATTTATTAACTTTCTTTTTTTCAATTGAAACTAGAAATCAACATTTATAAGAGCTATGATGTTATGGGGGAGGATGTGTATCTTATCTATCTTAAATAATAAAGGACGAAGTCCTTTTAACAGTAGGCTGTCCGATTTTTCCTCCTATATTGATAGCCAAATATCTGTTCACCGGAAGTTTAAAAAAATAGATCAATTGATATATTCAATGAAAAATTCCCAATTCTTTAATTATTTACTCTATGCAAATTCGAAATAAACTTGAAATAAAATTCTAATAAAAAAATCTCTTTCTACGAAACTCTCGACGGAAGAGCGGCATAGGTAAAATGAACGGAACAGCCATAAGTCAAAGAGTGATAACTCCAGCCAAATAATTAAAAAAAAAACTTTAAGAAGTACTTGAAAAAAAAAATACACTCCCTTCTCACGGACCCCTCTTAAAATTATAGGACTTCGTCCTTCAAACAGGTTGTGCCTGTCTCATATTATAATCCTTTACAAAGTTAGGCAAGAGTCAAATAGTGTGAGCTTTCTAACATTAAATTAACCTAACTTAGTAAAGGGAAATAATCCATGCATGTCTTCAATTATTATTATAAATGAAATCTTTCAACAACTCATAATTATCCTGGGGAAAATATACTGAAATCAGGAAAAAATTTGTTGCTTTTTCAACCCAGACCAAGATATTTAACTTATAAATTACAGTGATATACAATGTTACATGAAAATCAATCCTTTATTGTAAGAACTAATAAGCCAGGGGCATCATACTTAATTATGATGTATATTGTCCCACAGTGAAGTGTTCATTTCTTAACACTGGAAAAAATCTATTAAGCTTGGGAGAAATCTACATTTTCTGCATTGCAAAAGTAATTCCTATAAAACATGCTACAGGCCATTCTAAGTTAAAGCTTGGATGCAATATTTTATTCAAATCAATCAACTCACAGCCGCAAGTGATAAAATTTACCAGTTGCTTGCCAATGGTCGGTGGTTCTCTCAGGGTACTCCGGCTTCTTGCACCACTAAAACTGGTCGCAATGATATAGCTGAAATATTGCTGAAAGTGGCATTAAACACAATAAATCAATCAAATCAATCTGACATGGACAAATGACAAAAGCCAACTATAACCTTCTATAAAAATAAAGAGTGTATGAATACTTACTTAAAATGAGATTGTATAGTACCGTCAGGGTTAGGAGTATTTGTTGGTATTTTCTCCAACACCAAAACATCTTGTCCATGTTCTTTTAATCTCACTGTATTAGCTTCAACATCCTAAAACACATATAGAGGTAGTTAGGCTAGCAGGCAGTGGTACCAGCATGGAGGTAGTTAGGCTAGCATGCAGTGGTACCAGAACTGAGGTAGTTAGGCTAGCAGGCAGTGGTAACAGAACTGAGGTAGTTAGGCTAGCAGGCAGTGGTACCAGAACTGAGGTAGTTAGGCTAGCAGGCAGTGGTACCAGAACTGAGGTAGTTAGGCTAGCAGGCAGTGGTAACAGAACTGAGGTAGTTAGGCTAGCAGGCAGTGGTACCAGAACTGAGGTAGTTAGGCTAGCAGGCAGTGGTAACAGAACTGAGGTAGTTAGGCTAGCAGGCAGTGGTAACAGAACTGAGGTAGTTAGGCTAGCAGGCAGTGGTACCAGAACTGAGGTAGTTAGGCTAGCAGGCAGTGGTAACAGAACTGAGGTAGTTAGGCTAGCAGGCAGTGGTACCAGAACTGAGGTAGTTAGGCTAGCAGGCAGTGGTACCAGCACTGAGGTAGTTAGGCTAGCAGGCAGTGGTACCAGAACTGAGGTAGTTAGGCTAGCAGGCAGTGGTAACAGAACTGAGGTAGTTAGGCTAGCAGGCAGTGGTAACAGAACTGAGGTAGTTAGGCTAGCAGGCAGTGGTAACAGAACTGAGGTAGTTAGGCTAGCAGGCAGTGGTACCAGAACTGAGGTAGTTAGGCTAGCAGGCAGTGGTACCAGAACTGAGGTAGTTAGGCTAGCAGGCAGTGGTAACAGAACTGAGGTAGTTAGGCTAGCAGGCAGTGGTAACAGAACTGAGGTAGTTAGGCTAGCAGGCAGTGGTACCAGAACTGAGGTAGTTAGGCTAGCAGGCAGTGGTAACAGAACTGAGGTAGTTAGGCTAGCAGGCAGTGGTACCAGAACTGAGGTAGTTAGGCTAGCAGGCAGTGGTAACAGAACTGAGGTAGTTAGGCTAGCAGGCAGTGGTAACAGAACTGAGGTAGTTAGGCTAGCAGGCAGTGGTACCAGAACTGAGGTAGTTAGGCTAGCAGGCAGTGGTACCAGAACTGAGGTAGTTAGGCTAGCAGGCAGTGGTAACAGAACTGAGGTAGTTAGGCTAGCAGGCAGTGGTAACAGAACTGAGGTAGTTAGGCTAGCAGGCAGTGGTACCAGAACTGAGGTAGTTAGGCTAGCAGGCAGTGGTACCAGCACTGAGGTAGTTAGGCTAGCAGGCAGTGGTAACAGAACTGAGGTAGTTAGGCTAGCAGGCAGTGGTACCAGAACTGAGGTAGTTAGGCTAGCAGGCAGTGGTAACAGAACTGAGGTAGTTAGGCTAGCAGGC
Organism: Bathymodiolus septemdierum; assembly: GCA_963383655.1. Lineage (NCBI taxonomy): Eukaryota > Metazoa > Mollusca > Bivalvia > Mytilida > Modiolidae > Bathymodiolus > Bathymodiolus septemdierum. Next base: position 11,758,194 of record OY726519.1, on the reverse strand, counting down.
AGTGGTACCAGAACTGAGGTAGTTAGGCTAGCAGGCAGTGGTAACAGAACTGAGGTAGTTAGGCTAGCAGGCAGTGGTACCAGAACTGAGGTAGTTAGGCTAGCAGGCAGTGGTACCAGAACTGAGGTAGTTAGGCTAGCAGGCAGTGGTAACAGAACTGAGGTAGTTAGGCTAGCAGGCAGTGGTACCAGAACTGAGGTAGTTAGGCTAGCAGGCAGTGGTACCAGAACTGAGGTAGTTAGGCTAGCAGGCAGTGGTAACAGAACTGAGGTAGTTAGGCTAGCAGGCAGTGGTACCAGAACTGAGGTAGTTATGCTAGCAGGCAGTGGCAACAGAACTAAGGTAGTTAGGCTAGCAGGCAGTGGTAACAGAACTGATTCCATTTTTTTGGAGCTTAAGCAATTTGTCAGAATAGTGGCTTGCATTACTGTGGTTTTATTTTATTGTCAATCAGTATATGTTACTTTATATTTTAATAGTCATGGACAGAAGTGAAGTGTAAGCAAATGCTGACAACTGAGTATTACTGAAAAAAAATAGAGGATCGGTGGGCTGAGCCTGTACCACTCGTCTTTCATTCTGTTTTGAGGAAACTTTATATAGAACCTTCCATAGGTGCTTCCAACCAAATTTCAATTAATTTGGCCAAATGGTTTAGAGAAGATTCTTTTAAATTGGTCAATCACAAACAAGAACTGCCTATCGAAACCATGGACATTTTTTGACAGGCTAAGCGGTTTGAGAGCAGAATGTTTTTTAGAAATTGACCTATGGTGGCCATGTTTGTTAATGGATTGGGACGAAATGAGCAATCTTCAAAGAGAACCTCCCATAGATGCTTCCCACCAAGTTTCATTCGGCCAAGCGGTTTCAAAGGAGAAGATTTTTTTGGAAATTGATCAACCAGGAACAAGAATTGCCTATGTTTGTTAACGGATCTGGACGAAGTGAGCATTCTTTATAGAAGACCTTTCATAATCAATTCCACACTGTATTGTTTTTATCTGCTACTGGTTATATATATTTTTCTACACATCATCAAGGTTATTTTTAGGTCAAAACATGTTTGTAAACAGATTGACTGTAGTAATACTACAACTATATACTAGGGTATAATAGTAACATTTAACATACAAGTTCTGTTTACTACAGCTTTATATAATTACTTCATCTTATATTAACTATGTTATTTATAGTACTGGTCACTAGAATGTTATAGTAGGAATGTATAACAGGTTTTGGTGACCTGATCTTAATTTCTCGTACAATTTTTCTTATAAAATGCTAGAGTAAGCAGAAATAAAAAGGGCATGATAAGGAGAAACAGTGACCAGAGATTGTAGATAGAAGCAGGCATCTTATGGGATGAAGTATTTCATATGAAAGATGTTTAGAGTCAGTGACATAAGAGAGAGGAAGTAGGTTGGCATAACATTAACTGGTTTAACTCTGCCATTTTTTGTGCCTGTCCCAAGTCAGGACCTGGATTTCCTTCTGCAAGTCATAGTCTATTTTGTTCAGTGATTTGAGACGAGAGCTAATAAATGTTTGTCTTGTTGATGTTAGTGTGATTGTTGATAATCTCTACAGTATCTGTGGTTGGTATGACATGCTGATGATGTATAGTACAAGTCTGTGGTTGGTATGACATGCTGATGATGTATAGTACAAGTCTGTGGTTGGTATGACATGCTGATGATGTATAGTACAAGTCTGTGGTTGGTATGACATGCTGATGATGTATGGTACAAGTCTGTGGTTGGTATGACATGCTGATGATGTATAGTACAAGTTTGAACACTGTTGTAATACATACCCTTAATATTCTATTAAAGTCGTCTTTATCTACTCTAAGAAAATGACAGTTATCTTCTCTTAATACTATTGTAGCTGCTCTGTAAAGATAACAAAGACATAAAATAACAAATGATCTTCTTCATCAGAAACTAAATCAATAAAAAAACAAAAGTTTTGGGTAAAAAACCACAATAACCACACTACTGTTATTATGTTTTATATAGCTTGTCAATCAAATATGTAGAAGAAAACATTATATAGTCCCTTGTGTATAAAATATATAAACATATATTTCATTGATATGTGTTGGCAGTATTGTTGGATTAGTATGGAAAATTCCTGTCTTAGAACCTTGCTAAATAGCCAAATATGGATTATCAGATATGTAATATGTGATGAAAACGTTAATATTCAATATAGTGCATTCAACACGTTTCTAGAATATCCTTATTAAAGTATGCTCAAACTCAAAAGATTGGAAAGCCAAATAATTTAAAAGCCTTGGGGAGCTACTGTAAGTATCAATAATAAATATATCTAATAAATCATTTCAGTATCACTGACTACTGGGAGGATGATACCCTGGGGACGTCCACCAGTAAAGGTATCCACCCCGTGATCCACAGATCATCATGTTATACTTTTCAGTTTATATTTCTGTACTTATGTTTATAAACATTTAAACAAAAGATATTTCTAATATACTATTTATTAAAATTATGGACGACACAGAAATTTACGTATGAACTTAAGTTGACCATTGGTTGATTGATTGATGTTTAACATCAAGTAGCAGTATTTCAGATATATTTCATGACAAGAGCATGTTTACACACAATAAATCTGGTATATAGGTGGTACTGGTGTGAGAATATATAAACATTATATGAATAATGTTGGAAAAAATATAATTTATTTGTACAAGCTTTAGAAAGAGGTAGAAATGCCAGCGTCTATAAAGCTTTCCTGGTCTGTTTCGAGACGAGCGCAAATAAATATTATTTTTACCAACAATATATGTTTATTGTGTTCATTCTGCAATGTCAAAAAGTCCAAAATATTTACCAAATTTCCTGAAAAGAGCAGAAACGAGGGTAGTTTGAACTGTTTTAAGTGTGTCCTCGATCATGTCCATGGTATTACTGTTACCATTTTTTACTGTTCGCACTACATGAATCAGGTACCAGTAAATGTTATATTTTGGTCAGTGTATATAACAAAATGTCATCCAGTCAATGCAATAGGACTGTTCAAATAATACAATTGCAGGAAAAAGACAAATATTTTGATTACCACAAGTAAAAGGGGGGACAACTGATAAAAAATTGTCGGGAAAATTTGACTTACAACCACTCCTAATACACATGCTAATTAGTTGTCTTTCATAAACAAGGAGCACAATATCTCTATTTCTGATCAATTCATGTAAATAAATGATTTTTATATAGAATATTATCTCCCAAATTACTGTATCAGATAAAACATTAACAGGATTATTGTTATTATACTGTATCAGATAAAACATTAACAGGATTATTGACATTATACTGTATCAGATAAAACATTAACACGATTATTGTTATCAATTGAAATATTGATATTTCACAGAGTCTTCAGCATTACCAAAGATAACAACAAACATATTATATAACATTTAATCAGGAAGAATATCCCCCTAGACTCTTATCTTTATTTATGTCACTGAAGATTAGACAGATTTCAATTCTTCAGATTCAACAGGTAAATGGCATCAATTGTTAATCACGCTTACATCTGCTACTACAATTCTATACAAGAAAAGTAGTTCAAACTTACTATAATTCATTAGAGATAAAATTTACTTTAGTAATGAATTTCCTACAAATCAACACAGGCCAGGCATCTCATGTTTCACAATAATAATAATAATGTAATTACTATCATAGGATATGGAGTATACATATATATGGCAAATAAATATAATGTCGCATTAAATTAGTCTAAAAGCTTTGTCACATATTTCTGTAAAGATCTCTAATCTCTAACTCAGTAAGGTTCACAACTAACTATGTTATAAATATAAACCAAGCTCAACAGTTATAGTCCGTTTGACCAGCCTAAAACAGGACTAAAAAATTAATTAAAAATCAACAGTTCAACTTATTGATTTTTTTTCTTCACACATTTACTCATATATCATCTACCTACTCTGACAAATAATTTCAGAATTTTGACACTATTTTCAAAAAAGTTGCCCATTAGGTCTCTATGTTAAATATTTGTATCAAATGTGGATATGTGCAGAGGGAGTTAGTATGCTTGTTGTTACCAACTTCCAGTGTAAACAATAACAACAACACATGTGATTTTATTTACATTTTACAGTCATGTGATTACCTAATTTGAATGTCACCAGAACCCAAGCATGCATGAGATGTTCATTTCATCCAAAGTTTAACTTTTTACATTTTATTGGAAATTATTTCAGAAATTTAAAAGTAAAAAGTATAAATGCAAGTCTTTGAATTTTAAATCTTTTTCTTTAAATTCTAAATAAAATCACTTTTGTTTTGGTGTTTTCTAAAGCCCAGTATTTGAACTCAAAGAACATGGTTATAAAGTAAGTCTATGTGCATTGACCAGATATACCATGTAAATAGCCCATGCTTTGTGTATACTTTTAGAAAATGAAAACAAGTTTTATGTATGTTATTTAAGCATAATAAAAAAAACAAGTAATTTATATATATATTTTTTAAATATAATAGAAAAAATATAAAATAAAGGTAGAAAAAAAACAACATTTTTTTTGTCTTTTCATAAATTAATATTTACAAATTAAAAATTATCTGCCCTTATTTAGAACTCTACCAATACTTATATAGAAAGGATAGTCATGCCTCTCAAAACTTCAGATGAAAAACAGGATTTAATATTAAAAGTGTTCGATTATTTTGAAGCCGAATCAAAATTGTCACTTGGTGAAAGTGAAATGAACATCTCATGCATGCTTGGGTTCTGGTGACATATTCAAATTAGGTAATCACATGACAGTGAAATGTAAATAAAATCACATGTGTTGTTATTGTTTACACTGGAAGTTGGTAACAACAAGCATACTAACTAATGTATAGTGGGAACCCCTTTTTCTGCTCTTTATAAAGTAACCATTAAACATGGTTTATAACATAGTCAGTTGTGAACCTTACTGAGTTAGGGATCCCATTTTTCTGCTTCTCGTTATAAAGTATAGTCCGTTTGACCAGCCTAAAACAGGACTAAAAAATTAATTAAAAATCAACAGTTCAACTTATTGATTTTTTTTCTTCACACATTTACTCATATATCATCTACCTACTCTGACAAATAATTTCAGAATTTTGACACTATTTTCAAAAAAGTTGCCCATTAGGTCTCTATGTTAAATATTTGTACCAAATGTGGATATGTGCAGAGGGAGTTAGTATGCTTGTTGTTACCAACTTCCAGTGTAAACAATAACAACAACACATGTGATTTTATTTACATTTCACTGTCATGTGATTACCTAATTTGAATATGTCACCAGAACCCAAGCATGCATGAGATGTTCATTTCACTTTCACCAAGTGACAATTTTGATTCGGCTTCAAAATAATCGAACACTTTTAATATTAAATCCTGTTTTTCATCTGAAGTTTTGAGAGGCATGACTATCCTTTCTATATAAGTATTGGTAGAGTTCTAAATAAGGGCAGATAATTTTTAATTTGTAAATATTAATTTATGAAAAGACAAAAAAAATGTTGTTTTTTTTCTACCTTTATTTTATATTTTTTCTATTATATTTAAAAAATATATATATAAATTACTTGTTTTTTTTATTATGCTTAAATAACATACATAAAACTTGTTTTCATTTTCTAAAAGTATACACAAAGCATGGGCTATTTACATGGTATATCTGGTCAATGCACATAGACTTACTTTATAACCATGTTCTTTGAGTTCAAATACTGGGCTTTAGAAAACACCAAAACAAAAGTGATTTTATTTAGAATTTAAAGAAAAAGATTTAAAATTCAAAGACTTGCATTTATACTTTTTACTTTTAAATTTCTAAAATAATTTCCAATAAAATGTAAAAAGTTAAACTTTGGATGAAATGAACATCTCATGCATGCTTGGGTTCTGGTGACATTCAAATTAGGTAATCACATGACAGTAAAATGTAAATAAAATCACATGTGTTGTTGTTATTGTTTACACTGGAAGTTGGTAACAACAAGCATACTAACTCCCTCTGCACATATCCACATTTGATACAAATATTTAACATAGAGACCTAATGGGCAACTTTTTTGAAAATAGTGTCAAAATTCTGAAATTATTTGTCAGAGTAGGTAGATGATATATGAGTAAATGTGTGAAGAAAAAAAATCAATAAGTTGAACTGTTGATTTTTAATTAATTTTTTAGTCCTGTTTTAGGCTGGTCAAATGGACTATACTTTATAACGAGAAGCAGAAAAATGGGATCCCTAACTCAGTAAGGTTCACAACTGACTATGTTATAAACCATGTTTAATGGTTACTTTATAAAGAGCAGAAAAAGGGGTTCCCACTATACATTACATCAAAAATTCAATTCTTAATGGTCATAGTGAAAAATGTTTTTACATAAATCGGAAATGTATTAAAAAATGTGCAATTCAAATTACATTTTGGTGTATTTTGAAAGTATGGATATTTATAAAAATAAAAATTATCTGTTCCACAAAAACAACCAAATATCTCCTTCTCAATTCCCAATATTTCTGTTCTTTTTCCAAGCAATTACACTTCCATCTTTATGGAGTACCTATTTTTGGCTTAACAAAAGAAACCCTGAATACTCGTCTTTGCACATTGTGTATATATCACGATGTCAGTTTTAAAATCCGTTTTTAAACTAAGGTTATTATGGCAATGGAGAACCTGACCTGATAGCGAAAACGTGACTTAATTTAACTGTCAGTAGACCATGAAAATGAGGCCAAGGCATGGTGACACATGTCTGGCTGACATATATCCTCCATTATACCAAATATATGGTGAACCTAGGTAAAATGGCAATGGAGAAACTGACCTAATCATGAAAACGTGACTTAATTTAACAGTCAGTAGACCATGAAAATGAAGTCAAGGTCAGTTGACACATGCCTGGCTGATTTGTACCTTCAATGAACAATGTGTGGACCAAATATGGTGAACCTATGCTGTATTGGAAAGGAGAAACTGACCTAATCACACAAACTTCACGTAAATTCAAGTCAGTAGATCATGAAAATGTCAGGTGACACATGACTGGCAGACTTGTACCCTCCATGATCCATGTGTGAACCAAATATTGTGAGCCTAGGCTGAATAACCTAATCATGAAACATTGAAGTATAACAAGATGAACTGTGAGCTAATGCTCACTTATGATACCCTCGCTCTTCGGCAAACAGGAAGTAGGAATCTGACGGGTCAAAAAACGCTTCCCATGATATGGGGTACCTATATGAAGCTTGTGACCAAATATCAGTTTTCTGCCATCAATAGTTGCTGAGAAAAATGTGACGAAAAATGTGCATATATGTTCAATGTGTATAAAAACCAACTAAGTCGGCAAACAGGAAGTAGGAATCTGACGGGTTCGAAAACGCTACCCACAATATGGTATACCTATATGATGTTTGTGACCAAATATCAGATTTCTGCCATCAACAGTTACTGAGAAAAATGCGATGAAAAATATCTTGGACGGATGGAAGGACGGACAGAGGTAGAACAGTATACCCCCTTCCCCTTCGGGAAGCGGGGTATAATAAACTAGAGAAAGTTGATCTGGTGATCACAGATACCTCTGCATTAAAGTTTGAAAAGATTTGGTTGAGCCATACTTTAAATATCATCTGGAAACCTAAAAAGTCCCTATTTTCTAAGAGAAAAAGGGCCATAACTCATGAACGGTAAATGTGATATACACCATAATCAAACTTAACCTGTATTTTATGGTATACAGCATTGTGTTAAAGTTTGAAAAGATTTGGTTGAGCGGTACTTTAAATATAATTCGGAAACCTAAAAAGTTCCTATTTTCTAAGAGAAAAAGGGCCATAACTCAGGAACAGTAAATGTGAAATACACCGTAATCGAATTTAACCTGTATTTAATGGTCCACAACATTGTGTTAAAGTTTGAAAAGTTTGGTTGAGCCATACTTTAAATATCATCTGGAAACCTAAAAAGTCCCTATTTTCTAAGAGAAAAAGGGCCATAACTCATGAAAGGTAAATGTGAAATACACCGTAATCAAACTTAACCTGTATTTTATGGTACACAGCAATGTGTGAAAGTTTGAAAAGATTTGGTTGGGTGGTACTTTAATTATTATCCGGAAACCAAAAGTGTGA